>OU342794.1:4800000-6000000 GCA_910591515.1 Cerceris rybyensis
TCGCTTGCGTATTTTTCGAACGTTTCGTTATGTATTAGAACCTTACAAAGTTGTGATTCTTTGTTTCGGTCTAATAATTGTATGCAAGAAATTGGCGGTGCTGCGTTTGGAGTTTCGCTCCGTGAAGGCGTGCGAATCCCTGCTGCGTTGGGATTGTTCCTGACGAGTTTTCGGTTGATTTTAACCGTAATTTCGTGTACCTTAGCTTCGAATTCCGCACGCGTGGATTCGTGATCGGACACTTCGTCTAGGCCCTCGATGTCGAACTGTATCGCGTCGAATTGTTGGTCGATTTGTTTTAATGAATCGAGGCGACATTTGAGATCGACTGTTTCGGTTGAGTCGTCAATCGTTCCGCTTAATCGCGCGAGTTCTCCCTTAACCGCGGCGCGTTGACGCTCGAGAGTTTTTAGATCGGTAGCCATCTTGAATGGATTGGAATTGATTTGGGGAGACGATAGTATGACTTACGGTCGATGACTGGATGTTAGTGGTCTCGACGATGCTGCTCTCCGCTTGATTGCTCAGCTTGTCTGGGTTGTTTCTAGTAAGTAGTTGCCTCGTAGATGCCTTCGACGTTCCGCTGCTGCAGGAACGTTGTTGCTTCTCAATGGACTCGGATCCGTGGGCTGCAGTTCCAGTAGACCGCCGAATCCGGCTCGAAGGACCAAATGTTACGCCGTAGAAGGTGCTTCTTGGCGTTCCGATCGCGGATGCTCGATCGGTAGTTGAATTAAATAAGTCCACTGAGTTTACTTGATATATTTACAAGACTTAAACTACGACTATACAAATGATGTACAAAATATGAAATTCCGTGTAGCGTGACGTTCTGGTGACAATACTGAAGCGATAGAGCGAGGCCGAGCCGATGCGCTCGGTCCTTTTATAGAAATGTTTTTAAGGGGTAGTCTTGGTGAGTCAGAAGAGGGGGTACAATTTTTCTGCCAAACGTGGAAACATTTGGTCACCACTTGGTGACGATTCTGCTGATTTTACTTTGCCGGTTTGCACCTAGGTACGGTTTATGACAGTACCTAGGTACAGGCTGTACAGAAAGTTTCCACGTTTGGCAGTCGGACTAAAAAGTATTTCGCGACGATGCGCCGCGACATCATCTTCCAACGTACGATCTTTTGATCTTCAAATACCACAAAAAAAATCGAATCATAGACGGTAAAAGAGTCAAACAGCTTTTCATATACCGACAAACCCTCGCATTATTCCGTCTATCGTCAACCACGATGTATCCATTCTCTTTGACTTCCATCCGTTTCGCAAAGACCAACGGAGTCTCGAGTTTTGCCTCTGATGTGCCACAACGACTCGACGTCCCATGAATCAGCTAATTTAGTCGAAGTTCAGATGGTCAGAGCATTTAGGGAGCACGCATCGGTAGAAATGCCGTGTCCGGTAGTCACGTACGGAGGCACGGACGAGAGGAACAGTGGTCACCACCCACCCATGATACCAACGATAGCAATAGGCCCAGTCGAATGGGCGAGCACCGAGGATCAGTTAGCTAAGGCCAACTCGCATGGTGCGGGTATAGCACGTGCGGATATATTGAGACACGCGCTAACGCATTCTAATTATCATGTGCATAATGGTGGCCGCTCGCCAAGCTTCAGAAATACATCAGAGAGGCCCGCTATAGATAGCTATACCCATCCACAGATTCCACGGAAAAGCGAACTATTCGCTGAGACTCTGTGGAGAGGCATTCATCGGTACGTAAAACTGGAGTATTTCGATCATCTTGTTTGGATGCCGAATCTTGGACATTTTGGTATGACGAGATACTTTCGAGATTATCTTGTAGCGTTGAAACGTCTAGAAATGTATCCTTTGAGATTGTCGTTTCGTATGCGAATCGTAGGAAGTATTAAAGTGAACTCGACGGAGAATTTTGTAGGTTTTGAAATGAGTTTAGTAGGTTTAATGAGAATGAAAATAGTGTCAGTGTCTTTGCGGTGTTGTCGGTTCCATGGAGAAAGTATCGATTAAGACGGTTCAAGCGAAACGATAGAAACGAATTGTCGAGGTGGCATGGAATAACTTCAAACGGATTAGGCCGTTAGGAGTATTAAGACGAAAGGATTATGATCATTCGTTAGGTCCGTCATGATGGTGGCTGGGATTGAAAACGTTAATGACTGTCGAGCGTTCATCAATGAATCGGTAGGAAGCATAGAAAGCGACGCGATGTCAGACGTTTTCGGACCAAATGACCATCCGTTCCTTCGAGTACAATGACACTTTTTTTCCATTTCGCCCGAGGACAATCTCAGGTAACGTTCCCTCCCACCGGTTGTGCTCTTTATTTCTCCTCCTTCTACAAACCATACGTCATCGAAGCCTTTCGTGCGTCGTGTTCTCGTCGAACAAGAGGAAACCGACTGGCATTCAGTCGACGACGACGAAGCCCATATAGACGAAGGGGTCCCTTCTTCTTCTTCGCCGGTGCTATTGCTCGAAAGGCCCCGGTTTCGCGTCTCATTTTTTTCGAGCGAGCCGATCTTCAATCTTCGAGCCGCAGCCGCACCGGCCATTGCCGGCCTCGAGTGATAGATGTGGAAATAATTATAGGCGAACGCTCGCGCTCGCGCAACAAGAGTAAAAACCATGTCAAATTTCGTTGCTCGGTAATGACTTTTGACCATGCAACAGAAAAAGAAGCCTAGCTTCGCGGTGACTCGCTCGTCGATTCGATGATCGTTTCGTGTTATACACCGACTCGACCGTTTAGTCGATGGTACAGGAAAGAGAGAGGATATTTCAATTTCTCGTGCGGCGATTTTTAATCTTGATACTAATGACACGTTCTTAAAGGGTACTCGTTAATACGTACATTTAGGTAGATTTTTTTCTCAACGACATTTGATTAATTTAATCGACGTTTCCTATTAAGTCAATTAAAAACAATTATCCTGTACGATGACGAACGATGCTGTTTGGAAACATCGTTAAACGTTAACGACGTTCGACGATGCCTACAGAGTGGAATCATGTTTTTTTTCCGCTAGACTGTGCGGAAATTGAAAAGAATCGAGATCTCTTCGAAGAGTCCTCACTTATGAACGTTGTTTCAAAAATTCATCGAGAATTTTGACGAGTCGTTGCGTGACGAAAGAGGGATTGTAAAAATCGGGCGACCGGTCGCGCCGGAGAATCAAAGACCCCGCGAAATCCCTTGGGATGATCACTCCGCCGAAGGTCGTAGGTAGACCTTCGTTTGTACCTTACGGGTCTCCCTTCGTTGCCGACTAATGCACCGGCGTGCCCCGGGGCACGGTAATGCCTAATTAATCCAATTAATCTAGGCCCCAGCACAAATGACCTCAGCGAGGACCTCAAAGACGCAGGGACCGCCGTTGTCCTGCGCGGCTGATGGACCGGGGCTGATCTAACATTCCGAGAAATTAACGATTACCGGTGATTTATACAAATTCATATTTTAAATTATTGGCCGTCATTAGCGTGCGTCGGGGTATTAGTTCTCGGTGACGTGTAAAAGGCTCAGCAGCCCCCTTCTTCTTCACCACCGGCATAACCCTCTTCCTCCTCCACCTCTTTTCCACCGCCGTCTTATTTCTCCTTCTTCAACCTCGATCATCCTTCCATGGCGTGGGTCTCGAAACGGCGTATAGTATCCGCTCGATCCGTCCAGATCCCGTCTGTGCTCTCTCGCGCGCTGGAATATATTATCGTTTTGTTCGTACGAGTCGGAGCGAGATGGAATGCGAGAGAGCGAGAGAGTCGAGACAGGGCCGGGTTGGTTGTCATTGGCTCATTTGTTAGACGCCATCCAAAGCATGCGGGGCCTTGATTTAGTGCCTCCACCTCAAACCGCGTACGTATATACCCCGAGAGATATCTACCGCGGCGCCCTTCATCGAAGAGACAAAGACACGAATTCAACTCGGCTCCAAGTGCGCAAGTTCATGACCCCTTTCGTCGTCTTTCCAGTCTCTCGTCCGGGTTACCTTCCGTGGCTTCTACCTTCCCTCTTGCCTCGCCCTTTCGAATTTCTTCCTCATGACTTTCTCTCTCTTTCTTCCTCCCTTTCTCTCTCTTTCTGTTTCCGTGCCGATTCGCCGACACCGACGTCTCGAAACATCCGAGGCAAATGTGATTCGTCAAAGCGAGCGACCGTGGAATATCTCGGCCGAGACGCGCGGACCTTTGCTTCATTTTGCCACTCGCGATTGGCAAACTTGACTGGTCATTTTTTCTCGAACCTACTCTACGTTAATACTCTTCTATACCTTCATTCACTATTCTTCCTATATAGCCAAGTTATATATCCTGTATATCCAAGAACGTTAATCGTAATCCTTCAAAGATCTACGTTCGTTGAAAGTGAACGAACAATGGCTACCTGGCAGACAGAGAAGCCAGGAAGAAAGAGAATGAAGAAGATAGCAGAAAGAGGAATTACAGAAGGCAGGTGTAGGTGGTCCTTGCAGCCATTTCCTTCGGCGTATTTGCGGGACCCTTTGGGCCCTCGGATCGAGGCCCGATCTCGAGAGCCTTGCACTTATACGGTAGCCGAACGACCCCAGGAAATCTAATTGTCGGTCTTCGACGTAGCGAGCAAATTGCAAAAATAAACACGTCGGCTCGCGGCAGCAGATAGGAGCAAGCCGTGTCGGAGGGTTGCAAAGAGGCAGAGAGGGAGTTAAGGGAGGAAGAACGTTGAATCGAGGACCAGCCAGTGGCCGCTGTAAGTTCATCCTTTTTTTTCTCCCCTTCTCTCCTTCGCCGTTCGTTTCTCTTCCACGGGGAATGGAAATACTAATTTTGCGGAATACGGTGGCCGGACTGCGGTAAGCGCCCGCTGGAAGACGGTGGTGTGGGTCGTGATTACCTGAGGATAATTATAGTCGACGTGCGCGCACGGGTTATAGAAGGGGGTGGCTGCCGTACCACGTCCGATGTGCGTTTACGTGTGCGTGCTGATATCACGTGCTTGATGGAGGTTCGAGGGAAACTTATCTTCGTAAAAGCGTCTCTTCTCGAACTGACACTGTTTGTCTCTAAATGCTCATCGTTTGGGGAGTTCTTACCTCGAATAATGGATTGGCGATCATGTCAGAGGAATAAATTCGTTTGGAATTATTCTTCTTCGACGGATTAACTCCTTGCCGTATGATTTCTTTTGTGACTGTCATAGCAATATTCAGATTTAAATTGGTAAAATAAAAATTGATTAGTAATTCTTCGTTCTCGTATTATTTCGTTACTATACGGCAAGGGGTCAAAGTACACGTTAAATCGAATGAACGTATACTAGAGATTTTACGAAAGAAAGGATAACTTTCGTGACCTATATTGATCTGGATAGAAAGTTGACGATGGCAAGAGAAAAATCTAAATGTTTCATCGATAGAATCAGCCAATGAAATAATAAGGGAGGAGAGTCGACGTTCGAGGAACCGTAAATTCCCCGATGGAGGGCAATAAGAATTTATTGCAGCCGCCTTTGACGGCCAGCCGCCGGTTTTCGGATTCGAGGAAGGGTCATTTTTGATATCACGAAGCCACGTTAATTGTTGCGTTACGAAGGCGGCTCGCGTCTGAGGGAAGACGGAGGGAGATGCCGAAGGAGAATAAGAGGAGACTGAGAAGGAGAAGACGTCGCTGGTGGAGAGCGAAGACCGAAGAGAGGATGGAGTCGAGATATAATTGCTACATCCTCTTAGTCACGTGCCACTCACGTGGTTCCCAACTGCGAGTGCGAACGACTATGAAGCCTGTATAGCTTCGAGGTATAGCGCTTAACACCGACGTTTATATCGCGACGTTTCTTGCTGCTGCGTAGTTTGATTGATCGTTTAATAAAAGTCCCATTCTACGCAGTAAAAATAAATTTTCCTCACAGATAAATAAATACTCTTCGCAGTATTGCGATTATGCGCTCTACTAGCGACAATACAACTTTGGAGACTCAATTTACCTTCTACGTGGATTTACAAGCTGATTGTGAGTAATATACCTGCACGATGCAACATCATAGCGATGTATTAGGGGGACCGAAAAGAAATATCTCTCCTTTACATTAAATTCAAACACGTTTTTATTTTTATAGAATGACGTAATCACGATTATCAACGACATTTTTCCAGCTAGTGTGCAAATTTTCAATGCCAGAGCGATAAAAACCATTTAGTTTTTAAGCAAAATGTGAAGAGACGTTGTTACTTTCCGGTCTTCCTAGTATCTCTGTCTGACGTGAAAAGGTGCGGAAGGTTTGTAAAATTCGTTATTTAAATTTGTGGCAGATTGTAATTATGAACTTTTCTATTGCAAGTGTAAGAGGAGTACATGCAAGAAGATAGGGGATGGTCACAGGGGTAGATCCGAATCAGTTTCACTAGGAGTAGAATTCAAGCGAAGATCAGCCATTAATTTCCTTTCGAGAGAAAAACCGAGTCGAGCTAATGGGAGCTATGGTCTAATGCCTCCTGCTGTGTCTCCCGAAGGTCTTTCTTTTGCTCCGCTCTTCTACTAATGGCCACTCTTTGATGACAAATATCGGCCGAAAGAAAATATATAAATTACTCCAGGGAAGCTGCTCATCGTCGACAACGCCCACTGTCGACCCGACTTATCAATAATTCCCTCGATATCTTAAAAATTCTCAACGAATTTCAACCTAGAAATTACATCGAGCAAACACCTTCGATATCATCATCCAATCGATCCCTTCGATTCCACATCGATACCTCATCGACCACAGTACGTGTTTACCGTCTATCAGAAATCGCTTTCTACCCACAGCGTTATCTTAATTAAGGTAGCCGATTACTTTTTTAAAGGCGCAGGTGCGCCGGTTATCCGTGACGCTCGAAATGACGGCGCATACGCGCCGAATGATGACATTGAATCGTCACACCGAACGATGTATCAAATCCTCCCCTCTCTCGTCTCCACCCCCTAGCCACACTTTCCAGGCGACAGTTGCACCGGATCGCCGTAATTCTTCGCGAGAAGGAATCGCGCTGGCAGCCCTTTTCGCTCTTTCGACGTACTTACACTTTACCACGATACCGACGAACTTACGCGTGTAAGTGCGTCGTTGTTTGTACACGTATGTGAGTTGGTAGCACACCAATGCGATACGCCATACTTTGACAGACACAAAAACATCGGAGAGCCTTGATAAATTGCCCAGGAGAAAAAGCATCGGCCACTCGAGGCACTTCGGTGGCGCGCGAGGGGTAAAAGGAGGGCTCGAACGAAACGAAGAAAGAAACGAGAGCGACGACGAAAGATGAAAAGAGAGAAGAGGGGCAAAAGCGAGAGGCGTTAAGGACAGGATACATCACAGACTGGTTCCGGTATTGTTCGCGTTAATAGCGCCAAGATACAACGGGACCCTCTGATCCACCCTCGTGGGCGAATACGCGCCTCGACGTTCGAATCGAGCTCTGGCCCGACTTCGATTATCTCGATCTGGAGAGCGTCAATGCGACGGAAACAAGAAACAGGAAGTGCCTCCGGCCGGAGGGAGCTTTCGCGCGGGCAAAGTGGCCGGCTGAGTGGCGGAGTTATCGCCGGAGGTCATTTATGTCGGAGGTTCGATATATCGTACGGTCTGATTTCTAATATTGGCTCGCCTTTGTAGCAATCTACTTCTATGATGATGAATTTTGGGAGAAAAGATAGTCTTTTAACCACACGATTTTAATAAAGCCTGTATTACCTTTGTCTGACAATGAGATACTTCTTGATCGATAGCTTCAAGCGAATATGAAGTGGGGTCTTCTTGCGACAAAAGTAGAGTCGAAAATAGCATAATACTAAGCTATTCTAATTATCGCAAAACTTCTTATAACCATTAGGAGGTGCAAGCTTCAGATTCAAATCTGCAACATTTTTACCTTAACACGATGAAAGCCACCGGTATTTCGCTAGTTTCATCATTTCTACTCGCGTGAAACCTTTTCTTTTAGCACTAAATCTACCAAGGTGGTCAAAATGATTTGTCCTGAATTTTTTTTAAATTTTCCTGAAATTTCTAAGACTATTTCTGTTTTAATTTTGTACGTCTATCTTGAAAGCGAGTGAATCCATCAAGTTTTTTTGCCCCCTTCATTTATTTCATTCGGACATATTTATTTGATAGTCTTAGATACATATATTGAATTAATCGTCGGTAGATCTAGTGTTAAAATCACATCTTTATAAAGCAGAAACTCTAGAGACACTGATAGATCGATAATCGACAGATCTTTATATTTTGGACGCCAATAATTAAATATCTAGTATGTCCGAAAATTCATAAATATTGCAACTTAAAAGTTACATAAAATTTCATTGAATTCAATGGCGCTGGTCATCGATGACCCCTGTGGCAGTCAACGTGATAAACTGAAAGGAACCTCGTCGCAATCGCTTAAAGCTTTGAAATTAAGCAGCAAACTATTTTTTCAAATTCATAAAATATCAACCCTATTTCTCTATCGGCAAAAATGATCGGCTTTTCTCGCAATTGCCGTGTTTCCTCATAGGAACTCACGTTACCCGACATTATGACGCGCAGGGGTTGCGGGAACCTCACGATACGCGCAATCGACGTCGGTGCATAGTTACTTATTCATTCGGCCGTTTCGTTAAGCCCGAACCCCGTGTAAAGTCTGGAAGCTATGATTTCCGTTTATCGATAAACCAGTTCGATCGTGGAAGGGATCGCACACCCCACATCCCAGTCCACCGAGGCGTATTACATTTTCTTAGTAGATTGCATCGTGACTGTGGGGTTTTATGCGACGCGTCGGAGTATCTACCGCGAGGAGCGTCGACATGCGCGAATATTAACGAGACACTATTGCCTATTAATTCTACCCGCCACTGTATCTTTTCTATCTCATCGGCTCACCGTCCCCGGAATTCCGATATCGCGTTGGAGCCACGACGATTTTCACCAGAGCCTCATTTGCATGCGTGTTTCTGAATATCGTTCGACCGTACTTCCCGTGTTCCGTGCGATTCGTGTATTTAATATTTTAACGGACTACGGAACATTCAGAGATCGACGAGCCGTTAAAGGGAGAATGAACGAGCTGCGTAAACGTAATCGTGTATTTTGATGTTGCGAGGAACAAAGGGTAAGGGGATTCTTTTCAGTTGTCGACTGTAACCCTTATCCGTCGTATGACTACTTTCAGCCAACCGAAGAATTTTTGCCGTTGTGGTTGTGTCTATTCTCAGGCACCAAAGCAATAATTCAGATTGTATAATTAACGAAGTCAACATGTTTTTGAGGTATATATCATTTTTGCGAAGATTTTGTTAATTTGTTCAGTTAAGTTTTTGGAAAATTACATAAGAAATACGTAGAATGAGAAAAAGAAAATTAGTGAGAGATGTGCGTCATTAAAGGAGGGATGAACTTTGGGGCAGAGTAGCTCGAAACAGCACAAAGTAAAAAAAAACACAGGAACCACAGCAAATATTAGATGTGTCAATCAGGCAATGGCAACCGACAATATTGCCCTATTTCGTAAACAGATACGCCAATTAGTAATTTAGAAAAACTGTACCAGAGAGGAATTTGAAGTCAGAAGCACTAGATGCCAGTCCAAGACTTTACCTTCTTCCACATCACGGACCACGATAACGAAATTATCAATCATCGACAAATAGATTTCACCGTGAAATAATCCGAACTACGATCACTTCCGCCAGATCTCAAATTCACAAAGAGAAAGACCGTTTATCCGGATGAAACCTCGTTCTTCTCCGCACCTGAAAGAATCGTTAATCTTCGAAGAGACGATAGTTATATCGTCCTGTCACGGATACGGAGGACCCTGTCGTTCGGCTTCCGTTGGATGGAAGGAAGAGACAAGAGAAAACGGAAGAGATAATACCGCGAGAAAGCGTACCTTTTTTCGCGTGTCGAGATGTAATTTCAATAAATCATGGATAAGTGGGCCGCGCCAGGGGGATGAAGGAAGAGAAAAAAAAGAAGGGGCGCGAATTCGGTTGTACCGCGGCCGCGAAGCATCCTCGACAATGCGTCGGATTAATTTATCGTCGCACCATCGTTTATACGTACGTGCTCGGGACGTTTATTTTTACAGACTTTCGTGTTACGCGCCCGGCGAAACGACGATTGGACGAGGCCTAGGGGAGTATCTTCTGATTTTGCTGGGCGCGATTCGAGTTTACGGCACTCGTCCTCCGTGATAATCGGAGTTTACGTCCCGAGCCAATTTTCGTGGAATGCCCTCTTTTATTCCTATTATCGTTCAACGAATAATGCTGGGAAATGTGTCCCGTTTCTGTAAGTCGGTATTATGTCCTCGCACGCACTTTCCTTCGTTGATTTTCCTCATGTGCTAAGTTCGAAGGGTTTCTGAAGTCTTTAACCCTTGCTTCTGCGACATTAACCCTTTGCTGTACGATTTCTTTTGTGACTCCGTAATAATTCAGAATTAAATTAGTAAAATAAAAATGCATCAGTGATTCTTGACATATCTTAGAATTTAAAGTAATATTAATATGTTGAATGCCATGGTGATCGACGCTGTTGAATTCAATGAAATTTCATGTAACTTTTAAATTGCAGTATTTATAAACTTTCGAACATGTCGAATATTTAAATATTGGCGTTGAAAAGATAAAGATCTGCTAAACATCTATCTATCAGCGTATTTAAAGTTTTTGCTTTCTATAGTAATTTTAATAGAAAATGTTTCACTTCAGTAGAAACGATACAACTAGCGAAATACTGATGGTTTTAACACGTTGAATGCCATGGTGGTCACCGGTGGCCGGCGATGTCGAATTCAATGAAAGGGTATAGCCGGTTAAGATGGTCAAATGTGCCCTTGAACCGAATTCAAATCGCGATGAGTCATTCGAAAGCTTATAAAAAAAGAATGATTTCTGCCAAGTTTCAACTTTGAATCTCGACCCGGGGGGTAGTAAAGGGTAAAAATAGAAAATCAGGTTTTTGCCGAATTTCTCCTATACCAGCGGATAAAAAATTTTGAAAAAATTTAGAGGCACTTCTGTTATCAGGGCACATATTAGAGAATTTTTTCAGATTTTTAAATTGAAAAAACAAGCTGTGAAAAATAAAAAACGCTAAAAAATGATGAAAAATGCCGATTGTGTATCGAAGCAGTCTTGGCACTATAATTATATTTTTACTGTAAGTACGTATCATTGTTACTATTGTCCTGAATTTTTTTCAGATTTTTCAATTTGGTGCGCCGCAGTTAAAAAAATTAAAACCCGATTTTTTCGTCGTTTTTTCCGTGTCAGAGTAACTTATACGTCGAATTGCTTCATGAAATAGGTATTTTATGCGATCTTCTATGTTTATACGTACAGCAAAACATCACAGGAATTAAAGAAACTGAAAAAACCGAATCATTTGAAACTGTTATGCGCCTTACATTGTAAAGTATATACCGTATTTTCCAACGGCGTCGGTGGCGCAGCGGTAGAGTGTCGAGCTGCCGCTGCGAACTTTTTGAACGTAGGTTCGAGCCTCGAACTTCCAAGTCCCTTAGGCTAAGTTTTTTTTTTTTCGTTAATTACATATATTTCCTAACTTTACGACACAACGATCAATATTTACTTTCAAATGTTTTAAGAATATTTGAAAAACATATTAACCTGAAATATACGTAAATATGACTTTGGACTGCTTGTTATGCCGCCGTTTATCCTGTCAATTACGGCATTGTTTGAAATTGGTTTTCAAATCTCTTACCTTTAACAGTTATGGATGGATGGCAACAAAAATCGTGTTGTTGTTTTTCTACTATTTAGCCTTTTCGTCTATTCGAATTAGATCATACAATTCTATTCTCTCTTTTATTCAAAATGTATGTTAGAATTTCTGTCACGGGTTCAATGCATGAAAGGTAAGAGATTTGAAAACCAATTTCAACCAATTTCAAACAATGCCGTAATTGACAGGATAAACGGCGGCATAACAAGCAGTCCAAAGTCATATTTACGTATATTTCAGGTTAATATGTTTTTCAAATATTCTTAAAACATTTGAAAGTAAATATTGATCGTTGTGTCGTAAAGTTAGGAAATATATGTAATTAACGAAAAAAAAAAAACTTAGCCTAAGGGACTTGGAAGTTCGAGGCTCGAACCTACGTTCAAAAAGTTCGCAGCGGCAGCTCGACACTCTACCGCTGCGCCACCGACGCCGTTGGAAAATACGGTATATACTTTACAATGTAAGGCGCATAACAGTTTCAAATGATTCGGTTTTTTCAGTTTCTTTAATTCCTGTGATGTTTTGCTGTACGTATAAACATAGAAGATCGCATAAAATACCTATTTCATGAAGCAATTCGACGTACAAGTTACTCTGACACGGAAAAAACGACGAAAAAATCGGTTTTTAATTTTTTTAACTGCGGCGCACCAAATTGAAAAATCTGAAAAAAATTCAGGACAATAGTAACAATGATACGTACTTACAGTAAAAATATAATTATAGTGCCAAGACTGCTTCGATACACAATCGGCATTTTTCATCATTTTTTAGCGTTTTTTATTTTTCACAGCTTGTTTTTTCAATTTAAAAATCTGAAAAAATTCTCTAATATGTGCCCTGATAACAGAAGTGCCTCTGAATTTTTTCAAAATTTTTTATCCGCTGGTATAGGAGAAATTCGGCAAAAACCTGATTTTCTATTTTTACCCTTTACTACCCCCCGGGTCGAGATTCAAAGTTGAAACTTGGCAGAAATCATTCTTTTTTTATAAGCTTTCGAATGACTCATCGCGATTTGAATTCGGTTCAAGGGCACATTTGACCATCTTAACCGGCTATACCCTTTCATATCATTTAAATTTGTAATATTTATAAATTTTCATAGGCATTCAATATTTAGACCTGCACATTGAAAAAATAACACCCCACTGACGACATATCTATATTTTTTTGTGCAAAAAAATTCCAATTTCTGTGTTTAAGGTTTCCGCTTTGAAAAACGTCAATTTAATAAAAAAAAGTTTTATTTCAGTAAAAATGATGGAGCAAGGGAACAACTGGTGGCGTTCAACGTGTTAATATTATAGAAATAGGTTTTCCGCGTTGCATTTCACTGATATTTGTAATTTCATAGATTTTGGAAAACATGAAAATTTCCTATACAATTTATCACATTACGAGTGTAACTCGTACGAAACGGGGTTAAAATCGTTGAGTAAAGCGTACATAAAAGATGGACGGAAGTCTTAAATTGTAAGGTTCGTTAATGGCGAATTATGGGATCGTATATAGTCATTAAAAAATCATATTCCGTGAGTATGTAACTTCGCGAAGCGATCATCGATAGGAGGGGAATGTTTGCGCGTAAAAGTGTCACTTTGACAGAGAGGTCAGTAAATTTCAAGGAGTTTGCTGTATGATGTAAATTGTACGAATTATGATCAGCACGTGTATCCTCGTTACTTAGCTCGTATGACTTTCCAAAGCACCTGCAAGTATTCTGGTATCGTCGTTAATAATTATCATAAGAGATCTTGATACGTTCCGATATTTTTACGTTGAATTATCATTCGGTAAACATTGACGTGCACCCTTTAAATTATTCTTTAATTATGCTTCGCAGTTTTGCAAAAACCTGCCGAACGGTTGTACTCAGTACCTTGTTGAAAGAAGCACGTGCTGAAGAAACATCGGTGTCAGAATGTATGCAGAATTGGTTAAGAGCATAACGGACGATGCATCTTGAAGTTATTACCGTGAAGGTAGAATATATGTTTGAAGTTCAAGTTCATTGTACTTTTTGAACAGAGTGACAAATTTTTCCTTGAATTAAATAACGCAAGGATTATTGCGTTATTTATTAGAGGTATAATAATTAGAATACTAATATAGTGGTTCGGTAGATGAATTAGTCTAGAATTTTAGTTAAAACACTTTTGCACAGTCAAGAAATAATATTAGTGCACGGTGAGTAAACAATCAAAGGCTGAGTCGCGATCAATCGACCTGAATCCATATTATCATCCTTGGAAGATGTTTTTCTAAATTATCATTAAGTATACCATACCTATGATAATTCGGAAACCATTTAAATCTATATGTCCGAGATTAACACTAGATTTAGTGTTAAGTAGCCATATGAGCTAAAACTGAAATATAAATCGAGAAGGCAATGCGTGAATCGCAGAAGAGAGTGCGTGAAGGCAGAGATCATGAGAAAGATACGAATACGGTCGTATCTTCTATCGATTCATCGAACTGTATTACAACGCTTAATTGCAATTTCAAGTACGAGTAAGCACTATTCAGCGAATAAAGACTCCTTGTTTGCACATATAAATTATATTCCAAGTATAGAATGTTAGGATGTTACGTCAGAATTTAATACGCCAGCAAGAAAAGAAGATACATCTTTTCACCAATTCACCCTGCAGATAGGCTCCTTAGAAAACGATGCAAATCAAAAACTATGACTTCGATACGCAAACCGTGTAAAAGGAAAAGAACCTAAAACTTGCATAATTCAGTCATCTCTATAAACATAAAATAAAAGTAAAGTCATGTAAAAACTATAAGAATAATAATTCATTCATAAAACGACAATTAAAAAAAGGTAAAAGTACGTAATTCATCTTAAATGTAGAATCAGAAAATATATTATTCTAGAAAAAAAAATTGGTCAAAACGCATTTTACAGATGATGTAAAATCGTGTAACCAAAAGTACCGCATAAATCGAGTGATCGGTGTATCAATATCACGAAACATCACTAGCATCGATAACTGGCAGACGTCTCTACCTATCAAATATTAAAATTCTTTCTTGAAGCAGCAGATTGATTCGCAGGGACAGTGACTAAATTTAGGATCGTTCGAAAAAGCCTCACTCTCCATAAAATTCATACAAAATCATCTCCGGGTAATGGGGTGGTGGAAAATGCGCGTTTTACCGGTTATGCGGGCGATTTTGCTCGATAAAAGAATTTCACGATTCGTGGAAGGGTTGTCGACAAAACGCGGAGAGGAGAGGAAAAGGGGGGAAAGAGCATCGAATAAGAAATGTTTACAACGTATCTCGCGGCAATAATGTAGCTTGTAGCATAAGCTCATGCGAGATATTTAGTCGGATATCGTGGCGCCACACCACCCAGGGGACCCTCTCATTATTTGCTGCCAGGATGAGCCTTTATTAGCAGTTATCCCGTTCGGTCTCGAATCTATACGTTCGCATATCCATAAATTCGTGTTTACGGTGACCGTATCTTATGCAAATGAGACGATTTAATCCGCCGGATATTTCAGGGCATTTTTAATAACCCTTCTACCTCTTTTTCCTCCTCCTCTCTCTACGGGGTCCACCGATCGTTTCGTCGTTCCTCGAGAGCGATCAATTAGTGACGATTCATCGTCCTGGTCGTTCAAAGATTGGCAGTGAGTTTTCTTTGGATTCGGACGAAAATTTGAGGGCTTCAAAGTATGACCTTTGAGTACGGCTTCGAATCTGACAATGAGACTATGATGGGTATACGATTGGATGCTGGGACTTTCAATTGGTGGATGTGAATTCAAATTGTTCGTCGTTTTAAAGTATTTTTCCTAAATTTTGATTATAATATATTATATTATAGATTTAGTGCTTTGGAAGTTATGTAAGATTAAAGGTCGTGGGCGACACGACCTTAGCGGTTGAGGGTGGAAGTTGAAGTTCAAAACGAAATACTGTTGCGCAGATTATTTAACAGTTGTATCACTGAATCTTTGGTGAATATAAGCTTAAATACTACTAAGACCTAACACAGACCTTAAATAATCGACCAATTAGTCGATCGGAGTACAAATCCCTATCACTTTCGGCAAATTTTTTCCTAATTATGTAATACATCATTGTCTTGATGGTTGGATATCCAATTAAAGGGTAAACTCAATAATTTTTATTGTTTTGACATCATCGTTAAATAATTCTTATTATTCCTAGATCTTTTGAAAAATTGCAATTTCGATAGGAATAATTATTTCACTGCACCTATGGTAGGTATGATGCTAAATATTGAGATTATCAGTTAGTACATCAGAGTTCAAATTCCCAATCAGCAAGTGTTTCCTAAATAGCACAATGCATCGTATCATCAGTATCTCAAAATCAATCAAAACATAGATGCCAGGCGCAACGATCACACCTCTCAAAACCAAAACACGGAACGACAATAAAAACAGTTTCGAAGCATTATCCTCGCGAAGGACGAAGCTCGCGAGATTTCGTCGATAAGAGAGATACTCATTGTCAGTCTTCAAGATCCAGGTATATAATCTTTTCGTCGACGACGAAAGCTATCGGCTGGAGAGATTTAAAGATTACATTTTGCCTGTGTAAATTCAAACGCAAAATGATCGTGCACGGTGAATCGGCCCGAGTAGAGCAGCAATTTCGCCCGATGTTTCGAGCCGGCAAAGTGCGATAATAAGCCCGCGGGCACTCGGTGAGAATCTGCAATTCGCTCCGCTCAAATTGAATACTCCGTAGGCGGAATCTGGACTCTCCGTCGAGGGTTAACGTAAGATCAGCGATCCGTGATATAGTTTGGCTTTGTAGTCCTTCGTATGTAAGCTCGTTTGCCACGTTCTATAGGGAATGTCTCTTTGTTGTTCTTCGCGGTATCGAAAAAGGAATCTATGCCTTTTCACAACCCTTTGCCGATATAATACTTAAATTTCATCAACTCATCGAGCCCTTTTCAACCCTTTATGAACCCCTGTGACATTGAAGTAACGCAAGAGACATCTACGCTTCTATTCTTCAAAGTTAGATTTTGAACTTTCTCAAAAATCATTGTTTACCTCGTGAATATCATGGAATTCTTTAGTATTCAATTGTTGCAAACAATTTCAAAATTGTATTTTTATCATTTTCTAATTATGCTGTTGTAAAATACATCTTTTTCTTTCCCAGATAGCTAATGTCCACTTGGAAATATTTTTGTACAAATTCGACATTACATATACAATTTATTTTTTGAACTATTTCCAACTGTCTGTTCTCTTTTTCATAGTTATATCAAAAGATAGAAAAAGAAGTCTAGAAACATCGCCTAGGTCATTTAAAAAGTATTATGTGTTAGTATCTGACCCGCAGGTTATATCACTGTCCTATGTTATAGAAAACCTTTTGCAAAAAGTATTCGACACTAATATATTAACCCTTTGCACTCGAGAGGCACCAGTCCACTGCTCTGGCATGTATGTAATGAGTTACATATTTTTTGTCTCCGATACGATAAGATATTTGAATTCCAAATTTCTCGTAGCCCCGGCATGGCTTGCATTCTAGACATAAAATTATTTTAAGCACCTGTGAAACACTTGTCTAACATAACTAAAATCGTCTCGAGTTGTTAGTTCGCCCGAGCGAGCAAGTAAATACTCGAGTGCAAAAGGTTAAGCCAAAGAGAATCGAAAAATTGTTGTGCTCATCTGTAAAAGGGAGTATGATATTCACGCATCGTCGGATTCGTCTTCGATCCAACGTTTGAAAAGTTATACGCAAAGTGGACCTCTCACATGGCCCTCCAGGGCGACAGTTTGAAAAAGCCCAGGCACGTGGCTCTGACCGAAAATAATAAGTAAGCTTTTGAGCTTTGACCGCGACCTGCGGCTGTCAGAAGACAAAAGGTAAAGTAATCGTAGCTTGAAATTATAATATAGCCGAGCACCGTGGCCGGGTGCGGTTCTCCTCGCGCCGCGTTTCTCCTCGGCCCACAAATTTCGTAGTATAATAAGTAAGTCGCCGCGGGGGTAATTTCCAGTGTTTAAGAGCTCATTCAATTATCCAGGAGAGAGTGTGTCCTCGTCGTCGTACTCGTCGCGGTTGACGTGAAACGTGCGCTCCGGCGTTTTGCGCAAAAATCGTTGCACTTGGCCATTCGAGCGCTTTAACAAAGTCGGAACGCATGAAAAAAAAATTGCGCGTACGTTTCGGCCTCGTGAAATGGCTCTTTGCAGTAACGATATTCCATCGCGATGCGGTAACGCAGTAACGAGAGTGTAACGGGAGGAAAATGAAAATAAATTCTATGAAGAGCGGCATTGTTGCGTCGCTCGGATTAACGTTAGAGAGGTTAGTGTAAACTCGCATTTAACCTGCTATGAGTCCGTCATAGCAAGATTACTCGTCGTTTACCTTTGACTTTGCTTTCTCGTTCTATACCTTTCTCTATTTACTTCTTATGTACGTGCTACGTCTTAATTTAAAAGATTTACTTCGATGTAATTGCGGTTTGGAGATACTCAGGATTTTTCAATCTGTATAGATATATTAGGAGTACCGAAAAGTAATCAAAATTGGAGAAGTGAAAATGTAATTGGAAACGTTTTTCAAGAAATAATCGAAGAACTTTTTTAGAAAGGGAATCGAATAACTAACATTACGCTGGCAAAAATTGTTAGAATCGTTTTAAGACGATTAACAGGTTGAATGCCACAGATGTTTCCCTTATTTCGTGAGTTCTACTGAAGTGAAACTTTTTTTATGAAAATCACATATTCATAAAACAGAAATTTTAAGGACACTGATTGATCGGTGTTTAGCAGATCTTCATCTTCTTAACGCCAAAATTTAAATATTTGATATGTTAGAAAATTCATAAATATTGCAATTTAAACGTAACATAAAATTTCATCCAATTCAATAGCGCCGGTCACCGGTGACCCCCATGGCACTTAACCTGTTAACATCAATTACATGCTCGAATCAAACAGGACTCACCAAATTGCTGCTCCATCGTCGATACTCTGCTAATCCGCTAGCGACAGCAACGAAGACGTATGACGAGAAGTCAAACATTTCTGGTAACACTGCACATTCCGTAAAACACTCGCGCAATGCATAAAACAATTGCAAAAAAAAGGTAGACACGGAAGCACGAAACATCTTCCATATTTCGCGAGATCTATCGGTTCACGAATCAATTTAGTTCCGGAATGTGCCACCTGCGTTTCGGCTACTTTCGGTTAAATCCGTCATTACTCGGGGGCAGCATCATATTGCGATGTTAAAATTCGTTGATCTTGGCAACATCACCTGATACGAGTCCATGCATTGATTGAACGTTTAAACGAATTTATACCCAATGCACCACGTAATAATTCCGAATCGAAGAAAATCGCTGACAATGCTGATCCGCGATTGTTGAAAGTGTTCTAGTCCTTGCTCCAAAAAGGTTCTGATTTCTTCCCGTGTTGAATAGCTACTCCAACCTCAATGACAGCAACCAAGACGCTCCAAAAGGAATCGAATTCGTAATATTCCTTATACCACTGCACTTTCCGTAAAACAATCGCGAAATTGCACAAAGTAAGATACATTAGACGAGAAAGTACGGAGGTTCTTCCGCGCTTCGCGAGATCCATTGACTCAGTAATCAATCAATTACATTCCGGAAGGTGGCGACTATGTTTCGTCTTTTTTCGGTCAATTCCGCCATTACTCGGGGATAGTAACAAATCACGACGTTAAAGTTCGGTGATCCTTCGACGCGGACGGATGCAATTCTCCGAGTCGTGCATCGCGAAAAATCGAATAATCGTTTAAATGCGTGAAGTGCAACGGTAGTGCAACGTGCATCGACAGCTTAACTGCAACGGACAAGATGGGCATCAAAGCATTGAGGTAAACTTCATCACCATGCTACACAAAGCAAATATATTAAGGATAATCAGGTTAGATTTTTGCGTAGTAAATCACGATTCGCCATGTTGGTCGGCTTCTCTAGAACAATCATTATACGCGAATATTAGCGTAATCTCGACAATACGAATAAGACTTTGATAACGACAATCGATTAATTTCACTTTTTGATGCGAATTTGATAGCTCGTGAATCGTGTTTACAACGCAAATTTGTAAGTGAATTTCGAGGTGACCATCGGCTTGAGGTGAGAGAGAGACAGAGAGTGGGGGAAAGCAGGGAGATAGGAGGGGGGCAATAGCTACGCAGAAAGGTTACAGTCGAGAGTTAGAGAGCTGCTGAAGCTGGAGCACAAATCAATTAGTGGGGGGCCTCGGGCTCTTCGGGTTCCAGAACTACCCTTCCTCTGCTGCCGTTCAACCCCCGGTCTCCCTTCTTCCCTCTTCTCGTAACGAGTTACCCCAGCTGCTCTTTCTCTCTCGTATTCTCATCCTCCGACTCTCTGTCTCGCTTTCTTCTCTCTTTATCCTCCTCTGTCTTTTACACCCACACACAGTCCTTCCTTTTCTCTCCTTGTCTTCGCCTCTGTCCGATTCTCCATCCGCTTCCAAAGTAGCCACGCCGAATACAGATTGCGTTTCAATCTATACGCTAACGACTGTTTAGTGTTTACCGAACCGCGAGCCGACCGCCTTTGCTTTGGCCACAATTTCCGCGGCCTTGTGTACAATAAAGGAGGAGGATATGGCCGAGGCTGTTTCGACGAGATGTGCTTCGAACGTCGCAGCCTTCCTGACCCCTGTCAACATGGAGGACGCACGACAACCTGGATCGACGAAGGGACCACGACTTCCTGTAAGTGCTATGTTCTTTCGTTTACTCTATTTGTTTACAAATTTTGAAATACTGTATACAATAGGATCCCGTATAACGTTATATCTCGTACAATGCGCTGTGTACTTGAATACGGGACATCCTGCATTTCAAAATTAGATCAATTTTGGTGTGGAATCATACGTTTTTTTTCTATTGTTGTTGATTTTGAAACTTTTCGAGCTTAACCCTTTAGCGCCCACCGATCTATTTATAGATTAACATTTAAATGCGTATATTTTCGAGATCCCAAGGTATTTATCTATTTGCCCAGCGATCTATTTATAGATCAGCCTTTTGTGAACAAGTTATTTGAAAAACAATAAATTCAGGGATGACATCTTTTAGTAATTTTGAAAAAATATAGCTTAGAAATTTCGTTATTTTTCTTAATTTAAAAAAATATATAATGTGGGCGTTAATGAGTTAAGTAAAGAGTTAGTAACGTATGATGGCCATTGTTTACAAGTTTGCTGCCAAATACGAGATGAGTCGTTTACGTTCTTAAGGATCTGAAAGAGTACTTTGTTTACGACAGATAATGTTGATAAACACGACCGTAGGCAGTGGCCAATGTCGATATAAGATATCTATGATAGTAAGCTTGGTAATAATAGAAGTCGTACAGGGAAAATTACCATATTTATTGAGACGTCCAGTAAGGGAGAGAACCGTTACATGAATTGCTCTATTTATAAAAACGAAATCAACGGTGTGTAAATAGGTGCTTCCATGTTGTATCTTTCCTCCAATTCCATCATCACGAGAACTTTTACAAAATATCAAGTCTTCTGCCTACTTTTATTTTGAGTTAATGTTTACAAGGCTCGATTGATGCCAAGTCGAATATCGACACAGGTATAAATCTAACTTAGCTTATTTACCCTTAATGTAATTAAGGTTTAGTTATATGAAATTAATAATGTAATTAACATTATTAACCTTAGCTTATTTAAATATCTTGAATGTAATGTGAATTGCTAGGCAGAACTTTTAGAAAATTGGAACCTAATTCAATTACAACCCTACAAAGTTAAACCCACAAGTTCCGTGCTACCAAAGAGAAAAATCACCCTATCATAACAATCACAATCACCTTATCACTAGCTCCACCAGCACAACGCCCTATCAGTGAAATAAATTCAATCAATATCGCTTCTCAAAAATTCACCGACCAGATACTTTCAATCGGTGCATTATTCCACCGTCAACAGATACCTTTCGGGCGCAGTATCGGACGTTCTTTTTAAATTTCGAAAACCGTGATCGATAGCACGCGTCGCGGGAACGCGCATAGACAGCGAGACAAATGCGGCCGGCTCGCATTTAATTACAGGAGTATTTTATCGGTAGAA
Organism: Cerceris rybyensis; assembly: GCA_910591515.1. Classification (NCBI taxonomy): domain Eukaryota; kingdom Metazoa; phylum Arthropoda; class Insecta; order Hymenoptera; family Crabronidae; genus Cerceris; species Cerceris rybyensis. Next base: position 4,821,889 of record OU342794.1, read on the forward strand.
AGCCATTGGCCGTTCGTCCATCCGTTCTTCTGTCGGTGCACCACGTCCGGATGCGTCTGGTATTTCGAGGGCAGCGCCGGTTCGGGCGATGCCGCGCGGCATAGGGCCGACGCTCTGCCCGGTCCCGAATATTTATGGGGGCCAAAGTCAAATTAGTGGCGTACGGCGTGCACATTTTGATTAAGTATCTGTTAACTAAAGGTAATACTTAATAAAGTAACGCTGATTTAGTGTGGGCTAGGGACGCGCGGCATCGACCGATCGTTCGTTTTCCCATTCAAAATAAAAATTCGATATTTATGGGCCCGAAGGGGGCCCCGTAAGAGCACACGGCCAACCATAGTGGCCCCGGCGATATGCCGATGGGATTCGAAGGGCTCGCCGCGTGACTGGTACACGCTCGTTGTACCTGTCTCGAACTCCATGCTCGTCCTCGAATCTGTCGCTTCTATTTGTTCCTTTCGTTTCCACCTTTCGGGCCCATTTACTATCGACTTTTCGATACTTACTGTATTTTGATAAATGAGTCTGTTATAACGTAAAAAAAAGGAGTTTCGGTAGGTAGTATGTTGGATAGGAAGTCAGTCGTAAGATAGACTTGAGATTCTGATTTTAGCGAAACTTTGCGGAAATGTGAGGAATGTTAGGATAAGTGGAGCATTATTTATAATTTTGAAAATTTAATCGAAAAGATCGAATGTAGTACTTTGCTTTCTGCTGCCTTTATGACTTAGATTTATTAGTCCAAAATATTAAAAAATTCAGAAATCTTTAATGGATGGTTAATTTTCGTTGACAAACACTTCTATGAAAACAGTATTCCTTGCTTAGTAATATTTTAGATGTTTTCCAGTATTCAACCGTTTAGCACGTTTAACGACACCGATATTTCGCTCGTTTTGTTATTTCTACTTAAGTGATACTTCTATTAAAATTCCATCTCTGTAAAACAGGAACTCTACAGACGCAAATAGATATATATTTAGCTGGATTTTATCTTTTGAACGTCAGTATTTAAATACTGAATGTGTTACAAAATTCGTAAGTGAAAAGTAATATGAAATTTTATCGAATTCAATAGCGCCAGTCACGAATGACCACCATGGCAGTCAAAGTATTAATATTCGCGCGATACAATTAATATTTGCAAGAAGAGATTCTCACAAACTTGTATTCAACATAGGCACCCACGATTTTCCATCCCTTCTATAAATATCTTGATAAATGTCCGCGTTCGCCTTCGAATTGTCTCACTTTTCATTCGCGTTCTTCATCCGTAAAAGCGAAAATACGGTTGCCAGGCAATTTAAGACGTATCGAAGAATGCAACGGTCAGTCGTGCATTCGGAGAGAGAAATTTATGCTCGTCCGCCAATGTATCGCCACTGCTTTTGCCGGTCGTCAATAACCACGGTCCGCCGATACGATACACCTTCAGGGTCTTCCACAGGATCCGAATATCCGATTGCAATTATTTCTTCCTTTTTGCATACTCCACACGAAATCCTCGGCCTTTTCCCAGAAGTCATCGATATTCGCGTAATCCTCTAAAGACCAATATCGAGATCGAAGCAACAATACTTCTTCGATTAGACATCGATTCACAAAACCATCGAATTACTTCTTCGAACCTCCACCACGAAATATCACCAAGAATATCCAAATGGAATAGACACGTTGAATTTACGACGGTCGATGAACCTCTTCGACCATAAGAGAGACATAAAATGCATGAGTTTCGAATCGGTTTCTTAGGAAAGTAACAGAAACGAAATCTCATCCGTCTCTCGTAAAGAAAATAGTACAGCTTACACCGTTGTCCCATGCATCTCGAACAAGACGATCGTGAGTCAAGGGGGTGGGAGAGGTTGGGGTTGCAGTAGAGTTTAGGTGCATTTTGGTCTCCGACGATAAAGCATTTTTATGTCCTTCCTGGCTGTTTGATTTCGAGATTAGCCGGGAATTTTGGGCGAACCCGCATATCACCGTGATTTACGTCGAACCGGCGTTCGGACGTGGAGGCGCGGTCACCCGGCATAGAAGAGAACGACCCGGTAAAGGTAGAAATTCTCTTAAATTTCAAATTTATACCCGACGCCCTGTCATAATCTTGATTCTGACGCCCGGCCGCGAAGCTATTTGTTCGTTCGCCCGCTTCGTGCCTGCACGGTGGGCTTATTTGTCAAGAGGCTTGCGCGTTGCGTGAACTCGAAGGAAACGACGGAGAGAAAAAACGAGGAAAAAGCCAGAGAGACATGCAACGCGAACATGGTAATACTCTACGCGCCGAGTTGACGACAAATTGGGGCTTTCGTGTTAAAACAACGGGACGAAGTATGACCGAGTGAACCGATCCTGAAGGAGACGAGGCTGACACTAGCACGAAAGTGATTCGTTTCTTTTCTGCTTTCGTTCAGGCCAGAGCTTGATTATTTATTGCGAGGACAACTTGCGTTTCAAATTCTATCCCGGCTGTTAAACTCTGTCCCATTTGTAGACTATTTTTAGTAATTGCGGTTACTTAACAATTCCGTATACTTTGAAACGTCTCCTATAGATGAAGTAGAGATTGCTGAATTCTTTCACGAATTTTATCATCGTTGACTCGAACTTGATCGAGTGTCTGTTAGGTAAATTGAATTGCTAGATGCAGCCTATCTTTTATCCGGAAGTTTCATTTATGGTATCGTGCCACACCTAGAGTCCAAAATGATTTAAACAGGGGGGATATCGATTTTGTAAGGTATAGGGAATGGTGCAGTAGACACGTTCGATCAGGATATCTTAGGTCGAGGATATTTTAGGTGGTACCGAGGGGTACCGGTTGCCCTCCCGGGGCGAGGACGATTTAAGGCCTACTGGTTGGGTCCAGCTCGCTCATGGTGGTCTATATCAAGACAGAGGACCCACTCGATATCATCCCGGCTCCCTATATCGTTCTTATATTGCATGATGCCTTTTCTACGTTGCTCTCCCTCTCTTTCTCGTAATTCAATATTATACCCAATAAGTTACGCTTCTCTTTTTCTCTTATTCTTATCGGAATGCAGACTATCTTTGCAACGGCTTCAATGGTCTCTTCCATTACACCGTTCGCTTTGATCGATACATCTTTTAGGACCGTTGAACAATTACAATTTAATTGTAACCCAACCTCATGTTAGTTCGTGTTCGAGCATATTTAAGGGTGTCTTTTATCTCTAAGATTCGTTTCGTAAATATTGAATTGACCTCTAGCTATATAATAACGAGTGACTCGATTTCAAAAGTGAGTCAATTTTAAAGTGCTCCAAAAATGATTAAATTAGAAATATCAATAGGTTACGATAAAATAAAATTAATTCTATGCTATTCAATATTGCTTTAAATTAGATACTATATTCGAAATTAGGTATAGATTGTTTTTTCAACCACTAATTCAGATTGCGCTTTCAGTCACAAAGGAAATTAGACAGCAAGGGGTTGCACCAACTCTTAAGAAAAAATCACATCGAACTTTATTCAATGGTGGTCGAAACTTCGCTCTCGATTCTTTCATCCAAAGGGGCCACGTTACTGCGACGAGGCATCTTCAAAACTTTAAGTTTTTTCCGTCTACAACGACAACACCTCGACGTTACTAATTGTAAGAAACAATCTACACTTTGGCAACGCATCTGCAGCTTTTCGCTAACAAGTATGAACTTGCAACTCTACAAGATTACTCGAAATCGTTAAAAACTTATCGTAGACATAATCAACGTGCATACATAATCATAAGTCATTAGGGACTAAAATCTTGTTGAAATTTATGAACAATTCTATCTGACAAAGACGACACTTTTGCTCGCACCTCGATATTCACTGAATCGCAGTCGCTTTCGTGCACGCAGCCGATAGCCTTGACGGCCGAAATTTGATCGTCGAGTCTCACGACGAGTATAGACGGCAGTCCGCATTAAGGGAAAGAGAGAGAAAGATACTTCGTCGCAGAATTATGGGAGTTTACGATCGGGCTCGATTTCTCGAAATAAAAATCCCCGGCGTTACTCTCGGGCAACCGTGTGCACGACCGAACTCGAATTCGACGGTGGACCGAGAAGCCGGACTCCGAAACGGTCTTTGAAGGTGGATACATGGATCAGGTGGCATTCAGGAATGCGAAAGGCTTTGACATGAAATATAAGGTAGTAGCGATCCGGACTCACTGACACTCCGCCGGGAATGGACTGTAACCGACCTAGGTCCTGATCCTTCGTTCTGAGAACGCATTCCGCCGACCATCGAACAAATATTTTTCACTGGCTCGATTCCCGTTTAAATATCCTCATTGAATCCAGACCTATTATTCGCGATACGACTAATCGCCGTGGCGATTTATCAGCGGTAATTTGAAGGGAAAATTGCTGGTAATTGAAGATGCAAGGATTAGTAGAAATGGAAAATATAGAACTAATGTATTTTATATAGTGCAATAATTGTAGGTAATGGAGAATAAGGTTATTCTTCTCGATTCATAGGAAGAAGGAAACTTTTATTTTTTAGTGTGGTACATTTAAACGTCGTCTCTTTCGGACACCTTCGTTGACTGCCACGGGGGTCACTGATGACCGGCGCTATTTAATTCTGTAAAGCTCCATGCAATTTTGAAATTGCAATGTTCATGAATTTTCTAACTTATTAAATATTTCAATATTGGTGTTAAAAAGACAAAGGTCTGCCGAATGTCTACCTGTCAGTGTCTTTAAAGTTTCTCTTTTATAAATATGTGATTTTAATAGAAAAAGTTTCACTTTAGTACAAGTAGTGTAAATAGCGATGTGTGTTAATGAAATAATGGCCGGAATAAGAGAATAATGAGAATTTGATGTCGAAATGAGTACTGAACTTGTAAGAGTTTGAATTAGAATTAGCAATGACTTACAATTAGTATAGTAGGATTATTATAATAGGAGTATTGTATAGTAGGATTTTTGAACTTGGAGCAGTGAATTAGAGATTATTATGCGATGGTGGATATTGGTCGAGTCGCAGTACAAAATATTTGCATAGTATTTACATAGTATTTCCTAATCCTAACTTAGTAGATCTGAGGATCGGTACATTGTATTATACATAATAGTCAACGTAGTTTGATGACATGCTAAGTAATCGCTCGATTAACACGAATACAAGGATTAAAGGGTCTTCGCTCATATATTTATACAAACATATGTTAAAAAAAGGGGGTTGTGAGTCCGGAGCTCGTTAGAGGGATACTTAAAGGGCATTCGCGTTTCTAGATCTTTTTCAGAGCTTACCAAAAAAGCGTTACAGAGGCTGTAAAACCTATGTCACGAAAATTTGCCCCGTCATTAGCACGGGTTGATAAGTGTCGCGGAGTGTCGTGTAACCGCTTGATCCGGCCGGCATTAAAAGTCAAATGCAACAGATCCATTCACCGGCCATAATTACGGGGAAGCCCACTGCGGCACGCATAAAAGCCTCGTTATTAAAAAGTTTAAATGTCTATTAATTACTCGGCGTTATGCCGGCCGCACGAAGAACTGTATAAAATGCATTTAATTATCCCGCACGGTGAATGGGGGAAATCAATGGGTTTCCCTGTAGTAAAGCAACGCGGAGGCGAGTGCTTTTTTTCAAAACCTCAATTTGTTGCTTCCACGTTCACCCTCAGACCCCGTGGCACGGCCCGCCCCCTTCACGGTCGCCCCTTCCCGTTACGCCCTTGTAAACACTCCTACCGGCCCGCCGGTAATGAGGGCGACACCTGAATCCGTGATTACATCGCGGCAATGAAAAGTAATTTGTCGATTCACGGCACGATGGACCGGTTCGATATCGTTCCTGCAATTTTCCACTTTTCACGAGTGAAAAGGTCCGCGGTGTGATACCGCGAAAGGGGTGAAATATTTTCTTGCTCATTAATGATCCGGGTAATGGTACGTCGAATTTTTCGTTGGTATTTGTTATTTATTGAATCTATGAATAAATGTGAAACGTTTTTAAGGATTTTTCTCAATTGTCGGGCACTTTAATTAGGTTCTACTTGATTCTCAACGGGGAGAGCGATTGTGACGGAAATAGTCCTCGATTTAAATTCCATTAGCGTGATGGAAATCTGAACGTCACTGTGCTACATTTACACGTGTAATAAGGTTTTTATCAATTATCTAGTGGCTTTATTTTATTCGACCTCTTGCATTCACATTTTCTGACAGCTAGTAGCAATTCAAATTTGCCTTCTGTATGTGAATTAAACGTAGAATTTTGAAATATCTAGGAACCACTGAAATAGTCTTACAATCATTGCAAATACTCAAACTTGCTTTTATACATTATCTAACGTAATAACGATGGCAGAATCAGCGATAAATAAGAGTTTTCGTTCAGACCCTGAATCACGTTTAGTAACATTTGTTCATAACGAATTAGGTCGATATCCAACACAACGAAATCAATAATTCTAATGTCTAAGACGAGTAAATATCGACAGACAGCCAAAACGTTTAAAAATGATATGTAAAAACGCAAACAATTGTAAAATTATCCGTATTCTTCGAATCGTAAATAACTCAAAAGCAAGTGTCTCCTTCCACATAGTCCACGAGACAAAGTGGCAAAGAAGATGCCATTTTAAAGACACTCGGTGGCCCCCGAGAATACCCCTGCGTTTTTTGATAATAACTCTGAAAGCTTCAGCGTGCAAACGTACAATGATACGTCCACCGAGAATCCTCGTATCCACGTTCACGCGTGTACACACGTGTACCCACACGAACGGCCAATAACATATATCTCTCCTGCGCGGCGTCCAAGGAGCAGAAACTCCAGAAGTGTCACTGAGAGCGAAACTTGGGTCGCTCGACCTGGGGGTTCGAAGACGGTACCGCTTACACATTGTTGACCCGTCTCTGATATATCGTCTCTTCTACTTGCAAGAGGTTCTCAGCTCTTCCTATCGAACGATCGATATCAAACCTTGGATTCCAAGATCCAAAGAAACTGACCTCTCGTCGAGATTATTCCACCAGGGAACAAGAGAGAAGATATCTCGATACTTAATATTATTCCCTCCGGTGAGAACTTTAAGATAGAATAACTTTCTTTCTCTCCAAGACTTTGCCTGTTTTTCTTCTCCAACTGAATTTTCCTACAAATTCGATATTCATCTGGAATACCTCGTAGAAGGAATTATTACAGTGGCAAGGAAAATCAAAGAGTTTCTTAGACTTGATTCTCACGAGAGCACCATTTAAGTTCGTAAGAGTCCAAGTTCGAAATCCCAATACTACTGCGAGATCGCAGCAGCCTTGTGCACGCCGATCGGGACTTATACCACTTCCGAAACCAGGCACCGCGCGAACTTTATAGCTTTCGGTATCGAGACAGGAGAGGGAAGGGTTGCACGCAACTGGCTGATCATTAAATTGAGAACCAATATTGGCAAGGTTCTGCGGCGCAGCTGCCAGGAACATAAACATACGAGACTCGTATACCCCGCTGGAAGGCCCACCGATGTAGATATACCTATATACACGTACACGCAATCTACATAGAGGTTGATACGCGTGCGAACACGACTCACACAAGGTAAATGTACGGTGTACGGTGTAAGAGCGGGACGTGGCCAGGCGCGCGATGCAAAGCACTAATTTGTAACCAAGTTGTCGCCCTGGTTTGACACTGCAGTAAATACGAGGGTGATAGCGTTGTATATCACTGGGCCACTACCACCATCGCCGACAACCACCTCTACTACCACTTCTGTGACGTCGCACCGGATACCAATGGCAATGGACGATCGTGGGGAGCAAGCTGGTGCACATCCTTTGATGCTCTTTCATCGCACCCCTGACCTCAAAATTCTTCTTGCCAATGGTTCTCTTTTTAATTCATTTTTTAAGCGATCACTTCAGATGAAACCAATTTTTTAGCCTTCGAATTCTTGCGGTTTTAGGAACTTAATTGGATTTGTGGTTTATTAGAGATTGGTGAACGTGGTTGGTGGAATTCGTGAATTTGTGGTGATCGATTTTAATGGAATTTTAAGCATCTGGTTAAGTTGTTGATAGGGGTAAGAACTACCCTTAATTGCTTGATCTACAATGACGAGTGACAGTCGTGATGGGATAAATGGTATAGGAAAGTATCAAATTTCGCAAAACCTATCTAATTGAAAATGTTAATGAAACGTAACACGATAATATGAATTCTATAATATTAATATTACGTTAAATTATACAATATATAATGAATCACTGATCAATTTTTATCTTACCAATTAAATTCTGTGTTGTAAGGGAGGCAGTTGCAAAACAAATCGTAGGGTAACGCTAAAGAGAAACTCATACTTTTAGTGTCTGCATAGTTTTTAAGATAGAAAAATGAATAAAAGTATTTTAGGTATTAATTTAATTTTATGAGTAGGGTTTGAAAATTTCGTTAAAAAAATTCTTCGTGCAATTTTACTCTTATGTACTCCCTCAGTAGGTGCAATGTACAATTGTTATATTCCCAAAGTTTCTAGTTACCTTCACACGCATCATTGTAACACGCCAAAATTATAATGAACGGTAGGAAAACCTTAATTTTCACGTATTAATAATTCAAGTAACAATTCTCCGTTGGATGTTGAACTGCAAACTCTTTGCGTCCATGCCTCTTTAAATATTCATTACATCAGTAGTAGGTACTCTCGATATAAATAATCTTCCAACGCGAACGATTAGAAAGATAGGATCAGAATTCGAGCTCGAGCGAATTCTAAGAAAATTACCCGCGTTATCCTGAAAATTTCATCGTTCCAATAATCCTGCTCGTTTTCTATACTTTCGATGTGCATAGCCGCGAGAATGGAGACCGATAATGTATCCGGAATACTGTCGGCTCATCGTTTAATTTTAGTACCGCGCCTCTTCGATCCGCGAAGACTTTCGGAATGCCATAACCGAGAGGTGGATTCTTGACAATTAACTATCCACATCAGGCTCGTGTATCACCGTGGACATAACGGAGATAGCGAGTTTCTCCGAACGACAGCGATTTAACGTCCATGATCGTTAATCGCGCCAAGGAGCGATCGTCCAATCGTCGATCGGCTCGTATAAATACATTTCATCGGTGATTCATCCTTCCACTCTTTTTATTTCTGTACAGCAAATCGATCGTATACGAGTAATTTTGTCCTCTCGATTATCCTTCGGACAAGAAAAATTGTCGGACGATCGAACTCGTTGGGAGATTTTGCGCCATTTTTTCCCATAATAAAGGCGAGGAATTGTTTTAAGTCACGGCGCAATGGATGTGTTTATCTCCATGGAAAATATTAGTTTTTTTTACGGTGCTGTAAATCTCATTTTATTCGCGCAGAAAGCTTTTACCGGGCGTTACGTACGAATTGAGACTTTGTTCGAGGACGATGGACCCTTTGAATTTAAACGATCTTCATCCTACGTTGGCAGTTCTAAACTAGTTTATTGCGTAATAAGCTCGTTCGATGGAGGGGTATCAGTATTTTTTTTTCTTTCGATTCGAAGGTTTTCTTATTTATATTCCCGTAGTACATCGATAAGAATCACAAGTGTTGCGCTGACTTTTCGGTATTTATTTGTTTTGCCACATCGATACTGCCGTTAAATCGATACGATCGATTTCGCCTACGGTGGAACATGGATCAATCAAATATTCAATGATCGTAGGAGAAAAGTGTGTTTAACGTGGCATTCGTACAGTTCTCACGGAGGAAAGAAATTTCATATGCACGATCGTATCAGTGAACTGTCAATTAAGCAATGTAAATGATGGGCACGTTAAAATATTGTAAATATCGTGGATTAATGGCATTTTAAAACAAGCTACAACGTACTCCGATGGTTTCTATTTAAGCGCAAGGTGACACTGAAACTTAATAGATGCAGATGTCGATAAATAAGACTGACGTTTATAATTCTACCTTTCGTTGAACGGACTTGGACTTCGAAACACTCGTACGAAGTTTCATCCTTAACAAAAACGTAACAGTATTAACGTCATGAAAATTAAATAAATCCACTCCCGCGAAGATAAGAAAACTAATAATACCACGGAGTTATACAGCATTCTTATTTACAACCTTGTGAAAATACTCTAGAAATATTCTACGATGTAATAAAAGAAATGAGAGAAAAACATAAGGTACCAGAGTATAAATCAGTCAAAAGAAACTTAAACCAGCACGATATTCGATTCATTAAAATAGTGTTAGTGCTCTTGACAATGCCAGCCGTAGATTGTTGTTTTTTGTTAATCGGGCAATCGTTTTCCTGCTTAAAAGCCAGAGAATCGGTGGAAAGGGGCGAGAGAAAATCAAGAAAGCCACGGGCGAATTGTACGTCATGTTTCCGTCTTCGCCGATTAAAAATGTATTCGACAATAGAGGCTTTACGTCAAACGTCCGAGGCAGGAGATTTCCTCCTCTCTTTCTTCCACGAAGGCCTTCTTAGTCGCGAATAACGGTGGTGGGCGGTTAGGAAGCGAGTTCGACGAACGGAAGAGAGGCAGGGACGGGGGTGGAGTGGAAATTCGTTATTAAAATTAATTATTCAGATCGGTAAAATGGCGATATAAGGCGCACCGACGGTGGCGGCCGTTTCGACGAAATGAATCGTAAATTGGACCTGGTGCAGGTCCAACCCCCGGGAGCGCATCCCTCCGCCACTCCTTCCAACGAAACCTGCCGCCATCGCCACCGCGAAGCCCTAGCTTCTAACCCTTTGTTCTTACCTATTAACCACCCCTGATTTATACGCGATTGTTCCTGAGAGAACTTTTTTCATTTTATCCCTTTCTCTGCTTCGTTTACATCGGTCTTTTCTCTTTCCCTCTCTCTTTCTTTTTTTCTCTCAGTCTCAACCTATCTCTCTTTCTCTCTCGTACTCACCCCATATAGCCTGGAAGGACCGGCCTGGTTGGACTCTTATTTCGCAGCGGTTCTCAGCTGTACCTCTTGTACCTTCCGCGCGAGCAGATCCTGATTAACTCGTACAATCCCGGTTCTTCCCAGCGTTCCCTGCCTCTCCGCCGTGAATCTCTGATTTGCATGAGCAAGGAATTCCTTCGGTTTAAACCCCCGAAGCTCACTCTCTCTCTCTCTCTCTCTCTTTCTTCTTTCTATCCCTCTCTCTTTCTCTCCTCCCCCACGTTTTGTCCGTCTCTCCAATTCTCTGTCCCTTTCTCTATCTATCTTTTATCCCGCACCCTCTCTGCCCTTGTCGGGATTTCTCCACTATTCTTCCTCCTCCGCTATACCTTCGTCCTTTCCATCTCGTTCTTTCTCTTTCTCACCAACGTATCGTCATTCCTGTCCTCCTTTTCTCTCGACTGGCTCTTCTTCTTCGTTCTCGACTCGGCTCAGCTCGGCTCAGCTCGTTCAGCCACCGGCGATTCGAGCGAGCCCTATCGGGAGCGCATTTTAATGCGAGTCTAATTTTCGATTTAATTTCGGTAAAAATGATCCGGGCTCTTGGCCGATCCCGCGGCAGGGCCAGAGGGAGCGGGAGACCAAGAGGAGACTGATTCGCCCTGGTATCCTCCAACCCTCATCCGAGTATTCTCCACCTTCCTCTGCCTTCTCTCTTCGTCGTCTGTCCTCTCTTTGCCGCCGACGAAAGTTCTCCCCGCAAAAACCCATTTGCATAACGTTTCCGTCGCCTTCCCAGGATGAAAACGAGCGGACACCCCGCGGCTATGTTCGTATGTGTGCCTCTCGGTGCGTACGTACGACGGTGGATGTGCAGGGTGTACGTCTCTGTCGAGTAAGAGGTGCGATTTTCGTTTCGGCATTCGTCAAATTCTACGTTAGATATTATTTAGATGGATAGTATGAGATTAAAGTTGATTTGAGATGAGTTTGTTTGATTTTATGGATTTATAGGTAAATTGATATGGGTGGGAAGAAACAGCTGTTAGACGATGATGAAGGAACGATGAGAGAAGTTTATTAGTAGGGATTGCGAGAACCACTGGCGAAATAAAGTAGGAAAGGGTTGAAAAACGCGGGGAGTGAAAGAGTAAAATTTTATATCTTATATAAAAAGGTAAAGGGTTGCTCGGAGCGCAACGCAATTTGTAGCCAATATTATTTTATCGCCGTATATTTTTTAATTACTTCGCTTCAACGCTTCCATCCCTCGATCTTCGGTCCATCGGACTGGTTTCTTATTAAACAGCTCTCACCCTAGAAGTCCCTTGAGAGTCGAACTTCAACCCTTTCCGTTGACGATTACTCTATTTCGTTATTAAGACACGAATACCGCGATATTGTTGTCTCGCAATAAGGACAGACGTCGACACGAGAAAATATCGAATTTTAGACGAATTAATCGTCAATTGTGGTCACTATTTGTAGGAACTTTTATAAGACATTAAATTATGCAGTTCTAGGTAATAGATCAATTTACTAACGTATATTTTAGTTCCTCAAAGATTTGTATCATCCACGTTTATAGAAAAAGGAGTGTTTTAAAGTTACTGTAATTCTTAATGCACATAAAAATGTATTACTGTTCCATAAAAATATCTGCGAGAAAAGTATTAAATTTCTAGATCTAAAACACCTGCCATTTAAAAAACTAAATTCTGAGCAATCAAACGAAATATATTTTTAAATTTAAAGTAAAACTTTATAAGATAATCATGCTTAAATCGAAGAAACTTCGCACGTACGATCAGACTTAAAATCTCATAGTCGAAACGATCTCCCAGTGCCAGATGTCCGACATCAGGGACTAAAGGGTTGCGGAGCCAATAAGGGGTTGACGGAAGATGTATGCGCTAATAATCGAAGAAAAAAGTGTCCAATGAAAGAAATTTACGACTGGCACTAATTAAGGAAAAGGGTTCCGACAGTCACCCCTCTGTGACTTTCCCTCCGGAGTCGCCGTTCCAGTCGCCATCGGATCATCCCGCTGGAAGGATTAATTAATTCAGAATATATCAATTAAGAATAAGGTTTACTCTTCTACGTGGCGGCCAACGTTCTTCAACCCCCTACCACCTAACGTCCCCCGGTTTTCTCTTCGTCGTCTCGCGCTTCTTTTTATTGCAAATTGGACGTGAAAAATGACGCCTTGATTAATCTCGCGGATAATTTAAAAACGAAGGGGTTGCCGCCACGGCAGCCCCCCGATTCCGACGAGCCGGATAAAAATTCAAGACGCGAAATTGCCAATCAACGAAGGGTGGGAGGCTGCACCGGTAGGGGCGAACGTAGGTAAGGGCGGAAGGGAGAACCGATTCGTAGGACGGTCGGCGAGTAATAACGTTAAAAAATTATCCCTCGTCTGAATTTCATCGGTTCGCTTCGACGCGCTCGCTTGAACGCTGAGTCTGCCGTTACTTTACCCTTTCTCGCCTTTTTCTCCTTTTAATTCGTCGCACGAACGAAGTAGAAGTGGGAGATAAAGACAATAATGGTCGCCGCGTTGGTGAATATCGTGCAAGTAACAAAAGGGGACCAAAGGATTCGCGATAAAAAAATTTCAATGACCGAATACTTGCAGTTTGCAAAGGAAATTGAGTCCCATAAATTAAATCCACCTATTGTCTCTATCCAAGAATCGAATGAAACTGAATAACGATAAATTCCTAAATAACGTGTCTGGGTGCTTTTATTTCAATTTATTCGAGTCAATGGATATCGAAATAATCAATTATCCTATCCCATCGTTATAATCTCATTAAGATAATCGAATCCCACGTTTGATTTCGTTGGGTAAAAGGGCTCGTATATCAATCGGGTTCTATCGTTGTAATCTAATTACTTCTTTGGTAGCTGATAATGCTTCAATCTCGCCGGGGGGATATCGACGAGAAAGAATGGAAGATCCTTCCCCGATTGTCCAGGGAGCACGCGAGGAGCAAGAACTTAATTTGTCTCCTGGAACGCGACTATCGGTCCGATCAGGCAGATGGGTTCTGCGAGTTCTCCTGCCTTTCACCTTCCGCCGTTTCTTCTCTTGCTCGTCGTCACTCCTCTCTCGTTTCCTTCGCTCTCTCCTCTCTCGCTTCTCATCTCTCTTCCACTCTTCACAGGGGAATCGAACGATTTCGAGGTTTATTTTGTCCGATGCGCAACACCTCAGCCATATGGTGACAGACACCGTCAATGTTTCCACCCCGTGGCTGACCATAGCTGCCCATGGGATTTCTCGTGGTAGTGGTCGCGCGTATAGATACGAGAGAGAGTCGATAACTTAGTAAACTAATTAGCAAGGTTGCCGACAAAGCCGATCTCTCTTCAGGAGCTACCGCAGGCGCGTTCGTCGCCAAGGTTTTTACCTCGACCTACCTCCGATTCCTCTCTTCCACCTCCCGGCTATTTGTCCCCTCTTCCCTTCTATTTGATTTCGTTCCTCTCGCTCCTTCTCTCTTTCACCATCTCTGCCTCTCTTCCTTCCACCATGACCGACGTGCCTCTTTTTTCACTATTTATTCCCTTCTGTCTTTACTGCCACGAAAGGAACGGTTTCCCACGGGAGACTACGCGAGTTCTCTCTCTTTTTGTCCTGTACCCACGCCGAGGCCAAGCACTGGGAACGAATGGATGCGTCGATTCTGATTGCAAGGGTTTACCTTCTCAGCGCGATAATCGCTGAACAAAATCGTAGGAATTTCAATCGCGAATCCACCATCGATCCTGATTAGACGGATAGATAATGAGGTCGTTGAATTTCTCAAATTTCATCGTTCGGATAAAGCGATTGAAATAGGAATTCGAAGAGAAGATTAATAAAGATTAATAGGAACTTGATACGTGATAAAAGATTATCTCTAGATACCTTGAATTTTAAGGTGAATACCAAACTAATCAAATTAATCCCTTGCCGTAGCATTTCTTTCGTCGCTGAATGTGCAATAACACTGAATTAATTTAATAATTTCAATTGTAGCTATGGCTTAACACAGTATTGAGTAGCATAGAATTAATTGCTTCATTGTGACCCACTATTTTTGATTTAATAATTTTTGGAACATTTTAAATTTAACTATTCCATTTACCGCGTCACGAGTCCTACTTGTTATTGTACGGCAAGGAGTTAATGAAACGCTGCATTTCGATCGTAATTGGGGAATAATTACTGTCTTCAAAGTTATGTTGATATGGGAAATTATTGCAATATTAAATGTAGGAAATCTTTTGTAAAGGAATCAAGTGGATTTGCGGTACAGTAGCTATCTTTGGGGAAATCATCGTGTTAATTGTTTTCGGTAATTCTGTCTACCTTTGACATATTAGCGCATAGGCAGAGAGGATGTCATATCGTTCAGGGGTTCGATAGATAAACCGGAAACAGCAAGTACACGCGATGCAGGAGCGGGAAACGCATCGGGAAAGGGCGATGCTTCGCTGCCTGAAGCAAGTACCCCAGTATTTCGCGATGTTTCCGAGCCTTTAGGCAAAGTTTCGCTTCCTGACGCTCAGAATTTTCAGTGGTTCTCAGATTAACACGGACAATCGTACAAAATACGAATCATCCAACCACAATCTAACTCTTTACACGATAATAAACAATTCTCTATTATTATATCATCGTTAATGTTTCACAAGTCTGTCCAAAACGAGATTACGATAGCAAATCACTAACATTAGAACAACCGGCGTTACATCTATCATGTTTTAATATATTAAATAAATACTTTAGAAAACGAGAAATCGAAAGGTGGAAAGGATGATTAATTCCGTAATTTATATTTTATAAGATAAACGTCCAATATCTACTCTATGGTTCTCCTATAAATTGAAAAAGTTTTAGAAAAAATGAGGAACAATTTTGACCCCTTGGTAATTGTAGTGTTAAATCTGTTATATTGAAATATATTAAATAAGTACTTTGACAAAGAAGGACTCAAGAGGGAAAAGTGGTGAACTTTTCAGAAATTTATGTTTTATAACGTTGACATGGAATATCTACTGTACGACGCCCCTATAAATTTGGATAATTTTTCTAAAAAAAAGGCCGTTGAATATACACCGTTTTGTTTCACCACTCACAATCAGCTACATATGTAAATCTTTCATTTCCAAGACTGCAAATAAATACGAATATACATTGTTAAAACGTTAAAATTTAGTATTGAAGTAAAAACATCTTCCTTTGAGTTTACCAAAGGAGACAAAAGCTGAAATGACAATCAAGGAACAATTCATCCGCGCATTTAACGTGGGCGAAGGTCCCCGGTAAGAACGGTGAGAACCACTCTCGATCGGATAACGAACGAGAAACGCAACCGTCGGTGCGGTGACAATGGTAATTATTGTTGATGCTGAAATTTCAATTTTGCAATTGATGCATCGCCCGGAAAGCAACTGGCGTTGTGTCTGCGTCGGTACGGTATAAGGGCAGGAGGCTCCGCTAGAAGCGTATACACGTATAGACGCATGTAACCACAGAGGGGCGAGCGGTAGACTGCGGAGACGCGAGCCAACCAGAAACCATCATAAAGGTTCGGTTCTCCCTTTGATACCGCTACGGTAACGTATTTAGTTAGACATATCATTCGGTTTCCACCTATTGTACGCCGGGCAAACAAACTTCCTATTTGTTTGAACGTTGAAGTTAACCACCCTCGTCCTCCTCTAAACCCTCGCGACCATCCTGAGGCCGAGGGTGGAAAGAGGTACCGTCGATAGACCAGACAGTCACGGGGTTGTCCTCGCAATTATTTTGAAACTCGGACGAGTATTATGAAAAAAAAGCACTCGGTATTAAAATATAATATCTCCACTCTAAATTCGCAATCAAAGCGGTAAAGGTCTTTTGTCGTTCCACTTGAAAAAAACTCCGGGTTGGAGATTCTTCTGGGGGAAAAATTAATTCGTGTCTTGGAAGGAAAATTACTTCGTGTCTTATCAACGCTTAAGTACTCCAATTGTAATAATTAAAAGGAACACTTAACGAGATATTATCGTTATGAATTTGTGTTTAAAAATGTAAATATATTTGTTTATTTTATTCCATTTTATGGGAGGAAGGATCAACGATCGATGATACGGTGACAGTTAGAGATCAGAAATTGATTTAGGTTTGGGTCGTGTTCTTCGAAATTTCGTGGTCGTTCGTCGCAGAGCGCGATAAAACGTACTTTAGTACGGTTAATTATTGCGTAAACAATTAAGAAGGGGGTTCATTCGTCGTGAACGTCTAAGTGACGGTTCGCCCAGGGGATTCCCGAGACGGTTTTATCCGCGGGCTCTCGATAGCAAAGAAGACCCGCCTAACGACCGGCACCGGCATACCGAGTCCTTCGGAATCGCAGACGACGTGCCTCGATAGATTCATCGAATACTATCGAAGGAATTTCGCAAACAATCCCGACCAATCGACACACGAGCTTGGGAACCGCTCGGTCGACCGAGTCTCAAACGACGGTATCGTTCCACCATCCACGGTGACACCCGGTAATTCTTGAAAGAATATCATACTTATTTTTACCTTTTCTATAATTAAAACAATTTACAAAGTTAACAAAATAGAAATAAAAACGAAGACCGTGTTTTATCGTATGTCATAATTTTTTTTATATAGAAAATCTGCAATAAATTCTTCATCGACGTGATTAGATGTATGGCGTTTATTGGTTCGCTGTATTTAGTATTTTACATCAGAAGTAGAATTTCCATTGAAGGTAGGACGTAGATGGAATTCTCTATGAAATTGGCAGAATCAGGGTCCGTGGTCCCTTGCGAATCATTCTCGGTGTGAGAAACTCGCCGAGTGGCCTTAAATCAAGGAGGCCCTAATTCCAGCAAGAAATCGTCGCGGGGCGTTGTTCCCAGGATCAGCTGGCCGGCTGACGGCATTTCTCGGACATACTCGTCGTACCTCATCGACCGGTTTCGACCGGTCACAAGATGAGCTTTCCTGGTGCTCTTAGGTAGCTCATGCTCGTAATTCGTACCGATCTTAAATTAAATTAATCCTTTCTTCATTTCATTGCTAATTCTCTACATAATGTCCATTGTCCTCTCATATTACAATGATGCCATCTTGGAATCCACATTGATAAAAACACATTTTTATACTCATTTTACACGAATTGATTTCTCATTCTTTTTTATTGAACTCTGTTGATATTCTTGAATCAACTACCGCCATTGACAATAGGATTTTTCGTTAAATATTACTTTGAAAATTGTACTTCTTTGAAACTGAACTCTTCAAGACGATCCCCGTTTTCCACCCAAGGTCACAGACCTTCCTTTACAAAACCCGACGACCGGGAGTGTCTCTCCGCGTATCCAGAAAATGTCGTCGGTTCGGTGTCACCCCCCTTGAGCCGTGCTCACCTGAACAGTGGGGATCACCTGCCTTATACCAACGGATAAGACAAGAACACGTAGAATGCAGGCAGCACTTGGCCGACCTTGGCTAGGTCGAGCGTGCGGCCTCGAGTATGCGACACTGATTGAGCCGCATCTGCGGTCTAGCCTCTTGCTTTTTCTTCAAGGTCATTTCAAGTCTCTGATAAAGGGCGAACGCTTAAACGATGTTCCGTTCAACGAGAAACAAATACCACGTTACGATAGATCTTGAAGTTGCTTTAGAATTAACCCTTTGACTGCTAAAGGCCTGTATATACGCTTTCAAAAGTCTATCAATATATAGGAAAGGCGTAAATATACGCCGTCATATATTCATCAGCATATACGAAAGGGACAAATTTACGCTGTACAAATTTTTTTTTACCATAGTTACCTTTTACTGTTTCACCAATTGATTCAACATGAAATTTATCACTGCATGTAACACAGCAACCAAGTATCGGCAATTGTTTCATTTAACCCTAGATCACTAACCTTATTTTTCGACGCTTAACACTAACCTTCGTCTCTTCGACTACGGTGTTTACAAAAGGGGTTACACAGTAATATTTAAATAAAATGTAAACATTTTTTTTTTCTATTATTAAAGATAGGTATTTATTTATTACGATAACGTTAACTAATATGGCATACTTATTAAATCCGTGTCGTCGAATCGACGAAGGTTAGTGATATAGGGTTAAAGTTGTTTGCAATTGATATTTTTTTAATCTTTGTCAATGGTATTAAATCTCTGACTACTCTTCTGGTCACTAGTCAGTGGACAACCAGACATAGCAACTGACATGCAAATAACTCCTCATCCGTATTGATGGGTTCCTCCGAGAGCGCGCCGCAGTCGAAGGGTTAATCATAGACAAATCTGATGGACAATGAAAATTATAAAGTTACAAGGTAATGAAATACGTTTCTGATAGGCAGGAATCGGAGTATTGTGAATTAGAAGGTGTTAGATATCCGGTTAAAGATCTTGCAATGGATGGGGATCAAATATGGCTACATTCACGTCGAACGTTCATGGAATCCCTTTTCCTGGCGGATTAATCCGTTCTTCGGGCACGATCCATTTGAGAGTATCCCCGTGGCGTAAGTAGGACGCAGCTTAAACCCTTCTTTCCGTTCTCTCCGTCCAGCCCATTGTCGCAGAGCTAAGCACAGATTTATTATCGCGTTGAGACCCACCCTCTCCCTTCGTCTACCCTATCTGAGTCTCCCTCGCCCACCTCTGCTCCTTCGTAACCGGTCTTAGTCTCGTAAGAGAAATACATTCATCGAGTATTCTATTAAGAATCTGCACTCCGCGGATAAACGAGCGAAATAAGGTTCTTCCAGTGGAGCCCCTCGCTCTCTTGTTCCATTAGTCGAACGATTCTCGGGCCCTCCGTTTTCTCCGTCTGCGACGTCTTACCACGTCGAATCATCTAACTCTCGAAGAACAAGTTACGCAATTGGAATCAAAAAAATCGTACGTCGAATCAAGATATCTCCACGCAAAGCAATTGTCTCCTTTCACTTGTCCTATCTGTGAAAATGATCATTCAGTTAATTATTAATCGTTCAGAACCGTGCACTATTCCCGGCAAGATTGAATTCAGTCTTTATAGTTAAAATCATTTTCATTGAAAACCAACCAATAAAAACAGTTCATCCGTCTCATCGTCTCGTGCAACTAAGATACTTCTTATCGAAGGCCAAAAAAGCTAAAATCCTGCACTCCATTACTCTTCAATAACGCTAGCCATTTAAACACCTCGTTCCGCCGGTTTACCGCATCGGCAAACGAATCGACTCATCGGCAACAGGCGCACTTAACGTCCGCGGTGGAGCTCTTTGAAATCCATGAAAATAACGATCGACCTTCCAGCACGGCACGGCAGCCGTTGCATTCTAAAAGGATATAACGACGGGACGCGTAGCACGCGCTGCAACGAAACTCGACAGGAGGAACCGCCTCGTGCAGGAATCACCTTCGTTTCTTCCATAGGCCCTCTTCTTCTCCCATCGACTGCCTTCTTCCTTCTCTAAACGCGCACAAGTTGCAGCTGTCCGCCGTGGGGCTCTCTTCGGCCGAGAAAACGATAATTAGCTCATTTCAATAATTGACAAGCCAGCCAGGCACTGCCCGTAACGCATCTGGCGCTCGAGGTTCGCAGTACGACGGACGTTTTCCTATCCTCTTATGGCTACGTACTTAAAGTACCTACGTAAGTCCGTAGCTACGTCGCCGGGGCGTTACAACCCCCCGGCACACAATATGTATTATGTGAACGGTGCCAGGTATTTACGTGGTAATAAAACGGATACACCTATTCTGAACACTGCATTGTCCTGAGAAAAGCGAAGGACGAAGAGAACTCGATGGTTGCACTGGAGAACGCGCAAACGCTGCTACCAGCCACGAAAACGTTGAGAAACGTGCTCTCTTTGGTCTGTGCGATTTTGATGTATCGTGAATTTCTCGTGCCCTTTCTAATGTCATTTTTACCTAACGGAGAAGTACGGGCTAAACAATCATCCGCTATTATAGCCATTTACTCTGGTTCGAGAGGCACGACGGTAAAATTCTTTTTGAATCGTTGCAATGGAGAATAGAGGGAGGTTAAGGAAAAGAAAGAGAGAGAGAGAGACAAAGGGTTCGCAAGGAAGGAAGGAAGGAAGAGGGTGCAAGCGACGAAGAAAGAAGTGCGCGATGCACTTGAAAGCGGCCCGTCTCGTCTAGTTTTTCCTCCTCTCCCTTTACTCCTGCCTCTCGTGCTTGTTGTTCTTTTTCTCGGTTTTTCTTCCTCTCCTTTTACCCGGCAGCTACGACTTGCACTCGCAAGTGAACTGCAACGCGCTCGTCCACGCAAATTGCAGCGGCGCGCAGAGGTGCCTGAAATTGAATATTACCCGCTTCGAACGACCGCCGCTGTACCTCTCTCTTTTTCTCTACCCCCTCTACAAGTGTCTTCCTTTCTGAGAAGACCGGCGAAATATGATAGTGACACTAAAGAGCAGTCGAAAGCTCGTCTATGCATGGAAATGAGGAAGAATATGAACGGAACTAGCGTATTTGACGCGAGCTGAAGGAAGTGGTGCCGGTCGAGAGGCGGAAAATAAGAATTCGCCATGAGGACAAAGCGAGCGCCGTAATTCCACGGAAATTGAACGAGTGCCGTTAGTCATTCTTCGACATTCGTATTCATAGCCAATAAACTATCGCAATAATAAATTCTACGGTAATGAGAAATTTCTATATAGACATCACGATTTTTCGTTGGTAGAATTCGCAACGTGAAATTCCCTAGTTTACAATTCATCCTCGTCAGGCGTGCATTCAACGTTCCTGATATTCATCTTTGATATTACAAAGCACTCTAATTGTCTCGTTGACTCGATGACTCCGTGCACCGCTACGAACGATATCGCAATCGTCAAAACGATCGTTCTCCCGACGTCTCACGCGAACTCTTCGATCCGAGGTATCTATAACCTCCCCCGCCTTCCATCCCCCGTGGATCCGTTCGTTCGGCCAGAGACGGGGGAGAGGGTGGCCAGCACGAAACGGCTCTGGAAGCCTCTTAATCGCACCCCGTCCGAGTTTCAAAGTTTACGGGTTAAAGACCGGCTGGGTTATTAATGCACGGATTCCGTGATACAGCCGTCCGGTCAATATATCTCGCGTTTCCGAGCGATTCTTCGCGGTGCCTACACCCCCTGCAACCCCATGGTCTTCGATCGATCGGCGTGTACGCGTCTTTTGTGTTTGTCTCTACGATCGGTAGACGCTGTAAGAAGTAACGAGAACAATGAACTTTGATGTTCGACTCGCTGTTCTCTTTTAGATAAGAATAGCTGGAGAGAGTTTATGATTTTTCATCAAATTATATTGTAATTAACCCTTTTAGTGCCGAGCGCAAAAATTGGTGGAACTAATAACAAATGTAATTGCGAATAAAAAGAATTATCGTTTGGCGATAGTTGAGATAGAACACGCAATATAGAGCATAAACTGTGTATTTACAATTATCTATCATAAAATTAGTGATATCGGATTGGAATGCGAATATTAACCCTTCGATATTCAGTGTTAGCACTATTGCTAACGACGATATATCGTCGTCCGGCACTAAAAGGGTTAAAAAGCTTTCTTTTATATTCACGCCTGATATGTTCGAAGTGCTCAATCAAAGCAGGTGACAAGAGATAGGTTAATTTTCATGGTTGAAATTGACAAGTAGTTGTTATTAACCCATTGACAGTGTCTTCTATAACAGTCACGGGGGAAGTGTCAAGTACCAAACGGTTTATCACGTTTAGTATAACAAAGATATCTAATTTTCAGACTAGATTCTTTGCTTCCTCTTTTTTCTAAGATTATTCCAACTGAAGAAGGGAACGTATTTTATTTTGTATGCCGACGTGTCTTCGAACGTAAACAATAGGCATTTTATGACCAGAATTCGTAATGTTTCCATACTGTGAAAGGGTTAACACTAGAACTATCGACCACATATCTGTTAGATTTAACCAATTAAATGTGGAATATAGTTTTATGAATCCCTCGCGGGATATGATATTAAAATCCAGCAATGGCGTGAATATTCGTCGAACATAGGACAAATATTTCTGTTTTAAATTTTACGAAAAGAGAAAAGCAAAATGTGGAAAAATTATATTTGTAGTCCATAAGAAATTGACAATTCAGTGTTAAAAAGGCTATCGCAATAGAACTTTGGATTGACGTGTATACACGTCGAATGCAGTTCGCTGGTTAAATATACCGAATAAATACTTTGGTAAAAGGGAATGAAGCAGTGAAAAAGATGAGGAATTTAAATTCTATGATCTTAAAGTGGAATATTTACTGCTTGGCTTCATTATCAGTTTTGGGAATTTTTCGAAAGAACGTGGAATCGGCCATTTTGATCGGCTTGATGGTCTTAGTGTTAAAAGTGCGATAGATATCTAGAAACACTTTTTTACTTTTATAAATGTTTATAGATAATGTGTAGCCTCTGTGCTTGGAAAAAAATATCGGGTTGAAATGCAATTTTTTCTACATTTTGACCAAATTCTGAAATAGTTGGTCCGATTTATGCCCAGACATGGGGATTAGTCTCGTATAAGGGTAGCCGATATTGAATGCGTTCTGGCACGCCACCGTCTCACATTATATTCTTTGCATGATAATTACAACGATAATGAGGGTTTACGATAGAAGCCTGGCCAGCGGCATGTTCCGAACCCGGTGTTCGGTACTTTTCCCTCTTCACTCTCGGCTTGGCGAACGCGATGCTTTTGTCGGAATTCGAGGGAATTTTGCTTGCCTCTAACTTTTTCACATTCAGTTCAGCGATTCTATACTATGTATAAACTGGGGGTATTATTACTCGTTGTATTATACGGCCTGCATGGTATTTAATCATGATATATGCTTTTAGGGAATTCTGAAAACCATCGCCATTGTACGACTTCAATTTTGTATATGCGTATTACGATTTCTGGGAACAAAAATCATGGAAATACTTATTGCAAATGAAATGAAAGTTTTCAGTTTTAGGAGTAGCCCTGCAAGATATGCTATTTGCAACATTTTATATTTCAATCCTGCCGGTGTAAAAGCATAATGGTAGCTTTGTAATACAAACCAAAAGTTCTTTTTTTTTTTTATTATCACTATAAGCGGCCAAATGGCAAGTCGAAGATAATGAAAATTTGCCATTCGTTGTATTATTAATTGTTTTTAATGTTTCTAACATTAACCCTTTGCACTCGGAGGCATCTCTTATCTATTGGGAACTTGGTGACACTTTGCTATAAGTTGTTTTGATACATAAATTTCTTAAAATGTTGCGGGACAATAACTTTATCCTCTGTAATCAATAATAAATTCGAAGATTCCCTCAGAGGAGGCAACCGAGTGACATGGTAGACTTACGATGTCCCCTTAAGTGAGAAATCGGAGTCCAAAGGGTTAAATTAACAATGTCCTGCACATCTTTCGGAAATATTGTTACGTGTCGCCTTCGCACAAATAATCCTTCTGGACATAATTAAATAATACACACTTTTATAAAATAACTAAGAACGTTTTATTTAGAGAACACCATCGACCGTAGAATCCTCGTTTATTTATTAACAAACAATTACCATAGGTTGTTACCCAGTAACATTAATTCTACTGAGTGTTCCGTAACAATATATTATCGTTATTTTGTAACCAGACGAAGAACCATATCCGGGAAAAATAGATACACGTAAAGTGTCGATACAATTAGTGTTAATAATTGTACAATCTGCTCGATCAAAAGATTTTAAAAAAGTGTACTGCTCTCATTCACTTGTGCATTCGGAGTTTAATGAAAGGGACCATGGAATTTCTTATCAAGCATGAAAAATCCTACGAATTTCTGATCGTTCTTAATTTCTATGGGAAGAGAAAAGAAATCCAGTTTAGGGGTGGTTCTGTGTGATGCGCGCGATGGTATTCCGTTCGAAGAACGTCGTTAAACTTCTTGAAATTGGAATGCAAACAAACCTATTATCGTAAAGTCAAAGGGGAAGAAGACAGCCGTTTATTTAAAAGCCCTGGCGCATGCATAGTGCTCTTCTTATCCCCGGCGGGTTACTCACCACTGACAAACAGACCGTCAACGCCTTCCTTGCTACACGAAAAGTATGAAAAGTAATTAAAACCATGTCCTGCCAACCCGTTCGTAATTCGCCGCGGATATTGCGCATCGAAAAAGACAAGTTGCAACGAAAGAAATCACGAGACTTCCATTAGTTTGCGCATTCTCTTTTAACGTAACTGAGGACACGGCTTTGGAGATCAGAGAATTTGCATTTCTCCAAAGACGGGAAAACATGCGAAGAATAACACAATCGTCCTGATCTTTTACCTTCTTTTTCATATTTAAAAGAAAAAGAAAATTTGTAACATAGCAAAGGGTCGTTCAGCAGAAAATTGTTAATGTTATCATATTTTTTTTTTAGCAAATGTAGAGAAGGCAGGATGTATTTTGTTGTATTTTTAATGATCCAAGGTCGTCTAGAAACCGCATGAAAGAGTACTGGCTGGCGTGCAATCGTCGACACTGAATTGTCGTGTAGCCATTCGTGACGAAAAGTTGGAAATACTCGTGTCAGTGCTCGATGCAAATAAAGGAAAGCAGACACTGCTAAAGGATTTGTCGAGAAGGCAAGCCGCACAAGCGTATTTACATTTGCGGTTAACGCGTTTACTCTTCGATCATGATTTTCTTTTTACTTTTCTTCACCATTTTAAAGAGAAAGTTACTGGAGAATATTGTATAAAATAGTATAAATGATAATACCATCGAGATAGAAATTTTTGCACAATATTTAAAAATAATAGATCAAAAGGTTTTGTCATTTTTGAAATTGAAATGCAGTTCAACCAGCGATATAGGTACGTGAAATGCGAAGATTAGGTGAAAGGCAGAAAATCCGTGTTGTCTTCGGCTCTGACTGTGGGAAAATTACTCTTTACACATTCTATTATCTTTAATAGCGATGTTCTCGATCCGAGGTCTATTGTGGATGCTATTCGACTTGAATTCAGTTGCGTCAGAATTGTGGTTTTCCTAGCGCACCGTTGTACGAAATGGTCACGGAATCTTTGTTTCAGAGAGTAATGAATACCATTCATTATCTTTTTTCATTTACGCCGTTTAATGATTCCAACAATTCCGTTTAGAAATCGACTTCCCGCGAATTAGTATCACCCGTCAGAAGTTTTCTCTTCTTCTTATTGGAACTCGCTCAAATCTGTCTTCCGCATGGAAAATCTTTCCTTGTTTTCTACAAGAACGATATCGTTCGAGCAGATAAAGTCTTCCTACGATACAGGATATTATTGAAATAAAAAATTCAATAATATCCAATGATATTGAATTATATTATTGAGTACTATTCGTTTATTTGAATAATAATATTCAATAATTTTAAATGTACAAATAACGCAATACTTTTAGCATTATTCTTTGTTATCAGTGATTTGATATAGATATGTAGTTTCTCTTTGTTGCTGATATTGCCTCATTATTGCTCCAATCACCATCATGTACTTTCACTTCTACAAATACAAAGTTGAAAGTTTCCTATATAAGGAAGTATTTACATAAACAGAAGGTATTTTCGAGTAGAAACATTCTGTACAAATTTGGCATTGTAGCTAATATGTAAATCTAATAAATCGGACTGATTGTGAGAGTGCGTGTGATTGGGTGAAAAATATATTTTCGAAATACCTGTTGTCCAGTTTAAGAAATCGGTTCCTGAATTTGAACCAAAGACATTCTAAATTGTACCATGTCAGTTTATTGTTGTGTTAGGTAAGAATTCTACAGAAAAATATACTGACAATTTGTAAAAGATGTTATAGTTATAATAGTAGTTCTGACAACTGAATTTACAATTTTTGCAGTTCTATTGTCCTTTGCAAGGTAGACATGAAATTCGTTTCCTCTCTGTGTATGATGGCTGCTGAAAATGCAAATGAAAAATTGTGCTAAGCAACAAAGATGAATAATAAAATTTTATATTTCCGGATATGTTTGCAGCTTTTCTGATTGAAAAGGGTATTTCGATGCAATGTACAGTCTTTGATTGTTGGAGCAGTACATAATTTTCCCTGTTTCTTAAAGGAACCTCTAGTTAAACTAATTTTAAAAAATCGTCTAATTTAAGTATTTGGGTACAAAAAACAAAAATCCGCAAAAACATCAGATTTTGTAGGATTGACATTATGACCATCCATAAAAATTGATATCCGAAAAATTTGTAAATTATCATACCAACAAAAACTTAGCGCTTCTATCTGATAGAGATAACATTGCAAAACAAATTCTTCATTTTATTAAACTTATTAACCATTCCATAATGCTTTATTTTCTTATCATTATGTATCTAACATCTGCATAAACTAGAGTTTCTCTTAAAATAATCTCAATTTATTATCTTCCAAATGAGGATACATTTCAAATTAGGAAACTAGGATCCTCCTACTTTCTCTTTCACCGCCTGATCAAAAATTAAAAAATTCATCAAATTTAAAAATGCTCGTAGACAGTCCAATGCAATTGCTATTTTAATGAATTATTACCAAACAAAGCACCAATATATCATTGCACAGTCAAATTTTGAACCTTACACGAAGCTCAATGCTAACATTCCTTTAATGAATTATTATTAAAGAAAAACTACGAATATACCGTAGTCAAATTTGAAACCACACGCCTAGTACAGCCCAGTATCCTCGTTTGAGCTCGATCATTAGTCGAAACGATTCGAGGTATCGTGTTTCCAATAGAAACGAGAGGTGCCACCGAACGAGCAATTTACTCGCCCCACGCAACTCGGCGAATTACGAGTGCCCGCGGCTCCGAGGGCTCGGAGAATATCTCCATCTGCCGATGCTACCGGCAATCGGATATCTAAGTAGGTTAATAAACGGGCCTCGTCAATGCTGACGGATTCCCATAGAACCAATCGGGCAAGTATCACGCAACGGTTACGTGCCACGCAATGGATCGCACGCATACGAATCTTAGGATTCTACGTGATCGAAGAGTTGGATATTGAGTTCTGCAGAGTGCAAGGTTTCCTTTGGTTTCAGAAACTTTATTGACCATTGTTATGGTGTTTTGTATTTTTGAAGTATCATTTAAACGGAGGACTAAGGTTTTGCCAGGTTTGGACACAGGTTCTAGAATAAAGCAGTGGAATTCTTTTAAGGTATGATTGAAGTATGGAGGTGCCTCAGAAGATGGAATAGTAAACACTCGTGTAATGGAAATTTCTATAACGCGACAAAGATATTGCAAGTACAGTTTTTATACAACGTGCCAAATAAAACAAGGAAATTATCCGATTTAAGAATTAAATCGTCTTTAGTTAGGAATTTGATTTTTTCTTTCACTGTCCTTGCTTTCTTATCCTTGTTTTGTTTTTTAATAAATTTGAATGAATCAAAAGATTATTTACATACGTTTTGTGCTAAGAATGTTTTGTTTGAAAGATATAGAATAACGATAATTATGAAATTTATAATTAATTTTTCTCGCATGGTCCGGAGAACACAGCAACGATCAAAAAGTTGGTACAATTCGTGACGCGTAATTAAACACGCAAAAAGATGATACGTTAAGAACTAAAGGGAAACTCATCGTTCCTAATTACCGCTTAAACTTGGCGAAACTTCTTAATCGCTGTTTAGTAATCATTTCATTAATTACGGTGAATTGTCAATGGCGTGTATCATATCTGTGATACATCGCGTGTCAAAAGTGGATCGAAAAGGTGATCGCGACAGATGTTACCGTATAACTTGGCAACATCATCAATGAAAGTTTCGCTGTATTAACGAGCAGTTCGAAGAGCAATCGTTAATAGACACGTCACTGACCAGCGAGGATTAATCTCCACGATAAATTCGTTTCCCCGGAAACGAAAGGTGCGTGAGAGGGTGGTTTGATGGAAACGCGATGCCGAAAATAAAAATCCGTCATCGGTGAGAGAAAGAAGCCGAGGTGGAGACCCTCTAAATCGAGAGGAGGTGTGCGCGTTGCTCGATTCCCACGAAATAATAGAAAATAAATATCTCGCCGATGATTAGTCTTCGTGCTAGTTGCGCGCATCTTCGTGACACCCCTCCGTAGAGCATTGCGGTTCGCTGCACCTGGAAAAAGAAACGTCGGGGAAACAGAACGAGAAATGGAGAATGAAAGAGAGAGGGTGAAATAAAGTAAGGGCAGGCGTTACAAACTTGTCCGCTCGACGTTGCGACGTCGTTTCAGAATGAATTTCAATCTGTATTGCCATCGAGTTGGAAGTAAAGTGAAGTTACCTGTACAGAGAGAAAACATTGCTGATAAAATCGGTGATTCTTTGTAAAAGTCGATAAAAAAAGTACTTCTTCTTCATTCCTGTTCCGTCTCGTTTATGTCGACTCGAATTGCGAAAAGGTGGATTGCTCGAGTGTCAGACAAAGTAGCATCATTCTTCCCCGTTCCTTTCGGCGCATTTGGCCGAACGAGCCGATGACGCGGTTGAAAACGAAATCGAACAGCTGTAGAAGAAAAATTATCACCTCCGCGTTTTCGCAGGGGCAGGATAGGAGCAGGTGCTGCAATTAAAAGGCTCACCGCCGTCATTTGTTTCCCTGACGATCTTGACGGCGTATCTTGCGAGCCACTTTTATAGTCATAGTTTCCTGGGTAGGGGTAAGCGGAGCTCGCCTCTGTCCGTTTGAGAAAACGAACAATGTATAAAGGGGGATAGTCATTGTTCGTGCGCATAAGGCCGCGCGCGCTCGCGCGTTATTATGCATAATTCAGGAGAATAGAACGGACTGGTAACGTGTCTTGTACCTTCCTAGAATAATGACCTGATACCATCCGTAATATTGATAATATCGTTCCTTATAAATCCCGTGGATGTTCAGCCTTCATAATTTACGCATTGCTTCTGGAATAGATCGTTATTAAGATAGCCATCGAAGAAACACCCCCAGCGTGGTCCATTATTCTTACCCTCCTTCATCGATGGAAGGGAATTGTGAGTCTTAGCGTGATAAAGAACAGACTATCGAGTAATGGAGAATTTGGACAATGGGAGCTGGACAAACATTTGATTCTAAATCAAAGTTTTGAGTTGGCAAGAAAGACATTTCGGTTTTGTAGTGTAACCTGGAATTCAACTTTTCTTAACAAAGAATCTTTTTCGATGACCTTTTAACGCTACTAACAGATAGGCTTGGTGACTTGTAGGAGTGATGACGAAGAAACTGAACTCCCCCACAAAGTTCTACAATAAATACCGATACTTAAAAAAATTAGTATACTTAAAAAAAAAAAGTATTTTTAACAATCTTTACTTCTGCCTTTCTTTATTCAATCGTGACAATGAAATATAAACATAAATTTACATAAATCATCGAAGAATTTTCCAAATATATCGAATCCATCCTCGTCTACCCCGATTGCATTAACGACTAAAACAAGATGGACTCGGAAATGGAAAAAAAAGGCTAGCAAATAGCTGTAGGGAGAGCAATTATATACGTGCCAAACCAGGACGGATGAGTCGAACGTTACGAAGGCGGGGTCGTGGTTCGAGAGGGTAACAGGTGGTCGAGCAGGAAACATAGGCTATATAAGAGCAGATACTGGCGAGTGGTTAGCATAACAATTGCACTAGCTACTGTGTTATACGCGAGCTAGAATGATTTATGTGTATGAACGCGCATCGCGTTCACACGCGCGTCTCGAGTGTTTCGTGCGTAACGCAAAGGTTTTCACCGTTTCTTTACGTCAGTTCTGTGAAGCGTACTGAAATCGCGGAAAAGCAGTGGATAATGCTCGCGATCGATCGGCATACTCTCAGTCAGCCAATAGGAATACACGAGAAAGCCGGAATCGCGTGCGATTTACGGAAAAAGTGAAACTCCTCGTATCGACGATTATGCATGCACAATAACAGTTCCATCTTCGTTCTGCTTTTCGTAAATTTATGTATCTATATGCTTTCCCTCGTGCAACGACCATAGTCTTTGTATAACCTTAATGAATATTGCATGTGCGATGTGATAATTTATTAAAATAAAAAAGAAACGCATCGTGATAGAACTTCATAAATTCGAAAAGATACCGAAGAAAAAGAGGAATTCTTCCGTGAAATTGCTTCGATCGTCATCTTAGGAATTGCGAAGCAACCGGTCACCGAGAACAATCGTGAAAAAGCTTTCATTGTGTTTTCGTGGCAGTCGACGACACACCGTTTCACCGCGTGGAATCGCAATCGCTTGGATCGATCGGTAAGATCAAGATCAATTAATTCGCTGGCAGATTCGACACACTACTGGCAGATGCTCCCGGTTTCGGAGACTTCC
Source organism: Cerceris rybyensis (assembly GCA_910591515.1). Lineage (NCBI taxonomy): Eukaryota > Metazoa > Arthropoda > Insecta > Hymenoptera > Crabronidae > Cerceris > Cerceris rybyensis. The sequence continues at coordinate 4,853,127 of OU342794.1, forward strand.
TCGTACTTTGAGAGCCTTCTCTCGGACGAATTCGCGATTTGCTCGGCCGTATGTCCGCAATACGAAACGGCAAATCATGCTGGTAAAGAGCCGAGCGAGGAAAGGCGAAAAAAGCTAACTACAAAATAATGGAGGGACTCGAGAAGCAAAGCATAGGAGGGTGGAGGGGAGGAAGAGCGCTTCCGGCGGATACGCGTCATTTTTGTCACAATCGCGACGACATCAGAAGCGTTATAAGGAACTGTTGAAGAGGGTGCCGGGTAACATCGCTTTCGTTTCGTATCGATAATGATCTGTAACCGACGACTTGGTCTCGAACTGAGGAGAAATGCGTTTTGCTAGACTGATCGTTTCACTGAAGCCGCCGACATAAGCCGTTTACTGGTAACGGAAAATTAATGAAGAGTACGTTGTACCTTGCACGTGAGCCGGCTTGTCGTCCCATCTGTTTCTTGCGCGAGCTAGATGAGAATGATAGGCAATCAAAGAGTGTCAAAGCGATGATCGTTATCGAGGGATATTAAATAAAACCGGTATTCCCTGTACAAGCGTTAATAATCAACTGAAATTTTTTACATCATAATGCAATACCAGTTTCCAGAATAGACATTTTCCGGAGAAAGGTTGCGCAGAGGAGAATAACAATTTCTAAAATCGGCGGAATCTTTCGTCTCCTGTTAACACGTTTGAACGCCACCAGAATTTTGCTAGTTTCATCATTTTACTGAAGCCAAACTGTCTGTATGAAAAATATATCTTTACAAAGTAGAAACTTTAAAGAGGGAAATAGATATATGCTCAGCAGGACTTTATCTTTTCAATATCAATATTAAAATGTTGAATGCATTAGAAAATTTATGAATATTGCAACTTTAAAGGCACATGAAATTTTATCGAATACAACAGCGCTGGTTACCGGTGATGCCCATGGCGTTCAACGAGTTAACACCTTCCGTGCCAAGCCGTTTTTATCCGACAGGATCGCCAGGCCATTTGTTGTTTTGACTAAATATTGTTATATTATCACATAATATGTCATTATGTCATCAATCCGTAAGTAATTAATTTCTTTAAAGTGAGTATCACACCATGTGCCATTTATGGTACACGTGACCTGGAGATCAAGTATAACGTGTACCACAAATGGTACATTTAGCACGGAACGTGTTAACGGAACGACGTTATTTTCAATAAATCAGAGTTACAGTTCGCCACATTGTACCATGTGCCTAAGAAAATTCCGCGAGAACCTTACAATTACCAGATCGTAAAAAATTCGCCCAAAGTGCACCACTTGCAGTGGAACCACTCGAACAAAAACAGCTGCAGTTTTCATCACTAGAAGATGAATATCAGAAACAGTCTCATCTACCACGCAAGGAATTCCACGATTCGAAGCCACGATCGTTTCTCGATCTGTACGTGACAGCTCGAGACGGAGCATTCGAGATGCAAAAGAGGGCAAACTAACGTCGAAAGGGAGAAAGAAGTCGCGGTGTCTGGTAGGCGTGCGTTCACGCCTACTAATTACGATTCTAGACGTTGTTATGCCCCCCTGAAAGCACTCTCGCCTCGAAGACTGGCCGGCGTAAGGCCCCGGCCGGTAACGAGAAAAACCCACACGGTATAGCCAATCGAAGTGGCACGGCAAGGGGGAGAGGGACCGGAGACGGCCCTCGAGGCGAATCCGCGCTGGGCCCCGCGAAGAAACTCGCCTCACTTCGCCTCGCCTCGCCTCGCCTTGCCTCGACTCGTCTCTCGTCTCCGTGTCCGGATACCGACCGTCTGCCGCCGGAGGTAATTACGGCCGGACCGCGCTGCTCCCTCGAGAAGCCGAGTGACAAAAAGCCGCGTCTTAATGCAAACGCGCCGGCTCGGCCGTAACTCGTTAATTATAGGCCGCCTCTGATTGATCCGCGGCCACTTCGCCTCAGTATCCGCGAGCGGATACCCACCGGCGGCGTTGTACCAACACCCTGTCGATATCCGGCGCGGCACGCGCGGCAAAAGGGCCCTCCTTTGACGTGCGTGGAGAAAAAAAATTAATTGAAAAATACCAAAGGTGAACGCTACCGGACCGCCTACATGCGTGACCCTCGATCTTCAAACTGAAAGAGAACGTTCTCCAGAGACTCGGCTCTTTCGTTGTAACGTTACTTCTACACTCCTTGGGGTATAGTTTACAGAAGATCTACAAGGGGTTAGATTTGATTTTCATATGTTTTGAAGACTATCGCTTTTCTTCGGAAGAGGTAATTTTTACTTGAAGTATCGAAGTACACTTGGTCGTCTCAGGTTGGTGTCGTCCTTTTTGCGTTAGCACGGTAATTCAATTTCCAGGGTGGTAAGAGGCAAAAGAGCCGCACTCTATCCTCAGTGCTGTGATATCGACACGTCAAACGTAAACACATGCAGATTAGATATTTTCCTACGATATGACGTCGGGTGGTTCCTACGGCAAAGGATTCGCCATCAGGCGGGCGCGACGGTACGTGCTCGTGTATGGCCGTTCATGCGTCCTGGATGTCTATCCCTGTACAGCCACCCTTAACCCGGGCCGCGTGCTTCGCGTATCTGCATGACGATATCGCCGAGTGCTATGGCCGAACGTGTAAGCGGATATTGGCTATACATATTTATAGAAGCTCGGTGCTACCGAGCGACGCTTTTGCAACCGCGGTCGTTCAGTTCGTTTGTTTCGAGCTCTCTCTTTCTCCCATTTTCTCTCTTTCACCCTTTCCCGTATATCACCACTTTGTACCCGTGCATCCCCGTTCTTACTCGTACACGGCACCTCGTCCGTCCCTTTTGCTCGCGCGTGTGTTCCTTTAAACCACGTCCACCCTCGCTTTTCTCTGTTTCACCTAAGTGTCGTCGGCGAGGCGCAATGGCCGTGAATAGAGAAAGAGAAGAGGGTGGAGAGGGAGGCGAGGGATCGGTACAGGAGGTAGAGAGACCCGGAGGAGGAGAAGAGAAAGAATCCTTTGTCCGCGGGAGGACTTCCGTCACACGGAAAAATATTTGCGTTATTATCTATTACCTCGAGCGGAAAATTGAAATTTTCCGTAACACTGGAGTCGCGTTCAGAGAAATAGTAATGACGGGGAATTCGCGTTTCAATTAAGTACACGTTTCGTTTTTCTTTCGTTGGGATTTTGTTTCGTTAGATTTCCCTGGCGCGACTTGGCAAAATACAGCCGGACGTTTTGTCGCGTCATTATGGAGGGACGTCTCTCGTTTCCTCGTCTCTCCTAATTTTGTATGTAGGTACGTCGCAGCGAAAGCTGGACGCGATATTTTGTCTCTCGCGAGAACGTTACCGTCTGTCCAGCGAATTAAATCAATATGGAACAAATACGACAAAAAGCCGTCAACGACAGAGGGGAGAAAAGGTAGGACGGCGCTTTAGGTGTAAACCAGAAGAAAAAAAGCATCGGGCGCATCGAATGCGTTAACGCGCGCAGATGTCAAAAGTTTCGCGAAACAAATAGCCTTAGCATCCATCCTCCTTTTCTCTTCTTTCGCGGGCGAGACAGGTGTCGCTTTGGAATCGTTGTCGCGCGGCAACTGTGCACAAAGTCGAGAAGCCGAGGAAGCGACGGTACGTCTCCTTAAATCGCGCCCGATGCTGGAAAGTTTTTCTCGCGATGCAAGGGCCAAGGCGATGCGAGCCAGCCGCGTTCCCCGCCAATTTGCAAGGTGCAACGGCGCGATCGCATTAGTCAGGGTACCATATCGGCTCGCAGCCATCGCGTAACGGTATGCACCAGCAGGCGTTGCGATTCGCCTGCGTTTTCTGTCGGTCTCGATGCGAATGACGTTAATGATCTGCTTAATTACACCGTGACGAGGGAGGCAAAGGACGAGGGCGGAGGATCGTACGATCCTGCGTGATCGATCATTCTTCAGACATGCGCGACTATCGACGAAAAAGTATGAAATCGGTGAGAGTTTGCGCAGAAAATTATACAATTTTCTTCGCTGATTTCCGAGTCGGATGAACGCTTCATCCACGCGTTTCCACCTCCTTGAACTTCCGGTGTCTTATCGTGCGATACCTCGTTGCACTGTTGCACCGTTGGAAGTTTAGAACGTACGACTAATCCCTTCATAGTTATAGAGTAAGTGGAACTTGATTTAAATACAAAGAGGTAGTAAGTTGAAAAACCACCATAACCAGTGCATCGACAACAATCTTATATTGAAATATTGCGAAAAATGTTATCATTGGTATGGTACCGCGATGGAAATTCAATCTGTTTTTCATGGTATTGGATTCTTTCTTGAATTCGATCAACTTCGAAATTAAAGATGCATCAGGAATGGAAGCAGAGATGATTGCCGCTATCAGTACGATCGCTAGCGAAGGTCGGGGCCGAAAATTGGCGGAGAATGCGCGGAATTTGGCACGGAGCTTTCGTCGCTCGGTGCAAAGCATCTCTTCTCGGCTCGCACGACTTCGAATACGAATTCTTAGTTGGCACGCGTGACCGATGCGTGTACGCAGCACGTTCTGACGAGCTCGAATGTGCCCGGCCTGGTTACAAGTCCCACGCAAGTCCACGACATGTGCCATCCTGCCGTTTCAGCTTATCGTGGAATTTACGCTATATTCGTCTTAATCGTGATCAATTTCCGTTGCAAAATTTAGCTCGAATTTTTTTACTTTCATTTTTAATTGAGAAAAAAAAGAAATTTCCGTTCTTCGTAGGAAAATGCTTTTGAATACGTTTCCTTGTTCATTCTTTGAAAGATGTGTCCCTTGATTATTTGTAGTTATTTCCATCCTTGTAATTTTTTTCGCACCGTGCAAGATGAATAATAGCAAGAAAGTCACTTGCGTTGGCTGAACGGAAAATTGCTTCTATCTTTGACCTATGCTGACAAAGCATTTCTGTAGCTCGCTATACTTTACTGAATTTCTATGAACTTCACCTAATGCTAAATCTATGGAAACCGTCAAATTGAAGAGTACCTTCTTTCTTATAGACGTTTCTCAAAATAGAGAAACAATACAGTGGATATATCACGTATATCATGTTCTAGAGAAATTAATTAACTCATCTTCTTTGCCCCTTAATGCATTTTTTTCAAAGTACTTATTAAACACGTTGAACGCCACCGTTATTACACTAGCTTCATCGTTTCTACTGAAGTGAAACTTTTTCTATTAAATTCACATCTTTACAAAGCAGAAACTTTAAAAAATACAAATAGGTAGATATTTGGCAGACCCTTACCTTCTTAACGTCGATATTTAAATATTCAGTTTATCTGAGAATTCATAAATATTACAATTTAAAACTTACACGAAATTTCACCGAATTTAATAGCACCGGTCACCGATGACCCCCATGGCAGTCAAAGTGTTAATATGTTTAAGTACAACAGATGTGAATATCCGTAACTCTAATGTGGATCATAATAATTAGAAAATGTCTCGCTATATCTGCCAAAATATGTATGTAACACGTGTAGTTGAAGTCGCAAAATATATGCAGTATTTGCAGTGTTCAGCAGAAATCGTTAGGTGCAACTGCGCGTTCAAAACGTGCGTGTCTCGTTAAAAATCCCACGCATTTTCCAGCATGTCCTCGAGGCTATCGGTATCGCAGGAAATCTGCCTCATAAGTCAGTCTCACCTATGTGCCTCCGTTAATGTCTAACCATAGCCGCTTCTTCGTCCAAGTCCTCCTCGAGTGTGCGTTGATTCGCGAATGCCTTTCCACTCGTGTTTGTGTGAACGCGCTCGTACGTGCGCTTTTTTTCGCGCGCGCACGTTCGCGCTTATTGCTTCGAAACGTCGTAGATGCGCGCATTTCCCCCGTGGTGTAATTAATGCAATAATTATTAGCACGAAAAGATCGTATCGGACGGCGGTCTTTTCTTCGTCTACTGCTGTTTTTCTTGTCCCCACCTATGCGGCCACCGAACCCGCAACGAGACGTTCGCGATCCTCGAGGTATTCAGGATACAACATGCTATTCCAAAGTGCAGTTTTAACAACGAAAATTGTACTCTTTGATGTGACTGTCTGAACAATATTTCTTACAAATGCAATTATCAACTTTAATTTGCTACTGGATCGAAAGTTATTGAATCAAGTACACGAGATACAACGTTACTGAGATATTCATGTCGCAGGACGATTCTCGATGTTACCTGCTAAATTATTAGTCGTATTCTTCAAACAATTTGCAAAGAATTTATAGCTTTCTGGTAAGAATTTAGGCTTTCTTGTTAATTCTTTCGCTACGAGATAGTTTTTCGCAAGTGTACTAACGCGGCAGGAAGGAATGCCAAAAATATAAAATTGTAGTTCTTAAAAAATATTCAATTGCAAAATATTGTCTGATAATTAATTCTTCGTGTGTAATTTTGTCGGGTGACTATAGTCACCTCTAGTATCCAGCCAAAGTCTGGTGGCTCGTGACTATAGTCACTGCTAATACCTATCAGTAGAACTAAATACGAAGGTTGTCAAAATGACTCGTTCCTAATTTTTTCTAAAACCTTTTAAATTTATGGGAAAGTCACAGAGTAGATATTTTCCATCTTAGAAAATATAAATTACAGAAATATTCATCCTTTCCACCTTTCGATTTATCGTTTTCCAAACTATTTATTTAATACATTGAATTATCATAGATTTAACACCCCTAGTACTAGTTTTAACACTAGATTTTCCAACGATTAATTCAAGATATTTAAAATTGCCAAATAAACATATCGAACTCAAGTCAATGAAGGGGAAAAAGACTTGGCCAATTCAATCGCTTACAGTCTTCAAATCAATCCTAGAAAATTGAAAAAAAGCGTTACTTTCAATAATATTTTCAAAAAATTCAGGTCAAGTCATCTTGACCCCGACAGATCTAGGGTTAAAGTAAGACCTTAACGAATTTCAATTATATCTCTAGACTCCATTGATCTAATTTGAATAGAGTGCCAGCGATTTTTTATTACAGTCCCAGTCCCAGGAATTTTTAACCATATATCGCACGACGACATCGCGCCAGAACTGACTTCATATCATTGCACGGCATTATATGGTGCATGCAGTTTGCAGTTCGGTTATGGTTTACCGAAGGCACAACGAAGCGCGACACGGTGCACGCGCACCAGCGATGAAATCAATTCCGACGTGCGTGCTTTCTCCGTGGCATATGATCGCTTGAAAATGCACTCACCACTGAACGTTTCATTCTCCTTATTCTCCATTCACGGTGAATAGGAAAAACGGGAGAATAGTCGGTGGGAATCGTTCGAGATGTTGAAAGGTCGATCTCGGCTTGATGAGTTTTCAGATATCACGATGGGAAAATGATTCCGTGAAACGATGGACTATAGTGTTGAAAAGTAATACGTCACTCACTGACAGACAGAGTTACGGGGTAGATAAGAATTTTCACGGATGTATGTGCTGTTGCACATCGTTAAAGTTTGAATAAAGATAACGGCAGTACGATGTTTTGTGTATACCGTGAGGATGTCAGGATTTTAAACGAGATCGTATGATTTTTACATCGATCCGCCATTTTATGGGGATTGCCTTACATATGGTGCTGTTTTAGAACTCCATTCCACAATAATTATTAGAACTTTGCTAATATAATTTAACTTTAATTTAATAATAATTTAAATTGAAGTTTTGGAGTTAAACATACTATTTAATTTAGTATTACAATGGACTGATTTGAAATTATTAGTTTATTATTACGGCTATTAGTTTACGACTGAAAAATGATAATGCCTAATTTTATTAAAGAGATTTACAAAATATGGGATGAATGTAGCCTGTCAGATTTTCATATAAAAAACTCATACAGGCGATATTCGTTTTTCCATTTAAACTCTTAAGAAAGTTATTCTATTCCACGTATCACCTTCTTTAATATAAAATTATAGTATTTCCTTCAAGGCGAAGGAACGGATACAGAAGAGGATTGTTAAAATTTTATATATCTTAGAGCAATGTGGAATTTCTCACTGAGATATAAATGTAGCATCAAGGATTAGATTATTTAGACATCTTCGACCAAATAAGCTTTAAAATCTCAAAGTACGAAAACATCTTCAAAATCCAATGCAAAAAGAGGCGCACATAAATGTTCGACGATAGGCGGATTATTTAATGAGAGAAATAACAGAGCATGAATTACGACACATTAATGCTATAAATTTGCATGACACACTGCTCGTGTACATTAAATATTAACTAGTCTGAGGGCGATAAAACCTCTTTCGAAATCTGATTAACGAGAAGTAATCTCCTACTATCGCGTACCGATAGAATGTATCTTTCGTAACGCGATCCAATAAGAAAACTAGTTTCGCACGCTTCACAAAGTATACCGCCGGTATCAATCCATATTTATACCCGCCTACTCCACTATATTACAATTATCTCCTAATTAGTAATTATAGCCCTGTAAATCACGATCGTTTATTGCTGCATCGTCTATCGTTAGCGAGCTTTTGTCTTGGCTGCCGACTAGGCTGTGCACGCGTGCATCGGAATGATGCACGTGAAGTATCGTGCATGCACGATAATTGACACACGTCGGTGAAAAGAAATTTGCAAAATGATTCGCCGTTTATTTTACAACAGGCGAGCGAGACACGCATCGGAAGATCGTCGAATACGTGCGAAGAAATTGGAAAACGTTGACAGTTTCTCGTGTCTCGTGTCGTGTAATTAGACGTTTAATCATTACTCCAATTAACGAAGGCTTCCGCGAGACTATGAAATTGCGAAATTCATTTGTATAGTAATCAAAGTGCTTTCCTTTTTTTATCGCGTTATTAATTGGCTTGCCGCGCGATGCCGACATTGTAAGATGGAGTGTTACGTTGCGCCGGACGATAGTTAATTTCATCGTAGAGAGATCGTAAATAAAACCAGAGGAAACGAACTGATTTTGCCACGGAGAAATATAATCGGCTACTTCATCGTGCAATTAACTGGTGGAAGAAAAATCGACTGCATTAAGAACGCATTTGAGGAAACTTTTATCGCAACTTCATTTCACCGGGATGATGCACAATTTCCCTTAAATAGATAATTTTTGAGATGAAGAATTTACAACCATGTATTTTCTATGATAAAACGAAGATTTCCTCCAAACTTTCAAATATCGATAGCTTTATAACAAATTCTCTCCAATTATCTCCAAAGATTTTATCTTCACTAACCGCATCGACCATTTCTCCAAAAGGAGAGCATTTCGAAAATAACTTTCACCAATTTCGCGCTATCCTTTCACGCGGTTCTCCGAACAGTACTTCACGGCGACATACATAAATACTCGTCGTGGTACCGGTTCAAAAGTTCGCCAAATAAAAAAGAACGATCACGTGCTCCGGTCGAGTCCTCAACTTCGGCCAAAGGCTGATTCGAAGAAATTTCGCCGGTTTTAATTGCGGCCATCTTTCACCCCATCAGCAACAATATGACCAACGGTAAAAGCAACAGAGAAAGAGGAATCGTTGGTGATAGTCGTCGAACGAGCGAGAGACAAAGATGCTATGGACTGTAAATGTAACGTGGTGCACGCGTCTCAAAGGGTATCAAAAAGAATGTTATTATTGATGGCATATTGAAACGGTATGAGCGCGGTGATAAAACGAGCTGGGCCCACGGCGCCACGGAGGTCCCCACTTAACGTCCAGGATTATATATGAGCGTAGAGAGAGGGTGGAGAGTAAGACCCCGAGAGGAGGGAAGCAGCGATACTTGTATTCCTTTCTGCATTCACGTGGGCTGTGTTTTGTATGTCTTAGACTTATGTGCAGTTTGCATAACTCGTATGTGAGTTATAGAGTATGGAAGTATTGTGAGTTAGAAATGTCAAAAATTGAGGTGCCATTTATTTTAGATTATCAGAATAATAGTTTTCAAGCTTTGGTCCACAGTTGACTAGGGGACCGCGAAAAGGGTAACTTTTTGTTAGTGGAACTGGTCGACGGAAAGCAGGTTCACTTATATCATTGAATGTACATTTGTTGACTAGTATTTGCCACTTTTGAATACGTAATTGTTTGTCAAGAGATGCTTTGGTAATAGTAGTATTTATATTAATTGTGGGTAATTTCAAAGCGACAATTTAAAATATTCTAAAGAGACTGTTACGCAGAAAGTTGTAAAAATAATGTATAATTAATATTAATACAAATAATGTCGGTGTTTGACGAAGTTGGAAAGTGTTAGTTCGAAATTAGAAATTGTTAATTTGAATTTGGCATGACTCACTTTCTTTTAAGCGGAGATACTTAAAGGTGGAGGTTTACACGTGGTTTCGATTCTTGAGAAGGTTTAGTTGTACTTGTTACTTGAATATTTATATTTTTCTTAGTATAAATGATTCTGAATAACTATATTGCAAAATCGACATTTTTCAATACGGTAAAGTGATTTATCCCACTTTTAAAAGAAACGGCTCATAAGTTGCTCTTATTGTTAGTAAATATTCTGTTAGTCGATCCTTTAAAATATCTGAAACAATTTTTTAAAGAATATTTTCTGTCTGTTCTGGAACGGTATTCATCGTGTAGATTCTTCGTTTTTGTTGACTGTTATTGTCTGTCGAAGGAAAACGGGTTCCGAGCGTAAAGTATCACGCGATCACGTTAAGTTAATTAACTGTGTTTCGTATAAATACCCTTATTATATTCCCCTCGGTAGATTGATCCAGATATACAAATAATACTCGGTTCTTTCTTATTAATATTAATTCCAATTCATTAAATATGATTAATATTATACTTCTTCGTCAATAATAGGTCAAAATTGTAACATGTAACGTAAGTGATGTATCGTTTCATTATGCTCTTGAGATTTCGTGTACTTTCGCGTTTCTGAATTACATCCCGGCAGTTAGGTTGATTTAGTAGATACTGCGATTCGTGTTTTCGGGCAGGTGCCAATTCTAGGTTGTCTTGTACTATTATCGCGATTTCCAGCGAGTGTCGTTTCGTGACAGAACGATGAAATCGCAGAAATAACGATCGAAGAAGAATGGCGAAATAATAATTCCAAAGGCTCGATTGTCGAAAGGCCCGTTTTATCTCTAGCGCTCGTATCGTACGACGGTTCGTAAATTAAGCAATTTGCTAATGATATTCTCACATGGCTCGTATTTCAGTCTCTCGTGTCCGGCTTTGCAGCTTTTAATGCCGGCACTACATCAGACCTCTGTTTGGTACGAAACTACATGATAGGTGCTTTAACTTAAGCGGACCTCCTTGCAGACGCTCTTTTAATGATAGCTGTATTTTATCATTCGCATGATATCGGTGCCGTTGAGTCTTCTCTTGAATTAGGATTTCAACTTGTTGCAAGTATGCATTTCATTGAATTTTAATGTATCTACAAAGAACGTATCATCAACGATTCCCATTGCGTAGGTTGGAAATGAATCGTAGGATTTAATCGTTACGAAAATTTCACTGCAAATAACTTCAAAATTTATCGTATTGTAAAATTTCATTAAACCGATTTAATTAGAAATATACATTCTTCGTATAAAATGATTACAACTAATCCCAAAAGTCTCGATCAGTTCCTCTAACAAAAAATTACCTTCTTCGCAGTCCCCTAATCAAACGTGTACCAAAGTTTAAGAACTATTATTTTAATAAACTAAAATGAATGGCATTTCGTTTGAAAAATATTATATATATCACAAAACGGACAGTACCTTTGCAAACATCCCGTGCATCGGACAGCAAAGCAACTTCGTGCACAGATGCGTCCACGTCGTACCGAATTTAGTTAATTATTTCACTCACCTTTTTCCAAGGCACGTCCTGTCTTTCTCCCAGCACGGACTCGCTTTTCCTACTTCTTTCGACAAAACTACACGGAAATGTACGAGAACACAACTGACTAAACTGAGCGAGCTTAATCTTAACGCGGTCCAGGGTCCTCGTTTTATTTCAACCGGATTATTTCCTGTCGTATTTCAGATTGGGATTTGGGTACCATCGTCCCTTTGTATTAATAACGATCCCCCTTCTCGTTTCTGTGCCGCTAACATAACCTATTCTCTCCCTGTGCAACGACCCCTTGTTTTTGTTTATAGCAATCCCGAAGTATAGGGGCATGCCTAAATCTTAGGATTAAGGCAGACAGTCAGGTGACTACTCTTCCACCTCCTTCTCGCCCTCTTCGTTTTACGATTCTGAAATTGCACGAGCGAGAAAAAAAAGGATCCTCCCTAAAAAGTAATCTTCCGAATATTATCCCCTGGAAAGGAGATCGATTCGATAGAGAGATTCCTTTGAAGCGGGCAAACCTCGCGTTCGCCTCTGATCGTCCAATTATTTCAATTGCTCCCATTGAAGCGGGCATTAGCTTGATTAAAAGTTTCGTCCACAAAGTTTTCATTCGCGATTATGATAGTTTAATCAATTACGATCGTCGGAAGGAGACGAACGGCTAAGGTGAATGCAGATCGTTCGGGAGATCGTCGGATATTAAGCATTAATGCAAGTAGGGGGTGGAAATGCATTTGCCAGTCGAAGCGATCGTGCGACGAAGGCAACGAGAGCGCATTAGGGGTATTTTGCCGTTCGGTTATTGTTCGAGGTATGATTCGAGTCTTCATGGCTCCGGGCTTCGAGGTCGAAGGTGAGGGTTAATGAATGAATCGCCGGATATTCACGGTACAGCCACAAAGGAGCCAAGTCGAGCCACCACGAAGGCAAGACCCTCCCTTAATTAATATAGATTACTTCTAATTGTATATTTATCTATTAATTCATATTAACTCGGGAGTGGGGCACTGAGAAACGAATGTCTTCAGTCGGCTGATTCGGCTTAATCGACCGAAGGGTTGTAAATTGATTGATGTCTCATTCTCTCCTTGTCTCTGTCTTTCACGATCTTTTTCTTCTCCCGTAACCTTTGGCTTGCCGAGCAACAAAATTCTGTGCTTTCTCTCTTCGTTCAAAAGTCGACCAACTAACGATTGTTTCATGGTTGTTTAAATTCATCGATTTCCCTGGCCGTCGTCGTGAAAACTACCGCATGGAAATTGTGGATAAATCTTAACGACCCCGCGATATTCGCGTCAATTATAAAGCAGGAGGAATGGAGGGAAAAATCTTGAGCTATCGGTATCGAAGAATCCCTTCGAGTAAGGAAAAAAGAGTTCGAAATGAAAGCCGCGACTTATCCGAGACCTCGGCTTCTGATTGAATGGCTGCGCCGGAGGCACTCCATGGAACGAGGAAGAGAGCGGGGAAAAACGAAGAAAAAAAAGGAGAGGAAAAGGCGAAAAAGACGAGAAGACTGGATAAGAGAGAAGGAGAGAAAGAGGTAAACGCAGAAAGAAATCTCACGTCCCTTTTCTTCGTTTGATTCGAGAGCATGCCACCGCGCGCGGCATTTGGTATCTGAAATCCCCAATATTTTTAAAAGCATAGGGGCTGCTGCCGCTCTCTGCATCGCGAGAGGAGCTTGCGGAAGAGGAAGGAGGAGGAAGGGTCTCGAGAAGCCGTCGTTTCGCCCGGCCTCAAAGGCGTACGAGCCTTTCCACGGCCATTAAAATACGAATAATAATTATAAGAGCGACGGCAGAGTGATCAGTCCTCTCGCAGACGAAGCGATCGTCCGTATCAGCCGAACAGCTCCACCCTTTCTCCCTTTACCCCCGTATTTTTTCCCCGCCACTGGATCCCTTCGTTTCTTTCCTCGCTCGGCTGTCCTTTCTTCTCCCTTTTTCTTCGGCCGACTGCAGGAACAAGCAGCATCGACGGAACATTATCCTCTGGCTTCTGGCACCGTGAATTTACGAGGAATACGAGACTCGTAGTCTCGTATTCGTTATCTGCCCACGGACCTTTGTAAACGGGGCCGGAGATACGGGAGATGCGAATTTACGTCCACGTTATATCGAGGATGTTAAAGGGTAGAACGTAAGATTCGACTGTCATCTTCGATAGCTTTAAGTATACAAGATTTTAATTTGTATCGTTGCGCGCGTACACCGCGATCCTGATTATCCGCTTCGCCACGAATGAGCGGTTATTCCTTGGGCCTCGTAAAATGGTCATTCGTGGAGCAAGTTTCCTTGCGATTATGGGTAATGTTGCTTATATATGGGTATATTAAGAAGCACGAAATGCTTTTTAACAATTTTACCCTTATAGGCAATAAAATTCTGAGCGATATTAACGAGGATCGAAGTAATATGGTTGGTGGTTATTGAGGTTTCCAGCTGGCAGATATCACCGGCCCACGGTCGATTACACCTTCGAAAGAAGTCCGACGATTACAAAGTTCTAAATTATTTCGTATATTGGCCAGTAAACGGGCACACGTAGTACGATAAAGTGTATTTAATTAGTATCGGGAATAATGACTTTTATGGCGTACCTTCAAGTATCTCTGAGAAAGTCTATGGTCATAATTAGCCACCCATTAAGTACCGGCCAAAAGTGACGTTCAAATTTTTATAATTTCCAAAGGTGCTCCGATATAATTATTTTTTCGCCGACATATCAAAGCGAAGGTTCATTACATAACATCCGTTTCAGTAACCCCTTGCCGTACAATAACGACTACACTCGTGATGCGGTACATTGAACAGAAGATTTTCATGTTTTTGCAAAACCTAGGAAATTAAAAGTATCAGTGAGACGCAACGTGATAAAATTGTTTCAATAATTTTCATATTACGTTAAATTATATAATATATCAAAAATCACTGATCAATTTGTATTATATTAACCCCTTGCCTTACAATAACGTGTGGGACAAGTCATATAGTAAATGGAATAGAAAATTTGTAAATTTTCCAAAAATTGTTAAATTTTAAACATCAATAGGTCAAGAGAGGTTGAAATTAATACTATGCTATTAATATCGCGTTAACATAATACCGGTATATAGGAAATCAGTGATAGATTATTATTGCAACAATTAATTCTGAGTTATTGCATATTCAGTCACGAAAGAAATAGTAAGGCAAGGGGTTAATTTAATTCCGAATTATTGCCGAAGCAGTGAAAAAATAAATCATATGACAAGGGGTTAAAACTACTTCTCTCTGCATCTTAACCGCGAATATAAATTTCCACCTGCAGCTAATTACTATTTTCCCGTCAATTAACTCTATTAAATCGAGATCTCAAAATCTACCAATAAATCAGTTTTCATCCTTCCCCAAAATCAAATCAAAGTATAAGAAATTCACCGCCAAAATCCCAGCAGCTTTCCATCGTCACACCGAATACCCATGGGCTCACGTCTAACGTGTTCACGCGACTCTCGATTGGCCGAAGAGAGACAAAGTACCGCTCTCAAACTCGTAACTCTATTCTATGTCGCGAGGTATAATAATGAAAGAGCATCGAGCCTAATTACGTCCGATACACATGTGACCGTGGCGTTGTCGAGGCTGCCGGAACACGAGGCATTCTTAAAGGCTTATCCACACGCCTAGAAGTGTCGCCCGAGCGAGCGTCGGCCCGCGATTGCTCGTTAGCGTGGCCACGGCCCCGTGTCTGTCACGAAATCGCTGATTATCATCGTTCAAGGAAACCACCGACGCTACCCGCTACAACGGCCCCTTAACTCCCTCGTATACCAGCTATCGCAGCCATTACTTACTTATGCCACGGCCTGCTAGTCTTAGAAAAACTATCATCCACTGGCGCAGGCCACCTCGATTCGGCGTAAGGTTTCGTGTAATTGCGACGATTCACGTTTGGACGTGCGATACTTACCAATATGATCGTCGTAAATGTATCCTATCGCAGTTTGCAACATGATGGAAAACTCCGCCTCGGGAAAAGAGGCGGGACTTTGTTTAAATGTATCGCTCTGGCATCCGTGGAATCTGCAATGTTAATGACTCGTCGTGCGAAGCTTATGCAGCTGATCGTTTTGATATCAACGCCCTGCCGGTTGAAGAAAATTCACTGAAACGCTTGAGATAAAAAGTGCCGGCTTTGGAATTACTTGGACACCGGAAGGTATGATTATACCGATGGAAAAGTGAATTTTTATCGTTTAATTTGGATATCATATTTCTCGGCTGACTTGACCGCGTTAATTTACAATGATCGTCCAGATGCAATGTTAAAAAGTGACGATGAGTATCGTTGAATAAACTGTAGAAATTTAACAAATGAAAAAGAAGAAAAGATTCATGTTTCGTCTACGGTGTTAACGGGAGTATTATTTTCTAGAATTCTTCCAAGGTTTCCGTAACGTTTAATTATCTGGTGAACGAGTACTCGATGCGGCTAATTATCCTCGTTTCCTGTGCCCGATACACCACCGATCGCGGAATCTTCACGTGGCCAATGTAAATAACTCCGATAGTAATAACAAAGCAATAACCTCCGTCGGTGATTGTACTTTTTACCTGGCCACGAATGAAAAACGATGCTACGCTGTTGGCCAGGTTCGGCGAGCGTAATGCGTTCACACATCGGTTGTCGCTCGTGCACGTGTGAACACGGCGACACAACCCGGAATCAGGGAAGACGCTTATTATTTCAAGGTTCGGTTCGCTTGTGCATCAAATAATCAGGCGCGATGCGTTACACAAGATAAGTCCGTGAAAAAGTAGGCGATTAGAGGTTCTCGGCTGGTAAAGTCCGAGGAGGAGTAGAAGGAGACAGAGGATGGCAGGAAGTAGCTAGGATTAATTTCGCTAAGTAAAGAATTGTCGTGTCGTTCTTTGTTCGTCGTCTTTGAGCGCGAATTTATCGGGAGAGACACGTGAAACCGCGAGAAATTCATGTCTACCCTTAACCTTTTATCGGCCGAGTTGCTTTAGGGGTTGAAACGGCGGAAGAGAGAAAGGATCCGAGGGTGAAAACGAGCCTGGGATCAAATGCGGATGTGGATCGTACGTAGGAATAAAGATGGCGATTAAAAGGAGAAGAATGGCCAGGAGGGAATCATGAATCATTTAGGTCGGACGTATCAGGGTTTCAAATAACGATACCTCGAGACCACCCTTGTCAAAACGTCACGACGAGTCCACGCTCGGACCCGCATATCGTCTAGTGTCAGCCTTTCGGTAGTCAGTCAGCCTGACAAATGTCCAGCAACACCCTCGGCTCTGACTCTCGTGCCTTGAATCCAAATCTCTTGGTCTAGCGTAAGAGCGATGGAGTAGAGCAAATACTTCACCCTCTCGATACTCGGTTGCTTCGAAGGAAAAAGCGAATCCCCATGGACGACAAATTATGAGTTGGATGTTCGTGTTGAAAATAGGAATTCTTGCAATATTTTCACAATTGGCCATTCTCTGCGGAGAGATTAATTTTACATTAAAATAATTATCTTTCCGGTGAGAAATGGTTTTACGGGAGAAAAGACATCTCGCGTGTTTGCTTAATTAAAAATAGCAGTGAAATCGTAGGCGCGATAAAAGGAAGCTGTGACTACTATTCTCTAAAGACGATCAGCATATGTGGCAGAAAGAGCGGAGATACAAAAGAGGAGAAAGAGAGAAAATAATTCCTTCGGATGGGTTTATTTACGGTTCACCTACCACGTCGCGCCCCGTACGTGTCGACTGCCGATTCGTTCTTCCTCTCCGTAGAGTGCCAAAACCCTCGCGATACTCACAATACACAAGGGAGAAAAACAACGATCGTGATCGTGGAATAAAGTAGACGCCCTGCCATGGGGATGATGTATGGCGAAATATACAAAGACACGTTGTCTCGTGTTATTTACGTTGTTGTGCATCCAGTCCTTTCGCATTTAATAAGAATGGGATTTTGAACTTTTATTCAACGATTGGTGCATTCGACGGGGTGCTAATTTGGTGTTCTTTGCATCGTGGAATATTTCTATACTGTTCATTGTAATTGTGCAATTGTGAAGAAGGATTTACAATGCTTGAAAAAAGTCTGCAATTACGACGAATTGTTATCAAGAGAAACAAATCGATTTTGCGATACAAAGTTGGAGAGAAATGCTCTCGATCTCTTGGCCGTTGGACGATGTTAATTTAGCTGAAAGTTCCAGCCAACAAATTGGCAAGATCAACCGACAGAAGAAGACGCTGCAAGAAGTTAATCCTCCGTAGGAGCCAGACGAGGTTAAATCCACAAGGTCGAAGGATTTCTGCTGATCGATCGCAGGATCGAGTCTCATCGACCTTTTGTCCTGAGCTCCTTCGTCGCTCGTGTGCCGTAATGCGATGGCGGGCTGACGAATCAAATAACAATGAAATTACAATTTACGAGTCACTTCTTCTACCCAGGAAGAAATTTATTGCGATAAACTTCTAATCATCTTTCCAAAGTAATTTCGACTATCCTTGAACCAAAGTGGTCCATAAAAATATGTTTTCTATATACACCCTTCCGATCTTGAACAGCGTTCAGAATATCGATCACTCACACTTCAAAAGCTTACTCATTTTTTATATAAAATTAATTAATGTAAATTAGCTTCCCAAGGATTAAATTGTCGATTTTGCGCGAAAAGAAACTTTTCATCGAGCACAATTCCCCAAGGATCACCGGTGTACCGGCAAAGCCGTGCAGAAAACATCGACGATCCAACGACCTAAAATAGGAAAAGAATTTCTACCGTTGTCCTCTCCACTACTATTAGACTAGTCGGTTCCATTAACGAGTGCAGTAATTGCGACGAACCTTTTCTTCTCTCCCGCGGCACTGGCGGATTAAAGCATATAATTCAACCAGCGACATTCCAGGATTGTCTATCAAGACCGGAGGCATACGATCGCGGGTGCTTTCTCACCGTCACCGGAAGTAACCGCGCAGACATCCGCGCGTACGCCACAAGGAGGTGGAGGAGGGGGCACCGTTAAAATGTAGAAAACTCGAGAGATACATCTCCCGCTGGTTTAATTCCATAAATAAAGGCGAAGCAGGTAGCTCTGTGGTATAATGAAGCATCGGACGGTTAATGCATAGGATTATCGAGTCTTCCCATGCCCCACATCGGTCATTACGGAATAACAGTAATTATTAATATGCGAGCTTCGTATCTCTCGGTATTGTGAGGCGCCGCTTCTTCTCCTTTCTTTTTTTCCTTTCTCTCCATCTCCCTTCTCTCGGATGAGCTCTCTCTCTCTCTCTCTCCCTTCGTGTCTCGGGGTCTCTCTTTCGCATTTTTACAAAGATTGTCTTGCACGCTGTTTGCCTGCCCCTTCTGTGCCCTCTCTACCCTCCGTGTCGCCGGAGAAGGAGGAAAGAGACATTCGATGAGAGCGGATGCAGAGGGACAGTTGCGTGAGTAGAGCTCGCATTGTTGGCCCCGCTTCGTCCTCCGGCTAAAGATAAGTACTGGCTGAGCACCGGGTAGTACTACTACTCCTACTACTCCTACTACTACTACGACTACTACTGCTACTACTACAATTGCTTTTACTCCAGCTTCATCTCGCTTCCTCTGTCTCTCTGTTTTGCTCTGGTTCGCGGATCGACGTGGTGTATGCAGTAGGTAAGGACTACGAGGTTAGGCCAGGTCGGGTTACCCAACTGTACAGAAATGTCAAGAGAAACCATAACGTTATAATTTATTGCTCGACGCACCATTGTGACCGCCAGCCGCGGGGGCGGTGTGACGGATCGGCGGAGTAAGAGAAAACTCGTTCCGTCGAGTTTCAATGCGACCGGATGCGAGGATGAGATTCGTTTCGATGTCGGACGATCGCTGCCCCACGTCTTCCAGCAAAGGGTGCTTCGAATTTAACCCTCGGCAATTCCTCTTCCACTTGTACGAACAAAACAAAACAAATCTTACAATTGATCATATTTGTGATCATCTTAAAACCGTAAGAATAATTTTAATTTCTCAAGTTCTTGAAATTTAGCGAAAAAATTCGAACTTTATCAGTCTTAAATTTATCGAAGTACCCCAGTGGTCCAAATTACCAACGAATTCCCCATTAACATCCCATCGCCCACTGTTTGCAGACGCATGGTAGGTCGACGAGGGCAGCGTTCGAAATTTCAAACACGAGCTTTATTAACGCTGACCGATGTGTAAATAGAGCGACTGCAACATCCGCATTCCTGCGGACATACCGAGAGTCCATGGGGGTATGCGTTATTGGAGAATGGCCGAACCATAACGACCATCGCCAAACCGCATACGGTTATGGTACGAAAGAACGACGTACGCATAGCATACCGTCGTATCGGTCTGCAGGACGGTATAGAAGGGTCGTCCGTCTGTTCATACGCACATATGGGCCCCCATGGCCGTGCAGAGACACGCGACGCACGTGCGTGTGCGCGTTCGCGAGTACATTGGAAATTCCCACCGTTCATTTACCTGCTCGTCGAGCTCATTGTACGCACCTGTATTTGTGCCGCGGGCCGGGCTATGATCCGAGACCGCAGATCGTGACTTCTGTGGGAAACTCGAAGGAAAGTAATAACCAACGTGACGCGCGTTTACCTGCGCGTATCCGTAATTCTGATACGTCACGTTGTCGTGCGTTTGCGATATTTTCAAGGAGAATGAATGGGAAACTATACGGCGACACGGGGTCTATGGTTTTATGTATTTCCTGAGACGCGACACGAAGGAATGAAATTAAGATGTGGAAGTGTATAGACTTTCTTTTACCTGTGTGAGTTAATGTACTTTAGCTCTTTTTGTTAATAGAATTAAATGCAATTTATTAGTATAATAGATATATGGTTAGGTTTCTGGGTATAAGTTTTCCTCTAACAAGGAAAACGCAAGGCGTTCGGGTCGCAGATTTTGTTGACATTTTGCATACTCGTAAATTTAATCGTTCTGGTTAACATTAGATCTGTCATGGTGGTCAAAATGACTTGCCAAGAATTTTTTGAAAATGTTTCTGAAATTTCTAACGCTGTTTCTTATTCGATTCTCTACGTCTATCTTGAAGACTGAGCGACTGAATCGACCAGGTTTTCTGCTCCCTTCAGAGAAAAATATAAATACGACAATTGAAATATGACTACACAAATAGTAACTCATAATTTATATATATTAACAATCTAACTTTTTGATAAAAAGATGGTTTTGGATCGTCAAATAAATCTGAATACTCAAAAATGATTCCATCCACAAAGGGTGAAGTAGTTAAACTACAACAGTCTGTAGCTATCGGTTTTCTGTTATCTACGTCTCAGATTGAACAGAATTAATTGAAACTAGTAAATATTATAAATACACATTGTATCGCCTATCGAAATCTGACTTTCCTCGACCACTGGCGACTTATCTCGCAACGAAGGCGAAGCCACGTTAGACAGGTGAGCGTGGAAAGGAGAAGAGGTTAACTTGCCATAAATTCGCGAATGGACCGCCCAGCCATCAAAGCAATCACCCGAGGCTTCCTTACCCCGAGTCCTTGCATACCGGCACCGATATTAAATGACAAAGGCCAAAGGCATACCTTGCCGAGGGGTAAGGTTTGCGGGGTAGCAAATTCTCGCGTACGCTCTTCGGCAAACCCCCAAGCATCCGCCTGCTGAGAGTCCGGAAAGGTTCCCTCTTCCCGTTCCTCAACGTCGTCCCCTTACGTCGAGGGCTCATCCGTATCGGTATTTCGCGGGCAGGATGTTTTAAATACAAGGATCGCGTACCTGCACCACCCGCCGTACCACCACTCGAAGCTTACCTACTTAGCCGAAACTTTCAACCCTCTCTCGATGAAAGGACGAGTCGAAGAACGTGGTTTTCTCTGGCTTTGATGTCGGCGTCGTTGATGGGGGATTGGCGTCTTAAAAATTATTATCGACGCAACGAAACGGTGGTAATGGAGGACCGAAGTGAGGGGAGATATTAAATATGGTTATAGGGGAGAGAACAAAGAGGGAGTCATGGATATTTTTAAGCGCGTTTAATGTTTGAGTGAGATTTTTCTAAATATTTTTGCGGCAATTGTATGAAATTTTCAAAGTAAGTTTGTATGGTTTAGAGAGGGGTTTTCTATTTACAGAATCAATAGTCTCGCCCCTTTTAGGGTGGGTTAGAAAGCGGAATACAGAAACCGAGACGAATATCGACTTTTGACTATTTAATGAGACAGCCAAGAATGGCGAATCCCCTGGTGACGAGACCGTCCTCTCAATATGGTAATTCTTTGGGTATATATTCTGCTACCGTCACACCCATAAGGGATGCGTCAATCGACCGCGTATTTCCTACGCCCGATTACATTTGAAAGGAAGAACGGAGGACATGGAACTTTGAATGTTTCGTTTCTCGTTAAAATAAAACATTCAAAAGTCAATCGCTATTTCAACGTTGAGGTGGATATACGTTAAACACCCTGAAGATTGTATACTAAAATCCCTAAAAGAACATTGGAATGATAATAAAAAATGGGATAATATCAATTGAACAATAAATACCTTACTAAAATCTGCAAGGATCCGTTGCAGGTATTTCTTCCGTTTCACCGCAATTTATACAAAATGCGATTTACCTTGAATAATAGCCTTGTGCCCCGCCTCAAGTGGGCCACTATTTGTGTAGGACCGTATGGCGACCATAAAGAAATTAAGAGAACTTATCAGTTTCTGGAAAAGCACCTGGCGGAACCCACGGACGAGACTTGGTGATTACAAGTGGCCACAATAGAAACATTGTCTTCGCCCCCACGTCTCACCCCCGGGTAAGGCCCCACTCGACCAATTCAGTCACCCCGCCTTTTTCCTCGACGGTGTAAACGAAACTCTGTAAACGGTGCAGCCGCCCGGACAGTGCTGCAATAAAGTCAGAAAATAACAGGGAGCGGGGTGAGAATCGTTGAAAGAAGGCGTGAGTTTTACGAGCCTGGCACGCATTGTGCGCGCGAAGACTCTCGAGAGCGGCAAACGAAATTTTACGATACACCCTGTGTCACTTGCGAGCCCGTAAATCGACATTTATTTAGGCGCTCATTGTTGCACCACCGAACCCGTACCTGTCGAGTCACGCGATAAGAGCTGCCCTCGAACAGGTACAAATCGGCCCGAGGTTTTTTTTTGTTCCAGCGAATTTCAACGTTTCCGCCAGGCACCGATCCGTCGAGTCGTGGGAGCGATTTTATTTATCAATACACCCACCTTCTTTCGTTGCAATAATATTCACACACGTCAAGGTATTTTTCCTGTAGATGTAACAATTTTTTTAATACATCCAGAACGAGCGCAGGGCGCATGAATAAAAGAACGGAAAGTAAGTGGTAAACTGTTAAATCTTCTCTTTCGCTCCAGCGCTTTCCGCCGGAATCTGAAGTCATAGACGAGCAATGAAATTCTGCAAGCAGTAAAATTCTGTATCGCGCTTGGGCACGAAAAACATACTGTAATTTTCGTCGTGAAAAAAACGCATGAAAACCGCCATACGCCTCGTTTCGCCGCGCTCTTTTCCTTCCCGCTTCGAGATTCACCCTGCATAAATTACTAATGGGGGTATATTTAATAGAATACTTAATAAACCAATTAAACACGGAGCACACACTCTGTCATTTCTGGCATAACTAAATGCCCCTTTATAGACCGTACTCGCATTGCCGTACCTCACTTCGAGTGCGGAGTATTCCCCGCGAAACACGAACGACGAGTCAATGCGCGCGTAATTCACCGAATCGGTGCCGAGATTTCACTCGTGAACGCTCTCTTTTTCACCTTCTTCTCTTTGTTTTTTCTCTTTCCTTTTTTTTTTTTGACATGGTAGAAGCGACAATCGAATTGTCCTGCCGGTGTAATCGGAGGGGCAGAGAAACCGAGAGGGTGGGGCGCGCAATAAAATCCACGTCCACGGGCGCGGCAACACGAACGAATACACGGAGGACAGCGAAAAGTGGAGAATCGTTCGGTAGGAGAGAGAGAAGAGCCCTCGACCCCATCCTTTCATGGCCTATTGATTCCCAATTTCACCGATAATGGTCGGGGCGCGCCTTTTTTACGCGGATACACTTGTTGAGCGTGCCGAGCGGTGCCGAGGTCGAGGGGGATGATTTTGCACTGCTAGCGGGATGTATCCTTTCTTTCCTTTTTTTTTTCTTTTTTTCCCTGTTTTTCACGCCCACGGTCCCGGTGTTCGGTCTCTCCATCGGCGGGCCGAATATGGTTTTCGCCCCACAATCGCATAGGAAACCGTCGACCACCGAGGAAGGGCTGATTTTATGGCATGTTTGGGGCAAAGCGGACATAAACGTGGATCCACGAATCGTGCCGTGGCAGGGGTGAGCCGCAACTTGTAAAGAAGGTCACTAGATAGCCTTAACTTTTCTCCGATTGGACGTTACGTGTAATTATATTCTTATTGCTTGAGAAAGTCTTCTTATTGCTTTGATATATGTAGGTGTAGTTATTAGCAGCAAGGTTTTGTGATATAGGTATAGTTATTAGTATCTTATTGTTAGTACTTTAATATAGATGAACATTTTCAGTGTGGTGAAACTACAAGTGACTCTTACAAATCTTAAGATTGTTTAATACTAAAACTACCGGCATTACTTAATTCTATTATATTTCAATATATAAAATAAATGCCTTGAAACAAGGAGAATTAAGAGACGGAAAAGATAATCGATTTGGTAATTTATGCTTTGTAGGATGGGTGTGAAATATTTATTCCATGACTGTCTAATAAAATTTGAGAATTTTTGGAAGAAATTGACAACCAGTAATTTTGACTTGTTTGGTAGTTCTTGTGTTAAAAATGTAATCCAACATTTACATTTTTCTTTGTGTGGAATACGTAGATAGGAAGTGTGGTCCAGCAAGAAAGTAATTACTTTTAAGCTTCTTTTTTTCCTTTAAACGCCGCAATAGGGTGATAGAAAATTCTGAGGTTTCCTCATTGACGTAACCGGCGGTTAGGGGGATGTATCGCTTCCGGTTTGTCGTGGAACGGTCGATCCTATTAACTATTAAAGGTGGCTCTTTCGGAAGAAGCGTCGAGAAACAAGAAGAACCCTTTTTAAACGAGGCCAATAAGGGGATTCGACGATCACGAAGTTACCCCCTTCTTTGGCAAAGAAGAGGAAAAAGAGAGGAGAGAAACGATCTCTTTAGAAAAGGCTATTTGACTAAGAAGGGTCGCCGATATAAAAGGGTTGCAGCGGAATTAAAGGAGACCCAGCGATTATTGTCAGGAAAGGACCGGACAACGGAGGGTACGTGCTCCAGGGTGTCGGAAAGGACAACCAGTTGGCTAACCAAACCAAACATCAGCCGACCAGAATCATTTGAACGGAGGATTCCTCCAAAATACTCTCCACCTCTGACAAAGTATCTCTAACCGGGAAATGAGATACGAAAATCCAAAACCACATGTTAGAAATTTTACAGCTTTCAAGTTCCACATCTACAAATTCCTCAGTTGCAAACTTGTTACGAAAAATACGAAACTTCTAAGTTCAGAAATTAAAAAAAGTGCATCACGAGCATAGATATATTCTTCGTAAAAAAAAGAGTCTGACAAAATAATCGTAAAAAAACTTTGGCGAAAAAATGCCACGATAATTATGATCATTGCTTATGATTGCCGGAGGAAGTCGTGCTTTCTTTTTCTCTCCTCCAACGTACTTGTCCTTCGAGCTCTTCGGCAGAGGCAAAGTTTCTTCCTCTTCGTTTTTTCTATCCTTTCTTCTTGCTCTCGTGTCTCGTGATATCGTCGTTCAAATAGACATCGGCACTCTTTTCTGTATAATACTGCCGTTCAAACTGCCGGCACTCTCCATCCATTGGGTAATGCTGAACCCCTCTTCTCGTGCTCTTGAGAGAGATCAAGAGAACGGTAACAGTGACGGTAATAGTAATAGCCCTTCAGAGATACTTTGCACGTGTGCATTTCCAACGAAAAGCGAACTGTCTTCGCTGCACAATGATATTATCGATTTTAATAATCGTTATTAATACAGAAGAAAATTACAGTTCGTTCTTTCAAAGAATACATTTACGTAGAACATATACAGTGGTTTATTTATTTTCATATTTTACATCAAAGAGATTCAGTTAGCGCAAATTACTTGTTAATATTCGGTTACAAATTCATATGGAAAAAATAGACGGTGGAGTTAAAGTAAAAAATTAAAATTTACTATTAACATGTAACAACCAAACGATCATTCGAGACAAAGATTTTTTTGGTTTCCTCTATAATTCGATATTTCTCAAACATTGACAATATAGTCAAACAAGAGGAGTAAATGAACAAAGAATTGGAGGAACAGAGTAGAAAGAAGAAGAGAAGAATAAGATTGAAAGATCCAAGAGGTGAAGAGAAATCAAAGTAAAAGTAGACGATCGTAAGAGGAAAGGAGTCTCTCCTCTCTCTTGGATCTCAACGAGCAGATATCCGCCGTAATTACTAATAAGTTTTCGACACGAAATGAGGTGAGGAAAAGGGAGAGGGTTAATCCGAAAGTACGACCAAAAGGGGTTCAAAGTCAAGCCTGATACCTAGCAGACGGAGGACCCGTGGGGGCAATGGAGAGAGGAAGAGGGAAAGAGGGAACGAGACGGCCAAGAGAAGAAGGGTGAAGGCAGCGAAAGAGAGTGGAAGATCGCCCTCGTCTCCATCGGGGCGGAGGAAGTCGGATGGCTGAAACCAGTTAAAGATTCGCGATGTCTTTTCGATCCCGGGCCGAGATATTCGTAATTACTGTTTGTGTTTCTCTTCGTCGACGCCGTATTTATCCCCACGGAAGCCGTTCACCCTACCCGACGATGCCTCCTCCATATCTTTCGAACTCTTCGAGTACACCCCCGTTCCTCGTTCTCCTCGTCCTTAAATCCGGAGGATCTCTGATTCCCCATCTCTCCCTCTCGGTCTACCATCCCGTTCATCGAGGAAGCGAACCTCTCTTCCGATTGCTTCCAGCAGAAGCTCGTCGTCGATCCTTATCGTCACGGGGGTGCTGAAAGTGGCGGGAGTGGCGCTCTTGAAAGGGTGCCGGGAATTTTCGGTAGCCGCCGAAGATCGAGGATCCTTTTAACCCGCTGCATCTGATTTATCGGTGCTCCTCGAGTTCCAAAGTGTTTCTCAATCCTGCGTTCCTTTTGCGATCACGAGACGTCGATAAGGGTTCCATTCGCTACGTAATTAGGATGTAATTTTCAGAGACGATCGCTACGGTGCAATTTGCGACTTTACTGTGACAGTCGATCGTTAAGAAAATCGAGTGTTGGAAAGGTACCATTGGATTCAGAGTTTCCTGATGGGCGGTGAGACTTTTAAGGAAAGTATAATTGATGATAGCTGTTAAAGTTGGGTGTCAAAATCAATCAATATTTTACGATCGCTAATAATCATCCTGACCACTCCAGCTGTGACAAGTTAACTGCTAGGGCACGTTATATATTGCTACGAGCGATCGTCCATCATCGCGCCTACTGACTTACCGCAAAGTAGTTGTTCCAGCTTGGATAGTCGCTACGCGAAATTTATATTCGATGTCTCAATCCGACAGTGTCTTCCTGACATACGTCGTCGAGCTGACAACGTAATTATTTCTCTGGAGGCCAATAAATTAGTTGAAACTTGATTTTGAAAGGAACACTTGGATGAAAATAGATTTTCTCGTAGAATTTTCTTTATTTAAGTAATTTATTGTAGTTCCATTAATTTTAAATTAGATAAAACTGGAATGTACGGAGAAGAAGCAGAGGAATGGTAAGAGGATATGGTACGTTTCGAAATTAACCAATCTTGAAGGTCGAATCAATGCGATCACCCTCGAATAACGTTGACCGAAAGATCCTTGGCCATGAAAGGCCTCTGGATAACCGAAGGACCCTCGTTTGCTAGCAGGATGCTTCGGGCGGTAATGTTTTCCTTCCCGACTCGCCGGCTTGATTTATTTTATTGCTTTTGGCCTAACGTTCGGCGTTTATTTCGTCGAATTACAAGAAAGGGGTTGCTCGCGCCACTCGCTAAAAGGCTCACCCCCTTTACTCCTTTTCCTCTTAGCCATTCCTCATCCCCCCGAAACTAAAACCTTATGCTACTTTCGATTGCGATGAATCAAGACGATAAAAATAATGAAAGTACACCGTTGCTTCTTGATTGCATCGTAAAACGTTAATAACGACTTGATCTAAAAAAAAAAGAAGAAATAAATTACCATTAAAGATTTTTCAAATTTTTACATTAATCAAAAACATTCTATTGGTAAAGAAAATTCTTAAGGATCTATATTATGCATGAAGTTAAATACCCTCTCTTCCCATTGATGAATCTGACTAATTATTTTCCACATATAGAACATTTTTTCCAACTTTGCTAATGGATAAATCCACAAATTCGACTTACTATGTGACTCTTCGAAAATCAGAATTTCGCGAGACTTCGGAAATGTCTACGGTAAGGTCGGCAAACAGTGAAAATCAGTGTCCGCTCCATAAGAAACGACTTGCAGTGGCGTAGCTCACCATCTTAATGTTTGCGATGTTACGGTGTTACGGTTGTGGGGCTGCTATGATAATTGTAATGAACGCCTCGAGATTCAGCGAGCCCATCTGCGCCCACGTTTTCTACCACCCCTTCGCCTACCACCCTCAGTCTCCAGACACGGCGCTTCGAAAAGGCAGAACGGGCGAGCAACGCTCTCTGTACAAACTCGGGAGCTCTTAAGTACCGAACTTGTTAGAATTGATTTAAGTGCTGAATGCTAAATCAACCAAAGGGCCCACCCTTCTGGGGGGTAGAAAAGAGAGGGAGAAGAGAGAAGAAAATTTACGAGTCGCGCGGAGCCTCGCGCTTGTTCGCGTTTTACTCGTATCCTCCTGCGAATCGTACCACGACATAGTCCAAGACCCTCGATTTAATCGGTATTTTGTGCGGATCGGGTGGAACTTAATGCCAAGATACGCCGGCGTTTGTAGTCGGCCCTTGTTCGTTGGGGAGTATCGTCTCGTTACACGCGGAAAGCTCTACAGGCCCCCGGCTTTCGCACAATTCGTTATTTTGCACGTTTTTAAAAATTCAATTTTTTAAAGATTTTTGACGCTGTTTCAAAAAGTGTTCGCGCTTACGCACACATTGCCTGCGAGAGATTTTCTAATGCTGAACTCCTAAGATTCTTTCTAACTTTTCAACTTCTAATATTGTTTCTAGTATCACCTACTAGATGTTAGAGAATCTCAGGTTCACAAACAAACCACATGAGTATACAATTTTTAATATTTTTCCTATATCCCTCTACTTTCCAACATTTAACATCGCATGCATTTTCAGGAAGCAATTATGTGCGAAAGTCGAACGCCGACTTTATTTCGTTTTAACACTACATCTATCAGCGATAATTAAAATTGTCAAATAAATATGTCCGAATCCAATCAATGAAGAACACAAAAAATGATCGATTCAACCGCTCACAGATACGCGATTCAACCGCGATAGACGTAGAAAATTGAACAAGAAACAGCTTTAGAAATTTCAGGGGCATTTTAAAAAAATTCTGGGCAAGTTATTTTGATCAGGAACAATGCCATCAATTGTAATTGAAGCGAGTAATGCGTTTTCTATCAATTAGAGCGACCGTAGTACAACTCATTGGAAAAATGTCAAAGGTCTGCAAACTTTCGTCCCAGACTCCTTACGCAAATCAAACAAGATAGAAGGAAATCATGAAAAACTTCTCACGCGAGATCGAAATTCAATCATCCTTCGTTTTTCTCCCTCCCTCGCTCCGTTTCTCAACTTCGTCCAAGATTTATCACGATGAATTCCATTAAAATTCCCATCGTCAAGGTATCAGCGCAATATGAAATTTCTCCATTTCTCACCGAAATTTCACCTCCTTAGATTCGCTCTCGTAACATTTCGCTAGCCCAGCGAAACGACGAAAAGTGATTCGAGCAGTTATGGAAAGTTACTCCTCGATTACCCACACCGAATCCCACGTAATCGCACTTTCGAAATCAGACTCGTGAGAAACAAAGCTCCTTCGATCCACCGCTCAGTCCGGGAATGCCCGAAACGAGGGTAAAACAAACGACGCGAACTGGTCGATGATTATATCCGTTTATCATCGCGGTACTTAACGAGTAACGAGTATATTTCAAACACTCCCGGCAGGTGACTCAACCCACCGTCAGGTTACGCACCTCACCGCCGTACGACACTTTACTTAGCATAATAAATCACGGGCATCAACACCGGACCAATTAACGCGCCGGTCATCCCGGTAACCGCGACTAGGATCGACTTTTGGAAAGCAAGCGGTGCTATTACGAGTCGGTTCGTGAGGTCAAGTAAGAACGACTTCCAAGAGTCTCCCCTCTTGATTCTTCCTCGCTACCTCTTCCTTTCTCTCTCATTTCTGTCTCTCTCTCTTTCTCATTTCTATCCTTCTTCCTCTTCTTTCACAACTTCGAATCTCTCTCTTCAGTTCACGCACTGGATACCGAAACGCGCACAGCCGTGTATCCGCGATGACGCACGCATCCGTCGCGTTTTATTACACGTGTCCGGGCTCTGAGAACGGCTCGCGGGAACGAGCAATATCCATAAATCAGGAGTATCGTTGAACGAGCCGGTCCGAGAGAGTCCTCGAAGCGCGCGGCCACCGCTCGCGTCGTCTCGTCTCTTCTCGTCTCGATTCAGCGCGATTCATCGCGAGGCAGCTTCACACGAGCCGCGCGCGGCTTCTACTCGGTGTTAACTCGTTGAGCAATGAACTCCGGATCTTTATGTAGATCGTATCGGCTCGCTGTAACACGTGGAGAGTGTGAGAAAAGTCGCGGCAATGACAACCGTATGACGATGATAGACGTACGTCGAGGTACGAGTGTTTTTACTCGATGCTACCGATGGTAGGGCAAAGGGTACAGATGTTCGATACGCTTTAAATTCTTCATCGATGAAGTTTCTCACTAGATGTAAATAGGATTTGATACTCTCAATTTTTGTAAATTAATCTGCTCCGATCTTGTAGTTCTCAGCTAGAATTCTGATATGTCATCTTCTATTTTTGCAAAATAATGGAGATTCGTGGCAGAGTACTATCTACTGGACAGATATCCTCTTAGACAGTTCCTTCAGGTGGAGAAAAAACGTATCTCTCCTTA
Organism: Cerceris rybyensis; assembly: GCA_910591515.1. Lineage (NCBI taxonomy): Eukaryota > Metazoa > Arthropoda > Insecta > Hymenoptera > Crabronidae > Cerceris > Cerceris rybyensis. The sequence continues at coordinate 4,884,126 of OU342794.1, forward strand.
GCGAATAGCAGTGTCTGCGAATGGCAGTGGAAACGCAGAGACAAAATGATTGAAATACGTCCGCGGCGTACGAAGTAAGGGCGCGGGCCCGTATATTGCCCTTATACGGCGGCAGCGGTAAATCCGTGCACGAAGAGAAGAAACTGCCCCGGCGACGTTAATTTGTGAACGATTACAGGCACCTGGTGCGTACTCCGGCTATTCCTGCCGCCTGCCAACGTGGCCCCGGGAGACAAAGAGACGCGAGAGGTCGAGATGTAACGAGCCGGCCATCGTGCATTCTTTCCTCAGGCGCGGACTCGTCTTGCGATGTTTTCCGCGGACTTTCAGCAATTCCGAAGTCCCTGGCTCCCTCTCGGTCAAAGTATCGAAATTTTAGTCGGTGGAAATACCAGTTTTAAGAAGAATTCACTTCACTTTGGTACCTCGCTTCGAGGAATTCATTTCGCGGGTGAGCGGTACGTTTAAAATGTTTAGAAATAACAAGTATTACCAAAAAAGCACGTATTCGGTACGTCATTTGTATCTTAAGTCATAATCGATGAGAAGAGCGGCACGGTAGGACGGCAAAGATCGTGAGTTCGTAGAAGAGAGCAATAAAGCGCGAGGAGAATTTACGGGGTATTCGACGAAATAATTTTTAATGAAAACGCCGGAATTATTTCGTGCCTGGCGTACAAGAAAACGAACGATTTCGAGAAACGAGCGAGCACGATCGTCGTAGCACTTCGGATGATTGCGATTAATTAATTTTACTCCGAGCCGAGACACTTAGTTTCCGTTCGTTTAAGCTCGTTAATACTAGCCTCCTCCTCCTCCTCCACCACCTCTTCTTCTACCACCACCTCCTCCTCTCAGTGATTCCCTCTATCTCCCACGGCGTCTGTCTTCGTTTCTCTTTCACGGATCAGCCGGAGAAACAACTCACTCAGTTTACGCCGTACATGTAAATTCATCTGCGCCAGTTGGTCCATTACGAAGAGAGACCTCCGTTTGTGACCGATCTACTTGTCGCGCTTTTTGGTCCTCCGCAAGTTCGTTTCTTCCACCCATAAAGTCCCTATATCATTCGAAATTATACGAATGCGTTTCTTATTCCCTAACATTGTTCAAATTAGTCATACATTCCGCAGGATTTTCCTCAAACTCCTCAGTCATTCGAATAAATCCGACTCTCTCAAAAGTCAATAACTAAATACTAATTGTATAGAATATATCTGCTTATTTACATATGCTAATGCAAAGTATCAGAAACTAATCTCAACATATATCTTATCCCAAGAGCATTATACAAATTTCCCCACGCATTCGAAAAGTCCATGGCCATTTGTGCGACATTACAGTAATCGGAATATGCTAATTTAAAAGCTGCCAAATTAATTGCAATGGCCCAGCGACAAAGTGGCGATCCGACGTTTCGAAAGGCAAGAATTCTATTGTCCTTGCGAAAGAAGTAAATGTTCCGCGACAGGCCGGACAATCCGAACGATTACGGCGAGGACAGAGCAAAATGAATTTCGGGCCTCCGCGGTTTCACCGCGTCCCGCTTAATGAAATTAGTGGAAGGGACTGGTTGCTTGGTACCGTGGGAAGTCGTTCGCGGGTCATCGTCAGCGACACGTTGACGAGTGCCGCGCATTTACCTGGACGGCTTCTTCTTCTTCTCCTCCTCCTCCTTCTCCCTCTTCTTCTTCTTCGTCTCTTCTTCCTCTTTCTCCTCCTTGCCTCGAAATGCTCGTAAAAGTTTGCCGCTCGGTGTACCTACGCGATGATAATTGCCGAGATTAGGCCGAGAAGGGACCCCGATGCTCTGGAGCTAGTTAAAAGTAATGACACGTTCAACGGGCCCTCGGCTGCCGATCCGAAATCTTGCTTTTTGCTGGAATCCGGCACCGGACGGAGGTGAAGACATTGACGCTTGGCTTTTTTATCGGCGGTATCGTGTCCGCCGCTTTGCTTTCTTCCTGGGACACGCTCTTTACCGCGGGCTGGTCGATCGAAGCCAGGTTAATCGTTTGATCGAATCTTCTTTGCGAGGTGATTTAGTGTGTTGTTGAAATTCGCTTCGTCGAAACGACGGATTCTATCGTTTACGATGGTCGTTTTGTTGTGCGATAAAATACTTTAGAGTGCAAGAGATAGACGTTCAAATAATGGGATATGCGGTGCTATTCTCATTTGTGTTATTTTAGAGTTTTCGGCATGGTTGAGGATTACCGGTTTTGTCAGTATTTGGTATTATGGGAAAGATACTTTAAACGGTACCCTCTCCAAGAATAAGATTTAATTTTTGTGTTGAGCAGGGTAGAGTGCAGTGATCGCGAACCTTTTTGAGAAGTGGGTCAAATTTTGTTCATTGTTTTTTTTTGTACTAGCTCGTGAGTCACTTAGTCAGTGGCTTCACTTGGAAAGAGGCAGGGGAGGATGAATAAAAGCTACTCCTTTTTGGTTCTCAGATAGCAAATGTCCATTTGGAAATATTTGTTTATAAATTCGACATTGTATATATACTTTATTTTTTGTGATATCAAAATTAGTGCGTGGATCATGTAAAAAATCCAGTGTCTGCCCCATGGGTCATAGGTTCGCCATCACTGCTATAGCGGAAAAATTCAAATTCACGATTAATGGAGAGAATTCCTCGTCGCCTCTAGCAAATTTTTCTTACGTGACGTTTTTAACATAGTCAGGATTCAAGAACCCACTTAGAATCCGATGCAAAATGACCAGAGATATAAAATTAGAAATATCGTCGGTCAGAAACATGCGAAATTTTCGTGCAATCTGAAAAGCAGAGTATTTTCCACCGACGTTGTAAGCGATCAGCTTTTCGGCTTATCTTTTGGCATTGTAATGGGAACAAAAGAAGAGCGATACAGAAAACAGTAACGTTAAAACGCGATCGTAAAAAAGGAAGAACAAGCTGATCGTAATTAACTCGGATTCCAACTCGGCCTTAACATGCGAAGCTTCATGCATTTAGTCGAAAGATAGTGGCGCGAAAGCATCGCTTCTACAACCTTCCAATTTCCTCATACATCTCCCCGAAATCAGATAAAACTTCCACGATTTTACTCTTCGTAGCAGTGACGTACTGATGCAGAATTGCGCGAGCGATGCAGCCTGCACGAAGCAAAGAAAGAGAGAAAGAGGAGAAAAAAGTAAAGGAGCGAAAGGGAGGACGAGGAGAGGCGTGGGAGGAGGATATAAAATTAATAGCGATCTAGATTTCTAGATTGCGGGGAATGCGAGCAATTGCGAATCGTGGGAGTGTGAGTCTCGCGAAGGGAGAGGCGATATGTGAAATTTAATACGTTCGACGCGAAGACGCCGGGCTACGAGTGAAAGAGGAGGAAACGGAGGATAGAAGGGACTATAGAAGGGCGCACAGAGAAGAAGAAGGGCGACCGTTGTGGGCGAAAGGACGAAGAGGAGAACGGAGGGCCGCTGAGACACATAACGAATGCCATTCCTGACCCGCGTGGTTTCGCGCACATCGCATTATTGTTTAGCTTCAATTAAACTTCCATTTTATATAATGACCCGGCCGTCATTTACGTATCGCGATTCTCATAAGCTGAGTGAGCGCATAACTTCCTCGAACGAAGAAATTCTACCGTGACGTGTACTAGTTTGCCTTGCAAGTGTTATTCACTTTTTCACGAACGACGTCCATTATCTTTCGATTAGCTTGATATTCGTTGAAATGAAATATTTCTATTGTTCCTTTTTTTTAACAGAGAAATGAAGTAAAAATGATATTAATTAGAATAGGGTAAATGGTCGAAGAGTGGAAGGAAATGGTTGGTGGAGACGGAAGCCTACATTAAGGTACGGTGAATTTAGTGGAAATTTCCTTATCACTGGAGGTATAATTAACCCGCTGGCTGGTGATTCAATTTTCGGTTCTTTCTGTTATCTACGATAGACGGGAAACCATTGAAAATCGGCTATCTAATCAACTTCCTCTCCGGCATCGTGTGTTTTGTGAGTGTCTGGAAGTTAAGTCGTATTCCGGTAGAACGAGACACCACGCACGGACCTTCGGTTTTCTCGTTAACCCGGGCGACCATTCAGATAAATTCGTAACGTCACGGTAAACTTAATAATTTCGCGCTAAACGAGAAATCCATTCGGGCGTAGCACGATAATGAGTACAAATTACAATTACTCCGTCGCCAGTGCAACCATGGAGAAAGATACATATTTGCTTAATCGGCTAACACACCGATGCCTCGCAAAGAAATGGAACACTAAGATATCCCATTAATTAAGACTCTCCAGATGTTTGAAATTACTTCGTCTCCGAGCTACGTTGCTAGAGCTCAGATATCCCCTTCGATTTCGCGCTGAGTTTCCCGAAGAAACGGCGATTCCATTCCAACTTCTATCCGGTAAGGCGTGTCTGGAATTTCTCATTTAATTTTTGTTATGAATTTTCGCTTCTCCGATTCTGTAACTTCGAAGACTGTTCCTTTCAAGTCGTTAACGATAGTCGAATTAGCGCGAGACGCTGCGATACTCTCTCAGTTTTTCAACTCTTACCTCTCCTCACCCGTCTGCATCACCGAAACAATTACCTCTTTATTGCAATCTTCGCTCTCGATTCCTAGAAAACGATTGTACCAATTGATCAATCACTCCATCAACTTCGCAGATAGATCTACGCAAAGGTATCAGCGCAAATAAAATCGTTCCTACAAATTCGCAATATTTCGACATTCCGACTAATAATAACGAAGCGATACTCTCTCAGTTTTTCAACTCTTTCCCCTCAGCACCCATCTAGATCACCGAAACAACTATATCCCATTTCAATCTTCAATTCGATTCCTACCAAACGATATTACCAATGATCAATCACCCCATCAACTTCACAGATCTACACAAAGGTATCAGTGGAATAAAATCGTTCCTACAAATTCGCAATGTCCTGACATTCTAATAATAACGAAGCGATACTCTCTCAGTTTTTCAACTCTTTCCCCTCAGCACCCATCTAGATCACCGAAACAACTACATCCCATTTCAATCTTCAATTCGATTCCTACAAAACGATATTACCAATGATCAATCACCCTACCAACTTCACAGATCTACACAAAGGTATCAGCGCACAATAAAATCGTTCCTACAAATTCGCAATGTCCCGACATTCTAACTAATAATAACGACGCGATAACGTAGGAAGAGTATAGTCCCTGCTAAGAGCACTTAGGCGATTCCTCTACGAGCCACTAATCCGGTCTCTTATTGCATCTCACATCCTATAGCTGCGAGCAATAACTTAAAGCCATAATCTTATTTTATCCAAACGAATCCTCGACCTCTTCGCCATCCCGCAGGACACTTTTCGGAATCCATGACGGACCAACGCGATGTCCAACAAGTCAAAGCGATCGTGAAATCGTATCTTCGTTCGTAGGATTTCTGCATGTGTGAGACGGTCGAAGAACAGCGGACAATAAAAGAGGAAGGTAAATGAGGAACAGAGGGACGTTAAAAGGAGAAGGAAAGAAGGTAGGAAGACAGAGAAGTACGGACGGTCGCACGCATGCATACAATGGTGCAGAAACGACCGTCCAGCCAAGGATGCATTTTATAGGTCCGATGCCTTTTATAGTCCGCGGGACTGCTGGCGGCTCTAAAGAGACTGCTGCGATGAGGAATCCCGTGCAATTAAACGCTTATTGCTTGCATATCTCCGAATCGATCCACCACTAAAGTGAGTATTGGTAGTAAAAGCTCCTAGATAACCGAAGCCATTGACCACCGAGCGCGTTCCGATCTTTCGATTTCGTTCGTCGTGTAGGGGTGGCTATGAGAGTGCTGTGATGTTAAGATCGTATCTGAAGATTTCTTTAATTGTAAATGAGACAGGAGGTGAAATTGCGACATTCTGTCAGTGTAACTGACAACGATCGACCTGTGACATTTGTACTGGAGGATAATCACACTTTGTATGTTCAGTGGATGTTATTATTTCATTCTGCATTACTTGTGACACTGTTCTTTCCAAAGAAAGATGAATGTACGACACGATACGGATATTACACGCTTAGTGCTCGTATTTTTGTAATTCATTGGATTCATGAATCCCGAAAGCTTGTTCCGAGTGTTCTGAACGTCGCTCGAGGACGTCACTACTTGGCGGAAGATCGCAGGAACGAGAGCGGCCAAAAAGGACTGTAAATATTTTCCCGGCGGGCTATCCCCCAACGAAGTGGTTGATTTTATGATTTTATGGGTTCAATTTTATGAAGCTGTCGATTAGATTCGCAGTGCCGTTTTTTACATTCGCTTCGACTTTTTATACCAAAGGAAAGATATACCCGGAGCCATTCCCGCCTTTGATTTTACAACTTCGCACGAATCGAATCCTCCCCGATCGATCTCCACTCTCAACCACAAAATACAAGAATTCGATTCTTCAAGTCACCTGCTCCAAATGTATTAAAGCTTCTCATAAAACGTTCCCAGAGGAACCTGATCTCTCATTGCCTAATTCCACGCTCGTTCTCTTTTGCGACAATTCTGCCGGCCGTTCAACAAGATGGTCGTGACGCGATCTACCCTCTCCCTCTTCTCCCCCTGCACCACCATAACCCCCGAATGTCCCCGGCGTTCGAAGCTGCGACTCGACAGGGCTTTAGTCAGCACGGTGCTCATTGCTACATTACTAATTTCCGCCCTCGAGCGTGCACAGTACTCTACGCTCTCTCTGTCACGTATACGAGCGCATTCGAAGCTCGGTGTGTTCGTATAAACGCACGTTGACGTAGGGATGCTGGTGTGCGACTTCGTCCGCGAGAGAGATAATGCGTCCACCTACAAACCAATCTATTAGGCGCCATCTCTTTGACTGCTCACTTACATCGGTCTGCCTCCCTTTCCTCTGGCCTCACGCTCCCTTCTTCGTGCTCTTCCTTTTCCACTCCGCGCCGCGAGACCCTATGCGTCCACCGGAAGTGGACCGATGCCGAACACCTACACGCTTGACCGTTATATCTAAAGCGTATCAGCCGGAGCAGAATGGAGAACGACGGTTCGCCGATGTCACATGGAGATCGATCGTAAGACTTTTTTTTTTAATGTTGCAGGAATGTAATGGAAAAGTAGTTTTTTTTTGTAGCAATTGATTTTCGGGATATGATAATCGTGGATGACAGGGTACATGAGTATTTGGAATGAAAAAGAGAGAACTCGATGATGCGTTGATAGTAGTTTTATATTTCAATAGGTTTGGTACAGTTCGATAATTGGAAGATGGCTAGGGAGAGGTGGAACTTCTCGTTTTTAAACGCATATTCTCGCCATTTCGTTTTTGGAATTCCTAAGCTCAGTCTCCGAAAAACTGGGCTTGCGAATTCTGAAAACGAAATGGCGCGAATAAACGATTGGAAACGAAATGGTCCACAGCTCGTTAACCATCTTTCAATTGTCGGACAGTACAAAGTGTTTTTTGTGTTCAGAGAATGGTGAGGAAGTAGGATGTAAAGTATTGTGATAGAGTTATCGTTCTTTTTTTCAAAAGTATTCTTAATTATGTAGGAATAATGGTAACGATGGTTTTCGCATTGCACATAAAGAGCCTCGAAGGAGGATGTTATTCGTGAGCGCGAACGACATCATCGTATCACCTAATAACGAACATCCGAGTCGACTCGATGACCAGCTGTAGTTCGTCAATGATGCGTCGGAGTGTGAGCCGCTGAAATTCATTATTCTCAATTCTCGTAAACAGGCAGTTATAAATTATTCAGGCCGAATGCCCGGCTACGTTGGGATGACCTAAGCGGTCGGATAGCCGCTAACTGCCGGTAAATTAGCCAATTGAGGGCTTCGAGTATCCGCGGATATCTTATTACACACTTGGCAGCTACAGCCATGGCGCCCGTGCTTATACGTGTTCTCCGGCTATGCACGACACGTAATCCTCTTCCTCCGCGAATCAACCGGCTTGAATTTTGAACAATCGAGCACAACGTTCCATCCTGACATCGGCTCCAACTTCGATTCTACCGTGTTATAAACCTCACAATTTCCATTACAAATTTCTACAATTTCATCTACACTCTGCAACGGTAGATAATTTCAAGATATAAGATTATCTCCTGCAACACCGCACGTAAAAGCCACACTTCGCTTAGAGCTCGCACGGGAGGTTAATCAATTCAAATTGTAGCAGAGTTGCAACGAAAAAGGCATCAGTCGCCTCAGTTTTTCTCTCTGATATTCATCTCGGTTTTCCTTCGTCATGAAACCACGGATACGTTCGAAGAATAAGACTAATTACGCAGGCCAGTGAGAGATGAAAAAGGGCAACGAGGATTGGTTAAAAAATGATTTGAAAAAGATGCCACGGGTTTTGGACGATACGTCCAACGGGTGATAGTACGCTAAACCGGTAAGCAAATTTATTCTCCCGTAGAACGACGCCTCTCGACCGCGTCCGGCCGTGTCATTACTCCCTTTCACGATCCTCGTTAGCGAGGACTCGCGCGGCCTGCAGGCGTAAAGCACGAATCCTGTAATAAGACGTATACGTAGCCAAGCGAGTCGACGACGACATCTCCAGTCTGCCGAACACTCCGTGGTCATACAGGCTCTTTGTATTCCAATTGTTACCGTTACTTGTACCGTGTACAAAGAACCTTGAACGCATCATTGTTCTGTGAACAGAAATGAGTTTCGGTCGACTGGGATGTCGTGAAGACAATCGACGTTTAAAGTTGTCGGTAGAATCAGAAGGTCCTATCCGGTCGCGGAAAGATCGGAAGATAATATTTTTATTACCGTGACTTGGATACAGATAGAAGTTTTATTGGATATAAGAGCTAAAATGGCACAAAATGTCGATTGACCCCTTCTACAGTAACGAGTGAGACTCGGAACGCGATAAATGGAGTAGGAGACCTTCAAATCCTAAAACTGTTAAATTAAAAATATCATTGAACTATGATAGAATTAAATTATTATTATAATATTAACTCTTTGACTGCGGATGGCGTGGTATTTGAGTGTCACTCATTACGACTGGTCGTCCACAGACTAGTGATCAAAAGAGTACCCGGAGTTTTAATATCATTCTTAGAATTTAAAAAAATAATAATTGCAAATAACTTGAAATAAATCAATTGCCGATACTTGATTGCTATGATACATCGAGTGATAAATTAGGCCTTTCGTATATATTGATAGACTTATGAAAGCTCATATATACGCTTTTAGCACTGAAAGGGTTAATATTGTGCCAAGTCATAAGGTATATCAGAAATGTGGAACGGATTACTATTTCAGCAATTAATTCTAATTTTCTGGGCATTCAGTCACAAAAGAGATTGGTACGGCAAGGGGGTTAAATGTCGAATTTGGTCCACGTGGTAATATAAATCTTTCTCACGTTATATTAGGATAATTTCTCCTCTTAACATTGAAAAAATAGGGTATACCATGCAAAAGCATTATTCTCCGGTTCCAAGCTATTTTCTACGACCAACCCTTTTCCCAGGACTTCTTAATCCACGTAAAGTTCAGCACCCTCGTAAATTCAAATTGAGCGAGTGACCAAGATAAAGAGTAGTTTTTTCCGACCATTAAGGAATACGCGAAATTAACACGAGCGCAACGTGTCCTTGTATATCGTTGGGTATACGCCGGTTAACACGAAGAGACGAGCTAGCTCGCGGAAAACGTGGAAGGATGCTATTATCGTAGCTCAGAGGCACGAACGCCCCGCGCGACAAATCAAATCTCTGCTAAGCGACTGAAAGCAGAATGAAGCGGACGGAGGAAGGAGCCGAGGGAGAAATCCTGGAGATACTAGCGAGAAATCATAATAGAGACGCTACTGGAATATCACCAGACGCGCGCGCGGCAGTTCTCCACGAGCCATTGAACAGTCATCGCTGTCGCGGTGTTCAATGAGCGGACAACTGACTGCAAGGACTTCCGGTTTAATAAATGCTCGACAGTACGGCGGGATTTGCTCGTTCGCAGAGATACAAGGACGATCTTTCATGAATGCATCCTTGAATGACATTCGAACCGTGTCTAGCAACGTGCTGGACAAATAAAAGCAGCCGATGTATAGGGATTTTCAGGAGAAATGAACGAATAATTCGTTCCGAGGGGGAACATTTATTTGGCGCTTTTTTTATCAGTTTTTTTTACTTGGGATTATTATCTTCTATTTTGTACTTATCATTGAAAGTGACGTTGGATTGTGCAGATACTGGGGAATGCAGCAATGAAATGATAAAGTCATTGGTGTGGCTTTGCACAACTCACTTTGTAACATTTATGTTAAACTGATTGCGAGATTAATAAATTTCAGTGAATTCTTTTCTAATCACATGACACCCATTTAGATAACGGTACTCATAATCAATTATCAGGATTGACATCATAATTACTGGCGTTTATTTATTATATTTTAATATACTGAATGAGTACTTTGGCAAAATAAGAAATCAAGAGGAAAAGGAAGTGATTAATTAAATAATCTAGGTTTTATAAGATTGAATGACGAGAACATTTTAGAAAAAATTCTGTGCTGCCCATTTTGACCACCTTGGCATTTTTAACCCTTTGCGTTCCTATGTCCGGTGTAACTCTACATTAGTTTGTCACTAGATGATCAATGAATATTAACGTGCAAAAGAAAACCAGGATTACATCCTAAAAATTCTGTCAAGAAATATCATGCACTTGCAACTTACAAAATACAACAATAGTGCAAATAAAGAAGATATAACTGAACTTCGTTGATACTCTATTTATTTAAACTGCCTCATTTTTCATTCCAACTATATTTCAAACAAAACAGTTAAAAGCATTGGTACCTACTGATAACAAAATTGAAATATAACTCGTAATACAAAGGGTTAAAGTTGACACGAGCAAAAAATCTCTTTTTATCTACACCATTTTGAGACAACTCCTCCCTCCAAAGAGCTCATTCTTCGGAAACACATCGCGTGCATCGAATCGCCTCTCTTAATCCCGTCGACAGCGTCTTCGTGAAAACGTCCGAGCGATTAATGCCAAGAAAATTGGTAATTTCTCTCGTTCGCGCTTTCTTGCATGCATATCCCTCGTCATCTCGATACCCATCGTCGATTCCACCCAACAACGAGCTATCGACGACAGCGTGTCCACGCTGTTTACGTAGCGCGTCGTAGAGCTTCCGGTGAAATCATTGCTCTCGGCGCGAACAATCGCACGGCCATAGTTAATACGGTCGAACGAACTTTCATGGCAGTGAGCGGCTAATGTGCCGGGTAGACGGTGTCGCCTCGATTAAGAAAGAACGGGGCACACAAAAGAGTCGGTGGAGAGGGCGGGGGAGAAAAAAAGAAACGGGAAAGACTAATTTCAGGTGAAAAAGGTAGCGAACGAAGAGAGAGAGAGAGAGATAAACGAGAGACGAGACGACACGCGAGAAAGAGACAATTCGAACAACTATGAGGGTGAAGCGAGAGGAGTAAAGTATCGAGTAAGGAAGCGGGATAAAAAGTCGAGCCATAATCGCGTTTCGTTCTCAGCCCACTTCGAACGCGACGCACCAAGAGCAAAAGGAGGGAAAGAGGGACAAGAGGAGGAGAGGAGAGACTAGAGAGTCCGCGCATCGAGGAAAGACGGAGCGAGAGGGGCTGTTATAGAGAAAGACATTTCCCACAGATCAAAGCTGCTATACCCGTCGGTACCTTCGCGTAAGCGTAGCAGAAGCAAAGTGCGTAATTTATAGAAGCCGGAAAGCGACCGCTTACAGGAACAGTTATAAAAATGACAAGTTTACCATGCGTGTGTCCGTCGACGGGGACGAGGACGATGCAGGCAGACGCACTCGACCGTTTTCGTCGTCGTCGTTATGGTCGTCGTTCTCGTCGTCGTCGCCGTCGACTTCGTCTTCTTCGTCGTCGTCGTTGCTGCGAGCAACTACCAAACGACGTGACGCTTCGCGTAATCGTGACGGACGTGATAATCGCTGAGACGTGCCATCGTCACACCTCGTGCACTGCTCGAGCTAAGCGTTCACTTACAATTATCGAACGGACAACGGGTTTGGACGGTTTTCTTGGATTTCCCGTGATCCGTTTCTTTACATTCTCTCGATACTCCGTTGAGAATGGTTCCCTTAATAATTGTGCTGCTTTGACTGGATAAATGTCATTGGAAACAGTTGTTATTCAGGAAGAAGTAGGAGGTGAGATTTCTCGGTAGAGAAGATAAGTGTTATATTTCTTTACGATCGTTTTGTTTTATTGTACAGAGTGAAAGATATGTTTAAGCAACGAGAGAGACGTGGAACGAGGCGCTGGATCAAAAGATTCAAATTTTCCCTACAGTCGGTCGACGAACTACTCTTTTTGCTTATACTTCGTAGATGCTTCATCAAGGAATATTTTACCCGCAATTGTCCAAATTTACTTCTCATTCGACGAATTATTACCGTCACATACGGTCTGGCTCATACATCGCCTAAATGACGACGTCAACGACACCGGCGTAAGCTTCTTAAGCCTCCAGACGGGACATTCACTTACAATTATTACCCGCGTAACGAGTCTCCCCGAACTTTGCAGCATTTCGTGCGACGACGGAAAATCCACGATAATCGAATATTTTCATTCTCAACCTAAAGCAATCTCCGTTAACGAGCATTCTGTGCGTAAGATACGATAGAATTCTGAATTAAAAAGGGACTGTAAAATAAGTTCCATCGCTATGAATTTCATCCAGAAAATCATTGTCTGGTACTTCGCCTATTAATATCCGGATATAAGTTATAAAAGGATTAGAAAACGCTTTAGCTCGAAGCGAACGGGGGCGTTGCGAACGAGCAAGATCCATGCCCCGAGTGTTTGCCTCGTCGCGGCTCGCGAAAGCCGCATACCATATCTAATAGTGAAATAACTCAAATAATTCAAAAGGAGTTATGCGAATGCCTTATCGTCCTGACGCTTTGAATTACCCGCCCCGACGACGATCCGCCGCCGCGGGAGGATGAAGAAGGCGATGGCTATGGCGAAACCGAGGGCGAACCGCGGTGGTGGGAGCGTATTTTTAGAATGATCTATGTCTTCGTTTGATTCCGAAGATTGCGCTCTCGCGGCACTGAGAAACCAACAGTCTTAACGGGATCTGGTTACGGGCCTGACGGCGCGTGTTTTCGGATTCCTGCAGGTCGGTTTCGTCCTGGACGCACTATCGGCACGACGAATCTACCTTCTCGCCTTCCTTCTTTTATCTACGTTAACAGACTGGCCTGAGTCGAGTTCGTGCCGATCTAGATTCTTCGGCGTCTTTGCCGTTTTCTTGTTAGAATCCTAATGTTGCCAGGGAGAATGTCGTTTCGCACTGAAATTTGTCCGTCGATGGTTTGACGAGGATACTGCAGAGATTAAATGGTGGTATCTAAAATCGTGGCAATTTCTAGGGCGAGATTTTCGTTGATTTATCCTAAGAACTGTACTTTTCGTGGTATGAGAAATGTAATGGTGAAGGGATAAAGATATGGTTGGGTATCTAAATTCGCTGGGATAGAATAGAAACGATTTTTAGTAGTTCTCGGTGCATATCTGATCCAAAGTTAGATCTACACCGATATTCCTTTCGTTCCGTTTAATTTCGACAGGCTAAGAATCACGGCTCAAAGTCGATCATACTTCCGGAGGCGCAAAGTGCCCCGTCTAACATGTTGCCTGTCACTAGTAATCACGTCAGTTACAATTGAATCTCTCGAGGAGAACGCAAAGTGGAATTGGACAATTAATAAGGATCAAACTGACAGAATGAATTCAATTACAAACGTATATTACAACGATATCCGAAATCGTTCTCTGAAACACAACGAAAACGTAATAAATCTATATCCCCCTAAGAACGTCGAAGTCGGTTCAGATTAAATATCTTCCATTTTTATAACATTCTCCACATATTTAATAAATTTATCCGCAAAAAAATTGTACGTTATACAAAATTCTACAACCTTACAATTCTGTAATGTCAAATACAGCTGTTCGCGCTTCTGAATCCACTGGAACAAGAGAAATTTTACTTTTAAAGTGTGATATATTTAATCGTCGCGTCCTTCGAACGATGATACAACGATGTTAATAAAAATACAAGACTAATCTAAGATTTTATTCTTTAAAGGCAATTTTTTAACTTTCTCACGTATTATAACTTAGCTCTTAACACTAGAACTACCAAACCAGTCAAAATGACTGGTACACAATTTTTTCAAAAAATTCTCCAAGTTTACATAAGAGTCATAGAACAAATATTCTACGTCTATATCAATAAACATAAATCACCCAATCTATCAAATTTTCCGTCGCTCGATTCCCCCTTTTTCAAAGTACTTATTTAATTTATTACAATATAATAGATTTGAGGCCGGTAGTTCTAGTGTTAAAATCGATTATTTATAATAGTATTTTTATCATTTTCTAATGAGCTATCGTGCAACTGATTTTCAGCTGCTACAGAAAATTTAGTCAACAGAGACTTAAACAATCTTTCACATCTATCCTATTACACTCTTCCTCTCCAAAATTGTCAGCCATCAATTTTCCGTGCACTGCTAGGAAAAAACATTTCAAACAAGCCCCCGAATCAACCTCTCCCCCAAATTAGAAGTCCCCCAAATCAACATCAGGGAACTAGTCCAAGCGATAGACCAGCTAGAAGTAGCGTTAACGTGAAAAACAGAGAATGATCCTCTCCAGGAAAAACACAGCGGATGTCGAAGGTAGAACAAAAGCTAAGAAAACGAAGAGCCGCGTCGTCGTGCACGACGTGCTACGATCAAGATCATAAGATCTAACCGGCTGCCGGCGTAGGGCCTGCTCATTCGACGCGCTATATTTATCGGTGATCTTGCCAAGTTTTCCGACCCCTGCCGTCATATTCGCGTGGCATACGTATCTACTTGCGTACCTCGATAACACCCTCGATTCTCTCAACACGTCAAAAAGACTCTGGTATTCGCCATACGTACGTATCAACAATACCTTTCTCGTCACTCATACGAAGAGCGAAGACGAGATACGAGTGTGGATCTCGAGACAATGCATGGACGGCCCGTCGTGCGTGAGCGAGTGCGGCTGCATGATTCAAAAGATGCACCCTACGTGCATGGGAGCGCTCATTAGTGCTTATCAATAATTACGTTTCTATATTTATCACGTAATAAGCGAGCATATCTCGTCATTAAATGGCGTTCCCTCCTGGCAACTATGCGGCATAGAATCGCGTAAGGGATATGGTCTACTTAGCTCGAGCGTTGGCTAGCAGAGCCACTAGCGCGGCTCGCGATTCGCATATCTCGACGGAACGAAGACCGAGCTCGTTGTTGCGATAATGTACACGACGTTTCGGAATTACGAGCCGTGGATGCGTTTCGCGGTAGGCGATATTAACGTTAAACAACGATTGATTATCTGACCGTATTATTAGTAGGTGGTGAATGTAATTAGGAATGGAATAAATTGTAGATGATCGTGGAGAACTTGAAGGAATGCATGAAGATTGCACGGGTTTTAATACATATTTGAAAAGGTTATTGTCGTTAGTGGTTTCAGTTGAAATTCTTTCGATCACGACTTTTAGATACTTGTATAAAAATGTAGAGGAAAAAATTAATCAGTGAATTAATTAATTCATTAAATTTTTGTAATCTTCATGTCGAGATATTAATCTCGTACCGCGAAAGTCATTAACATACTTTCACAGATGTATCGTTGTACTGAGCCATTGGAGTGAAATGATTATTAATGGAAAATGTGTAAAAAAGCGTTGTATGTTGTGATGTCTCGCTTGTAACGATGTAACGTTGCGAAGTTGTAATTGGATGTCTTTCTGAACAGTCGGATAGACGTTATCCGTTGTATTATTTAACTCTTAACGTTTTTGAAATATAATATACTTTATCAGTTTCATCTTTAGAGATAATGATCTCGTTGCACGTCATCATCGTCGAGTACTTACATTGTATTGGAATGACGATGACAAGGTAACTTTTAACGTTCCGTTGGAAGTACGAAATTTAATACGAAAATGTAACGTTAGTATCGTGCTCAACGTTGATGAGGAGGTAGTTTACCTTCTATATTTTTATAAATGAGTGAA
Organism: Cerceris rybyensis; assembly: GCA_910591515.1. NCBI lineage: Eukaryota > Metazoa > Arthropoda > Insecta > Hymenoptera > Crabronidae > Cerceris > Cerceris rybyensis. The sequence goes on from OU342794.1 coordinate 4,900,263, forward strand.
GAGGGTGAATACAATAAGGCATATATTGCAAATTTGTATACAACGATAAGATAGATTTGATACGCCAATCATTCTGACAAAAGAAATATTTCCACTTCCTCCTTATACGCCTTTCCACCAATTATACCATGTGCAAAAGATAGAATTATCTAGGAAAACTGTATCCGGTTTGAAAAAAAAACAGATAAAGTTTCTCTTTCATCGTACGTAAAGGAATAATCGTTTGATCTGACGAATTAAAAGTAAACTTCCTATCGAAGAAAAACGTTTAATTATTAGACTTTTTAACGAGATAATGAAGCTAGACGAATTTAGTGGAAAATCTCGCTTGATCGATCGAATCGCGATTTTGCCAGCTAATTATCCCGTTTTATCGTGAAAATGACGTTAATGGCCGTCGAGACAAGCTTTTCTAAGGGGATGTGTCAGTGGAATCTCCTCTCGCTTCTCAACTAACTCCTCCGACGAGGCTGACGCAACGTGGAAGAGACGATAGGCGGGGACATGGGGGCTGTTTTGCCCGGTATATTAATTTAATTCTTTGGATACTCGATAGATGGTAGAAAGAGGACGGGTCGGACGAAGGGGGAGGTTCCGAGAGGGATGAGTTCGGTCTCGTCGAGTTTGAATATTCATAGGAAAGAGGGAATAGAGATCGGGTGTAATAGAATTTAAATTAAGGAAGGGAGGTCGGCTGAAACTGTATGGAGAGTTCCATAATATGATAATGCTCGTCCTATCGATATATTCCTATGGCCGAGCACCCCGGCTTGGAGCTTGAAAATAGCTCGAGAAATTGTCGTCGTTCCGTCGATTGACCATCCTAACTCAGAACGTGATTACGCGCGTTACTGACCCTCGTGTTAATCGGTATGCTTCTCTCTGCAACATTGCGATAGTAATTACACGCACTTAATCGTTGCACGTTCGCGCGACGTGAAATTTAATCGACACCCTCGGCAAACGTGTCTTCTTTCGGAATTTTACCGTTTCCACCCTTCGAAACGTCCCTCGAATTTAATGAATTCGTGAGAGATTATTGCCGAATAATGGGGCCGTTATATTTAACGGTACGGGTTCTTGAATAAATTACACAGTGTTTCGTTTCTCGAGACTTCTACGTTTGTAAACTAATATGCTAAAAAAAGCAAGTTAGTAGATATTTACTTCAAAATTTATAAACATAATATTAGAGTTATCGCTAAATAATTGAGAAGTTGTACTTCACAATCAAACAAGTTATTTTATTCTACCAATGTGTTGCATCGTGATGCAAAAAATCGCGGTCTAAGCAGATCTACCCAGAAGTAACCAGTGTTTACCGGAAGATCCACTGGCACGGAGAACTTTTAATGCGGCTTCAAAGTTAAAGTCCACCTTTTCCACCTTGAACCTCTTACTTTCTGCCCTTTACGTTACAGCCTTCCGTCGTTACCGCGCCAACCCCTTCGGCCCATCGGAGGCTTCCATCCCCTCCTCAGTTTTCCCGACGTCAGAGTCCTTCGTAGCGAGCTCGTTCACTCGAGACGTCTCTAATCGTAATAGTCGTGGAGTGTTAATGTTCACGTTAACACGGCTGAGGTGTTTAACCTTGTTAACTCGTGCTCGTGCACGGCTACGAGCAAGCATGCATCTCCACTTGCCGGTTGCGGGTATGCGGCATAGCTAATCAGTAACACGAATATTCGTGTCGTTTGCTTCGCGCTTTCAACCTGTCTTTTTCCTGGATTCCCATGCATCGTGAGAACGATTGGCTGGAAATTCTGCTGACATTATATTTATTAAATGTATAATTCACGTAAGAAATATCGACGGATTTTTACAACCTATTTATCAATGTCCTCCTTTTTCGTTTTCGGAATAAGTGCTGGTATTATGTTGCACGAATTTGGTACACTAATTATTTAGAAAAATAACGAACAGAAATCAATAAAAATTGTTAGGAATTATTAGAATAATCACATCGAAGACAAATTCGTGCTATGATCGGTAAGGAGTTAATTTTCTATGAGAGAGACCGAACTTAAGATTCGGTCACCTCTTGGAAATTTTCACCATTTAAGAAATTAAGCGCCGACTATACTTGAGACATTTAAAGGGCTTCATTTGCTCGTATCTAAACAATAAGTAGCTAAAGAAAGTAATTAGTACCTTATACATATTCGCAAAATTTTTTTTCCCTGACCCAATGATTCTAGCATTGTATAGTTCTTCATATCCATATAAGAAATATCCATATAAAGAAACAAAAAATCCCACAATATAGCAGGGCCGCCGTTCAACGTGTTAATATCACACCTTCGGTAACTCGGAAAACACATTAGAAATTAGATCCGAAAAAATATAAAAGCCAAACTTAGAATAATAATCGCAAGATCATCGCCTCATTTATGATTAACTATAAATGCAATACCAAATATATTAGAATTATTGAAACTTTGGTGGCACAACTCAGCGGGTAAAATATCCTTCCATCTATCCCTGTCGGTGCACTTTGCACCGTCGTCCTCGTCCGTGACACAGGTAAGTAACTCAAGCAGGAAGTACCTATATCGTGCGGAAAAGTGACTGCAAAGTTTACCTCGAAGCGACAATCAGTTAAATAGTTTCCTGCGTACTGCAGCGCAGTCATCGCGGGTCGCGTTTGCTTCTGAGCCTCGTGCAAACCGTGCAAACCGTGCATACATAGTCACGGCTCGGCTAAATGTAGACGAAGGAGGTGGGGTAGATCAGCTCGGTGGATAAGCGAAATAAAAGTTACACTCCTCATTGTTCGTGGCGGCTTCTAATTACGCACGTGAACCGTAAATGCTCGCGTAGAAGTGCATAAGGTCTTGCAAGCGTAGCGAGTGTTGGTGCAACTCGGCCATAGAAGCGGGATATCGCAAAAGATCGGCTTGCTTCGCCGTGATTTTCGCATGTACGATTTGGATTCTTACGCGGTCTCGTTCACGCATATTATATTCCGATAAAAATCGTTACGCGGCTAGCCGTGGAATGTTAGATTATCAGGGCGAAGAAAATTAAGGATGAAATTCGATGGTTCTTGTGGGATAAATTATAGAGGATGAAGAAAAAAGGAAAATTTTGATCGCGGACAACGCGTTGGATAGATAAAAGAAGTATAGTAAATTCATTTAATTAGAACGTAAGAAGGTCTCCGATAGAGCAACTTTAGCTTTCAATGCAACCCGCAATTCTCATTTCGCAAGGTTGCAATCTAACGAGCAATTCATTAAGTTTACAACGAGTTCTCCGTTGATTGCGAGGCAATAAAACGTTTCGATGAACATGGAATCGTTTCGTTGCTTCCGGTTGCCATCGTCTTGACTCTGTTTCTACCATTATCCATTTTTTTTTTCTTTTATTTTTATCGGTGCAACTTTGTATACATTTATATTCGAAGAGAGTGGATGGTCGCTAGCCGTGGTCTCTCGCACAGCCGGAGCCGAGTTAAGCTCGTTATCAGATGCACATCGCGCGGAGGACGAGGAGGAAGAATAAGTGGAGGTGGAGGAAGAAGAAGAATTCTCGTCGGCGAAACGGGCGTACCGAATCCTATGACGTCCCTGAGACGTTTCCACGGAGGCACGGAATGATTTACCGGGACTCGTCATAAAACGGTACCGCCGTTCCACGCACGGGAGACACAAGAGGACTCTGATTATCGCTCGAGATTGTTCGCACAAAAGGGACCTCTCCTCGCGGTAAAAGGACCTCGAGATTTAGATATTTATATAAGAAAAAACCTCCTGGAGGAGGCCAAGTCGCGACTTCACGATCAGGTTCATTGTCGCTGGATCAAGAAACGAGATATTCCCTAAATCATTCCAAAACAAAGTTTGCATGGTCCTTTGAACGAATTTGCAAGAAATTCGAAGGCGATTGAAATCGTTCAACGTTCGGTAACACTTCAATCGCTATGAATTTTGCTAAAAATGTAATCTCTTGGAAAGAAGAGACATTCTCGCACAATTCCATAGCGGGGAAAAAAAGTCTTTATTACCCGGAAGCCGAGTATTTCCGAATTTACGATCGTATGACATTCCATTTTCAAGGCGAACGAAACAACCTTCCAAAATTGGACGACTGGTTTCCAAGATCACGTATCTTAAATTCATTAAACGCTTCGCGAAAACAACGGGGTGGTAAGATGAAAGTTTACGAACTGACGGTAAATTTCTCACAGAGTCCAAGTAGTTCGATGAAATTACTCCCCCGCTTGCCGTGAAAATCAATCGCACGACGATTTAAACTTCTGATTTACGATTGCCATTACCCGCATGGAAAGTTAAGACATCGGCACAAGGCCAAGAATCGCTCGGCTTGAAATGCCGTCTAGCAAATACCGAGGAAACTGAGAATCGGTAGGGCGGCAAGGAGAAACGGATAAAACGAAGGACACACCGTGTGCTCCGTTAGACAATCTTGGGGGAGGCGAATCGAGTCGCAAAACCCAAGAGCATTAGCGTTATTTTAATCAGGAAATATAATGATCGCCGTAGTCGTCGCGGAAGAGGTCGGAAGGAGGGAAAAGCGAGGATGGAAGGAGGAAGGAGTCGGAGGGGGTGGCTTGCGAACGCAGGTTGCCGCGCATTTGTTACGGGCCGATAGCAATTGTTTCCCCTATCTACGAGTTCCACTGCGACACTGCAGCCCACCGTTTGGTTGGCTGCACTGCTTGCTTAGATTGTATTGTATACGTGAATGCGTATACACGGTGTACCTGCTTACAGGCTGCCAATGTACACCGGGGGAGAGTGTGCTCTTATGTAACCGTCCTCCCGACTCAGCTCGGTATAGATTCTATTCTATCGGTACATACGTACGGTAATGCCTGCCTGGCATTGGTACAGCCTGACTGCAAAGCTGCGATTTTAGTTTTAAAAGTGTGACGGGTTAGACACTTTTCATTCACGTCGATCACATTCTTTGCCGTTGTCATTCGGTGTCTTATACTGTAGAAACTTGAAATATAGGAACGAGCTTTGCACGAACTTTCGATACGTATAGAAACGAGTCGACGAAATAAGAAGTCTGGAATAAATGAAAGTCGGAGGGACGACGTTTCGATGGTTAGTCGATCACGGAAACCGTAGGCGCAAAACCGATCCTAACTGTCAGGGTAGAAAAATTAACCCCGAATGTCAGAATAGCGTTAAAAGGTCTGCCAATCACGCGATTGCGCGGCAGGATCGCGGTTCGCGCGGCATTTAAAGAAAAAATTGGATCCGAACTACTGCCTTCTCTTCCTTTGATCGACAGGATTAATTACCATTCCTGTTCTTTCGGTGTAACCCAAATTTCGGCCGGTCTATACGAATATCTCATTTTCTTCCCGACCTCCGACCCACCCTCTTCGCCGTCAGACCTCCACCCTCTGCCCCCAGCCTCCCGCGTGTCTCGGATGACGTTGCTCCGTTAATCATAGAAATTCGCATATCCATATTCACGTGATCACCGGTAGGTAGATTCGTTCTGGATAGAACTCGGTATGTGTCTACCGCGAGATTGAGTTCGACTCATCTCGAAATGCTTGTAGCGACTATCCTATTCGTACATAGCCGACTCGCGCGACAGATACATAGACGCTATGGCGATGAGGGGGTGAGATGGTGAAACGCGAAGAGGAGAGAGTGAAAGAGAAAGGGCGGGGTGGAGGGCGAGAGATGAAGAGAGGAAGAGAGAAAAGATAGAAGAGAAGAGGAAAGAGAGACGGGGGTAGAGACTCATGTACGCCGTGTATCTATTTGCAGACACAGATAAACACGGATAGAACCAACACCCCGATACACCGGGACAGAGCGAGAGTGTTCTTATAGTGGAACTTATTGATCCAACAAAACTCATTTCAAGATACAGTGCGAAGTCTCCAAGATACTGCTCTCTCCTACTCCTCTCGTCGTTCCTCTCCTCGCACTCTTCTACCTCCTTCGATCTCGACTTCCCTCCCGCCGCGACCCTCGTTCGTCCACCACCCTCTCGCCGTTCGACGCCCCATCCGTGCTACGGCCCTCCTCTGACGCCTCTATCGTACATCCAAGACGTTTCGTACGCGTGTACGAGGACCGATTAATTTGCGGGGTAGCACACCTGAAGATTCGAAGAAACGATTTATCATTTTTAGATCGATGCTTGTCTTTTTTTGAGACTAACGAGAGAGGGAGAGGGAGTAGAATGTTTCGGAGGGAAAGGATCAAGGGGTGAGAAAATAATACGGAGATAGTTGAGAAAGATATTATTGAATAACGAGGGAATTAAAGTGCAGGAGAAAGTGTAGAGGGTGATGCAACGGAGAAACACTGGCGTGTCCAGGATCTTCGTTGGAAAAGTTAATAATCAGACTCGACGCGTGACCTTGTACTCTGTTTTCCCCTCCGCGCTTTCACCTCTCCTCACCTACCTCTCGTCCGAAATCCAAAGTTTCTCGGCAACTCGACACTGGAAGCAATTTCGGCGTCGACTAACCCCTTTGCACCCCGCCGTCCTACTCACCTAGCCCTCCGACGAGTAGTAAAGGAAAGTGCATAAAGCTGTAGAGTGTCGTTGCTCGGAGGTCCTGCTTGTAACTCCCCTTGTACCTCTATGCGAGGAGAAAACAATTTGAGACAAGCGTGTCGAGTCGTGAATGGATCGTCGGATCTTCGTTTATTCGACGATACGGCTCAAAATTCTTCGATATCGGTACCAAAGGGGGTTTGGTTTTCGTTTTAATCCCATCCCTTTTAAGACTTGGAAGTGAAAGAAACACGATATAAGAAATTACGCGAGTTTGAAGATCATTACTTACAAGTTTTATAAAGTCCTCGGAAAGTTCCTTCTTTTCACGCGTCGTACCTTTTTCCTTCGTCGTTCGTTACATTGCACGTGATGATGGCTACCCTACCGGCTGATCTCTCACCACCCGGCGTGCGTAACAATATTTGAATCAACGTTGAACGAGCAAACAAATGAAGAAACTTACGATTGCGTAAAACTGCAAAGTGTCTGCGGTTTGTTTGTCGGCGAGAGAGTTTCGAGGCAAAGGCCTAGAGCAAGAGGGAGGACAAGAGGCGGAAGAGAAGAGAAGAGAAAGAGAGAGGGAAGGAGAGAAAGAAAGAAAGGAAGAAAGAAAGAATGAATGGAAGAAAGAAAGAAAGAAAGAAAGAAAGAGAAAGGGTGGGCAAGAGTCTGTAGGGGTTAGGAGAAGGAGAAAGCGGGGGTGAGTGGTGGTCGCTGAGACGGCAGGGGGTTTAGGTAGGTGAGTCGCGAAGGACGGGTGAAGAGGATGCGGAGGGAGGTAGAGTCGGAGAAGGAGGAGAAGGTGGAAGAGGTAGAGAGAAGGTTGGAAAGGGGTGGAAGGGGCGGAAGGCCACGAATGTCGGGGGGAAAAGAGGGAAAGAGGATGGAGGAGGCGGGCGAGAGGAACGGCCAGGAGAGGGAAGGAGGAGAGCGAGTCGGAGGAGATAGATGTATGTAGGAGGGCCGCTCGATACAGCCCCAGCAACCCCCTCCTCCACCTCCTCCCGAAGCCAAGCATCGCATCGCGAGGTTAAAGTGAGAAAAGTCAACCCCAGTCACTCGGCGAGTCCTTTTGCGTTGGAACATCGAGAGGTAGATGGGTAGATAGAATCACCTCGGAACCGGGTTAAGGACCGTCGAAAGGATAACGGTCCTTCGTACTTTTTGGCAGCCGATGACCATCCTTGTTAGGGAATTTCAAGAGTCATGGATGTCTGCGAGTACGTGATCACCATTTTCTTCCGGTTCGCGAGGGGGTAGTTAGTGCGAGGTTTTCCAGTATTGGATCAAATTTAAATTTCGGTACTCGTTTAAGATTATTTCGAGAGAAATCATCACGCCGACGAATAATCCTCGAAGAACGTGCACCTAGTAGATTCCCGCACACCTCGCATTGGCGCTCTCACCGTGAACAGAAAAGCGAGTTGAAGCTAGCAGCTAGAAGCGCCGGCAGTCTCCGTCGGGCCATCTCGCCGGCACTTATCGAGAGACTTTTAAACCCACTTTTCCAAGTTGGCTGGCTTTCAAAATTCGAGTCGAGAGGCATGCTCTCGCTGGCAGAGACCTGCCAGCCGGAGACCTGCCGGCTTGTCACTTGGCTGGTTATCCAGGCACTTCCATGCCCGACCACGCGGATACGAGTGCATAAACATGCGAGCGAACGCCATCCTAGCTAAAGAGTACCTTTATCTCTAGCCAGCCGCTTCCTCCCACCCCCTGCCAGATCCCCGTACCTTCGACCCTCCTCTCCCTCGACCGTTCTCTTTCTCCCTGTCACCCTATACCTCCCTTTCACCCCTTCTTTCTTTCTCCCTCTTTCTCCTCTTCTCTTTTTCGCTACCTCTTTTTCTCTTCTCATCTTCTTCTCTTCCTCTTTCTCGCTCTCTATTCCTTTCCCTCTCTTTCGCTCTCTCTCTCTCTCTCGATCCACCCCCGCGCTCCCGAACCACCATTCTCCTCGTGTGACGCTGCCGGGCGGTCATGGGTGGAGGAGGAAGCTCACGTAGGTTACTCCTTTCTGCCGGCAGAGGATATTGTGATTTTAGCGTCTGTGTAATTATGGAAATTAGCGACATGGAAAGCCTAGGATAAAAGGGTTGATTATAATCCGGGCGCGGGAGTGAGGACCGACCCGAGCGTCTCGCTCCTCCGCGCGACCATAGATTAAAACGCTCCTTCTACACTCGCGCCTTTACTTCCACCAACTACCCCCTATCCACCACCATCACCGCCACCACCACCCACCACCCTCCGCCGTTCGCCCTCTTCACATCACCTACCCCATTCCCCCGGCTCTGTTCTCTGCCCCTCTGGACTCTGAAACGCTCCTCTCTCTTCCTCCGTCTTTCTTTCACCCTCGCGCATACCGTTCTATCGTCCTCCCCATATCCAGGATCGTTGGGTGATATTAGGATCGAGTTTCCTCCGGTGCGCGTTCCTACATACATGCCAGGTCCAGTGCAACGTTACCGGATAAGGTCGTTCAGAGTTTCATCTGCTCGTTTGAGTTATCTCATGGGCATGCGCCGAATCGACATTTAAATTATTGTCAAATTCCAATATTATTGCTTGCTCTCTGTCTCTCTCGAAACAAAAGAAAAAACAGGAAACAAAATACCCAAGGATGATCTTAACCCCCGGAAGGGTAAAAAGTGGCTAATCGATCGTCCGAACGTGCCGACTCATCCGTTACAGTGGCACGTGGATGCCTCGTTAATCACGAAGCGCAAGTTACTTTCCCAAAAGAAGGAATCTCGTATGAAAGTTTTCGTCGTTACGTCCATCGAGCTCGTTCGAGACACGAGGGATAACAAAACCCCCAGGCGAGAGGAAGAAAAAATGGCGAACCCGAGGACGAATTGCCTGCCACGAGGTTGGCTATCCGAGTGCAATCGCTTGCCACCCTACGATAACGCTTTCACTCTTTCACCCCCGCGCATCGTCGCGACATTGGATGCTTCTCTTATTCCTTCCCTCCCCCGTTCATCCTTTCTCCGCATACCTCCCTACTTCCCTCCATCCTACCATCCCACCCTCACTCGTTTATCTCTCTCTCTCTTCGAATCTCTCCTCGTCGGTTTTTCCCATCTGGCTATTGGACTACCTTGGTGTTTCGAGCAGCGGGCAGGAACCTATGATGTGATCGGATATCGAATATCGGCTGGCTCTCCCATTGGTCGTTCTACCGCGCACGGTCGCAACCGGAGCGCGGCAGTTACGACTGATTTGTTACGTAAAAACGTCGATAGCTTCTATACCCTCTCTTGTCCCACCCTTCGATGCGCCGCGCTCTCTTGCTCCCTCCATTCCTTCCTTCCGCCCTCCCGGCCACCCTCTTCCTCTCCCTCCGGCGCTCGCGCTCACGTCGCCTCTTTCTACCTCGCTGAGTCCTCTTCTTCCCTCTTCCTCGAGTAACCCCTCGTCCGCCCGTCCTGGCCACCCCTTCGACGGTCCTCGACACACCGCCACCGCCCCCAACGGCATCGCGCGCGATAGACGAAGGAATGGGAAAGAGAAGGAGAGAGAACTCCTCTTTTTTATCGGCGCCGTGCGCCACTGCCTGTTCGTTCGGCCGGGCATGAACGCATTGTCGAAGAAATGGCCGGTCGACGGCGGACTAATGTCGCCTTCGATTTTTGATTTCATTCCGCTTCGAATATCACCGTCATCTTGATCAAGGGGATCACCTTCTTTTTCAAGGTCACACTTTTTTTTTATTTTACTTTCCACGAAACTTTTTCTTGGCAGTGGTTCCTACTTGGCAATCGTTTCGTACGTACGATTTTCAATGGTCGATGAATTACAAATATTAATTGAGACGAGCATCAAATTACGAGAGATTTGTAATAATTCAGTAAATTATTGTCATCTACTAGCATTATAGAGAAGTTAGTCCGACTTGCGAATTATTAAACTTGACCGTTCACCATCGTCTGGATCGTTAGTAGATTTCGCAAAATTAACGACGACCATTTTACCGCTATATTTTAAAACCCACGTCGACGATTTCGCATTCCGGGATATAACAAATACAGGCTGATATAAATTCACTTATTCCCTGGCAGAAGAATCGAGAATATAATATGCCCGTTCCTATCGTACGACCTGGCCAAAGGTAGAGGAGCGTTACGATACTGCGTAGTGACCGTATTGTGGAAGCGTATTCAATGGCGCTCCGCCATTTAACACCCCGGCAAGCCACGAAGTTTCCTGCAATGAAAGCACCGGCGCGGAACCTATTGTGAAAATATCTGACCACTGTCCGGTGCAATGAGGTATGGCCAGTCCCGCGAGTGTTAGGTCGAGGACGAATGCGCGTGTGTACACGGTATATGTTCATGTATGTGCAACCGCATCTCGCGAAAATATTTCACGCGAGTACCACTAAAGAGACATAAACGCACTTAACGACAGGTCCATGTCATGATATACAAACTCGCTCTCGCGGTCTATTTTAATGACGCGTGATATAAATCGACAATGGAGCCAGCTGCCATTAACTGGCCGTATCTTTCGTGTTTCGAACTTTGTTTTTTAACAACCGACAGAAACGAAGAAAAGCCAAGAGTAGCAAAAGACTCGTGACTTTCCTCGACGAGGTTCTTAACGGAACAATCAAGAATGCAGGTGCGTTCCGGCGAATCGATGCCAACGAGTCGTGCCTCGAGACACAGTCTGGGCGCTCATTAACGTGCGAGTTGCTCATTAATGATCGACGAGTCTCGTTTCTCGTGAAAGTCGTCGTGAACCGTCGAATCCCAGCGAGATGAAAGGAGAGGAAAAGGGAAAGCGACGGGATACGAGAGAGTGGTGCATTCTGTATTGCGAGAGGACATCGGACGAGAAGAAGAATGGAGACAGGGAGGAGAAAGGTGGGGATCGAAGGGGGTGAGAAAGTAAGGGTGGAGTAGAAGGAGAGACGGAAGGTAGGGTAAGCACCGTACGAACGATGAGCAAACCGAGAGGAGAGAGCGCAGACTCAATATCTCCGAACCGAACCCTCCGATAGGTCGAGGTTCGACTTCGAGGGTGGGAATAGATTTCCAATCGCGCGGGGGTGGTCCTCCAACGGTGGATGCTCGCTCACCACCGAGCACCCTGGTAAACTCCTGCCTGCTTCGAACCGTGGGGTCCACCCTTTCCTCTATAGGTGGACCAACGCACCTACACGCACTCCTCTTCTACCCTGCAGTGCTACACACCCCTTTCCCGATTCGACGTTGCCGTAGCAGACTGTCCGAGAGGGAAAGGTCCGCTGGAGAGGGAAAGGGTGCACGACTACCGAGAGGAGACAGAACGATTCTATTGACCAGGGTTCGATGCGCGCATCTGGGCGTAACCCATTCGTTCGTTCCGTCGAGCCGAAGGGACGAGAGAAAGAGGGAGGATAGGGATGGAAGAAGAGCGGAGTCACGGAGGAGCGACAAAGAGAGGAAGAGAGACTGTACCGCGCCTGCGAATTGTCGTCAGGGCGACGGCGACACTGGAAAAATCGAACTGAAATAAACCGAAGCGTTTTCTTCGCGGAGCTCGAGCATCCCCCTCTCTCCCTCCTACCCTCTTTCTTTCGCACTTTTCTCGCTACTCTACCTTTTCCTCTCTCGCTACGTCTATCCTTCTCTTCTTCTTTTTCTCTTCCCTCGTTCTCTCTCCGTTGGACTGGCTGCCGTTTCCACCTCCGACTCGTTTCACCTTCTTCCACCCTCCCACCTTCCGCGGCTTCTCTGGCTTGCCCGTTTCGCTCGGTACTTTCTATCTTTTTCTCTTTCTCCCTCTTTCTACGTTTTCCCTCTGTCTCTCCCTCCCTCCTCACCCCCGTTGTAGCTCCTCTTACCTAGACGACTGCCTTCGTTCCTCCCAGGTTTCTGGAGTTTACTCTGTTATTGCCAGACCGTCCAGGACGACTGCGTTGGACTTTCGACGTCGATCGGCAAACCTCCTCCCGTAATTCCTCTCTTCCTCTCCCTTTTCCACCGGATCTTCCACATTTATACGTAGTTAAGAATTTGTTGCACCGTTCCAACAATCGAAGTCTGATTTCATCGTAATCATGTGTTATAATCAATAATCAATTCCTCGATGACACGTGAAATGATTTAATCAAAAGAACACCCTCTTGAGGAATCTCATTGCGGTTGGAGATTCGTCCAATATTCTTCGAAGGACGAAATTAACGTTATTCGAGGTGATCGAGGAGACAGAGGAGCACCGGAAAGAAAGAGGAGAGCCAAGTGGAAAATACAGCGCTAGTTAGCGCGCGGAACGCCCCGCGGATAAGGGAACGTAAAAGCGGGCTTCGCGGGAAAAGACGCGAAAGGAGGCGAAACCCTCTCGCCTCCCGTCGTAGATCTCCAAAGCTCGTCGCAACTTTCAGCGGATGAGTTGTTGGAGCGATTTAGGCGTTACCGCGGGAATGGTCTCTTCGCTTCTTCTCGCTTCTCTTTGTCTATCCAACGGATAGTCTTTCCTCGTTCTCTCCGCGTCTGGCAGCCGTTCTCCTGCGAACTCGAGAGAAAGAAAGAGAAAAAGAAAGAGGGAGAAAGAGAGAGTGAGAACCACGCCGGTATTTACACGTCTCCGTGCCGCGCGAAACAAAGAATTATTATTTGTATGCCCTCGTGGGTGGCGGAGGATTTTGCAGTTCACAAACTAAGTTAGCAGCTACAACTCCGTGGCTCGGTTTGGAGGTGCCGGTAGTGGATGGGAGGCGGTGGATGCCGCTGTCCGGAGACGCCGGGGGATGCTGAGGGTGTCTGCTTGCCTCTCCACGGTATCTGAGATTATGTGCTGCGGATATACGGGAGTTACAGCCCTCCGTCCTACCGTGCCTGAGAGGTCCACGAACGTGTGTCCTCCGCCCTACCCTCCTCGACGTTTGTCCTTCTCCTTCCCTTTTGGAATTACCCCGGCACCCATTGTATTTTCGCCCGAGTGTACACTTTTATAAATCGCCCAACGTGCACCACCCGCCACTAAACCATCCGCCACCGGATTAGATTAGCAGTGAGTTATAACGAGAGGGTGTCGGAAGTACTTTCTACACGGTATCCTAATGCGCCGTCGTCGTTTCATCCTCCGTTGATCCATTTTCGAATGTTCACTTTGAATCTTCAACACGAAGATAATTAAAATTTCTTTTCTCACCCATTGAACAATATAAAACTTCTCTGTGTGACATCTTTAAGAATATAGGTCACGAAAGAGAACGATTTTTGTGACCGGTGGATGGTATGAGGTCAGAGAAAATTTTGAGCTGCTATGGAATAACATTTATCAGTTTGTTAACTGTTAACTACGTTATTCGGTCATACTATGAATGAACTTCACTAACGAGCGACTTTGTAACTGAAGTGTTTTTGAGAATGACTCGCAGCCCGTAATACGTAGCCGGTGCCGGGGAATGAATTCGTCCCGAGGAGACTTCAGAAAAACTTCCGACTTACAAAGATTCGGGATAAGGCTTCGCGGTCTCACGAAGCGAATTTCCACGTTCTCCCGGTACCTGGCGAAAGGAAACGCCGGGAGAGAGATGGAGAGAAAGAGTGAGGGAGAGAGATGGAAGAAGAGAGAAAATCGTACTCGAAGTCCCGGAGAGGTCTTAGTCTGGGGACTCCTACGGCGAACCAGGGGGTCGTGATGGGGAGGTCGGTCGGAGGTATTGATCTCAACTCTTGCTTTTCTCAACTTTTTATCCGACAGAACCAACCGCCACTACCACCATCGCCGGCACCGACGACGACTACCAGAGCCGGCAAAGCCGCAACTTACTTCAATTCCTCATTCCCGTGCGAATTCTTGGCTTGAACTTATGACCAGGCTCCCGACTACCGTGCTCTGGACGTCTGGCTGCTCGATTCCTTTGGATTCTCGAACAGTGGATGCTTAACGAGCCTTTCTAACTTTCTTCCCGCTTCTTTTTTTCCCGATTTTACGTTTAGAGAACTCCGAATTCTCTCGCCGACCGTTTTGGTGCATTTCGTTTTTATTATTGCATGATGTTTGGCGTTATATTCAAAGACGGTGAATGAAATTACCGATGACGATCGGTTTTTCTTTTGATGACAGAATGAAAGTTTAAATATGATTAGAAAGAGCGTTGGGAATATTCGAATTTAAGTATAACATGCGAAAGCTGGGAATTCATTTTCAGTAATAATTTCACAAATATCATAATATCTAGTAAAGTCTCTTGGTTGCTACTCGTATGTGTGTAATGTCGTAAGTTTATATCGCATCTATCAAAGCTTTTTCATTAATATGGCCTCACCGTAATTGCTTCAATATTCAAATTACACCGTTGCGCAAAGTTAAACTTCGCATACGTACGGTAAATATCGGTATATATTAAATTCTCCGTACGCGAATAACTTAAACGTACAAATAAAGAATATCGAGCAATTCCCAGATAGAAACCTATAATTTAGAATTCCATGATCCAATAAATATCTAAAATGATATATTTCCCAAGAAAACGTTCCTTCTTCCAAACGTAATGCCACAATTCCAAGAACGTTTCGCCGAATCATCGTTCTCCATTTGCCATTTTGAAGAACGACTAAATTCATCGTGCTTACATCGGATTCAATTTGATGCTCCATGAATGTCATCGAATTACGGGTAACGGGAGCCTGGTGGATGCAATAAAACATATCCATCTTACATTATACGGCAGAGTAGGTAATCGAGGCATGGAGATACGAGCTCCTGAGAATTAAAATTCAGTTTTCCCAGTCTAGCTGGTAAGCAAGCCACGAAGCAAACTCTCATTTCCCATCCGGTGAAATATCGTGTATTTATTTGTCTGTGAAATCCCCGGTTCCTCGTCTCGACCACCTTCCCTCCGACATCCCCCGATGTGCCGCCACTTTTGGGCACAGAAGCCCACAGAAACCGGGTTGCTCCGCTGAGGCAGGAGCTATCTACGTTTCCACCGTTTTCGCGAAATTAATATATCCCTCATATACTTTGCATATTATTGCAATATTCCGTAGCTATTACTCGTCCGCCTTTTCCTACCTCCTTCTCGCCCTCCTCGTCCCTTCGGTTCGCGAAAGGTGCGCCAGTGGATCTGAATCTGCATCGTCGAACGAAAGTAGATCTTGCTGTTCCTCTGCTCCTCGATCTTTCCATCGGACTTCTTACCACTTGAATATCTTTGACAGAACGTCGATGGGACATTCTATGAATTTTCATTTGATTTATATTGCATTCAGAATTGTATCATTCATTTCGATGTTTTCCATGCACCATCATGAAGGATTATTTTTAGGACGACTTTGGATAAATGCCGTACGGTGTCTGAATAGTCACAGAAGGAATAATCGAAATCCTAGAGAGGCACAATAGTTCTGGTTTAAATATAGTACCATTTTATCAGAATCTCTGTCAGTAACGTGAAGATTAATTCTCAGCCAGTTCAATGACATCCGTAGTTAGTCTAGAAGTAGCTACGTCTGACCTCCTTCTATTTAAAGTAACAAGTCGCCCAAGGAAGAGATTCGATCTGATTAAAAATCACAATTTCATTTATTTACGATACTCTGTTTTATCTGTTTCTTCTTTCGCCGTTAACTCCACGCCTCGACGTCGTGTTAGTTCAACGTAATGATCTTAACATTCGATCAAATTATACGTATAGACGACGAAATAAAAATACTCCTTGCAATGCACAGGAAGTCTCCAAACTATTTATGTCTACTTCTATAGAATTATCATTGAATAATCTATTGTCTGGATATTTAAAACCATTTCTCTCAAAACAAAGGGCTTTGTTTTTCGAACAAGTATCATGAATACACGACGTACATAAATATCTCTCGGAATTGTTACAAGGTTGTGATCAACAAGAGTCCCACGTTAGACCGATGAATGTGAAACAATTTCAAAGTAGGATTAATTTAATCGAGACATTAACTTACCCAACGCGCACTGACCCGGTAGTGCCAAAATAGCAACTTAGTTCCTATACTAATAAGTAACTGCTCAGCGTCGAAATAATTAATGCTTACATTCGCGTGCATACGTCGCACCGTTGCCCTCTTCGTCCACGAATCTCCTCGGTTTCACGGTAATCAAAAAGCCTCTTTGTTCGATGAATAATTTCAGTCGATAATAATTTCACGCATCATCTTCGTCCGTCTTGGTGTTATCGTTTATCTTCCTTTCCTCAAACGTCTCGACGTTTCTGAACATCATCGTACATTTCATAAAAATACTTCAAAGTAATTTTACATAGTGTCGCGTATAAATAGCTACAATTTTACATCCAAAGTCGTTCAGATGAAGGGAAAACTTTCGTACAAACTGGCACAAAATATTGGATATAACCGAGACTCGAATCGTAATTAGTAGTTACCGTAATAAACTTAATTCCGTCTGGAGAAAGGAATGATTTGAACGATCGAAGAGAATTTCTACGAAGGCGCTTGTCAAATCAGCGGTGGCTTAATTTAAAGCAAACTCTCCTCTCCCCAATCCGACACCCACCACCCCCGTTTCTCTTTCTTCCTCTCACGCTATCCTCCAGCTGTTCTTTCATCTTGCTCTTGCATTTGCATTTGCTAAGTGATAAGTAAACTCTCGTAGACATATCCGGACGGGCGATAAGCGGGAAATAAATCGCGAAACTTTAAGTAGTTATAAATCTATACTTACCACCGACCGAGAGAGAAACTGAGAGAGGGCAGAGGGTGGATAAGGGCGAAAGATTGTAAGAGAGAGAAGAAATACTACGGGAAAAAGGAGAAAGCCGGTGGAAGGATGGTTCGGAGCAACGAAGAAGGAGGTCGGGGTTGAAATAGAGATGAGAAGAAAGAGTGAGAGAGTGAAAGCTTGAGGAGAAAGTACGAGAAGGGGGATGCAAACGTAGCAGGAGGCATAAAATATAATTGCATCGGGTGGCGTCACTGCCTCGCACACCCCCGCACTAATAGCACCACCGCCACCCGCTTCTCGCATTTTAATGCCTAAATTATGTTCGGCATTAGAGATAGACGGCCGCCTCGAGAAAGACCTATTGATTGCGACTCCGAGCGTGGCTTCCGCCTTTGTTCCAGCAAATTCGCAATTTCCACTGTCCTCGTGAATTGCATTTTCGACGTGTACATGTAAGAAATTTCACTGCCGAAATAAGGAAACTGCTCGCTCGTTCGGGAAGGCTGCCGCTGACGAATGTTACAGTTACAACGTTACTGCCACGGAGAATTTCGGAATACACGGAAATTTCGTTGATGGAGATTACAGAACGAGGTGTAATAAACCGTAAGACGTTCTACCAGAATAATGTGTTTATTCATAATTAGTGTCTTCTACATTTTCACATGAATTCTTTGTTACACCCTACGACAGTGTTTTATAACTACCCGAAAGGGATTCGATAAGGAATTATCGATTCTACGTGAAAAAAGATCCTAATTTCTGTGCAAAGTAGAGGAACATCGGCTCAAGATAAACCCCCTAAGAAAACAGTTCCACGAATTGAAGGTTTTATTAAATAAAAGAGAAAATTTTCCTTTACTTACAAAAAATTTATTTAAAAAAAAACAAAATACATATATTCAATGGAAGAAAATGAACGGAAACTGAAATGGTTCCACAAGTACCATTTAGAAAGCCGATATATAAGATCTATGTCCTAAGTCGCAAGAATGCAGAATCGTCGGTGCACCTCCCTCCTATTTTTGTACAATGTATGTACCATCCAGAATGTCGTCGTTGTTGAATCCCATTTCAACGATTTGTCCAAGTGTCAAGGCTGTCTTTACAATGTAAGAACACAATAGATCGTGGAATCCAGTTCAAAGTGCGTGCCCGCGATTCCCAGCCTGATCGGCCGGAGCGTCTGTTTAATTAGCCCACACCAGCGTTGGGCACAGAAATGTCCGCGGATGTCGTCTGTCCGGGTAACGGTAATAGGCTCCCGCTTTCAAATGGATTTCGAGATTTATGCTAACACGCCGCATTTGTTTCTGTGACGCTGCTGCCATGACACGGTTCGTTATGCTACCATACGCAGAGATTAGAAGAGGCAGCCGGCGTGGATGATACTGCCAGCGAGAAGAATCGTTCTGGAGATTGTCAAAGAAATCGTATAAACGTGCTGGATACTTTGTAGCATGTGCCAAAAGGCTGGATGATTTAGAGCAAGTCTCTTTCATGGTTGAGAATATTTCGTGCGGCAGGAATCTCGTCGTTAGCTGTGGAAGAAACAGTTTAACCTGGCGATCGCTGGATGCTTATGGTGTTTGTTGTAATTAAATGCAGTTTATAATTTTTATCGTTATTGAAGAGAATAAATGGTATAGATTTAGTCGTCAGATTTTTCTTAGGAAGAAGTTTTGAAGCCTGCACCAATGATATGATTCTTCGTAGAGTCAATCGCTAGTGCAGCGACAAAGCATTATAAAAAACAATTAACTTTGTCATTCAAATTTCTGCAGGTAGAACGAAAAAGAAATACAGTGAGAAGAGAAGGAACAACAAATATTTGAAAGAATTTCAATAGTAATGACTGAGACACATGTGATTGCCATATCTATGTCTGGATAAAAATTTATATCATTCCAATAGTGATAACATTTTTTTACTTTCAAATTGATTGATGTAATGACAATGATCGACAATAAAACGGATGAAAATAACGATACAAATTTCTGCGAGCACGATATGAAAGAAAAACGAATTGCAAAGAAGAAGAAGAGGACGGGGGATGTTTTCAAGGATATTAGTGAGCAAAACAGAAGGGGAAGAGGTGGAGTTAGGACGAAAGCTCGCCACGGAGGGTGAAACGCCGGGAGATTAATTTACGACGAAAGATAAGGAAGAACAGTGGGGTCCTCTTCTTGTCCGACAGGATTCGATTGTGTCTCGAGCCGCGGCAATAAATGTATTTCAAACCACTCGCGTCGGCCACCTCCGCTCGCTGTAAAATATATCCATTGTTGTTGTTCCAATTAGTCATTCGAAGACGCGCGTCTCGTAAAGAATCGGGTAATATATGCTCCCGATTTAAACGGGCGACGTTTATTTTCAGTCGTCTCGAGAGGGAAGAAAAAGAAGGACTTACATTGCCCGTCGAAAGAAACGAGAAAATAGAATAGAATTTCGGGACAAAGAATTACAACGAATCCTCGCTACCAAACGTCCTCTTTAACGTTTCCGTACAAAAGACATCGTATTTTCCACCTCCTTATCTTTTTCGACATAATTCTTCCACAGTTTCCGCTCTGTCCATAACATTATAAAGCGAATATTACAATGAGCGAAATTCGATTTTGATGCAGTTAACATCGTTTCGATTCTCCTTGTTTGGCACATGCGGCTGATTTTAAATCAAACACTTGACTTTTAGTAATTAAAGTATCAAGAAAATAATTTTTTGTGAACGTGCCAATACCTGTTTAGTTTAAAGTCTTGCTCTGACTGTCGCGCAGAGACGTGGTGCACGTCAAATAGATAATATCAACTGCCGGTGTCCTTAATTTCAGTTTGACCATGCTGATAAATCGTTATCGCACTATTCGATATTACACTTGAATCACCATCGCGAAGACACATAATCAATGCACAAAAAGAGAATGTCATTGTTCTCCGAGAAGTCATTGGCAAGTAATGACGACAAAACGGCGTTTTCGATGCACCGCGATATCTTTAGATCGGAGACACCTTTCCAAAAGAGAGGTGAGATCGGTTATATACCAGTTGGCGAACGATACCCGGAAGATACGACTATGCAAAGATAGGATCGTGATCTGCTCCAATTTATCACTAATGCGACGTTACGCCCACCGTAAGTGAAGAAGGGATACCGGATCGGCATATGTGACCTGTCTTCGGTCGAGGACAGAACGAGAGAGAAAGAGATGAAGACCATTCTCGAAAGTTGAAAATAGCACCGTTTCGAAACTCTTTGAAAACATTCCACTTCGGTCTGCCGATCATTGAAGAGACCGATCGTGTGTCGATCGCATCTAAAATGCAATATCGAGCGTAGCAATCACAAGAAACTGCATTGCAGCCAAGAAATACTCCCTCTATCAAGTTCTTCCTGACCTTAAATCATTGGCGAACTATTTCACGATAATTGTCAAGTCAGATTCATTCTCTCTTTGACTCGTATAATATTGTATATCTACCAAGAATCCTCGTGACTCTTGAAGGATAACTCTTCCACGGTCTACCGTGAATCGTTTGATGCATCGATTCGGCGCTGACTGTGACAAGCACAGACGAAAAATAATTTTAACCGAACATTCGGTCAGCCTATTCTTGGTGGACATAAAGAAGCGAGCGAGTAAAATACCGTTGTTTGGGGTACACCCGATGATATAGAATACAGCTTCCGTAACAAATGGGGGATTAAGTGTGTTTAGGATGTTTTTACGATATGATTCACCAGGGATCGTGAATCGCGCTCGTGAGTGGTTTGTATTCCACGCTGTCTATAAAGGCCGTGCATTCCAGGAATAGGCTGTCACGAGCGGTGCCAATGCAGCCACTAACCTATAACTTATTTCACGTATCGTTTGACGTGATGCATTCGATCCAATAATATCTACTCACGATCGGAGCTACCGGAGCTCGTCGAGGCCGTACCGAGGTAAATTCATAACGGCACCATCGGACGAACTCAACGTGGTCGACGAATTTTCCTCGAAGTACGACGACGACGTGGATATTAATTGATCCTTGAGCTCTCCTCTCGGCTCTGAGGAACAACTTCCTCGATAAGCGGGAAGAAGAAACGCTTTAGGGTGTTCCGCGAAATCCTTGAATCGCGACGACACTTCTTCGCTTCTCTCGGCTCCCCTGATTCGCGTGAGTCATGGAGAATATACGATTTAGTTGTTTTGCAAAAATTCCCCCCCGAATGTACAGTCATTTCTATACGTTATTATTAGTGTCTTCTGGTATTTTATAGCGTTAAAGTAGTTTGTAAGTTGTCGATGGAAAGGTGGAGAAAATTTGCGAAAGAATTCAACCACGATCAGTGTTGAGGATCGTGGTGGACAAACGCCGTAACGAAGGGAAGAGCACGTTGGGAGAATATTTCTAAAGATAAAAATTGGAGCGCTTTCGCGTATCTCTTTGTTGTACCGTACCAACTCCATATTCGTGTTTACACAGTTCTCCTGCGACAATGCGAATGTAACACTGGGCTACTTCCATCTTCTCTTGGATATGTTTGCTACGCTCTCTGAAGCCGGCTGCTAAAACAACAAACCGAAGAAGAGTAGCCGGTAGGACTTAGCCTCCGTTTCCGCCACTGACTTAAAGTGCGACGCAGATGTTACTCCCATCAATTTGGAACGGGCAAACATTAAAATCCTCCATATAACTGATGTATTATGTTCGTTTTCAAACTTAATTCCAGACCGTATCTCTGCAGGACGGTATTATTGTCAGAGAAACGTATAGCTTTGAAATCTATAACGTTGAAAGGAATGCTTGACGTTTTAAATGTGCCATGCCATCTTATTTCGGACGATATCAACGACCGATTGTTTGGATATTCTCTTTTAACTTTCCTCCCAGATATTTTTGCAGTTTGCGAATCGGGTCAATGCCACTGGGCGAAAATGCAGGGAGGATTTCCGCCGCTGCGACTGATTGTCGACAATTATTTTTATTTCGTCGTTTCTCTTTGACTAGCAATTTTTTTACAATTACAATCAGAGACCTGGTCAAACATTTTATTCACTCTCTCTATTAAACGTTTTTAGGTCAGAAAAGGATACAGAATACTCTCCGATTTTACAGCAGAAGTATACATAAATTCGCGATACTATAAAAAATGATATTTTCCATTCTCCCAAACGTGGCTCCCCTACGATCCTTTAAATTACAAAATCATCGCGTAAACTTCAAAGTTTGAACCATCCCAGTCTATTTCTAGAGCGAGCCGATGCGCGCAGGGGTAGTTACACACACGACCCACCTCAGATTTAATGCATCCCATCGTTTCACCGTTGTTTCGGCCATAATGGATCCAACATTTTTCTCTTTGTACGATATATCCGAACCTTGTGTCGAAGTTTCGTGGAAATGCCTTTACGCTTTGTCTCCACCTCCGTCTCCTCCGCCTCTTCTTCCTCCCCCCCGGACGTCCCCAACTCTCTCTTTGTCGTCTTTTTCCCGCCCTCGCCCACTTTCCCGATGGTAGCACGACAGGATAGAAAGAGAAAGAGAGAGAATTTTGGCACGACAAAGGCCGGCCATATCTCCACTTCAGATCTACACCCCGGCTTTCTGAACTCGCGATGCTTTAGTTAAGCTTCCGCGGGCGAGGCTTCGTGTATCGGTCATACATTCCGCGGTGCTCGCCGTTTTATTTGGCCGCCCCCGTTGTTGCCAGGCGTATTATGTCTACGGAGTAACATGTCGCCCGCGTTCGCTTGGAAGAACGGCCTACGAAGAGGAGAGAAAGAGATTCGACGTGGCGCGAGAGAAGAGAGCCGAGAGAGGAGCAACCACCGCTCTTCGAAGTGGCCTTAATGTCGTGTCTTTCATAACGACACGTCCGTCATCCGCGGCGCGGTTTACCACCCAGAAGGTACCAAGACGAACGTAAGAGCGATCCTTTGATTCTGCGCGAAAATTGCCGAATATACGCACCGACCCTACCACAAAACTTCGCGACACGCGAAATGGGGAGAAGTGCTTTCTCTATCTTTTATCTATTCCGAGCGAAAGCTTCTATTTATGCACATTTTGCACCCTCTTCTTCCTTCGTGTTCTTATTATTTTCATTCGTGGGTGCATCGTTGGGTTTTCGTCCCTTCGAATAAACGATACTTTCTTGCTTTAAGTCTAATCTACGTTTTTGTAGAATAAGGAATATGACAATTGTAGCATAGAAATGAGAAGATTAGGTAGATCGATTGGAAGAATCTATCCTTTGAGGGGGATGACCGAGCGGGAAGCTTTGCTTGATTTATTTGGAATCTTGTTATAGATGCCTCTTCGTTGTATATCATGGAGTAGATATTTTATCGTATCAAACGAAACTCTGGCAGGAAGTTGAGACTCTATCCGAATGAATTTACGATCTCGCGTGCCGCTGCGTATAATCCCGCAACATTGTTAATATAGCACGTAACATTTAACGTGATGCATGTAGCAAGTAGGCGCGATAGAAAAACGACGGTTTCCGCATCGGATTAAGACGGACCCCGGTTCTTGTAGTACTCGGTTGAAATCAACCACTGGGATTACTGCCAAGACAATCGGTAATTTATTTTCCGGCCGATTTACCGGCGACGTGATGGTTACTAGATTATATGTATACTAATTTTATACAACGACTTCGCTTTGAGCCGAGGGAATGCATGATACGCTGAGAGGGAGAGTTTTCACCACGACCATGGAAATGACGTCGTATTTCATCCCTTTAAACGAAATTTTGCCAACGTATAACTTATCTCACTCTCCAGAAATCTTTCAGTTTCGCATAAGATTTTCGTCAAATTGTATCATATAAGACGTACGACCTTCACCTGCATTATTTACAATTTGCTAATTCTTCGATTTGACACATTCAGGATAAATTAACGTATCCAACTGTACTTTAATCCCTTGCCGTACAATAACAACAGACACTTTTGCAGATCCTTCCAAATGGAAAATATCATTAGGATGCGACACGATAGAACTATTTCTATAATAATAATATTACATAAAATAATATGATAATCAAGAATCACTAATTAATTTTTATCTTACCAATTTTATGCTAAATTATTGCGGACGCATAAAAGACATAGTACCTACGGCAAGGGGTTAAAAATAGGAATCGTCCAAGTAAACTTCAAAAAGAAAATTACCATTTAACAAACACAGCAGAACCATCGCTATTTAACAGTACAGCCAGACTTTAAATCCTCCACACAGATGCTTCTTGCAAACTTCTTCCAAAAAGCTTACTAAAGACGACATTCCTACAGAAACAGAACCACAACGATGAAATTTAAATCTCATAATAATAAAAGATAACATTTCCTACCCCTATTAACCAAAGTAGAATCGCTTCACTTCGTTCCACCCTCCAAACCCATCGCATCTTTTCATTCTATCGAGAAATCCCGTTACCACCGGTGTTCTAGGAACGCATTCGAAAACCACCCCCATTCGCATCCACGATCAATAACCGATTGAAGCACGGGGCGGTTCTCGGTCGGCGTTACGTGGGCGTTGGAACCGATAGAACCGCCCCTGGACCCATTCGCGGATCACCGGGCACCGATGCGAAGCAACCAAGTGCAACGCGTAACGACGCGCGTTGCTTTATTCGCGGCACTAAGTGTGTCGTCATATCTTAACTGCCCCTGTCTTCCCTTTGCCTCTCCACCGCGACGTAGGGACGTCGTTTATGCGAAAGCGCTTATTTATCGTCGAAGCTGCATAGTCGGTCTACGACGTCGAGGCGACGACGTTAGCGTCGACGAACAACGAAAACGAGCACGGGAAGACCGAGAAGGAAGATGCGATCACCAAACATGTTTAACGAATATTTTTAGGCTCTGTTCGAATCTATCGCTCGAGAATCCGTCATTGTAGAGGAGGAAGCATTGTAGGGAGAAATTGCGAATACTTTGTGAAATACTGAGAGTGAACTTTTGTAGCGGAAATAGGTTGATAGGTTTGGTTGAGAAGATGGAAAGGGGAAGTGAACGTGGGTGAATTTATGTATGCTTTATTTTTACTGTTGCAGCGTGTAGATTAGGTGCGGTAGATGCGTTGAAACGTTTTAGGTGTTAGTGTTACATTTTCTTGGGTATATGTAAACATGTTTTGAAGGAAACAGGTTAGTATGAGGATCATAGGAAGATGCAAGGGGTGAGTTTCTACGTTCGTCGTGGGTGGTTGCTCTGACTTCGTACACGAGGGTTCTTCTTGCGCGTAATTGATATTCCGAGAGGAAAAGTCGATTACATTCGCAACTCTGGTTTACTCGTTGAAAGTGATGTCCGTTTTGATGAATCCGCTCTTCTCTCGTCGCCGCGTAAACTAATGGACGATAATCATATTTTAAGTGGAAGTCTTTTATTTCACACGGCAGGGTACGTCCATCATGCCCGTACCGTTAACAGTTCACTGCCTACAGAAATTTCATGAGTAGCACTCGCCCGAGAAAACCAGTTAACGCACACGTAGCAACCTAGGAAGGTTTGATCTATTCGGACGTTTACGACCACCATGAAACCCAGCGGGCAATTACTCCGCAGATTCTCCGGTGGCAGTCTCGTGTAGTGGCAAATTCGAAAGTGACGATTTCTATCCAACGTTGGAACGGCGCTCTTCCGTCTACCTGTTTCGTCTTCCTGTCGCGATAACGATACTGTAACGTCAACTACGACAGGAGGTAGAGACTCGTTTCTGTCATTGATTTATATTCTTTTCGTGCCGCGTTGCATCTCGAAAAACGCTCTTGGACATTCCTTGGATGGAAATTGGAGAAATGGACCGAGGAGGAAGAAAATCCTCTCGGAAAGTTTTAACGGAATCGTCAATAAAGTCATTACAAACGGTCTAGCCGAATAAGGATGGGAAAAGAGTTCTCGACGTAAATTAATCTTGAAGTAGATAATAAGTTGAGAACTATTAGTTTTATAGATAAATTATATATACGTAAGGTTTGTAGCACTGCAGAGAGAATAAAATTGTTATATTTGTTGTTTGTCAAAACAGAGAGAAGAGAGGCTGGACAGATACAAGACACCGCAAGAAAGTACACGATAAGACAAGGCAACGAAGAAGAGAGCTTTACAGCCAGGACAAGCACATGATAGCTAGAAGAGTATTTATTAAATAAATAACTCGTACTGCGAGAAACACAAGATTGTTTTTGAAAAAGAACAACAAGAGACGGACAGCCCTTCGCTTTCTTCCAAATTTCTCCTTCTTCCTAGACATCGCCTTCGCCCTCGTTGATTGAGAACTGAGAGACTGAGAGGTAGGTCCCGAAGAATACTTCACACACATTTTTTTTTATCGGTCTCTACCTGTATTAAGGTAGTGAAAATGACTCCCGTTCGAAGGAAATATTTCGGTGTATTCAGAGACTAGAAAGATGTGAATAATCTACATACGGTAATAACTTACATTTTAAAGAGTAAGTGAAAGTCATAAAACAACAGATACTATTTTTTTTATACTATGTTCCACCATCCACAAAATCTCAAAAAATGACACATTAATGATCATAATAAGTGTAAGAAGCTGTAACAATATAAATATGATCCCATCAATAATTATGTCAGTATTATCAAAAAATATCCGTTGTCCATTTTCATTTTCATTTTTTTTTGTATCATACACTATTCCAAAAAGTCTGAAGGTATTACAATTTTATTAAACTTATGTCGGTATTAATAATATACCAAAGCATAATACATAAAATTTCTAGTTGATAAAGAAAATAATTTCCATAGATACTAATTGCACGTTGGTTACAAACATCTCAAACGTGCAGACTCTCCGGCGCTCCAAAAGTCTGAAAATGACCGACTTACAATTGGTGGCACGTGGCAAAAATGTCACCTGGAAAAAAAGAATGAAATTTTCCCACAATGAAACGGCAGATATAAACGTGTGGTTGGCAGCAGGTCGCATTATTCTTCGCGTGAATGCACTTTAAATCAGCCTAGTTGTCTTCGTAACTCCCGAAAATGCGGGCAAGCCGTCACCTTCGTCTCGAAGATCACCGTAGTGAGATCGGCGGCCATGAATCTCTTCGACGAATCGAGGACGTCGAGCGAGCGTGAGCACAGCTTCGCACGTAAACGATGCACTTTTTGTTCTCTCCCTATCTTTCTCTCCCGCTTCTGGAAGGAAGTAAAAAATAGCGAGCTGAAAAGTTGCCAAAAGTGCAACGACGGCAACGTGCCGCCTACGGAGGAAACACAATTTCGTTGCCCTCCTTCGTTTCCTCGACTCTTGGGAAGACGCAACCCTCCTCTTCGAGGCCATCGTGGCTTTCGAGACATCGCCCGGTGAAATCTGTCAGTTCGGTGGTCGCGTTAAGACATCAATCCACGTCGAAGGAATCAAAGGGGAGACATTAATTGGTCGGATATCTCGACATCGACCATCCAAGACGAGGAAAACGGGATCAACGAAGAGAGAATCTTAGGACCAAGAAAGTAGCCGAAGTTAGCGAAAAACCAAAGAACGAGGAGAGGCAGAGGCTGCTATTCCTGGAGAAACGATGGGAGCATCGCGAGACACCGAGATCCTCTCTGGCTACATCGGCTTTTTTCTTTCTGTCTCTCGATTCGTTCCTCTTTCTCTCTCACTTTCCTTCGTCGCTCTCTTTCTATCCGCTCGGCGTGGAAAGACGGATCGGTTCTCTAAATAAAATGACTCGGTTATTCATCGGCGCATTTGTACGCGTCAAGGTCGGCAACGCTTTTCTTTTCGAATCGCGCCCGTGAATCCTCTTTGTGCTTGGCCCTTCGCGCAAGGGAGGGCCGCGCCCTAGTTAATTGGTCCAAGTTATTCGGACGTTTCGTCTATTTTTTTCCTTTCCTTTTTATACCGTACACGTTCAGACCGCGGCCATCGTTCATTCCGTCAGGCTCGAGGTAGAAAAAGCGAGGGCGGCGTTTATAAAACGTCGAACCGACGCAACGGAAATTTGTGTTAGCCGGTGCGGTTAAGGAGTTACATCTGCGTGAATTTGTAAACGCTGAATTTCGCGAGCTTCGTAAGAAAAAGATGCTTTGCGAATCGTCGCGAAATACCCAACGTGTTGAGAATCTCTTTTAATCCAGCTTTGATGATGCCGATAGTAATAAAGACTCAAATCCAAAAGTAGTCAGGCGAAGCTGCAACTATAAACGTTCCATGGAAATTTATTTAGTCTCGACTCTGTTCAATCTATACCGATAACGAACGATTATGTCTTGAAACTTCCTCACGAAGGAGGATCGTTACGACGACCATCGCGAAGGATGTGCATTTGTCCTCGCAGAGCTCACGTTTCAATCGCTCGAATTCTTCGCGGCCCTAACATGGTAACTCATTAAAACGTCATCTTTCACCTCGCCGAGTCGAAAAATCCCATGAATCCGCGTGACGGTGTCCCGACATAGCGAAGATACTGACACCGCAGTCAGACACAATCATCGGTCTAGTCTCAGGGTTCGTCCTCCTCTGTTTAGACTAAGATCGTCGAGGCGGTGGGCGAATTTTCGCTCGGTCGAGCAGCATCGGCTCGTCAAAGGCTGCGGGCCACCTGTCCGCGAGAAACGCGGCGTTAACTGTTAACGGCGGCGTAATTACTCGAGAAGATCGCAGGGTTACAAACAAACGAGCCTAATTGACACGGAAATAAACCGAGCCGGGGAAACGAACGACGCGATGTCCACGGCTTCGTCGTCTTGCGCACCGTCACGCAGCACCGAAGAAAGACCGACCGATGGGGCGAGCTTAGAAAGAGGAGGAGGAAAAACGAGAGGGTAAAAGGCCAGGAGAAGGCGGCAACGCGATGCTCTGTTTGCGGCATGTGAGCGCATACCAAAGGTTTTGACTTATGCCAAAACGAACTGTCTTTGTGTCGGAGACACCGGCCCCGTTTAACACCCCTGCCTCCCCCATCTCGCGCTCACCTCCCTCTTCCCCGTTCTCCATCCCTCCTGCCAACTCACGCCACTAACCCGGCTTATTTTCATGGCATACCATCGTCTTAATATAGACTTGCGAATGGTATCGAGTTCGGGCTGAACGTCCACTCGGTTGCGCTCTCTCTTTCTCTCCCTCTTTCTCACTCACTTTCTCCTCCTCTTTCACTTCCACCGTCCTTCTCATTTCGCGTAAGTCGAAATCGCGCGATTTTCTGGCATCGTGGGTTCGATGAAACAGGATCGCCGAGGTAAACGGCCCGTGGAAACGGACATGCCGGTCGTTGATACGTGCCACGCGGTGGAAAATCTCTTTTCAACCGGATTTATGACGTTCCCCGTCCTCCCGGCCTCCAACCCCTTGCGGGGAGCGTCGAGCGAAATTACGAGCTTTCGACCGAACGTATTTGCGCGGCTTCTTTCCAGCGATCTTTCCTCCCCCTTTCTTCCGGCCACCACCCTCCGAATTAATCCGTTGGACGCGTATATTTATTTTCGAGCGGGACGGTTAAGTACCTCGGAATTATTTTAACGTAGAAGCTCGAGTGTTGCATGCGACGTTCGCGCATTGAGATCGGTGTTATAAATATAATCGTAGAAGGTTACATTTTCTCTTGATATTTACCGCCGGCTATTACTACTTTGCTGCAAATATCGAGACGACATACGACGACGGACGAATATTCGGCTTATGGTGCACCGTATGCCGTGGTTTTTCGACCGCTGGAGACGAAACTCTCGTGGAATTAGGGAAAGATGATATATACGGGCATCTGCAAGCCATGCCCTCTGGCCTTCCGAGGATTTCCGGTGTCTTTTGCGAAACGCTTAGCGCCTTTGATACCCTTCTTATTACGCGACGATCACCGAGACGATGAACGGAGGGACGAGTTGAAAAATATTCGAAGGAGTTCTCTTCCAAGAGGAGAATAAATAGACGTGTCGACGACACGTGACAGCTGTCCACGCTCCCGCACCGTGTGTCGGAAAAATCTTTCTGATGTTCCAGGCAAATCTGTCGGTCTGCATCGTTCATATCGAAGGGGTTGGATTTAAGTTAATGCTGGTATCACATCAGTATTACAAAAAAATCATATCCATTCCACCGTGTTCGCTATATGAAGTTGATTTTATAAAATTTTAATAATTGCATGAGATCGTAGAATCTGTCGTTTCAATCAGCTTGCATAAAATCCAAATGATCTCTGCTATCCTGTTATACGGTGAAGTTTTTAGAGCGGTCGTTCACTAATGAAGTTCATTTAAAACGCGTATTGCGATGGACGTAAAGGGGGTAGGCAGGAATCTGCGACAATTTCGACGAGGCTCGAAGCTTCAAAATGAGTGATCGTCTCCCAGGCACCGTGTGAGTTCTCCGGACACACCCACCTCGTCTTCCTTCGCTGTAAGTAGTGTCGCACGCGAATATACTAAATATACACCCCGTAAATATAGACGGTGTATTTACAAGAGGAATACACTCCACCGCGTGTCCCGCCGATATTAAGTATCCGCGGGGCAAAAATTTCCCCGGACATTTGCATATTGCGGCCACCTACGTCGATGTTGCTGTCCTGTCGCGATTTTCATCCGTATCGTCGTGTAATTGCAAAAGTGTTGGAAAACTTGAGAAAAACATCGACCAACATCACCACCAAGTTGAAATATACTTTAATGTTGACGTTTCTTCGCTGTAAAGGTTTTACTTCGATTTTTCAGGTCGTAGAAATCGGAACTAATGTTTTGTAACTTCGAGTCCTTTTTAGGGTGAACGGAAAAGTTACGAATTTATATTAAATTATTCCTGTTTGACGTTAAAATAATAAAAACGATGTATATATTACTTAGAAAACGCTGTGAGGTCTTAAACAGTAAATAATTCATTCGCGAAATCTTCAGAATCTATTTAATCTAATTTTCTACATGAACCGTACATCCATTCTTAATAGAAACGTTAAGGAAATAGAGATATAACGGCATATTACTTACTATACTTCATTTCACATGCAATTGTTTCAAAATTTAATCGACAGATGCTGTGGCATCTGAAATTCACTTTAATCGAAAGTGCGAAACTTATACAAACTTTATTTTTTTATGTTTTCTAAAAAAAGGCCAATTACTGGTACTTTTACCCTAAGGAGTTTGCGTAATTTTTTCGTTCCACGATATACTCAATTATTGAGATCAGTTTTGAATAATATTTAGAGAATATTGATGCAGCATCAAGATTCGAAGAAGTATCGAATATAATTCACGACTTAGACAACGAAGGGTAAAAGTGGTGTATAAAAACGTTTCATTTTTCTCAAGTCGATGGTTGTTGCGGTAGCAAAACGACGCTTATACCTCAAATCGACACGATGATTCACGAGGCCATTAATCTATTTCTACGTAACGGTGCCACGATGCCGATTTCCACGAAGTGCCTTTTGATCTGCGAAGATGAATCGGCAGCTCGCGTTTAGGTGTGTGCGCTACGAAACGCCGTGTTTCGACGAGAACGGAAAAGCCTCTGAGAGTTGACGTCGTTTAGATCGCCGCCGTAAACGTCATTTCAAGTACTCGCTTCTCGTTTACAATGCGAGTCAAAGACTTACGGCTACGTACGGCCTTTCTGTTCGGGAGAATGCTCCAAATTGTTTTCCGTCGGTCCAAACGATGCTTGTGTTCCCGTGTCTGACTGTCAGTTCGCCTGTTTCTTTGATCGTTGAATGTTGCAATGTTCTTTTTAAATATCGTGCATCTGACGTTACTTGCGACAACTTGTATTTTCTTGGCACGTTGAAAGATAAGGACGTATTCCAAGTTATCGTCACTATTAGAAACATATCTCTCGGTACATGTTAATTTAATGCAAGGTTACCTCTTCCTCTGGCATTCAAACAATCTACCGCAATCACAAGTAACGCGACACCCTTCGAAAAAAAAAGAATCTCTAAATATACTCAAATTAAACGTCCACAATTTGTAATAAATTCGTAAGCAGAATTTCAACACCTGCCTTCATGCTCATCTTGTATTTTATAAAAAGGAGAAACACAAGCACAATGTGTCGCAAGTGTTCGCAGAAGTTGCCATGCTCATAACGCAGCCGCATTTAATAACTCAGAGTCCGAACATCTTAATAGAGCGTATGACCGTATACACTCCCGCCTCTTGTTTCGGACGGTCGTTATAAATTGGCATAATAGCTTAAACATATAAATAACCGGCAAAGCCGGAGTGAAATGTAGTAGTAATTACTTGCGTCCATCGTCGCAGTAGATCCTACAATTTTTCCTGGGACCTTTATCCTCGAAATTAGAGCCTATATCCTCCGGGGTCGGCCGCGGCGACGGCGAACGTTCGGGGGACAGGGTAAGCGAGACCGCGCGTAACGCAACGTCGTAGGATTTACGTTCGTTTACGTACAGCTCACCAATGCACAGTCGTTTTCTGCGTGCCGATAACTCTTTCGAGACAAACGAGCCACATCACCGTTTCTGCCGTAGCCGAGCATTCTCGTATAACAGAGCTCAGAGACACGAAAAAGTTGGATTTCGGTGGCGCCGAAAATAAACGCCTCGCGAGCGTGGATGCACGTTAACGTGCACGGAGAAATCGAAGATTTGTCACGTGGCCTGTGCTAATTCTCTCCATGGCTAGACAGGTTGTGCTATGCATTGAAAATAATCGGTGCTTGCACTTTGTCGCGGGCAAAAGTGCATGCTTTTATTATTAGATGTTTGGGAGAATGCATTCTGTGTGTTTTCAATGTTAGATTGCATCTGAGGAGGAATCCTTGATAAGATGTGAAATTTGAGGTCTACTTGGAATTATTGATCGTGATTGTTTGCATCATTAAACACTATAATTAGCAAGCAAAGTCAAATTCTCCAAGTTTATCGGAGAGCCATAGACCCTATGTTGATCTCGTAAAAGACAGATTACAGAATCGATCACTTGTTTCACCACCCGATTCCATTCTTTCTGAAGTATTTATATAACGTACTGAACTATAATAGATTTAACGTCGGTACTTTTAATGTTAAAGAACCGCGCTCCGATATTTTATTAAAACTGCCATTATATTCTGTGACAAAAGTCGAACAGATGCAATTACATAGATTGTTCGGAAGAAATTATTTTTGCAATGTAAAATGACATGTTCCGAAACATGTAAATGAAACCATTGAGAGAAAAATCAGAAACCTTTCAAGCTTCAGGAAAATCCATCGTTTATCGACTCTAAACGCGTAGAGTTTGGGTCGGATATTAAAAAATAATGGAGAGTGAAAACAGCGGAATCGCGATACGAGAGAACGTACCGAACTCGTTTATGAAATTGCAAACAGCGGCATGGAAAACGTCCGTCCGAGCAGCAAAGAGAGCGCGAAATTCGTTAGCGAAATACTCGCCGCATCGCGACATTTCGAGCGGCCGAAAATAAACTTCCCTCGTCGGTGGTGTACGCGGTCACGCGTCGATTCGTCGAATCTGCAATTGGAAATTTGTCGCTCGTCTCCGTACAATGACGCACTAATTCGCGAAGAAGTCGGTCGTTGCAGGCGATGCAACAACGTCGGCGGCACAGGAACAAAGAGAAAACGAAAGAGGGATGAAAAGGGTACGAGAGAGAGAGATGGACAGTGCTAAAGACAGAATTGGATGAGAGAGAAGGGGAGAAAGAGAAAGAGCGGTTCGCCACGCTACCAGCGCCACTAAATTAGCTTAATGCGATGCATTTGATTAGATCGCTGGTGAGGTTGTAGGAGGAAATACCGGAGGGTGGAGAGGATGAAGAGAGAATGAGAGGGAGAGCAAAAGGGAGAAGGTAAAGACAGAGAGACGAGGAGAGCTCTGCTCTTTCGTGCTGCGCGGGGTGGCCAGCCTCGTTTCATGGAATTGATTAGATTCAGTTATTAATATTCCTCTATCCCTCACTTCATTTCCGGCCCCGATTAACTCGGCGCTAACAGCGTGACGACGAGCAGAGACCACGGTGCAGAAGCGAAAACCTCTCTTACTCCTTTCCCTCTCCTCCGTCTCCTCCTCATTCTCGTCCACCTCCTACGCCTACACTTCCACCTTCTCCTGGGTTCATCGTCTTTTCGTTGCGCGATCAAGAACGTTTCACGTCGAACAGGTTTTTGGAACTTACGATCGCTCCTTCCTTTGTCGAATCGTTTTCACGGTTTTTCGGCTACCGCGACGTAAAATACTGGAAATTTAGAACACTTCTGGAAAGTTGTGTCGCGCCGTTCGACAAGATGGAACGGCGATGAAATTCTTTTCGACGTCTCTATAAATGAAAATATAGTTTTCTTATTTTCTTGGTAGCATGAGTCAGCGCCATGTGTTCTTTTCCAGTTTCGTTGCAAGTGCTGGTTTCCGATTTATGAATGCTACTGTCGGATCGTTCTTTAACGAAATGATTTATTGCACTACATATTTAGGTAAAAAAAATGGTAGGATTTTTGGTAAATATTTTATTTCGTGTGAAAATATTTTGATATGTTTTGTCATCTTTGGAGTTTTATTTTAAATCGGATTGGTTCAAATATTGATAAAGGAACGATGATTAAGAATTTAGTTTGATAAATGAGGAACAAATAACATTTCTTTCTTTTAGGAGAAAATCCAATCTTTGCACTCGCAAACGCTATGCATCTTAAGTCAATGGCATTCCTGCCATCAAAGTATTTCACCGCACACGATGAACAGTCGTGAATCCTGCAGATGTGTGCGATCGTACACGTGCGAGTTGCTCCAAATCGGAGCAGAAAAGAGAGCGCGACAGGACTGATAAGGATACAACACGACCGACAAACTCTCAATTTTATACATCGTACTTACCTTTCTACAATGAATAATAAGCACTCACATTGATCAGTCGTAACACAAGAAAATTTTTAAATAATATTTTCTAATCGTCAAAGACTATCATCTGTCAAAAAATCCTAGAGATACGAAAAGTGCAAAGAAAACCAAATAAGAGACACCGGTGAAAAGTCAATAAGCAGAAGTTAAATTGTTAATATTTACGTATCGTTTCGCCTCCAAGATAGCGTTTTAACCCTTTGCGGACAGAGGCATTTTTGAATATCGAGAAACAATCAATTATTTAGCGATGAAAAAACACTTTTTCATCGGAAAGACAGCCTGTTAATGTATACAAGTTGAAATTTACTCTTTGCAAAATAATATTTCCACGATTATATTTTAATTTTTCAACTCTAACCGTTTATATATGCACCGACAAAGTATAACCAATTTTTTTCTCAGGGCGGATATATTCGCCCGTCGTCCGTAAAGGGTTAAAAGAATTGCGAGCGATCGGTCGATTTCCAGGCAAATTCAGCCAACTCACTTAGCTTTTCCGCTGGACTCAAAGTAATCGCAGCCGAGAAATCGCACGTGCAGAAACGGTGGCGGAGGGCTGCTCGCGAGTGTTGCGGGCGAAATGAGAAGCGGCTCGCGAGGATGTAGCCAAAGCAAACAAAGTACCGGCTTGCAGAACCGAGTACAGAGAGACACCGACAGTTGACGTTATAATACGGTAAACGTTTTATTGGAAAGGTACAGCGGTAATGCGTCAACGCGATTATATATTGCTATTGCTGTATTTATTGCGACGGGACGACCGAAGATCATCGTGTTTTGTAATTTAATCTTAGGATAATGGTTCTTTCCTACCACAGTAAATACTCCAGCATCGTTAAATATTAATACGCTGACAGAAATCTTTTTGAACATTTCGAGGAAGATATACCCACTATTTTAAATTCAAATCGTTCTCTGTTATTCTCTTCTATTCAAAGTCGATATTAAAACCGTTCGATGCTCGTTACTACGTGTCTGTTTCAGCTTGTCAGTATTATTCTGTCAGAACATGCAGATCTATCTGTTCGAAAGTCAAAGATCAGTAGGCTTTAGAAGTAGAATAATTCTATCACGTACAATATCCACGAACGGTATCTTTATGAACCGCGAAGCGCTTTAAGACACTGGGTGCAATTAATTCTGAACAAAGTGTATTTGTAAATCTCGATGATTCATCTGCCGATTCAATGTCGCCGACATCGTGCAGTCACTCGTTTTGTCCAATCTTGCGAATCGGAGCGCCGCTGGCAGAGCGCACCAAGTGCACAATTAAATTCAGAGCGCGTAAGATGTTACGCCTTTGCGCGCAGAATTCTCCTTTGTACGACGAGAATCCGAGAATTCGGCCGTTAAAGCGTGCACGAGACGTATTTATTAAACGTTCCTATGTGCACGCTTACACGCTTACATTCTTAAATATCGGACTGAGAATTACTTTGATAGATGCACTTCGCGAGAATCTATTACTTCTTTTATTGTGTATGCGATATTTTATGAGAACCCGAATAGATCAATACATCCCATGCAGAATATGATATTTTATATTCTTGCAAGTTATTCATCCTCTTAAAAATCAATTTCGGAACTTTTATTTCAAATTGAATTGGAATCATTTTAAACTATCCCTACTCATAATAAAAATTAATCGAAATTAGTTGATAGAATAAATCTGTAAGAATGTATTTTCTATTTTTACTATGTATCTACATTTTCTAATAATCTCAGTGAACCGATAGATTTCGTACGAAGCTTCTTATCTTATCCCTTTTTTTTTATTTTAGTCATAATCTCAAAAGTCGTATTCGAGGATTCGCTTCGTTTGCACATTGATCTACAGTAATTCCAATTTACCGTTTCCTACTTGTAAAAATCCTTGGAATCCAAACGTATCTACGTAAAATTTCATCTCCACGGTCGAGCAGTCCGCGAATGTTCTTACGAGCAGTTGAAATTTTCCCGCGAAGTTAGAAAAGCGGCGGAAGAAGGTCGAAGATCGGCAACAACTAGTCAAAGCAAACACACGCATTCACGCAACGCGGATTCGGTTAGTCGGCAAAAGTGCAAAGAGGAGAGAAAGGGGCCTCTCGCAGACCAACAAAAAAGCTCTCGCATAACCGGCGAGAGAGCGGCGTTGGCGGTTCGTGTATAGTAAACCGCGTGTATCGCACATGCTCCTGCCGGCCGCTGCGGAGTTCTCTTTCCTCTCGTTCTCTCGTTACTTCAAACTCTGTCCACCCTCGTTCCTCTTAGAAACCTCGTTCTCCGACCTCCCTGAGAAGAGAGGCCGAACGATTCAATCTACTGCCGATTGTAAAAATAAACGGAACGCACCGTTTTTCTCTCCCCTTCGATCTCAGAAGAGGGCCGACTTATGTATGCGCCACGTTGCACCGCACGACTTCTTTTCTATTTCCGTACCCCACGGAAACTCGTCGTCTCGTGCCTGCGAGTATATACGTCGTCGGGAGCCGATTTTTGCGAGCGTATCGATGAGTCGAGATAGAGATCTTGATTTGATCGATTCCTAATCGACTTCAAGATTGACCAAGTCGCTGGTCAACACCTTGTCGTAGCATTTTTTTCATGAGTGAATGCGCGATAACTCTAAATTAATTGCTGAAATAATAATTTCTCCTTAATTTCGGATATAGTACAGAATTAATTTTATTTTATTGTGAACCAGTGATATTTTTAATTTAATAATTTTTGTAACACTTCAAAATTGACTATTCGATTAATCCCTTCAGACGATAAGGATTCGTTTAATCCCTTCAGAGCTATTTACAAGTAGGTAGGTGTTATGATAAAATTACGACAATATTTGTCCGTATGAAAAAATACATTAAAATCTGTCGGAGAACTATTCATTACAGAATACCTTGACAATAAAAAAACAACTCGTCAAACATCAACGTTGATAGCGTTTTATTCTATTTTATTATTCTATTTTATGGTCACGGATATGGAAACATAGCAGCATTAATCTTGATGTGCAAAGTTTTGGCAATTATTTGAAGAATATAATTAATATTTGCTGAATAAAATTTTTGTAAAATTATGAATGAAATTTTCCATTCGTAATTGACCACTGTCGCTCAACGACAACGTTTGTGGGCATTACATTTTTCTGCATATCTATTGTTTTTCCATTGTTATTTTGCTAACTGGATTTTTATCGATATAAAATGAACTAACAAAGAAAATAATTAAATTGGTTTTTCTCAATTTAAAAAATTCATCCCTGAAGGGGTTGACTAAATTAAATATTGGATGGTCTACCGTACAGTGTGAAAAATCATCCTAACTTGAATGAAGAAATAGTTTTCAACTCGATTCAAAATCATCTTACAATGAAATCATCTATGTTGATTCCGATCCGAATCGATACACGACACTATAAAATCGCGAGTTTCGTGAATATCGTTCGGTGTTCCGTTCGGTGTGTATTTATAGTTTAATTTGTGGCTTAGGACCTCGTTGAGGGTCGCGAGTATATTTACTTGGTCGATCCGGGTTTAGAAGTCTCGAAATCCATTCGCTCCCGGTCTTCTTCGCCATGGTGGCCGAACGAAAGAATTTTTATGAGGACGTTAAACGAGCAGCGAATGTATCCTACGGAGCTTCGCCTCCCAGGCACGATCGGTTTATCGTTCACCGAACGATCGGCCGTTCCTCCTTCTTCCTTTTCGTTCCTCGAGTTTTTCAGAGGAACAGGCGCCGAGAGAGCGTGCCCGTAGTGTTCGCCACGGATTCACGTTATTACCGAACCAGTTTCTACCGGTGGATTTAACATCGGCGAGAAACGATAAACGCCTAGAATCGTCGAAGCAGTAATTTACGCGTGATTGAAAGTCGGACGGCAGTTCCCAGTTACGCGTAGTTTTGCGTGAAATCACGACTCTGTGGTCCGTACGCTTAAATCGCGAAAACGTGCGTACTCTCATTGATAACCGGCTCGCTAATTGCTCGGGAAAAGTGATAAATCTGGCCGGTTTATAGAGAACCGATAAATGATCCTGTGCGAAAGTGGTAACGGCCGTCGTCTGTGATAATATATATTGACATGATGGAATATGTTAGTCACGGTTCTGAACACCGGTAAAAATAAATTTATATTTAACGGCTTTGAAACCGCGCCGTTTGATGATATAAATTATGAGGAATACTATTTCGGTGTTGAATCACGTAGGATTTCATCATACAGTATACACTGTGAGTTACAAAACGTGGCTCACGTGGTAAAATTCTCCCATTGTGTCGCCCTGTAATTGCGAATTTGTCGATGCTCGTATGAGTTTCATTTTTTTTTTACATGAACGATTTATACTTTTCGATGGAGCAATTGAGTTTTGGAGCTTTTTGGAATGTTACAATTCCTTCTCTTAGTGGTATCGATTTGACCAAGTATTTGACTTTATGACACGTTTGTTAACGGTGCAAGGAACATTTTGTTCATGGAGGATAATGCGTGATACATATTTTCTTATTGCGAAATATTCGTACAACAGCTGCGTGCGAAGCTCCTGCGCCAAAGGTTAATGATGAAAATGCGCACCCACTAACATAAACAGGATAAAGGAGTAGCTCGCAAAAGCGACCATAAGCTATTCATTAAGTTAATTACACTTAATTAATCAATTCTTAATTTGGCCGAAGCCGCAACTCGCCCTGTTTCGTTTTACAAAGAACTGCCATTACTATAATTCAACCGACGTTCCTTTGAATCGTCATACGTCGACAGATAACCAAACACATAACACCCATCGTTTGCCAAGTCAAAAAATCTCGACTGCTTCGGAAAACGAATGGTTTATTTCCATTAGACGTTTTACTACCCCCTTGAAAATCAATTCATCCGTCAGTCTATTCTCCAATTTGAACTTCACCCTTTCAATAACCATCATACCTACATAATTTGAAGTCTCTTCTCGAAATATCTTGAATTGTAACCAAATATCTAATTCTCACAATAACCCATTTATCCATGTATCTTCAAAAGAATCACAACAAACTCACTAATTCCTCACTTTATATTTTTTCATCTTTTAACAGCTACGTTCAATTCTTCCAAAAACCTCTACTTTTACATAAACTCCGAATTAACACAAACTAACGAATCATACTAAATGATAATGCATGGAAATCACTCAGAAATCACGGGAACTTGATCTCACCACCGCTAATTAGAAGTTCAACACCTTAACTCCACAATCTTCTATCGTCCATCATCGATTCTCCCATCTATCTCGATGAAATATCAATCTTTCAATTCCAACCCCCAAAAAAGCGATCACAATTCGTCGCATAAGAAGCAATTTTCTCTCGCGACTCGCCTCGGCCTCTACCATTTCTCTAACAGTGTTGAACCAAATATGCTACAAAGTAAAAAGTTCATCTTTAGGCCAGCAAAGGCGAGGGACCGCCGGTAATCCGATTTTCGCGACAGGTCGATCTCACGCATGGTTTGGCGAACGGTAGCGCGCTGGCGGCTTCGCGCACCACTCGCCTCGAAGGGGCATAAATCAGGGGTTTATGGTCATGGGACAGAAGTCAAAGGAGGCTTTGCCCGTCGCTTCGACCGTCACACATTTTACCGAAATCGTCGTGGCGCACGGTACCGGACGATATATACCGTCCGGCGAGTCTCTGCTCCTCGCCTCGCGCGTTCACCAGGAAAATACACGCCGTCAGTGAATCATCGAGGGTATACGGGGTGTCTCCGTAAAAA
This sequence comes from Cerceris rybyensis, assembly GCA_910591515.1. NCBI lineage: Eukaryota > Metazoa > Arthropoda > Insecta > Hymenoptera > Crabronidae > Cerceris > Cerceris rybyensis. The sequence continues at coordinate 4,940,973 of OU342794.1, forward strand.
AATACCCTGGCCGCGATGTTTTCATTACGACGTGAAGATTGGTGTGAAAGTAATGCCATGGTGTGTCTTCATCGGCCACGTGGAAGCACTTTTTAACATTTGGAGGTTGGTTGGTCGAAGGTAGACTCGTCGTTTTATGAAGTGTTCATAATATGAACATATCAGTTCTTACTTCGATTATTAGAATTTTAGTTGCGTATTACAACAATTTGAAACACTATGTACTATAGTGAATAAAAGCAGAAGACAATAAGATAGTTTGAAAGGTATAAATATACCCACCATGGAATTTCTAATTTGAATTTGGCGGTATAACAGAAGTAGGAAGTTAAAGAAAAGCAGGAAAGAGTCAAAGACTAATATTGTCTTACCCAAATATCGTGCCTTGGTATTTTTAACTATTTTGACTGTTATTGCGAAAAAAATTGTTTGAAACGATGTTATGATAGCAACGATTCTACTTCATGTATAAATTTCGATTGTACACCCTGTATGCATATAAATATAAATATAGTAACGCCTGTGTCGACTCGAAGCGCAATGTCACTTTCTCGGTCCGATCTCGCCTGAAATACCGGTTAATATAGCCAAATTCTCGGGGAATAAAGCACAGACCTGGCGGAATTTCGAATTCGCGACCGCAATACGATCAATCTCCGGTTGCTCGTTATCCGTCGAGTTCTCCACGTTGGTCGAGTTACTCGACTTTAAGTGCCCTCCGACTCGCTCCCCGACTGTATAGATGCCAGGAACGCTTTCTATGACGATTCTGTACTGTTTGTTGATAGAATAACAAGTGTTCCATGCAGTCTTCCATGGGACCAGCAATTTTTTATTATAATTGCAGAAATGCAACGTCTGCAATATGAGACGATCGTTTCAATGTCAATAGAAGTTAAATTCCTGTTGCCTTTATATTTGGCTATCACATTATAAATCATTAGGGATTCATTAACAGGTCAAATGCTGTATGGGGTGATTGGTGGTGATTTAAACGATAACGTTTATTAATAATCTGATATAGTTGTATTGGAAAACTAGTATGGCATAAATAAGGTGTTACTGAATATATCATTATTTGTTTACTTTCGGTGATTAAACTACAATAACATGAAGTTTTAATAGAAAAAATTGTATTTTAACACTAGAACTACCGGCGTTAAATCTATTATATTTCAAGATATTAAATAAGTACTTTGAAAAAGAGGGAATCAAGCGGCAGGAAACTAGATATTTACTCTATGACTCTTATATAAACTTGGAGGATTTTTGGAAAAAATTGTGTACCAGTCATTTTGACTGGTTTGGTAGTTCTAGTGTTAAAGTAAGCAGTAACAAAGACGATGTACAGGTAGTGTTAAATGTGTTCAATCGTTAAATTTTTACTTGCAGATGGAAATTGAATGCTGGAAGAATGGATGAATGCACACTTACTGTAACTGATGGTACATGGCATCTCAAGCAATTGGTACTTTAAGTACAAACTGAAAATCTCATCAACAGAAATGTCATCGTAATAAGTCGAGATGGCATTCAACAATTGCACTTGTTCTTCGCTAAACAAATACGATTGAACTTTCATGTATCGCACAGCACAGTGATCGTCGCGGTTTAACCACATAGCAGAATTTAGAATCCGTGACCACCGATTAATCTCCAGGCGGTCGTTATCCGTCAGGTTCTCCACGCTGGTCGCGCCTGGAGTTTAAGTGCTCCGCTTGCTGAATGGTCTACGATGGTTCCCGGAAGTGTTTTCCATGCTATTGTGACCAACGATACGAATTGACCACTGAGAGCGAAGAAACTCGAGAGAATAGCAAGATTATCTTAAACTCTATCTTCGTAGGGTAAGTTCAATAAAATAAGAACATTGCATAATACTTTGCGAAGGTTATGGCGAAAAAAGTATCAATATAATATCAGATGTATTGATAATTTCTGTTATTACTAGACTATCAATTGTTAATTCAATACAGATGCTCAAAAGTAGAAGATAAATAGTTTAGAAGAAGACGAGTAAAGGGAAAGGGGGGACTTGATCGACTTGGAAAACTAAGCGAGATACAGGGTTGAGATTTTAGGAATATTTTTAAATATTTAGAAGCAATTATAATAAAAGTCTTAGGGAATCTAGTGTCAAGGCAGTGCAACCTTTCCGATTTTCTAACCGTTTGGATCCACCACGATTTTTTTTGTTTCTTATATTTGAGTTTCCGCAAGTGCAATTTTACTATAACAAACTTTATTCAACGAAACATTTCTTTAAGTGCATTACACGCCCTTAATGCAATGGGCCGCGATGTTTGCCGGCGAGTTTCACGGCATCGCGCATAGTTCGTTTCTTCGAAGGGGTGGGTGTGGACGAAGTCGGAGGACTAACTACTTGCTAAGTCCTCGAGGTTCTCCCAAGGAGTACGACCGGGGGGAAGGATTGCGATCTCGTTGATTGCCGTAGTTCGACTATAGCCAGCATATCGAGGGTTGTAATCGCCCCTGGGACAATAATTAGACCGTCGAAAAATCTGGTGACAATCGAGCACACTACGACATTTCGCGCTAATGAAATTTATTCCAAATATTTTCTTACATTTCATGTTACTTTAAACGATTTCCAAGAAAATGCAATAAAATTTCATATAACTTTTCAATTGCAATATTTATAAAATTTCTAACATATTGAATAGTTAAATATAGGCGTTAAAAAGATAAAGTCCAATATCTACTTATCAGGATCTTTAAAGTTTCTGCTTTATAAAGATGGGATTCTAATAGAAAAAGCTTGACTTCAAGAAATTACTAAATTAGCGAAATACCGGTGGAGATTAACGTTTCAATGATGAATATTAATAAATTCGTGAATATGAATGCAAAATTGGTTATATGGACAGACCGAGGAGATTGGAGAAACAAGTGCAAAAAATTAATCGATGTTGAGACGAGGTCAGCAATTAAACGAGCAAAGTATCCCGTAATGTGTTAGCGGAGGGCGGAAAGTCGGCGATTATTTCGGTTAAATCGTGATCGATTTGAGCCGCGATGCGAAAACACATGCCGCGTTTCGTTCCAACGATTGTCACGCACGTCACACGGCGAGCCGACCGGAATAAGGTCGATATAATTGATGATTAACACTGCCAAGTTCTAAATTCGGCTTGCCATTAGCTTTAACGAGCGGGCATTTCTGAGTATTGAAATCCGTCATCTGTCTCTAGTAATTTGCGCGCTTATCAAACGCCCGTGTTTTCCTTTGCACTTTCTTCCTGTTCGTCATCAAAATTCCAAATCCACGCATCACTGACACTCCGTCGAATACAATGACCGCATCCCGCCACTGTTACCGAGTCAAAGCGCGAAAATTAGCAAACTCGTAGAACGAGATGGTGGTCCGTGAGCTTGAAAGACTCGCATTTCTGAAACGTCAGTTGTTGATTTATGCCTGGCGAACCGCACAGATGATTCGACCGGTTAATTTCAACTTTGTTGCACAGATGCAAAGGATATTGGAAACATTCTTGCGTAAACTTGCAGTTGCAGCCTGTAAGTCATCAAAACGTAGGGACTTCAGGAACGGGAGGAAAATCGGATCGGAGCCAAGTAGGATTATCGAAAGCCGTCGTATGATTAAATGGCGAAACGTGTGCGAATAAATAACATAAATAAGATTAGCAGCTGTGACAAAGGTATGCGTTGCAAAATAACGAACGTTTTTTTTTTCGAGGAATTTAAAAAAAAAACAATTCTCCTATAAACTATATTCTACCAGACGACCAGGAATGCGGTAATGAGATTAACCGAGCGTAGATTTCTCATAATTATCCATTAACCCCTTAGCCTATAACCATTATACATACGTATGGGATTCGTAGCGCGGAAAATGGAATAGGAAATTTTGAAATCTTCCAAAAACTATTAAATTGACAATACCAGTCGGTCACGAAACGGTCTCATTATTTCCATACTATTAAAAATTACATTCAGTTATACAAAATATCAGAAATCAGTGAAAACTTTCGATTTCAGCAATTAATTTTGAGTCTTTACACGCCCCGTGAGAAAAGAAATCGTAGGTCAATGGATTAAAACGATAAGACTTGAAAAATACAACTATACCAAACTAATTCACAGAGGAATATTGCAAGTGATCAAAGTTTCCTAATTGATCGAATTATCAGCACCATTATATTTTCGATTTCCAGAAGCAAAGTTAACTAATCCTCCTTTGTCTCTCCGTAATCACCTTCTGGATCCCTTGAGTCTTTGATGGCAGCCCCGGCACAGTCTTACCCGGCAGCTTCGCCGTTTCTTATTGCGATATTTAATTTCTGAGGGACGTGTTTCCATTACAAAATATTTCTGTATTTGTCTGCGAAGTTTCCTAAGAGTTTATGAGGAAACTCCGCCGTTAGCCGGCTAGATGGGTACGAGAACCTCTGGTTGTTTGCCTCTCGCGCTACCACGGCGCACTCCTCGCCATCCCTTTGGCTCTATCGTTGGTACTCGGCGGAGGAGCTCTCCTGGCTCTTCTCTCCTTCCTCGAGCTTCTCGTGCCCCCAGAGCCATGCTGGCACCCCGCAAAACCCACCCCTGCACCCTCCAACGGCCACCCTCTTCGTAGCAGCGAGCACACAGAATGCGCGCGACCACAACCGAGTCCCTCCAAGTCCCGAAGAACCTGCAGACGAGACCGACTAACTTGCATAATACATTTTAATTTATAGTGATATTAATTAACAACTCTGCCGGCACGCTGCTCGTCCGTTCGGCTGTACTTCGACTGTTTTACGTGGCCTCGATGAACTGATATCGTCGCTACCAAACAATTTTGCCGATACGACGAGAATTTGCAAAGTTTGTTCGTTGCTTTAAAATTGATAGTAGCTTCACGTTCATATTCCTTATTGTCGTTTCTACATGAGATAATTCAGAGTAAAAGATTTCTTACCCTCATTTGATAAGAGGAATCGTTATGAAATTGAGGAATATGGGATTTGATATGAGAGTGTTGGATGATATTGTAATATCTTGAGATTTTTACCGCGAATGGTAAGAACTGTTAGTGCCAAATTCGAAAGAAGGTAACCTGCCAAGCGAGAATCTTCGGTCGAACCCAGTATTCGTATACGGTTCAGAGATTTTTGGCATTTCGCACGATCCCGAGCCGGTGGGATTTGTAAGACGGTCGGGGGATTTCATACTTTTCTCATTGTCACCTAGAGTCTTGGCATCGCGTCGTTCGCGATATACGCGAAAAGCAACTGGGAATCTTGAAGATTGGCTCACGTCCAATACACATCTTTGGTATAATCTAACGATATTTCTACCCTCGACACCTACTTATGCCCCGTGATACAGATTATATCGATCGTGGTGAATTCGTGGGAGGCTCCTGTCTGCACGAAACCCCGTTTCAATTAAAGACAGCAAACTACTAATTACTAATTGTGTAAAGGCGAACCGCGTTGATTTAAGCGCTTGTCCGACAGACACGAAAAGAGCGATTAGAAGCGGAACTTTGAAATTTCCAAATACATTCTTCCTTTTGGTGAATACAATTTCAATCCTTCATCGAATGTCTTTACAACGAATGAAGAGCGTGTTTTGGCAATAGAAAGGAACGTTTCTTTTTTTTTCTGATCACGATATTTAAAGCAACGTTTATAGGCAGACACTTTTTTCTTTTTAACGAGTATTATTCAACGTGGCAGGTACAACCGCAGCAACAATGAAACGAACAGTAACTTCAATTTACTTCAAATTATGCATGTACGCTTTAATCATCGTTATCATTTACACCATTTCGTTATAGCCGAGCACGGTTCATATTTAACGTCTCTCGTCGACAGAAAAATGTAGTTGAATTAACCGGGAATTATCGCGAATCTAACGATAATTATTTATGGTCGACAGTGGGGTCACAATTACGAGAATTTTTCGGCGCGTAATCGCGAACAGAAATTTCCCTCCGTGCAAACATTTCCCGCGTATTTCCCAGGGCGCGTAAATTTGCTAGTCTTCGTCAGCTTATGATCGGAGATTGCAATTTGTAGTTCAATTACAAATATCGTGCGCTTAAATTGTCACAGTTTAATCCAATATATTTTATGCATTCACTTTATCGCGTCGTTATTAAGCGAAATACCAAACATCGCCATATTCAAATCACCTCGGTTATTCGCACGAAAGTAAACAAGATCGTATTAATAAATCAATATTGCGATGAATTGTGCATCAATTTGGCGATGTAGAAAAATATTCTCATTAATCGACTAATTTTCTTCACAAATTGCCAGCTAATTTTCACGGCTCTTTGCCAAAGTTGCTCGACGATAGAACGAAAAATTCAAAGCTACCGAGAACCAGGCGACTTTCCCCGCGACGTTTCCCTGTTACGCAGCGAAAGAAATAAGGAAAAGAAATTATCGTACGAGTGTCTCGACGGAAGTGGCCTGTATAAATACAGCTGTCGCGAGCAACGCAAAAGAGAGAAAGTAAGATAGAGATAGTGAAAGAGAGAAAGATGGAGAGGGGGAGGATAGTCTGCAAAACAACTCATCCGATGTGTTTTGACTCTCCGTCACTTTTAGAGCACCCGAACGGGGTAAGCATTCCGTCGTTGCGCCAAAGAAACAAGAAGGAAGGTGCACGCTTTAAACCTGAATTCTCGTTGCAATCGTATATTAAAGCAACGGGCGAAGCAAAGTAAAAAAAGAAAGGTCGAATGTAAAAATATCCTCCCGTTTCGGAATCAAACTTTGTCTCGGGTAAAGGGTCCGCCAAAGTAATTACACACAATTCCCGGGGTAACTTCGAGTCCATTCGAAAAGAAAATTCGTCCAGCGTGCAATTCCGCGCCAAGTGCCGTGGCTCTGCGCACATACGAAGGACTAATTACCATTACGTTCCTCTCCAAGCGGAACCGTCTCGAAAAAAAAACACCCCCGCACATACATAGAAATATACAAAGAAAGAGTAAGAGAGCGAGAAAACAAGAGAGAAAATGAACGCAAACGTCTGTCCTGTGATCCCTGGGCCTCGTTATTTTTAGTATCGAGATAGTAGCTAAAGGGGAAAAGGCGTGTCAGGTCTTGTAAAGAGAACGGGCGAGGAAAGTGAGACGGGGAAAGGGAATGCATCCACGTAGAAGAAAGACGGGAAGAGTAAAAGAGACGATTGTGCAGCTAAGTATGCTGTAATTAAACGGTAGGCGAAGGAACGTTTCGTTGATGAGGGACCCGACAATTCGAGCCTATCCGAGAGAGCAGAGAAGAGGAAGAGAGATCTCGCAAATGCCGCTAACATACGTGAGCATAGCATCGAAGGTGCGTGCACACATGAGCGCAAGGTAGCTCGCATACCTATACGCACTTTGCTCGTCCAGGAGTATTAAAGCTACATGCGCCGTTGTTACGGCGAGAGGGGCCAAGGGTAGAGAAGAGCGAGGGGCACTCTTAAAATGTTATGACGTGGAACTCGTGATTTCATGGAACATTTAATCACTATATTGGTAAATAGCCGAAACAGGGGTTCTCGGCCATTGGACGGTCGTCTGGGTTACCTCGACGCATCTCTCCTCGGTTGGAACTAGTTTCGGTATAGCTTCTAAAAGCTTACACTAAGCTATATTACTCCGATAACATTTAAAGGTCAATTTCTATCAATTCTAATATTCTTACATTCCCATGGACGTTAAATTTCCGACAATAATTCTATCCTTTACTAAAATATAATCATTTCGAAGTAGTAATCTTTTTTAAATTGGTAGGTCGAATCTCGGGTGAACCAATATTCGCGATATCTTCTGATTTTCAGTAATCTGATGGCTATTGAAACGTTCGAGAACCACTGGATGCGGTCTCATACGAAGGTGCTCGAGCCAAATAGTTACACCGTAGAACAGACTCCCTCTTTTCCCTTTCTCTCGGGTCTCTTTCCTACGGTTGCTGATGACTGCATCGGTAGAGCAGTTAGAACGGCGGAAAAGGGTGGAAAAGGAGGAGGGAGAGGGCTTGGGTCGCGCCACGGCGAGGACGCGAGGGGTGCGTACCAATTATACAGACACAACTATTGTGCGGCTCTCATTAAACGACGCCAACAAATTCGATTACTTCTGCTTCCAAATTTTGCCGCCCGGTAAATGGCGGCATCGCCACCGCCACCATCGGCACCTACACCCTTACGCAGTCCTGCCACGGATGCGAGAAACGGGAGGTGGAGGAGGAGGAGGGTGGAAATACGCTCGAGACCATTCTCCACGGTTCGAACCTACCGCACGTCCCTCGCGACCCGCCGGAGAATTTATTTTACGACTAAACAGAAAATTAGTGAGCGTTTGGGTTTGCGGTGTTTAGGTCTTTTGCACCGTCGTGGTTCAAACCGCCCTCGTATCGGCTGAGAAAGGGTGGAAAAGTATATTCAGGAGATATTTCGAAATTAATTGACTCCTGGGGAGCCGATGTGGAAATGTAATGGTCGGTGATATCAAAATTGAAACGTCTTTGATGATACGATGATTAAAAAATTGCAGGGGAGAGATTCAACTTGACGTTCTTAAATGACGTACTAGCTTGAAAGGAGTTAATTGGTGTCGTAATAGAAAAGCAGGGTAAACTTAGAGGAAGAGATTTATTATTTAATCTTCTAGATGAGTGATTTTTATCTCAGTGACCGCCACAGTGCGCTCCGAAAAGCTACCCTTTGCCCGTTACTGTTTACCGCCCTCGGGTCAGTAATGGTTATGCTTGTCATTATCGCCATGTCGTACGAATCGTCCGCTCGCTCGCAGAACCGACCTCGACCAATGGACTGCAACACTCGAACTCGTTACGCTGTGTGGTGTAATTCTGCGACCGTTTTGGTCCATTCTCGCTTAAACGTCGTGAAAAAGGATGAAAATTCGAATTTACCGTTACATTGCCTGTACGAAAGATGGTAACCTCCTTGAGGTAACGATCGTCAGGGACGATCAGAAATTTCTATAACCATATCAAAGATTTTTCTCGCAACTCAATGGAATTTCACGAAGAAACATTACTATAAAAACACAATTTTTTTGTCTACAAAAAGGTAAAAGTTTAAAACAGTATCTTACACTTTTTCGAAAAAAGTTCCATTGTGAACAATGGAGACATGTTTCCATCGAGAAAGACACGAGGCAACCAAAAAATTCAGGCGAACGAAGCGTACGAACTACGACGACGATGTAATTCAACGAGAAGACCAAACGGAGAACGTCGGGAAACGGTGGAGGGAAAAACTAAAAACAAACGAAGTAGTAAAATAAAAGGGGTGCATCGATCCTAAGAGGAGCGGATGAGCTCGCTCTTTCGTTCCGCTCGTCGTGGAAAGTTTAATGACTTTTTGTTAATTAACATCCTGTCGGACAGGTTTAGAGCAGCGACGGTCACTTCGGTCACTTCGTTCCCTCGGTGTCATCCTACCACCCCTACTGTCTCCCCTCTTTTACTCTTTCTTGTTCACCCCCCGGTGTTCGACGACACCGACTATTCTCGCTTTCGAGGATGGTATCGTTCGCAGGAACTGGAATACCATTCTGCGTAACACACGGGTATTCCTCGTCATTTTGCGCGTATCTGCCGCGTGGAATCGCGAGGACGCAGCGGACCGCCGCGCGAAACAATTTGCCAGACGATAAATTTTTATAGAAGGGAGCACACGAACCCGTGATACGGGGGCACGAGAGGGGCACGTGAGGGTGCCTACCGCCGAAACGGAATTGAATCGATATATTTATGTGCCGTTTACGAAGGGAAAGGGTTGGAGTTAGCGCTCGTGTAATTGCGGGACACGGAGCACGTTACAGGGTGGAGGCGGTGCGATCTAATTCGTAAACTCCGCGCACAGTTTCGACTTTTGATATGGGAACACGTGAAGCTCTTGGATTGTGTGTGTATTAAATATCGAGGGAAAAAAGTTAGAATTACTTTTGCTCTTTTATTTTCAAATTTCACGGGATCGTTTAACTTAGGATTTATGATCGGTTCAAAGATGACTCAAAGAATTTTCTGAGCTGAATGTGAAAATTTTTGGAATTAATTTTTTTCTGTTTTGACGCAGAATGAAATTAAGAGTTGTGATAAATAATGGATAGTATTGTGAAATCAAATTGCAGATACGGGAATAAAGTTATTTGATTTGAAATTACAAGGTTATAGATGAAATTCGTACGAGTTGGAGGAATTTTAATAAACGAGTCAGTACTTTGAACGAGGTATTCTTTACTGAAATTCATTTATATGTTACGACCGATGCACTTCACTCGTTTACGACATCGATGCGTGCACCCCATCCTCGAGCGTTCGAGCTCCGAAATGTCACCGGGCGATAAGGTGAAAAAAGTGAAAGCCATAACCGCAGACCGCATGCTGATTCATGTCAAAGTGAATTTCTCGAGTGATAGCGAGAACGACGCAGTCCTGGGTAGAAGTGATATTTTCATGTTTGTCAACGACGATTGAACTTTAGGCCGTGGGACCTCAGGGACCGATAAAAGCCGATTCGTTTCATTATCGCCATATTCGCTGACAGTCCTCACGGATTAATGCCCTTTCGTGTTCCGCCACGGTAAACGGCGTCCTCGGAATTTATTGTAATTGGTCTTTTGATATAGCACTACCCCGCTCACATGCCGCACATTTTCGCCTCTCTTCTTGCGCTCTTTCACCCTCCTTCTCTCTATTCCTCCTTCTTCCTACCCCAACCCCGCATTTTGTTCGTGTTTCGTTGGACCACCATTTTCTGAAATGACGATAATATTTTAGGGAGACGCATACGACGAAACGTAAAGGTAATTTCGTTAACTTTCCCGCAAGGATAGATAACACAAGAGATATTTTCCACGTGAATCGAGGATACCTTCTTCAACGTGCCAACCTACTGCAAGATTCTTTTCTTCTTCGACTCTTCTCACCAGAAGACGTTGAGATTTCTAACATAAAGAGAAAACACAAAACGAAACTCGTCCTCTTATCAAATTACAAGATACAATCTGTCCTCTATTATCCACTAAAATATTCATGGTACATAACAATCATTTTTCTGCTCTCAATAGTACAGTTGATCGTGTACCGTCAAAAGGCCATTTTCAAGTGTACAAACGAACAGATTCTCTTGTAGTCTTCTTCGGTTGAAGAACGTAGGAATTCCGTTGGCCATGGAAGGATGTTCCATCCTCCGGATGGAAGACGAGGGGTAGCTGGCAGGAGGAAAGCCGGGGGTGTATCTCAGCAAACGACTCGAACTCAGGAACCGAGGTCGTTCGAGGAACGTACGAGAGACGAAATGCTGGAAACTCGAAGGAAGCGCAGCCCAAGGGGGTGGAAGAAGAGGAGGAGGCGGTGGCGGTGATGCAAGGGTGGCGAGGGGGCGGTCGAAGTAGGGGGAACGAAAAGAGGGAAAGGGTAGTTCTGTTGCTGGTTCTGGAGACTCAGCGAGGAGGCGGATGCCAGAGGGAGGAAGGGGACTGAAGAGGCAATATAGGAGAAAGCTTATTATTGGAGTTCGCTGCACCCGAGAAGAGAACAAAATACAGGCGAGCAGTGATTGCTGTTTCCAATTGAACCCCTCGTGCGCCACGCTCTCCACCTGAATGAACGAGCTAGCGGAAAATAATCAAGCTCCGCCTGGAGCTACTATCTAGCATTCGTGTATCTACCCCACCTTTAACCCTCCACCCTCTGCCCCTGATGCCCCCACCCACCTGGCCCCTCTGTCTCCGCGTATCAGCGTTGTTATTTGGCGTCGTCGCTTGTTTTCGGTATCAGACATCGACCGAATAAACCAACCGATCTTCCGTGTCTTCCCTTTTCGACGATTTACCTGTAAATTCCGAGGATTTTGCCTGGCACTGACTATTGGTCGAAGATCGGGGAGAAGGTGGAGAATTGACGTGGAGAATCATGCAAAGACTGAGAAACGTGATAGCACTTTAAACGACGATGATAATTCGCAGAAGGAATATCAATATAGTTGAAAAAGGTCAAGGATCTCAGGAGGATGGAACAGATTTCTGTCAGTGACAGAACAGACGAATCTCTCCTTACAGACAAATCTACGTGGCAGTGCCGATTCCTCCCTTCTAAAGTTTCTCGGTCTCGTCCTCTCTATTCCTACTTGTCTCATCCTCCGGCACGTTACCAGGATTCATGTGTCGGCTCGGTAGAAACAAGGGGGGCAAGCGAAAGGGCAGGAGAGGGATAAAGAGAGAAATGAGCGGAGGCAGGTCGGTCGATGGATGGAGCAGGAGGAAAGCAGAGGAATATGAAACAATCGCTTCATTGGAAAGTCAAGAATCTCTTGAGCCCGTCGGCGTTTGACTTGCCATTAGGAGCGTCAGTTTTAATTGTGCCTGCACACTCGTCCTCATCGTCGTCGACGTCGTCGTCGTCGCCGTCGTCGTCGTCTATCTCTTGCAGTCTGCAGCGGAGTCTCAGGTGAAGTGTATCGCCTACCCCCGCGTATATGCCCCACCGTGTCTACCCACCTACCCCGTGCCCTTTAGCGATGTCTCATTAGTTGCAGCACTGCAACGGATGAGTACATCCTACTGCCACCCAACTACGCCCATTCCACCCACAGTCCCTCCCTTCTTCGTGTAACCCCTTGAACCAGCTGGAAGACCCGTTTCCACCCCATCACTCGACTGCCACTTCCTTAACCCTGGCCACTTTACCCTCCACGAACGAGACAACAAATAAGTCGTGGGACTTCGACTTGCCTGGAGAAACAACCGCGCTATCCTCTCGTCGAAGTCGATCAACTGTTTTCATGTTCCTCGGTCTCCTTCATAATCATCCTTTACGACGACTATATTCAACATTCTCCGATTGTCCGATGACAGAGAATCATCACAAATTTCCTTTCCTGATTGTACAGAGACTTATGCCTATTTACATTTCTCTCGGGTCTCTTAACTCTTGTATCCTCTTCGAGACACCTCCATTGTTGGCTATCATCGAGAAGCAACCAAGAGCAACTGAGACCATCTATTCACCGAGATTCGCGCAGACGTACAAGATATTCCAAGTTACAGCGGTCGGTCTATACATAGAAATGCTGTTCGTTAAACGAAACTGACGAGCGATCTCAAGGTCTGACAAAGTTCCTCCTTGAGTACTTCCTCGAGATCAAATACCGAGTGGCATCCTAACGAGGAATCTTTAGGTGTGACCCAGTCCGCTTCGGCAAAGGGGTCGAGGATGTCCACTCGTGTAGTATACTGTGACCAGAGCACGATTACCCATTCCTTTAGAATTAGCGGGGCATCAAACTTGCACGGACTCTGTGCATGGGACGAGCAGTGGAGAAAGACGGCGAGCGAGAAGAAGAGAGGCTGAAGCTTTCAGCTCGTCGCGCTATGCAAACAAAGCGAGCTAACCTGTGCCGTGCACCTACGTGTGTATATGTGTACGCGCATACGAACACAGGTTTATCCTAGCCACCGAGGTTTACGGCTATTCCCTTAATTGCAAAAGGTATCGCTTTTGTACTTTCGTATAATAACCTTCTTCCCGGGGCTGAAGCATTAGCCTTTGCTAAATGAAGGAGACCTCCTTGCCTCGTTCCTATCCTCTCGCTCTTTCTCTCTCTCTTTTTTTTTTCAAAACCTCTTTTTTCACCTTCGGTCCTTCGTCCTGTTGTGCGCGCGACGACGAGGGAAAACGGGAGAGGAGACATATTCCGCGAGCGCGGAATAAACGCCCGGCCGATTGTTTTGCCCCGAAAAAGAGGAAGAAATTGGAGGAAAGATAAAAACCAGGAGAAACGTGAAATTCCTCGTTCCAGAGCTCCAACGTACCTTTGGTTCTCGGAGTCGGAACGTTGCCTTATATCTCACCAACTTCCGGCTAATGAGGAGCAAATCTCAAGATAACTCAGGGCGACCGAGGAGCGCGACTGCGGCGAACGTTCCCGTTAGAATGAAAATAAGAGAGCAACCGAGGATCTAACCGATGAAAAAAAAACTGCCATAATTGCAACGTCTGAAAGATACCTTACGTTGAATGTCTTTAACCGAAAAAATTCATCGTACGGCTGCAGAAACTTAAAAGAATCGAAGTAGATACAGCTACAAAACCTCAAAGAAACAAGTCAGTATCTGCAAAATTTCAGCAATAAAATAGACATCGACGTGATGATCAACTGATACTAAAAAATTAGGCACCTTCCTTCACTTTTCGTAGTAAGAATCATATGTACCTCAAAAATGTGTTGATTCTTTGCTTTGAGGGCTGAGAGTAGACGTATGGCTGCTACCTAAGGGTTGATACCACTGTGAGGACGAATTATCAAGTAGCTGCAAAAATCGAGGTATTTGGTAATTTAGGATATCGTCTTCGAAAGTATTATACACCCAATAATAAAAAGAAACGGTTGAACCAAATCGCAAAGCACTGATTACTTATGATACAAAAGTGGTAGAAGACATTAGAGTAGACATCGTTCAATTATTATTTGTTTTACACATATGAATTTATTCTTTATGATTATTTTATTTTATTATTATTTTTTATTATTATTTTATAACTTCTATATTATTGTATTTAATTTGCTTTACAAATACATTTTATGCTTATGAGTTACTAAAACACTGTATTTGTAACATATGATTATATAAATAAATAATATCGTTCAATTACACATACAATTTTAAAATAATTCTACGCGCAACGGGAGACATTGTTTCCACTTCACTGGCCAAGGTGTACGACGATTCCCGTTTGTTGTGAAAATATACTCGGCCGAGCTCGGCGCCCTACAGGTATCCTTTCCGAGAATCTTAACAATAAGACATTTCGATGCTCGCCTCGCCTCGCTATCAGTTCCCCCGCGACCGCGGACGAGTGAGCAGTGCTTCGCGATCGGGTTCAATCATTTTCACCTGTCAGTGCGTGTCTAATACTTTCAAAGACGGGATTTTGAATCAACGAGTACCTCTCTTTTGCGACTACTCGATGATTCATCCTCGCAGTGGTATCAACCCTTAGTTGGCGGTCGAAGGTCTGCTCTCAACCACCAAAGCAGTTTAACCGTTGCCATGATACGCCTATTGTCAACCACCATAGCAAAGATTCAACACGTTTCTGAGGTATACATAATTTTTACTAAGATTTTAGTAAGTTTGTTTTAAGTACGATTACACATTGTCCTCTTAATGAAACGCCGATCGCAAAGGGTTAAATATCCTAAGTTGAAAGTTAGAAAGACTCCTAATAAGAATGGTAATGCGAGGTGCCTAATTCTTCAGTACTCGCGTGCATATAGCTGCCAACTGTGGTTTAACATTATCACAAATTGCAGCGTCCAGCAGCAAATGCAGCGTACGACACATTTTTGCTTCTTTTAAAATTCCTTTCAGACACTTTACTTACATAATAAGAGAAATGCAATGAGGTAATAAATACAATTTGCTACCATTTCGCGAATTTTTGCGGCGGTTTCTTTTTCACAAATCTCTATCGATCCCAGGATGTAAAACAACCCTTAAAATCCATGACAACTAGTTTTGAAACATCCTGTACCCCCGTCCAGTGTCTTCTTCGGTCCAAGTCAGAGTCAGACGGCAGGGTATCATCGTGTATCAGTCCAAGTGTGCTTATACTTAACAAGCTTTCGCGTATTGTGAGGAACATGCTTAAAAGGAAACCAAAAATGAGGACAAGTAGACCTAACACTCCGGTAACAGAGGGGGTGGACTAGGCTTGTAACGACGAGAGAGAGAGGAGGCGAGAGGTGTGAGAATCAGCGGGATCACCGTGACACCTCGGGCACCCTCTCGTATCACGCTCTTTTTCACCCTGAGTGCCGTACAAACAATAACAAACAGCACTAATGAGGCTCTTCAATACCGAGGAAGCAGCCGCTGCCGTCGCCGACTGTGCGCTCGGCACTCGGATCTTGCGCGACAAAGCTTCCGGAATGATTACGCGACGTTGTTCGACACTCGACTCGGGGCGCCCGTATGCATCCTCCTCGATTGTTCGTTTCGCCTGTAAGTGATCGTTGGAGAGAGAGAACAGGGATGGAAAAGTATCCTTTGACATTAGAAGTGGTACTTGAAAGTCTCGAAAATCCGGTTAGAAATTCTCTGGACGAACTAACGAGGACTATCGATTCCTTCTTGACGGTGGATTACCTTTTTTCCGCCGATGGCAACTTCGTCTGGTTAAACAGAGAAAAAAAAATAGGAAGGAAGTGAACGTGGAGGAGAATATAGTAGAACTGTCTTGGTCGAAGAAGGGGTAACGCGGGAGTTGTAAATCGGAAACGATTGTTGAAGAAGAAGGAAAATAAAATTTCGTTTCATGGACACCGCAGTTAACACTAGATCTACTAGGTTCATACTTTTTTCAAATTTTTTTTGAAAGCGACAGAGAAGCACTATAGTAAATATTTCACATGTGTGTTATAGTATAGGTACAATTTACTTAACTGACAGTATTTTTTGCAGTTTGATTCATCTTTTTTCAAAGTACTTATTTGGTATATTTAAATATGGCGGATTTAGGGACCGTAAATCTAGTTTTGATATTATTTTGGTTCTAGCAAAACGTTCTTTCAATTTCAACGTCGAGTGCGACAGTTTTCGGTAGTTGATAAGGACTGTATCCGTGGACAGGAATAAGTGTTTATTTCGGTATTAAAAAATATCTTTTGAGACATAGATCACGTGGTCTGCGGCTAGGAACCAATGTGAAACGTACTCGCGATTTTAATTTCACGGAAATTCGAACAAAGAGTACTTTGAAAAATTGAAATATCCCTTGAAAAAGGTATCCAAACAGTGATGTAACAAGCGACGAATTCGGGTCATCTCTTTGCATTATTATGCGTAATATTCCTGATGAGCGGCTCGCTCCCTTCCGCGAAATTTGAGGATGAAAGAGAAGTAAAAGGGACACCGGCGGGGAAACAGTCCGAGACGGAAAATGTATTTCAACGGAAGACCTCAAAATTTCACAGTTAGGATGTCGAGGACTGTATAAAAAAAGGGATAGCTGGGGGATATGACTAAAAAATACATCGACTTCTTGTCACTGCAACGGACTCGTACTTCTTCTCAGTCGTTCTCTGGATAGAAAGAAAGTAGAATTTGAATTGAAACCCTATCCGAATATCTGGTACTCTCGTAAAATATACCGGACCGTTCGTTTCGCATCGTCCAACCGGCGTAAGTTACAGTTTCTGGAAGAAAAATGGAACTAATTGGTCCCCTCGAAAGACGCGGACTTTCGTAGCAAACAAGACGGAAGCGGACACAGTGGGGGATGGAAAGCGGGACGAAGACGTACGAGCGAGTGAAAAACGAGTGAAACCAAGCAAGCGAGTGAGAGATGGAGGAAGAGGATGAGAATGAGAAAGTGGGGATCTTCTAGTATCTGGAATTCTAGAGCATGCTGTCAAGTGTGTGCCGTGCTGCAGGCTCGCGAAAGATAGTTGGTGCTCTTCAAAGATAAAAGGGAACCATTCTTTTTTTAGAGGAAACGCAAACGAAAAATTAGAACATAGAGCTCTGCTTACTAGTCCAAATCGCGCACGGTGCAGGCCCGGTCGCAAACTTCAGAAGAATTCTTCAGCGTCTTTCGAGGTAGTCCTTGCCATCGTGACGACGTGAAACAACAAATGGAAAACGACGAGATAACAAATCTCGTCGGAAGTTCTACGTAGAATCGAACGATATGATTCTTAATTTAAAAAATCAATCTCGAAAAAACTTCGCAAGTATCCTTCCACGGAAGGATCTTCGAATAGAATCTGATGATCGAAATAAGTATAATAAAATGTCCTTTGAATTGCCCATATATTGAATAAATTCGTCTCAACGCGCGAATCGCAAACGGTAGGACGATATCCGTAACGGACGCAGCAATTTGAAACGATTTATCGCGAGGAGTAACTCCGTATTATGGATCGCTTAATGCGGATAGTCTTAACAATACACAAAAGCAGGGGTTGTATCGGGTGAACCCGGCAAGGGTGGGAGTTAATAGAACCTCATTGTTACGGAGAGGAAATTCGATAATCGCTCGGCATATACGTTCACGCACACAAACCAGGGTCCTTTCATCCTCTCTTTCCCTCTCGTACGTTCTTCGCCACCCTCTCCCGATTTCGCGCCCTCTTCGTCGGCGCCTTGGAGAGAACTTTGACTAAACGCCTCCACGCTTCCTTAACCTCCCCATTAATCAATATTATATCGCCCAAAACGTTCCTTTGTTTATTGACTGTCAGCTAATAGGTTTTCAGTGCCTCGGCTTCGACGAATTCGCTACGGCAACGACTACGGCGGGACGTAGACGACGTCGACGACGACGATGACGGCAAAAAGCAGAGAACGTCGCACCCTCTCCCCTTCTTGCCCCGTTCCTCGTCTGTCCCTCTCCAAGACGATTAGGCTTTCGCCCTCCTCTCAAAGAGCTTCATTGTGTAAACGGTGTAAACTACTTTACGCGCCCCTTCGACCCCGCCGCTGCTGTTGCACCTGCGAGAACCGCCGCGAAGAAAATTACTTCGCCTACTCCGCTTTGTCCGCACTGATCGAACGTTCGCGGCCTCGTTAGCGATAATAAATTTCCTCCTTCGAGGAAAAAGGGGGACCCGAGATTGCCGTGCGGAGGGGAAAGGATTTGTTAATAACTCACTGTTGCATAGTATTTATTTTACTTTCTGACGTTTCGAAGCGGGTCGAATTGTATTTCTTTATTGAAACATGGCGAATTGACTGAGTTGTTGGAGAAATTCTGAAGAATAATTTTACGCAAGGGCATTGCAGGGGAATTTTTCATTAACTTTTTAAATATGGTACGCCAGTATAGTGACTCCCGTGAATATCATGATTTTTGACAGTATTATACGTTTCATGTCATATTTATTTAGAATATATTCCAAAGTAATTTTGAAGTGGAAACCGTTTTAATGATAGACGTCTATAGGGTGTTAGGGTATTAGAATTAATTCTGAGCATTTGTTAAGAAATATTCTGAATGTAAGAGTTATAGAGATTTACTGGAAATGGTAAAAATTATTTCACGGAAAGCAGAGCAGAATCGTTGAGACCGTATCGCAAAAAGTAGAATCTTGGTAAGCTTGAGAGTTTGCAGAGATTCGAACAAGCGGACGAAGAACATCCTCGATTCATAATTATTCGCGAACGTGGACGATTCGCAAGTGTGAAATTAAAACGCAATCACGAGATTAACTCGGAAAATTTTCGCCGGCATACTTGCCCCTCGAAACGTCTCCTGAAAGGCAGAAACGGAGTGCAGAACAAATGTGCAACGTGCAAATATTGCTAAATTCAGGGCAGTTGCAATTAGGGACTGCATACTATTTCGTATTTAATTGCGTTCCGTGCGCGCTCTGCTAGGAATACGTCGCTGTTGTTAAACGCTGGAAATGTAAAATCTAACGTGAACGGTAGCGTACATTGTATCGTCGAAAAACAATTATTCATTGCGATTCAATTTCTCAGAAAGTAGATACAATCTACAAATTATCTTGCAACATCAGAATATCATCTAATATCTTCTTTCCCATTAATTATCTCTACAAAACAATTTCAAAAGGCACGTAAAAATTAGGCATCTCTATTAATAATTCATTCTTTACCTTTTTCTCTGTTATTTTGCACCGCTCTTCGTATCAACATCTTCGAAAGGATAGCACGGAATTGCGATGGCAAATTCGGAGCAGTTGCAACCAGTGAGAGCGCACAATTTCATATTTAATTATACCGCAGCCTCGCCGGCGTTAATGACAGTAATGCAAAATCTGGTAGGAGGGAATGATAATAAAATGTAAACGGTGGTGGTTGACGTCACCTGCGCCATCGGGCCCACGGCACGTGGCCAGCCTCCCTGTTGCTTAACTCGCGGATGAAACGATACTTACGGCGGATTACATCGTCTAAACCGCTGGCTTTACCGTTCTTCGTTGGTCAATTGTACTAAGAGTTTCATTATTTCTTTTTCCTTCTGCAACAACGATTCTAGGAAATTCGAAGCGGTGCTCTTGTTACGGTAAAACAGCACGCGAATTATCTACCTTTTTAAAAATACGCAGCCGATTAACTCTATTTTAACGAAAAGAAATTCCTTCGTATATATCTTCAACAAAAAGGTACGAAAGAAAGAAGCAAAGTTAATCGATTCAATCATTTCTGTAATTGCTCAAACTTTTTGATACGGTGTGCCACTATAGTGGCTCTCGTCATTATCATGACTTCTGACAGTATTATTACTTTTCGTATCGTATTTATTTAAAATCTATTCCAAAGAAATTTTGCAGTTTAAACCGTGTTTGTGACAATGGTGACCAAGCACGCCGTATTTAAAAGGTTAACCCTCTATAGTCCGAATTTTTTGTGGTAACTGAAGATCAGCTTCACGATAGCACAACTAGAAAATGATAATAATACAACTTTGAATAATGGATTAAACCTGATTTTTAAACATTAAATGGAAATTTCATAATTTTCACGAATAAAATTATAATATTTCGAAAAGTTACAAATTTGACTTTGAAGAATAGAAGCTGAAATGTGTCTTGCGTTACTTGAAAGTCACAAGGAGTCATAGAGGGTTAAAAAAATACTACGGTTTTCTTACCATTGCACATCGAACGAAACATTTTCCACGACAAAATTTCCAGCTGAACTCGTTTTAATTACAAAAATGTCGGCCATAGAAGGCTCTCAAAGAGCAAAGAAAGGATATCGTCGTTCCAAGAACAACAACTTAGATTTTCGTCGTTGATTCACGTCGCTCCGTCACGTCAGTCAGCGTTTAAACGCGGCACGAGAAGTAGCGAGATTTTAAAAAGGAGCTTTAGCACCGCATTTCGCCAACGGAAAGACAGTCCTCCCAGGTAACGACCACGAAGACAGAGTAAGACGGGGGCGTAGAGGGAAACGCGAAGGGATGCCGGGGCAGGATAACAATTCTTTTCCACGACGGTGGAGGACCACGGCCGGGAAATTAGCATCGATAAATTTTCCGGCGCGTCGTTCCGCGTTCTCGCCGCTGACGTCGAGGACGACGAGGACGACGACGACGACGACGCCAACGGCGTGGATATAGCGCCGCGAAAATGACACGATGATGTATAGGCGACTGTTTTAAGAATTATTTATTATTTATTGCCGGTGAGACCGCGAGCGGCTCTATGCACTGAGTCCTCTCCTTGTCGGAAGGAACGACGGCGAAGTAAGGATTCTCATGGATTATTAGGCTTTTCCTCTGTCACGCGTATTTATATGGGGGTTTCGATGATTTTTGTAATTTCACGGTGACACGATATATAGAGAAATGCGGGGGAGACGTCGGCTGCAAATGGCGCAAATTGCAAGTTTTTAGTGGAGAGACACTTGAATCAGGCTTGTATCGTAGGAATGATTTGACATAAAAATCTTGACAGCGGTCAAGATGTTATTGTATGAAACAGTAGATCATTGGAATTGTATTATTGGCGAGTATCGTTAGATTGATTTTAGGAAAAATGTTGACACAAGAAGAGACGATCTTGAGTAGAGAATGTTTTGACAATTCTGCAAGGTAATTGATAGTTGGAGCAACGATAAAAAGATTAGTGGGACAGATGAAAATTTCAGGTACTTAACACGTAATAACGTACACCCCGCGGGATATTTAGAATTCGAGTGGTCTATTCGTAATAATGACGATGCCTCGAAAGATGCAATAGGGCAATTACCATTTCCACCTTCCAGCCGTGCTGTGTGACGACACAATGAAAATTGTCATTACGCGAACTGGCGCGACAATTATCGCGGCGTTCACGATTGCAATTTGCAACCGTCTGGAAACGGTCTGGGATTACTCAACGAATCATCTTGTAACTTTTAACTACCAGTCTGCGCAAAGGGGCTTGCGCGTATCTCGACAAAATCCTGCAGCTTCCAGAAATTCAACGAGAATGAAATCTTGTTCACTGAGAATATCTCCCGGCTACCGGTCTTCGATTAAAAATCCAATTCCCGTCATTTAAACCTAATCGCTTCGTTAAGTTCCAAGTACCAATTTGAACGTACTTCGAGACGGTCGTTTAATAACCACAGAGAAATCGATATCGCCTTTAAATTTATCATTTCTTCGCAAAATCTGCTATAATTCCTAACGTACGTCCGTTCACCGATGTTTCATCTTCTCTAAAGATTTTTATTTCAGATTTTTCTCTCGAATCACTACGATCATTTCTTCGTGAACCACAGTCAGATAGATTCCGTATCACGAATCTGCAATAAATTAGATAATAATTTAAGAAAAATCTCCCTGAGGTGACAGGGATTTCCACTCGAACCCACTAATTGAAAGTCCTAGCCTTTAACTCCGTACCATTGGCCTTCTCCTAAGATTTAAAAGAAATCTTTTTACAAAGACACTTAAATCCCATCGTCTGGAGAACTCATTGCGAGCGAAAAAGAGAGAGACTCGTACTCCTTCCCAAAATTTCCCGTCGGTTTCGAAGCCATAGGATATAACTTAGGTTATTTACGAGTAGAGAGCGCAGGGAAACGGGAATATGTTACGCATTTTGCTGATTGAAATTTTTCCAAGATTATTTTCCTCACCAACCCCTCCGTCTTGCTCCCTCCTGTGTCCCCTACTAGTCTAGCCTCTTTTCCCGGTCGCATTGTCTTCGCCTCCGTCTTTCGAAGACCCTCTTCGCTATCCCCGTAGCCGAGGCTCTCCGCTCTTAAAGCGCATTGATCCAGTAATTTACCGTGTTACGGCACTCGCGACATCGTTATGAAGATTACAGGGAGGAAAAAGTGCCGTTGGAATTACGAGCATACCGAGAAGTAGGTATAATGCACGTGTACAGACAAGCCGGTCTTTTGTAATAGAAATTACGCGAATAACTTCTGCCTTCTTAATTCAGGTGCGACTCCGGCGAAATGAAACAGTGGAACGCAATATAAATTGCTGGCCTACAATTTTTTATTCTAATGGATTTCCTGTTCCTTCGGCGCGTCCCGAGTTCACCAAGTATCTTGCCTCTGCCGAGGACGCATCTCTGAGGATGTTGTATCTGTTTTTCGTCGGAATTATATCTCAGTTCCTTTTTTTTTAACACCTTGACCGGTGATCGGCTCTATTAACACTAGAACTACCGGCGTTAAATCTATCATATTTCAATATATTAATTAAGTACTTTGCAAAAGGAGGAAGCGAGTGGCGAAAAAGATGATCAATTCGGTGATTTATGTCTATTGCGATGGACGCAGAATTTTTATTCTATGGCTCTTTTATGAACTTGGAGAATTTTTGGAAAAAATTGTGTACCAGTCATTTTGACTGGTTTGGTAGTTCTAGTGTTAAATTCAATGAAATTTCACGAAACATTTAAATTCCAATATTTATGAATTTTCTAACATATTAATCATTTAAATATTGACTTTAGAAAGATAAAGATCTGCTAAATATCTATCCATCAGTATCTTTAAAGTGTCTGCTCCATAAGTGTTAAGATTCTTTCATAATCCCGAATATCCGGTGTTCACATTGAACGTACATTTTTCCCCATCGAAGAAACATAGTAATTCGTTGATACGTTCGAGAGAACATCTTTGAACTCGTCGTTTGGTCTTTCCGAGTCCGATAGAATTTCCGAAAAGCTTGCAATCTATAACCCCGCGCGTGTTCCTACGCTTCCGTAGGAATTCCAAGCCTGGCATGGCCGGAATTGCAAGGAAGAGCCGCCAAGGGAGTTGAGCAACAGCGTTGCAGCGGCAGCAACGGCGACGGTCCGTTAGTCTATCCGCACAATAAACTACAATCACAAATTACAGAGTCAAATAGTTTCGGCGTTTCGCGCGGAATGTCGCAATTTCGGGTTCGCGAGAAGGGGTTTTCGGACCAGGAGGATGCGCGGCTGCGGACAGAGAAAGAGAAGGGAAGATGGAGAGAGATGGAAAGAGAGCAACAGAGTGAGAGAGAGAAGGAGAGAAAGGGAGACAGGGTTTGGGTGACTTCTTCCAGTCGGTGGAGGAGTGGAAAGCGGAAGATGGAGAACGTCGGCCGGGCGCACGAAACTGGAGAAACCGGCGGTCGAGGAAGAAAAGGGGGTGGAAACCTGCTGCTCTAATGAACTTACAATAATTGCGAACCATTGATCTATGGGCCAAAGAGTTGTGCTCCCTGCTGTATACCATTACGGAGTCTCTTCTTCTTCGTTACTGTGCCCTCCCGTTCCCTTTTCTTTCTTCTATCCTTGTTTCGTTACCCTCGCTGCGTGTTCTGCGCTTTGGTCGCTCGTTTCTCTCCTTCTCTTCTCCCCTTTCTCTCATCGTGAGTCTAATGTTCATGGTAGGGGTGGCATACATTGTGCCGGCATTAAAGTAATTCTAGGCAGCTAACTGCGAGGACGAGAATGTCCCTCATTCGAGATTGTTTATCCTCGTCGAATAGCTGATTCCGCGAGTTCGAGAGGATTGGTGGAAGAAACATTTTTTTTTTACAGATCTTATGTTAGCTTTTATTTCTACATTTTACATAGTATCTTCAATTTCAAGTTACAGTCGTAGAAAAAGTGGCCGAATGGTCGTAGGGGAGGGAGAGAAAATATTGTTGTACACGATGCACCTAGTGTAATTAATATTAAGATATCGAACGTCTTCGAATACAGACGTGATGCAAATTTTTAATTCGATAGAAAAATTACATATTTTTCTAAATAGTGTTGATTTGTTCAGAACGGAAAAATCCTTCTGGATATATTAATCCTGCTGTTCTGCTTGAGTCTATATGACCCAAAATGGAAATTGTATTTTAACAGATACTATGTTTCTAATTGTAAGTATTAGTTTTTGGTACTCAATTTATTTAACATTTACATCCGCCAGTTGTACATTTTGTGCTTCTTAAAATGTCAACCTTTGTTCGCTGGATCACTATGATTGGAAAGAATACGAATATGAACATATAAATGAGCAGAACAACAGGATTAAATAAAGAGTGCTTTTTTATAGAAAAGTAACGACGTTTTATTTAAAACACACCTCTGTCGGCGTGGAATATTGACCGAAGAATAACTTATTTATTTATTTCACAAACAACTGACATGTCCCGTAACCAGTAACATTCGTTCTATAGGGTGTTACGTAACAATACTTTACACGATATAAGTAAACAGACCTCTCTTAAGACTGGATTAATAACAGGGTAGTAAATAATATTAATTAATATATCAATTGCAAATACTTTTAATGCACAAGCGCATATAATTGGAAAACAGCTACATTATTTGTATCCCTTCCGCCGAATAAAATAACTCCGTCCAAGAATGCAATAAAATTTCCATGACGCAAGTGTTAACAGGAGAAACGTTCCTCCGTTAAAAAGTGCTCT
The DNA here is from genome assembly GCA_910591515.1 of Cerceris rybyensis. Taxonomy (NCBI): domain Eukaryota; kingdom Metazoa; phylum Arthropoda; class Insecta; order Hymenoptera; family Crabronidae; genus Cerceris; species Cerceris rybyensis. The sequence continues at coordinate 4,966,352 of OU342794.1, forward strand.
CGAACGAACAAACCACGCGGTTGTTGTAAATGTATCTTGGGAGGAAGGAAGAAACCATTTACATGCTACTCGACAGGCAATATTGAGCGCAGACGCCGTTAACTTTAACCGCCCCGCCGAGCTATTCTCACTATCGCAAAAACAATTAATGCTCGTTAAAAGAAATCCTTGATTTACTGTTAGATGGGGGTTCAAGCCGAGATAACCATTGCCAGCGTAGGATGTCTCGCGCGAAATCCCCTTCTTAGCTTCGAGTTAGCGAGCTATCTAACGCCCCGTAAGTATTTGCCATAATAATCCCACTTTCTTACGTGTGCAACCGATATTTTTACTTTTTTTAACTTCGAGTACTCTCTAATCCTTCCTATTGCCATTATTCGTCCTCTTATTTAGAAAATTAAGTATCCAACTTCTTCGCGAAGAAGATACTTACGGAATTCAAAGCAGCAAGTTTCTCGATGCACCTTGCAGTCGTTCGTTTTAACTTTACAGACTAGCAGAACTTTCGATACGTCGATGTAAACGGGAATTTTGAACGTAGAGGTTTTTGCTAACGAATCATGAATGTCTTTAAGCGTCTGGCTCGCAGTATCGTGTATTAGTCGGCGGGCGTACAATAGGAAGGTAGAGCTTATGGTAACGAATGCTTTACTGCCGGCGCTATAGCCATTAACGGGTAATTAGAAACAGATGCCGAGCGAATCTTTTAACATAAAGCATAACCTTAATTCATAAAGTGCGATTATTCAGCGGCTGGGACACCCGGGAAGAGGCCGTACATCACCGGCACCTTCGAAACAAAAGTTTTAATTATTTATTAGCCGGGACACGCGCTGAATGCAACATTGCAAGCCCGCGATGCCTCACGGTGCTTTATGTTTTATGTAATTACCCCTACTTCCTTCAGGACGGGCTCCATACTGGAAAACTTTATCAGTGCGACGAAAACATAATTCTAAACGCGCCTTGGAAGGATCGTTAAAACGACTTGAATTAAGAAATCATTCCTTTCAACGTCCTTATCATTATTCAAAGTATAATATCTTCCAAAAAACCACCACCTTTAATACGATCATAGACTGATATACTTCTTACAAATTCTACTGCGATTGTCCATCGAACAATTCGCGGAAAATTCACCCCCGTCGAGGAATTAACAAATCATCCCTCTCAACGTCCTTATAATAACTCAAACTAGAATATCTTCCAAAAAATCACTGCCCTTAGTAAATACACTCATAGACTGATACATATCTCACAAATTACAATGTCCTTTTCCATCGAATAATTCGCGAAAAGTTTATCTCTGTCGACGAATTAAGAAATCATCCCTTTCAACGTCCTTGTCATTATTCAAAGTAGAATATCTTCCAAAAAATCACCACCCTTAGTACAATCACAGATTGATACGTATGTTACAAATTCCAATGTGATTCTCCATCGAACAATTCGTAGAAAATGCACCTACGTCGACGAGTCGGTACACCGGCATCGAGAATTCCTCTGGTTTGATTTATTTCCGTTTGTTCGCGAGGCGCCAGGCGAATTCGTCGAGTAGAAACGACTCGAGGAGGATTCAAAAATGAGCCTGAACCTCGTGATGGCAGAGGAAAGAGGGCCGTAGAAGAGTGACGTGGCTCAGGGCTGCCCAGCAGGGAGGGACGAGGAACGAGTACGACTGCAGAGGGACAGGGAGGGACAGAGGCCGCACCCTTCTCGCGTGGGTCGCCGGATGTGACAGTCGCTCTCTTTAATTACCCACACGCATACGCGGCCAATGGCGCATACGCGTAAGAAACCGACGAAGTGCGTCACACGGATTCTCACTAACACCATTGCCGTACAGATTCAACTTACGCACTATATTATGTTTTGTGCGTCTGCCCTCCCACAGGGCACGCAATCACGTGCACCGTGGAGGCCGAGTCCTGCGAACCGATAAAAGGACCAGCAAGAGATCGCCTGCGTCCGGTCTCGATCGCAAATTCGACCGCTCGAACGAGGGACAAGTTTCTTGGCTCTTGAGATCGGGTCATGTTTTTAAGGGCGATTCCTTGCGTTGGGTTTATTCGATAGAATGTTATTTTAACCGTTTACGCTCCTGTGTCCTGTTTAGCTCTACATAATTTGCATCTCAGGAACTCCTTTGTCGAATCTCATATTTTTTCAAGCTCAAACCAATGCTAACGTGCACGATGCACTTGCAAATTACTAGACACTTTATTTATTTAAATTGCCCTATTTTTCAGTTCAAGTCAAATTAAAAGTGTTGGGAGCTACTGTTGACAAAATTGAAATATAATTCGGAGTGCAAAGGGTTAAGACAGTGTATCTTTTTTTAACACTAAAACTACCGACGTTATATCTACTAAAATTTAAATATACTCAATAACGACTTTATACAAAGAGAAGTGGAGTGATAAAGAAGATAATTAATTAACTAATTTTGGTTTTGTAAGATAGAAGTGGAATATTTACTCCATGGCTACTCTATTGATTTAGATAATTTTTAGAAAATATTTTGGAAGCGGTCTTTTGACCGCCTTGGTAGGTTTAGTGTTAAGAAAGTCTACATTAGAACATTATAGTTGATTTACAATGATACATCAGAACTGGTATATTACTAGTAGATATATCAAGCTAAGATCACGAGGACACGATGTAATAATTGTTATAATTGATTGAGCCGTCAACGAAACTCCTACGAACGTATCATCGACATCGTAAATCGAGTACTATAACTTCGTCTCGTTCGTCGCTTAGCTATGACACAGTTCGTAACGGCAATCGTAAGTCATAAAACCATAAAATAATTATCCACTCCGCAAGAGTCTGTGTCTCTAGCGGAAGTCTTAATTCAGCAATTAACCTAATGGAATGTATATAACAATTAGGTCCACGCAATGCCGTTTCGTTTCCTCGGAAGGGGGTGCGAATGGTTCCTCTTCTTCACCCTCGATATCCATTGCGCGGGTTTTCGTGCAAGGTGGTGCCTCGTGCTTTGCCCCCGTAGAAAAGGAGAGCAACGTCGACCACGATCCAACGGCGCGCGAACGAAGGCGAATGGGGGTGGAGTGTAGCTGTATCTCGTAATTACCAGCTGATAATTTATGTTTATGCGGCAGTAGGAGCCCCGGCTTACTTACCCCTTTCGCCGTGCCCGAATAGGGTGCTCCGCCGAGTGTATTACTACACATTCTTACGCGCGTGCGAGGGTTCTAACGGCATAGATGGGGTCGAAAGGGGCGAGACGAAGGTTTTTCACGGGAGAAGGGGGGTCTCGAAGGGAGTAGGGGAGGGTGGTGGAGCCCCTTGTACGTATTATACATCCTTAAAGTCCCGCCACCCATTACGGCCTGCCGCCGAAATTTACAGCCGTTTTCACACGTTACTGGAGGTTAATAGTCCCTATGGGGAACCGGAGAGAAGAACGAATTCTACGGGCCCCGTGGAATCGCTTCGAAGGACAACTACTCTCGTCGGGTTGATTACGTATCTTATCCCCCCCGTACCTGGCGTTATTCTGCGAATGACAATTATGAGGTAGATTATTAGAGCGAGGACGCTATGAGAATGAATTTATTAAACCATTCGGGTAGGATGGAACGTTAATTAATGCTCGGAATAACGTGAAAGTATAATTGCACACTGGCGGGGCGAGGTTGAGGTACGTAAGATTAATGCAAAATAATTTCCATGGAACGTATGAGTTTTATGCCGGGTAATATAAAGACAGAGGGTTCCCGAAGAGTTGCATAGATACTTTCAGAATTAAAGGTTGCGCACGCCGGGGCAGACCGCATTTCTTGCCATCCTTGCCATCCCCTGACCGCAGGACTGGCAAGAGGGTTGTACACAGAAATGCGGTAGAGACGAACATCTTGCATTCGCCGCATGCACGAAATAATATGACGGAGTAATCCGAGTTACATTAACGGACGATCATTTTTAACAGACGCTCCACGAATTTCGATAATACAGTCAAAAAAAAGCATCGTTGTATATACCATAGATCTTGCTGGTAAATTATTCTCTGTTTTGAACCAGGTAGAAATAAAAGATCCTCGAAGTTCGTTGTTAAACGTACGCCAGCGTAATTTCCGCTACAAAATGCAAACAGCGAAACGCAATATATAACAGGAGCGTATGTTGAACGCTAACGGAGCCACTTTAATCCATTTGACCCTCAATGTTCTGGAAGCGCGAATTCACCGAATTGTTTTAATGAGCACCCTATACCGAGGTGAGCCGATTGGAGCAGTTATATCGTCCGGAACTAATTGCGATCGTCAATTAGAACGCACCGGCCGAAACGAGCCGAAGATATTAATTATCGATGGTCTGACTCGTGCGAATCATCCGCCGAAACGGCAAGCAAGAAGTTGCGGCTGCGGCAGCAGCAGGTAGGTAGGTACTTAAATATCGTCGTCGCTTTAAGTACCCAAAAGGGGAACGAGGACAATGATAGAGAGAGCTCGAGGAAGTGCAAGAGAGGTAGAGAAAGGCGTAAGGACGAGCCACAGAAAATTAACTTTCAATTTGGACTCTTTGTCTCACCGGCACCTTTCCTTTAACGGGCCAGTTCTATAGCACCTCTACGAGCAGCAGGTAGGTTACACCTGTACCCGAGCAACCGACTACCGAGGGAACACGCTCTCCCGTTATCGAGAAGGAAAACTTCCGGCTGGCAGAACAAGAAAGTAACTTGTCGATTGTATCCCCTGTCCGAGGAAGTTTGCTTAGGCAATTTAGTGTGCGTCCATTCCCTCGATCAGTACGGGTTCGTTCGTGCGTTTACATGCCACGGTATCTGCCGTTATCGTTCAGGGGAAGTAAGGTATCAACGTTTCTTTCTTTCTTTTTTACGTGAACTTAATAAACATGAACCGTTGATAGAAACTGTGAGAAGTCAACGAGGACGATGTTTTAGGTCGTGCGCCTGTTTGATTAGACTCGTGGAGTTGGTATGGTTAAATGGTTCAAGGTAGAATATTTCTTTGTAGTTTCATTTAATTCTTTGGAAGGAAGGAAATGGAAACTCTGGGCAATTCGTTCGTCTCCTTATGCCGTGATCGTTCACCCTTGACGCGACACCTTTGAGTTTAGAGTCCGAATGTTTCTCCTCCTGCACGTCCCTCCTTTACGACGTGCTGCAAGTGCGGATACGCAGGGTTGTGCAAGGAAGTCAGGGGGAACCATGGAGAGACGCAGATGTCAGTGAAATTCCTTCGAAAAATCACTCGACCGGCGCCGTTCGCATAAGTGGACAAGGCAACCCACTTGGAGCGTCTTCCTCTTTTCCGCCGGCGATGAATGCTTTGTCCACGCACGAATTCGTAACATCGATGTCGACCGTGCACTTTGGCAGACATAAAAAAAACGTGGCTCTTAACGACACTCAATTTTACGTTTGCGAACGGTAGTACATTCAAGTGGACGTAGTGGAGGAAAGAAAAGAGTCTTGGATAAAAATTCTTTAACATTTGTCCAAGAAAAGATAATTAACACTTTGCGGACCGGTAGCCTACTAATAGGCTTTCCGGGCCCAACGCTTTCGGACTTTTAACTTATTAATCAGTTACCACGGCAATTAAATAAATTGTTTCTTATTATTGCAGTTTACTGTGTAGAGGACTAAATGACGAGAGTTTGTAATTTTTAAAGAGATATCGGTATCAGGGAAGTATTTGCGGTCAAGTGACCGGTCAAAAGAAGGTAGGATGTTTAAAGAATACCGATGAGTAAAGGGTTAAGACACACTGTGAAAATTTAAGTGTCCACGTCTTGTTATGTACTTTAGAAACACTTATTAAAAATCGCCGAGGTACAGCGTCTTGGCTAACGGGTAAGGCATTGGTGTAGCCATTAAATTTTCAATTAAGAGGCAGTAAAATTTCAATAATGGTCGTTAAGAAGCAGACGTTACGAGGCACGTTGATTCGGGTACGTTGAATGCTCGGAAAGGAAGGGGCGGAAGGTAAAACGGGGGCAGTCGAGAGCGAAGAAGGGACAACTGACCGTCAGGTGCGCCAGATGCAGACTAACCTCTCCTTCGATACTAATCGTTTCCCGATCGTTTCTAAACGAACCTCGTGTAAAAGTAGGAGAAACTCTCTACCTTCCTTTCGATCGAGACATTGCTATTAGAATGAAATTAGGGCGGTGCAGCGTGAAGCCGAAACGAGTGCGGCGAGGTGCATCGATTTTGAGAACACCTGTCGACATTTAATTGATACCCGAACTTTGTTATTATTTCATTAAGTAAACCAAACAGTTACCCTACAGACGATACACTCTTTTAATTTAATTTGCAGTCTAGCATCAATTTATAACCTGAGACCGATACAATCGGACCCATAAATATTCCACAGATATAAAAATCAGGGCTCGCGAATACCAAAAGAAAAAAAGAACACATGGCATTAAAAATGTTAATACATTTAATAATATATATTACAATGTTGGGGAGAAATTCGAAATATTAATGAAACATATAAAAAGAACTGGAGTACGAGCATAAAGTAGCTTAAAACCGAAGTGACGGGGGAAAGAAGCGCAGGACAATTAAATAACTTCCCATTTCCACGGAGCCACCGGTAAAACCCCGCGTACACGTGCAGGTGCGCGAAAGTTATAACCAGTATCAAGTAACCCATTATATTCCGCGGTAAGGTTAATACTGGATGAATTGGAATTGAATATTATGCTCGGCCTGTGCAAACAGGCCTCGACGATGCAGACGTAGAGCTTCGAAACATGGAAACGTAGTTCCAACGGACGGCACAACCCCCTGGTACTCGGCTGGCCGGTCACTCGCTCGAAATTGTAATTATAACGTCGGTAAGTAAATTATAATACAATGCGCAGCGGTGTGTTTGGTATTCATAAGATAAATAATACCGGCGTATAGCCCGGCAAGCAGGAATTAGGGACGACGGGGTAAGATGAGGTGGCGGTGGGAGGTAGGAAAGGAAAGGTAGAGGGAGAAGTTGAATTTCACTTCGTGAAATTCACGAGCTCTACCTTTCCACGGTAAGGAGGCTTGACCTCGGACCACCTGAAAATCACCCGCCGAAGTCTTCTGACCTTTGTCGACGCTGCCAGAAAAAAAATCCTTGGCACTGTTTTTTTTTCGTCGAATGAAATTTACAAAGTACCGGAGTCTCTTCGGGGTTAAATCGCTGTTAGAGTCAGGTTCATTACTGTAGTTAATGTCGCGTCAATTGTCGCCGGTGACGGGCAGAAATTTGTAAACGTTAAAATTCCATGCGATCATACGCGACGGCAGGGTGAATTCAGGAACGATGGGAGAGAGAAGACCGTGGAGGAAGCTACGGCAGTTATTATTAATTAACTCGTTGGAAACGTCGAGAGTTATCCGACGAAGAAACGGCATGTTACGTATATCTGAAAATTCTCTTCTGAAAGACCTTCACTTGAGACGGTCAAAATTACAATGATGGTTGGTATGTAACGTAGAAGGATATTGATTGTTAAAATTTTTCCATAAAAGCCGAATTGAAACAAACGAGCTTATTAGCTCTTCTCGTTCTCGCGAGGCTCTAATGCCGGGGCACATAAAGTCCAATATACACGAGAGCCGGCCACACGATGACCATGACTCAAAAGTTCCCTCATCGCGTCGGGTAAATAACACCCACGTGACGGTGTCGCTTTCTTCCAGTCGGTGGCTAGATTACCGGGATGAGTTATGATAATTTCTGGCGGACGGCGATCAACGACGTCGGGCAATCAAACATGGCGCCCGTGGAGCAATCGAGCGCCTCCAAGTCCGCCAACGCCGTTGGCGTAATATCTCGTGCTGAGAAATAACATGGGCCTCCTCGGTTGGCGCGATTTCTACCCGGACACCTGTCCTCTCGCACCTTTCCGCCAAACGATTAATCTTTGACGGAGATAAGATTCTAATCTTGTCTAGATTCTCGCAAATGATTTCGGCGACCATCGATAAGCTCTGAGAAAATGGTGATTCGTGAACTATTTTCGTTCATCTTAATAATTTCGATGATTTGTCGTGTAAAAGTGCTAAATTTAAGTGTTATATGTCAACGATGCTATTAATTTTCACGGCTGTGATCCTACGTCATTTTTAGAATCAATGTTTACATTTGGAAGTGTTGTATCTCGTTCTAAGCCAATTTCTTAATGTTTCAATTACAAGGAGGCAGGAAACGTCCGTAGGTCGTCTTCTAAGAAACGCTGTTCCGATCGTTCCAAGTCGTGTTTTTCGCAGATTATTAAATAATGACGGACGGATTTGACGATCGCGCAAGTAGACACCCACGCGAATAATTTGGCTCGAAATTCTCTCGTCACCCAGCAAACTTTCTCGCGTCGTCCTCTTATTAACATCGTTAATTCAACGTTCATCCTATATACCTTTGTGGTCCCCAAATTATCAAATAATTGACTATGACCCACGAAATTTAATCGCATCGCAGATAAAAAATACTCGGCTGCCTTCAAACAGCCAGACGCATCTCTTTCCAAACTTTCCTCCAGTGGCACTCCCACGGTTAGAAGAGTGGTCCAAGAAGCATTGAAGAATCGCGGGTGCACCGAAAAGCGTGGACACGAGTCGCGCGAACGAGCGAACGAGCAAGCGAGCGTTCGTTGGTAGGATTACGAAAGAAGCGAAAAGCGTACGTGCCCGGACGGACGTGACACGATGACGGGTGATCGAGGCCACCGGAGGCGAGCGGACCGGTGCACCATGCACGGAAAGGAGAGCCAGATAGCAGACTCAGAATCAGAATCAGAGTTGGAGTTGGATACGCCGATGGAGGTGGAGTGGAACGCGAAAAAAGAGCGAGTCGAACCTGCTGCTCGTCGGTGGAAGCGGGAGGCACCGGTCCGATAAAAGCGCCTCGCGGGAGGACGAGAGACGTAGAGGAGTCTCGATAGCCAATGGAACCGATGGAACCAATGCGCGTGTTGCCAGTTTATTCCCACCGGCCAATCGTATTAAATCGCATCGACCTCTCTCCCTCTTCCCTCCCTCTATCCGTACGTACTGTCCCTCTTCTCCTCTCTTACTCTCTCCCTCCGCCGGCGATCTCCTCTCATCGCTCTCTTCGATCTACCTCCTCCATCCTCTTCCGTTCACCGAGGACCGGCTCTCTCTTCGGTCTTCGGTGCTTCGTGGCGCGCGTACGCGCGACGAGGAGACGAAGAGGGCATCCAGCGTAGCGGAGGAGGCAATTTTATCGCGCGAGAGAGCCAGACCGGCCGAACGAACCGAAGGAGGCCGATGACGGAGGAGAAAGAGGAGGAAGAAAACGCGTCAGAGACGCTGTTGGAAGTGTAGGAGGGGGTGGGGTGGTTGGGGGTGGGTACCGCGAGAAGAGTACTCCAGAGAGGACGGATATGTCTACGTCTCTACGTGCCTCCGCGGTATTGCGCCGTCTCCGTCTTATCGATAATTGGAAAAAAGAGCAAAAACGACGAAGGAAAGAAGAGAAACGACGACCACGAGGAACTAGGACGACGACGACGACGACGACGATGAGGAGGTGGAGGAGGATGAGGACGAGAAGGACGATGAGACCTGAGAGAAGAAAGAAAACGACGGCGACCACGTCGGTGGCAGTCAACCCCCTTGTACCCGTTCCTCTCGGTGATCCTTGCTGGTTTCTCCTTTCCACTCGAAGTGTTCTCGTTCCATCCGTCTTTATTCGCGATTCTCCTTCTCCTCCGATGCCCCTCCACCTCTTGGTCCTCTCCTCTCGTCCATCGGATGGTGCTCGGAGGTCCGCGAGTCGGAGGTAGAGAGGAAACGGAGCCGGTGGAGGTGGATGGGCACTCGACGGTTGGAGGAGGTGGAGGTGAAGGTGGTAGAGAGGGGAAGCCTATCCTACGAACGGCGGGAGGGGGAGGCCAGCAGGCCAGACCGGAGTAATGGAAGCTGGAGTAGATATTGTATGGCATTACCGGACGAACTTTCCGCGGTGAACATTGCGATATTGGTTTCGAAGAGCCAAGCCGGCCTGCCTGGACGGAATTGGCCCGCGTAACTCGTTCTTTCTTTCCCTGTGTATCTCACTCTCCCTCTTTCCGCTTTTTCAACCCCTCTTTCCTGAACGTTGTGTCTTTCCGCGATGGAAGGTAACGATCGAAATAAAATGTATCTATGCTTGGCAAAAAGGACTTCCGAGAGACGGAGTTTTTTGGATCGACTGAAATTATACTCTGTCCTTTAACTCTCTATAGTCCGAATTTTGTGTAGTATCTTAAGATGAGTTTCACGATAGTACAATTAGAAATTGATAAAAATACTATTTTAAATAATGGATTAAACCTGGATATTAAATATTGAATTGTAAAGAATGTCATGATTTTCATGAGCTGAATTATAATATTTGGCAATGTCAAAAATATGACTTTGAAGAATAGAAGCTTACAATTAGATGTGTTCCTTTGAAGTCACAGGGGCTCATAGAGGGTTAATATCGTTCTGATGATATGTCGATGGCGTTGGGTCGTTATTAGTGGCGTTAACTTCGTTAAATTGCCATGGAAATGAATTAAAATTCCTCCACAAATTAGTAGCAGTAGAAGTTACTATAGTTTAAATCTGTTTTATGAAATTTTTGAATGCAAAGTTTAAGTTTGAAACTCTGGTAGAAAATATGGCCACCTCCGGAATGTGTATATTCTTGGGCAGGAAAGTGTGCAACTTTTAAGTCCAAGAAAGAAAATCTGATGGGAGATAGTCGATGTCCAATCAAAAGAAAGCTGCACATCGAAAATCGTAAGGATCATAATGACACTTTCTAAGATCTGGATGGTAACAACGGAATATCTCGTTAAGCAATAATAAGAACGCAATCAATAAAGTTAATAGCTTAACTAAACGAGTGCGCTTCGTGATGTATACAAAGTCGTAATCTTTGCAATTTGTTGCGCAGTGAGAGTGAAATTAACAAGTACCGCAAATATGTCAGGCACAACTAATTGGGCAATTTGCATATAATTATACCCATCCGTCGAGATCGCACATGATGCAGTTTTTAATGCGGAGCGAGCAACCCGTAAAATGTTCAATTTTCTGTTGTGGTATAGACCTTCAAACTGTGCAAATTTGATGGTACACCACTCAATTACCATGTTCCATCATTATCCACGCGGTAAGGATATGATTACTTCATGCTTTATTACTCAGATACATGTGTTACTTGACACTATCGTCCTGAATAATTAATGTCCCAGAGCGCTCTGAGTGAATATTAATTAAACGTACAACGCTTCTACGCAAAATTACTGCAAAAATCATTCACCATACGATGAAAACGCAAAAGGGTGTATAACTAAGTAACGGCCTACCAGCAAACGTCATCGATGCACGAATGAGAACCACTGTCGGGGATGCACCGAGTCCTTATCGTTGAGTAATGTGCAACGGCAAGAGAGTCGCAGGAGTCGACGTTCTCGTAGGACAGTTATGAACCATCGTTGCACGCACACCGTGCAACGTCAGGTTTCTGAAACCTTCCCTTCTTTCTTGCGGCATTGTCTCCATTGTTCAAGGTTCGACTGCCAATACGTCCTTTCCATTGTACCCGTGCCACCAGGCAGATATCTATTTCCGGTACTCCTGTGCTTTTTGTGTTACGCACTTCTGACTTTTAAGTGATCGCCTATCGAGGCGTTGCAGGTGCACGTGCGTGAGAACACATTCGTCCCCGTACGTAGGAGAACACACGCACTGTGGGCTCATGCTTCGTAGAGATGGCAAAGGAAAATGTTCGCCACTGTTTTCCATACATTTAAAGTAATCTTTTGGGTGTTTTGATTTTTTGCAGAGGACAAAATATCGCAAGAAAGTCCAAAACGATGCATGTTCTGTGAAAATACTTCAAAATTCCAGACTTCTGTTTCATTTAGAGATTTTAGAATGTATAACGATGTAAAGTTTAATACGCCCTTTGGAAAATATTATATCCGAAGAATTTTCGATGCCCGGCGCTATTAAATGCAATGAAATTTCCTATACTCATAAATTATAATATTTACGAATTTTTGAATATATTCATTACTTAAGTATTGCCATTAAAAAGGACAAGGTCCTGCTGGCTGTATTTATCAATTTGCTTCTTTAAAGTTTCCGCTTTGAAAATCCTGATTAGAAATAGTATCACTTCAGTAATAATGATAAAGTTAGCAAAATATCGACTCAATTGAAACATTTAGTTTTCCTAACAAATCATTTTTAAAAAGAAACTTAAATGTGCCTTGTACTACGTCAAAGGCACAGGGGCCCATAGAGGGTTAAAATACACCCTCTCCTCATCGATAGCAAGCCAGAAGTTCAGTACAAAAAATTCCAAATTTATTTCAAATCGTATCCATTCCATGTTTCCTCGAATACAAGCAAAGTAGAGTCTTTGTTCATTTTACGAACTGCCAGAACATTTCCAGAGGACTTAATCACCTGTCCCTTAAGCGATAAACGGTTGCTCCAAATCGTTCGAGGAACGAGGTCGCGCATCGGTATACACTTTTTCTCCTGAATGAAAAACAAAAAGATACGCAAGTCAGTGACAATCGAGTCAACAACCCGCGGGCGTTCCGCTCATCGTTACCGCAGGCATGGCGTAGAACAGACGATATCTTCTGGAGGAAGCGGTGAACATTTCGCGTCGAAGGATCGTACAGTTTCACGGAAAGAATAAAACCAGCCGTTACTAACGGTACCTCCGTCGATACCTGACTCATGCAGACGTCTCGACCGAATGAGATCTTGACCATTCTCTCTGCCCATTATCTTCTTTTTTACAAAATAATCCATCGAGGAAACCGATCGCTATCTTCACGCTTCATATGCCTTAATTGGGCGTTGTCGGACGATGGAATTAATTTGCGATCAAGGAGTCGCGCAACTAACGAGAGAGGAGCGACGAAACGTCTTCCTTCTTCGAGTACCCTCTGTAAACGTATCGTCGAGTTCCGCCGAAAATTACTCGACGTCGGATAAATTAATATTAAAGATTCCAACGAAGATTATCGCGTCTCTTCGCGCGAAACGTTCGAGCTTAATTGATTCAAAATATGCTTCGGCTATAATCGTTATTAGCCCTCGACACGCTCCGACTTTGTGCATACTTTCGAGAGTTTCGTTCGTCGGATCTATCAGCGTTAGAAATTCTCTCGAGGCTCAACGTTTTCTAAGCTTTCTTGAAAAGCTCTGATAAAATTGCCCTATCATCGAGAGAACTTGGTGGATTTGAACGTTCTTACGAGGAAGGAGAAGCGAAAGAAGGTGTATCTGTCCGTGGGATCGAACCGAGCAGAATGTTCGGTGCACGGTACGAGGGACACGGAGAATGCAGTAATGACAGGAAAGCGTACAGTCGGACAGATATACGTACACAGACGTATCTGCACACATCGGCGGGACTATCTGGCTGGATAGGCCTCCAGGCCGAGTGGGACGAATCCTCTGCATTCGGCGATTTTTCGCTTTGTAGACGTCTACCTTGTGCAGGGCGTTTTAAGCTCTCAGAGGTCTCGGTGCTTGTGACACCCGTGCACGTGTCGTCGAATCGATCGTCGAGTTTAAACGAGAAACTGCCGGCGGGGTCGTGGTTTCTCGAATTCCGTGAGTCGTTCGATAATAACTTGGATTTTCGTTTCCGTTTATTAGGGGGCATGATGAGAGAGACTCGCGACTTAGCTATTTCATTGTTAATCGTGTTGTAAGATTTGTGATAGATCGAAGGGGTTAATTTAACAAATATGATATTTTAAGAAGAATTGGAAACAAATTTTTATTTATAAAGGTAACGTTTAAATTCTTTCAACAAGTAGAAAACACATTTATTTTATGGATACTGTTATGATGGGTTATTCTTCTCCCTTCCACGTTTCTTAATTTTATAGAATATGTAATACACAAATTCCTCAACTTTTTAGCTTCTTTGCCGCATGATTCCTGGTTTGTCAACTTCCTTATTTAATATATTCAAGTACGACAGATTCAACGTCCGTAAATCTAGTGTTAATTAAACCAAAATAAAATTCTTTTAAAAATGTTGATAAAGAACGATACAGTATTTCAAAAACTATTAAAAATCTTAACTTCGGTATATGTATTCTTACTTATATACTCTCGCGCATTATATATCCATTGAATCATAGAACTATGTCTACCTTTGTTGCATATTTTGCAGACATCGATACGTATAAAGAACGGTGTACTCTCTGTTAACACTAAACCTATCAAGCCGGTCAAAAGACCGGTTCAAAATTTTTTCTTAAAAATTACCTAAGTTAATAGACCAGCCATGTAGTAAATATTCCACTTCTATCTTATAAACCTTAAATTAGTTAATTAATCATCTTTTTCATCACTTCGTTACTCTTTTCCTAAAGTAGTTATTAACACTAGATTTACGGCAACCTTGAAATTGACGGATTCCTACTTTTCTAAAAATATTTTTTAAATTTATTAAGAAGCAGTGCAGTAGATATTTCACGCCTATCCTGTAATACACAAATTACTTAACTGACCGTATTTTTTGCCGCTTTATCCATTTATCCTTAAAGTATGGCACGTATTTAATATATGTAAAGATGCTAAATTTAGCAGATGCAAATTTTAGTAGACATGACGCAGGTAGTTTTAGTGCGAAATAAGAGAAATCTCACGATCGATACCCAATGTTTCAATATAATTTCTAAGTAAATACATTATTTTACCTGTAATTTACCTACTTCATGATAATATCCTTAAAATTTGCAATACATGAGACTTTTCTCTGGATCGTCAGAGGAGAAAGATTCTCGGAAAATTCGCGAGTCGAGGAAGACGTTAAAGTTCGATAGATCCCTCTCGTGCTCGTTTTTCCTTTTCCCCTTAAGCGCTATCTTCGCTTATTCACCTATCGCGTTACGCCAACAGATCTCCCCGTTGGGTCGGAGCTCACCGAGACCTCGATTCATTTGCACATCTCATTAACTTCGTTGTTTCAAGCCAGCCGGAGGTATCGTCGACTATCAACCAGGCATCGACTTGGACGTAGGAAGTGATTCACGGTTCACCGTGCATCATTTCACGTGGATTCGACTTGCATCGGCCGCGTATGCATATTTCTCGCCGCTCGTACGCAGTTTCGTGCGTTTCGTAATTTCCCAGTTATGGCCTGTTCAGCGAGTAAATCCCGCGTTGCGTCGATTCCACGAGAGCCCTGGCTGGGGTAATTATTAACGGTTAATCGTTCTCGTTCGAGCGAACCTCGTGGACTTGTACCTGGGAAGATTTTGTAATTGCACGGATTATAATCGACGATCGCGTGCTAAGCCTCCAGCGGTGTGTGAAGCAGAGATTGAGGAAAAAGTTTCGAGTCGAAAATTGAACCGTGGAAGAAGTGGAGGGAAAGGGTGGAAGTCGTTGAAGGGAGAAATAATAAAAAAAAAGGATATGAGGTTAAAGGGGGATATTTGTTTGATGGAAATTAATATATAATAGAATGGACGGATGATTAATAGATGGTACACTTGGTAATAAGTTAATTCCTTAGTTAACGACGAGCAATAAGTTTGAAGAGTTAACAGAGACTCGAGGATGATAATAACATAGGAGAATCAATTAAGCGAAAAGATCGGACAATTTGCAATTTGGCTTGAATTTGGCGTGACGGTTAGTCGTAACGATTCGAATTCAACGGGGAGTTATTACGCTGCCATGAAATAAGCTGCGACCAATGTTTCGATGAAAACGCGGCACGATCACGAGAATCGACATGCTCCACAAAGAGAACCACCTTGCACGCCGATCCTAATTGTCTGGGGGAGCCAGGTGGGACTTACGCTCTCTTCCTGTCCGTTCATCAAACTGTCATTCGACGTCAGGCCCAAGAAAGACGGAACGGTTAAGGCCAGAAATTCCGCCATGAGAATCGAAGGATCGTTAACCGCGGAAATTAAGTATGCATGAGCGCGCAGAAACAAAACAGAAATTTCGCCAGAATATTATTTTAACATTCCACCTTTGAAACGTTTCACTCGAAAAAGCTGCGGATGAAAGGAGTCGCGAGCACGCGAAATTTAACGGCCCCGTTGGAAAAATTTATTCAAGGAAAAGATGAAAAAATTCAGAATAAGTCTATATATTTCGAATATTCGTACATACAATAAGTATACATAATTATATAAATATAGACGATATCGTATAAATATTCATAACATATCAAACATAAGATTAAACGGTACACAGGACATTTTAATATTAATTTTTTTCAGTTTGCCGACTTCGCGGTTTAATTATTTTCGTTACCCGTGGGTAGCATAAATACGAAATAGGCGTAATTTCCTGCGAGTACGATGGCCATGAAAGACTCGTGTCGGTTTTGATGGCATCGCCAGGACGTTACCTGCCACCTTAGCTTCTTTCCATTCGTTACTTCCTTTCGATTATCTCGCACCGTCCTCTATTAATCAGCCCCGACAGTCGGTGTTCGCTCTTAATTACGCGGGCTTGAAGCTCGCGTACGTAGATTGACCATAAAGATCGCTCGGGTACAGTCGATTCTTCGATGAAACCGGCGGCATAAAAGGGGGACGGTGAGCATTAACCAAAGAACTATACACGAGGTAAGCCAGACAAGGACACTTTGTGACCGGCCGTTAAACCACCGTGTAGTATCGTAGGACGTCATTAAGAGCGTTTAATCGATCCGCGAACACGTAGAAATCGTTTCTATTCTCAAGCCTTCGTCTTTCTTTTCGCCTCGCTCTAATGACAATAACTTTTACAGACGAGCGCGACTAGTTTCTTGCGGGAGAGCATGATTGCCATCGTTATACGGCTTCTTCTTCTTCCTCTTCTTCTTCTTCTTCGTCGTCGTCGTTGTAATCATTTAAACCCCCTAATTTAACGTTTAATCGGAATAACAACGGACTGCCAAGTCGAATCAACATTTAACGTCATTCATCGGCCGATATCAAAGTACATCGATGAAAAAACTATTCCAAAAAAAAAAGATCAATAATCAATCACATTTGTTCTGTTCTATTTATCCTGTCGTCGAAGAACCTTTCTCCGTATCGACGTCTCAAAACGTTACATCGTCGGACCTACGGCTACTGCCTCGCCGATACAAATAATTTCAATTCATTACAGGCGGCAATAAAAGTTAATGAAACGTAACCGACGTACGAAGACTTATTTCTTCGACTTGGTTCGCGGGCAGCAACGTCCAGGCCCCTATCCTGGCGTGCGTGTGAGTCTTCGTTGAAAAGGCCGGCTCTGATTTAAGACCCAAGCCGACTCTGACGGAATACCACAGATATTAGGAACGTTCGCTCGACGAACGAAGCTATAGACAGTCATATCCGGCGGGCACCGGCAATTAATAACTCGCCAGGGCCTATTAATGCCATTGTTCAGAGACGCGTGACGAAAACGCGAGAGTGTTAGTGCGTGTAACCGGCAGTACGTGTTGGAGGCACACATCATCGCGATCTCGTGCCTCGTGGACCCTGGCTACAGGGCATTTTAAAAGCGAGGGTGCAGGAACGCGAACAGGTGAACCGTTTGGTCACCACGTATATACTTGGAGTCTAATATATGTGCGTAACGCATACAGATCGGTTGGTATATAGTTGCTCGTAATCGGTAGATTCGATCTGTCGATCGATCGAATCACACCACCCGGTGAGGGGAAACGGAGTCTCGTAAGATAGAGCGAGATTTTAATCGACTTTCCGTAGGTGCACGCACAGCTGGAACAGTGTGTTTTTTTTTTTTGAGCAGCCGACGTCCTGTTCGAAACTTGCAAACGTATTTCGTAGGAGTAAGTTTTCTGGCTGTCCGATCCTGCATTTTATGACGCCGCTTTTATAAAGTTCGCTTCCGCCTTGAGGATCCTTTCTACACTTGCGTCTCTCTGAAAGTGTTGGAAAGTGTCTCGGGGGAGGTTCGAGCAAAGTGGCACGTTGCCCACGATGAGCGGGAATCGTTTCGCTAAGTTGACTTATTTGCGGATGGTATTCCATGGGTATAGGCTAGATAGCTGTGGAGAGAGAAAGGAAATTGGAAATATTTTTTATAAAGGATAATGGTTTGATATTGAATAAGTCGCGCGAGAATTAACGAAGGGATGAAATTTGACGGTGTTACAGGCAATTTGAAAGTAAATTAACACCGTTACAACGTTTTTACATGGGAACGTGACGAATGAAAGCGAATGTGATGGAAAGGGATTCAATGCACCATAAAGACTTATTTAAAATTCGGTTAGTACGAAGCGTAGAAAAAAAGCGTTCGTTTCCGAATAAAATTTGATTCGTTCACGTGCACGCACAACGACGATAAAGTTTCATCGGGTTCGTTAAAACTCGCATCACACATTAAAAACTGCGGCATTTTTATACGAGTAAGAAATAACAAATAATACGTGAAACGCAACAATGAATGGAACGGAAATAAAAAGTGCAAGGGAGATAGAGAACAAGAGAGAAAACAGCTTTATCCCGATGTTCCAACGAAATAATTTTTCACCAGCCCGTACGTTGTAATCGCGAGGAAAAAATCATTTTGTTATTTCAAAAAGTACAATTCACCGTTCTACCCTATTTCATTCTATCGTATCCAATTACGATCACCGCCACGTCACTCCTGATTTTTCCCCAGAATTTTCCATTGTTACGTCTCCATAGCTCTCCTAACGAAGAGATCCGGCAATTGGAGCACGAATAACCGGCCATATTGATCGCGCTCGAGCGCAACGCGAAATCTCTAATATATCGGCGCGAAGTATCGAAGCCGTGAAATTTATTTGCTATGTCGGAAGTACGTCGGTATAATCAGTGTGGCGTGAAGGTAATAATAACGATACGTTCGTACCTGCACGTACGTGTGGCCAACCGGGTAGCCAGTACGCGATACAACTCAGACTTACACGTATATACACGTACTACGAGCACGAACATAAGAACACGTAGAAACGTATGGAAACGTAAGAAGCAAACGTAACGCGTCTACGCACACATAGACGTTACACGAAACCTTCTCCGTTCTTACTCGTGGCTCATTACTCCGTTTGTATTATGCTGCCCCGTATACAGGGCGATGCTATCTATCGTTGGTATATCGGCGAGGGTCGTTTCGAATTTTTACCACGACTTGATAGATCGTTTCGGTCGGCTCTGCGTTCCTTTTTTTTTCGATAGCCACTACCGGAACAATCGTGACCGAATGGAGGGAAAAGAGACGAGGAAAAGAAACAGGGGGAAGACAGGGTCTCCCCTTTAGCATACGTTCTTATGCTAATTTGCAATTACGTTACGCGCGTATTGCTATCTAACTGCGCGACGCGTACGTGCCACGATAACCGAGAAACGAAACCGGTTGGACGCGTATCGAAATCGCGCGAAACCAGAGATTTTTATTCCTTCCCGCTAGCCGTTTGCCGCCGGAAGCGAAACAATTTTCGGAATTCCCCGGCGGTGATTCAATGCTCGGACGATCAACGTTGCGGAACGCTCGGAAAGTTCGAAATTTCCTTTTCAGATGGAAATCCAGAGTGGGTGGGATGGAAAGAGAAAGCAACCCTCCGATGCTGGTGAGCTTCCATGATTTTGTTCTCCTCGATTCAGCTTTTGTATCTTGGAAACTCGACTTCAACCTTGCTATCTTCGACTCCAGTTTCATTTTCTTCTTCGACGGAATGGAAATTCACGATTCCAGTTTCGTAGGATCGTATTGTTACATTAATCGAGTCAAACTAAACGATCTATCTTGCGAAAGATTAACGCGATTGTCTCGAGAAGGAAAAATTTCACCTTCTCTTCGGTAGAAGCGTCAGAAAACGACTTCTTAGTTTCCATTCACGCATTTACGGATCGCAGGCAGATTATTAGCCCATGGAAGGACGAAACCGAGGTGCTTGATTCAGAATCAAGATCGTAAAATCCCTGGCTTCCGTTCACACCGAAACGGCTCTTCGAAGTCCGTCCTTTCCGTCTCTCTCCTTCTTTTCCGTCTCTTCACCGAACAGCCAATAAATCTGGATCCGGTCGTCCGGATCATGTGTGCGGCTACTAAGGCGCTTACGCATTATCTCTTCTCTCTCTCTCTTACCCTTCCTCTCTTCGTTGTTCTCCTTCCTTCTTTCCGTTCCTCCGGTACAGTTCCCATCGAAGTACCTCGTGCCACCCCTCGCGTCTCCGGGCCGCAACAAAACTCAAATCTAACTTATTTACATATCTCCGACGATGGTGGTGAATTACCATATTCACGTGTACATATATATATGCGTGTGTACGCGCGAATAGAGAGTAAGATAAAGGGAGAGGGATCGATGTAGAGAGAGAGAGAGAGAGAAGGGCGAGAAAGAGGGTGAGACCTCGGATGGCACATACGTGCCAGCGCATATGGGAGGCAAAGACGGACGTGAGGTTGGACGCACAGGTACGGTTGGAGGGAGGAAGGAGGGCCTCCTGCTGCCCGATGAAACCCCCGTATAGAAGTACACCTAGTGTGCAAACGTGGATCGTATGACACATACGTCGTGGCCAGGAAGAAAAAACGTACCGCCACCGTGTAGAAGTCCACGAGTACGAAGAAACGTTTCCGATAAGTGTATGTGCGCGTGCACGCACGGCTACCTCTCCTTTATTGGGCCAGGTGAAGGGGCTGGGCCAAGGTCGGTCCCGTCTTTCTGTCTTTCGATCGTTACGAAGGGTTGCGGATCGATGAGCACGGATTAGCATCGCGCCACGCTAATGTCTGCGTATCTTAAAACGGTTCGCGCCGGATGACTCCGCAGGAAGGGTTGGAAACTGTGCGAACTATACTATGTAGATGATCTATGATGTGGCGGAGACTACTTTGAGGTTGAATCAAAGTATCGATACTTCTTGATGGATAAGTTGGAGTAAAATGTAAAGATGTAGATATATAAGATTCTAGGTGTTTTCTGATAGAAAATTGAATAGTTTTATGATAATATTGTTACGAATTCGACCCCTTATATCGTGTCGATTGTTAAGGTCTAGTAATGAGGGCTTCTTGTTAATAATATTTTTAATACTAGATTTACAGCTGCTAAATCTGCTATTTTTAAATGTATCAGATAAGTACTTTGAAATAAGATGCATGAAATATCTACTGTATTACTTCTCTATCAGTTCCAGAAATATTTTGATAAACGTTGAAGCCCGTCAATTCGACGGCTGCGGTAAATTTAGTATTGAAGATAAAATTATCCGTGAATTTGCATTTAGGATAGTGATGATATTGTTATTCAGAAAATCCAATGGTTATATTTATAAATATCGTCTCTGTCCATTATGTCGCGCCCTAGTTATTAAAAGCGTAACATTTTCCAAGTGCAGGATACGAAGTCAAAATTAAAATGGATTTTGTAAAGGCGAAAAGTCGAACCTAAATCTTTCGTGAAAAGATCCTAAGAATTCGGAGCAGTTTTCAGTCCGATACCGTTCACCCGGATCAATGTTGAAAATCAAGATCGAGAAAAGTCGTGGCGTTGCGCAGGTAGCACAGACAGAGTCGTCCGTTCATTGTGCGAGGCGAGAAGAAGCGGCTATAGTGGCGAAGAAGAAGTTACGTGTGTCGGGCGAGGAAAGTGATACCCATTCAGACCGGCGTTCTTCCTCGTCCACGGGGTGTCCTAGAATTGGAAACGTGAGACGTGGACTGTTGGATGCAACAAAGACGACAGGTAGAAACACTCTCGTGGCCCCGGCAATAGACGGGAAAAACCTCTCGGTCTTCCGTGAAACTGGTGCTACGGGTTTTCAAGCGATCGGATACACGCCATTTTTCACGATCCTTGTATCATCTCCGTAAACTGAACGAAGATGTATATACACAAATATCTGAGACGAATATCTCTATATACATATACAGATTCATAGATTCCCTTGTAAAAAAGTTTGGAAAATATTGGAGAAAATAAAAGATTTATTCGTATAAAGAAATCGTACGATTCGAAAGTAGAGGAGAAGGAAATTCGCACGGTTAAAAAATCCACGACGACGTTGGTAGCGCGAAGGAAAGCGGAGAGACTGCACTTGAAAATTCAAATCCCGGGAGTGAAAAGGGGATGGACGATGAGAATGAAAATACATTAGGATTTCCACAAAGGGAAAAAGTGGCATTATTCGCCGAAGATCGGTACAAAGGCATTAGCAGCATTTTGCTCCCTTAATATATTATTCCTCTCTCAAGGACTTCCTCGCCCCTTGGCTCAATCCTTTCAATAGATAGATAGATAGATATATGTATATATAGACCTATATACCTACGTATAAACGTGTACATCAGGCAGAAGAAGCCGAGACGAGGGCGACGTAGCCAATACTTTTCCCTTTCGATCTTCGGGGCCTTCGGGGTCGTCTTCGACGCGAGTGCAAGCACGATGCAAATTTCTCCGTATGCAAATCACGCTGGGTGGTATGCAAATGCATTCGAACATGTGTGCCCATCTTTTCGAACCCTTTTCCGCCCCGCTCGCCGAAGATGATCGGGAACGCGCCCGATATTTGCATATCTTGGATATTTCCTCTCATTGTATCGAAACCATTGTACCGTGGGTTCTCGCGTCCGGGATGGGACACGATCTTTTAGTATGTACGACCGATCGTGGATCCGAGCCATTAATCCGAATATCTCTTTGAATCGAACCGGTGTCCGGATTGACAGATAGCTTCGAGTGTTCCCAGGATCCGGCTTCCTCCTTCGGGAAAACCTCCGTAATTTCTCGTCGTCTTCCGGTTTCTCAATGACGATAGACAGGGTTCTCTTCTGGGATCTCAAATTATCGATGGTGTGCCACCCTTGAGGACGGATTCGTCGGTTAACACGTTGAACACCACCGGTGTTTCGCTAGTTTCGTCATTTCTGCTGAATTCAAACTTTTTCTATCCAATTCACATCTTTGTAAAACAGAAACTTTAAAGATACAGATACAAAGATCTCTATCTTTTTAATGCCGATATTGAAATATTCGATATGTCTGAAAATTCATAAATATTGCAATTTAAAAGTTAGATGAATTCTCATTGATTTCAATAGCGTCGGAACCCTAGGTTCACAAATGAAAATGACGTTGAATTTTTTTATTTCAGATGAGCGAAACTTCTGGAATCATGGCAGCTGTCAAAAATACGTAAGTGTGTTTCAAACGGTACAAAGTCAATGAAAATTGTTATTTCTGCTTGCAAAACTTCCAGTGGACTATAAAGTATCAATAATCATCCGGTAAAAATGCCAAGACTACACATTTTAATGGTTAGTAAAAAAAAATTACCAAAGGAAGCCAAAAAAATAGCTGTCACAAGGGATGACCCCTTTAATCGTTTAAATACCGACATTGTAGAAGATTGTAATTTATGAGGAGCGAGGAATTTGTTTTGGTACGAGGTTGTGATAAAAATTAATGATTATTGATAATTGCGTTTAAACAAACTAGTGCGATTGTGTATGAAAATGTAGTATTGGATATGTGCACATGAAATTGGCGATAAGAAAGAACGTCGAAAAAAAACTGGCTAATGTATTGCATGCCACGTCGTAGATCAGATGAGAGAAAGAAACGGTGAACGTGAGAAAAAGGGCGCAGTCCTTGGCAGTTCCTTTAGCATATCGAAATTACGGCATAATCGAGAGCGTATCGAAACGAGGCCCAGAGCTGGGTGTATTATTCTTATAATACGATCGCGGTCGTAGCAGAGATGTCATTGTCTGAAACCAGTTCGCGCTCATGCTTCTTTGCATACCCACTCCCTCTTCGAATCGTAATTATTGGTCCGCGCACATTGATTATTAAACAGCTTATTATATGCTCCTCAACCTTGATCTTCCCGTCGTGTCTTCCATTGCATGATGAAACGATCCGAAGAAAAAGCCATCCGATCGGTGTATCGTGTAAGAAAGACTCAATGGAAATCGTAAGCGATGATTAAAATATCTAAATTGAATATTAAAATATTTTAATCATAACCGTCATCGACCCTTATATTTCGAATTTTTAATAAATCGTTCTGGTAAAATTAAGATATGCAAATTGGAAATGCAAGCTGATAGTACAAATATTTAAACGGCAAACACTCGATTCCCAGGTTTGGTCTAAAGTAACGTATAGTTTACAAACTCCCTTCTAATTAATGTACGTCATAATAGCAAACGACGTCGCCTTACGTCAATAACGAGGAGAAACACGACGTTTACCGCTAGGAAGAGTGACATTAACTTTTCCAAAAACTACTCAACGTTCAACAAGTACCGTTAAAGGTACAATCATCCGATATTTTAATCCTCCCTTCATTTACATTCACCAAAGTTACAAATTTCTCCTTTTTACATCTAACCCAAAAAATACCATTCTCTTTTAAAAGAAAAAATAAGAAAAGGCCAAACAATCATTAACAATAGATCTACAGTAGCCCTCAAATTGACGGGTACTTATTTTTTTTTAAATTCTTCTCAAATTGATAGAGAAATTGTATAGTAAATATTCTATGTGTATTTGATAATACAGAAATTACTTATATAACCTGTTGACAGTTTGTCCCGTGACAGTCACAGGGGGAGCGTCAAATACTAAACAATTTATCCCGTTTAGTCTGCCAAAGATATCAAAGTCTATGACTAGATTCTTTGCTTCCTCTGTTTTCCAACATTATTCTAACTGAAGAAGAAGACGTGATTTAGTTTGCATGCCAAAGTGTTTTCAAACTTAAAAAAAATAGATATTTTTTGTGCCAGAATTCCTAACTTTACATCCCTGTAAAAAGGTTAACTCACCATATTTTTTACTACTTGAATTATTTTTTTGGAAGGTACTTTTTTCATATATTTAAACCTACCATATTTAGCGGTCATAGATCTAGCGTTAATGGAGAACAAATAGGTAAGTTCGACGTAACAGCAAAATCGATTGGAGAGAAGGGAAACGTGTCGACACGCGGTGCAGCTGAACGCGAGCATCGCAGCGTGATCGTTTTGCAATGTTGCTGAAATAATTGCTCGAAAACGGTTTCGCGAGCAGCGCAGGGCAGCGATGGCCGCCGGGAGAGATAGATGCTAAATTCCTCTTTGCTCTGAATTAATCTCGGCCGGAATGTGACTCCCACACCCAACTACCCCATTGCCCCCGTGGACGCGGCATGGTGAACTTTCATCACGAACGGCTTCTAGGAGGGATGCAATTGTCTGCATTGCTGGCGTCGACGTGCCCCGGTGATGCATTTTATGTTTGCTCGATATGGTTCAACTCACGGCGAAGTCACGATGTCACGGCGCACGTCGATCGAACTGCAGTTTATTTGTTTCCTCAGCAAAATATTGTATAACGATTGTATACCGCGTAACGTGTTGTTTGCACGGTAATTATTGTTGTCGTTGCGCAACGAATCGGTTCGCCGTTGCGCGGCATTGTTTAAGAAATCCGTCGCGATATTAAACTTCGTGTAGAGAGCATGCTTTTCACAGAAATCCAATAATATTTATCGAGTCCAGATAACATCGAGGATATTGTGTCATTGTGATAGAATGAGAAAGAGTGAGAGTAGAAGAATGTAATTATACATTTTGTCAAATTAACCGAAATTAGAGCCGATGTTGTGTACTGTGAAAAAGTCATGTTGCGATTTCACTAGGAATAATAACACCGAACTGGTCGAGTTTCCTCAACACGTACGATTACCGTCGCATCCGAAATTAAGGAAACATAAATTTCTCATTTAGGCGCGCTATAATTTTCCTCGAGGAGCGATCCGTAAGGTAACCGAAACATGTGCAAGTTACACGTAACCTGCATAAATAACGACAGTAATCTCTTTAATTATGCAGGGGAGATTAAATTTAGCCTTACAGAGCACACCCGTGACAAGGAATCTTAATGACAAACGGCGAATGTCTGTCGATCGGGCGCACTCACTGTTCCTGTGCATTCCACAGTCACTGAGAACCGACTGGGTTACACAACCTCGGATGCTAATACAAATCTACGAATAATAATTTCACCGATGGCTTATTAATTCTAAGTCTTCTTTCCCATCGGGAGCATCGCGATGCAACGAAACATCGACCGGATAAACGAGTTTCTAACCCCTTTCGTTATTATTTCGAGTGTTCCGATCGATTCTCTGACTGGAATGCTTCGGTTGCGATTTCCGTTTGGATCGTCGTACGTGCGATTATTTCAATTTACCTCTCGACAGGGAATTTTTTTTTCACGCATACGTAAAACGAAATTAAGCGGGCATCTTAAGAAACGTCTTAATTAATCCTCAGAAACGTCTATTGCGAATTCTTGGAGTGGCAATTAGACGAAATTACGGTACGTTCACGTTGCACAACAAAGTAGAACGGTGGGCCTGAGAACGATGATTGCCGCAAGAAGTAAGCTTTAATTTTGCTTATCATTTGCCGTGTGACAACAGACTATGGTTAAAGTATTTAAATATCGGCTAAAGTGGCACATTGTTCGGGACGTTTTAGAAAACCTGTTCTCCTCAAACTTGAAATATTTCACTGTTTTATCTACGAGAAGTGAGTAGGTATTTTTTTGTATTTCAATGTAAACCAGTACGTAGATTGAAGAAGAGGTATAATCGACGTTGTAAACTGAATTACCATGTTCGCTTTATTGTCGTAAAAATTGATGTTGTTGTTAAAAAAAGAAAATACACGTGCGAGTATGTACGAAGATGTATGTATGCAAATTCTTCTGCGAATTGTTTGAGGAAAGAGGTATGCTTTGCCGTTATATGCGAATTCGAAGTGTTTATTGCGTTTACACGCAGCGTACGCATCGTGAATTTTGACTTACGATATCGAAATTTCATTATTAGTATCAACATTCGAAGTTTGAACATCGATGAGGAAGTACCTCCCGTAAACAACGTATCGCAGCAAATTCAAGGTCTGAATATAAAAATACGATATTCTGGGAAGACAATTGCAATCATAATTACACGATTGATCAATGTAATGTTGAGTAAACGTTTCTTCCATCGTATAAATCATATTACCCTACTTACATCGTGAGAATAGCACTAACTCCAAAACATTCTATGAGCCCGTTACCTTGAAAACTTACTAAACAACTCTTTCAGAAAGTATTCGAATTCTCTTCCTTTCATAGTTGCAAAATTTCAGTATATTTTATAATTATTTTTATATTCATTTATTACCATCATATTTACATATTTGGTTTACAAGTAATATTTTCATCGTGAAGTCTTTGGAGATTTTTGGCAATACTTCAAGAAAAATCGCCGCCCTCTCCGCGATTTTTTACCTTCGAGATTCTTCGTTGCACTTTGTAAATGAACTCAGATTCGACAGCTACGTTTATTGTTCTGTATTACGCGACGATTACCTTGAATTCCAAGAAACGCCGAGAGCTATCGCATTAATCGTCTGTTCCCTGTATGACTCGACCCGGGTGTTGAGTGTCGCTTCGTAAGGCGAAATACGATCTCGTGGACGTTCCTGGCCTACATTGCGACTCATTATGTGATCGAAAGTAAACGCTCCTTAGCCCTCGTCTCGTCAGAACGACGTGAAACAATAGGTCACACCGGAGGATAGTGTCACGGAGAACGGTACTCCTTCAGGTGTATCTGACACTTTGTACTCCGATATTTCATTAAAGTGGAGATCTTTTTACGCGAGACAGATCTTGCATCAGTGGAAACATATTATTGAAAAAAAAATAAGATTTACAAGATTCAATTCTACAATTTCTCAATTAATTATGTAACTGTTTGCTGTATAATAATGAGTGACGCTCGTGATGATTTTGAGGAAATTTTCATGTTTTACGAAAACTATGAAATTGAAGATGTCAGTAAGAATTCGAGGATAAATGAAGAATCACTGATCAATTTTTATTTTCAAAATTCCAATCTGAATTATTGCGGATGTAGACACAAAAGAAATCGTACGTCGAGAGATTAATTACAGAGTTCTCTGAAATCTTTAAAGCTAAACGGCTCGAAGTTCTGATTGTTAAGGATAAAATACTTTTTTTATTTACTATGAGCTAGCAATTGTTATTGCCATGGAGCGCACGTGAATTTATCTCAGTTTGTTTCTCATTGCTGTGCGTGTCAGATCGGAGCCAAACGTACATCAAAATATAAGCAATTTTCACTCAGTGCAGATATAAAATTGTAGTTCAAATATCTTTTGCTAGAATCGCTTATACGCCCATGAAAATTAAACGGTAAAAGTAGAGTTCAGATATATTGTTATTCATCTTCTGCATTTGCATGGTCCTATTTAACATTAATAACAAATCGACCCGGTTTTGAAAACTCTCCAACGTCAATTACAAGGAGTGACATGTCCGCAAAGAACTGTTCTTAGCTTTCTAACAATTGACATGTCTCGTAAATTAGTAACATCAAGTTTCCTGGCTGCTTCATGCGCGAAAATATGCAGCTCAAAAATATTGATAGAGAATAAAAAAAAAGCATCGGAAAATGATCACAGCTAAGCTTCATTTGCAAAGGAAGAAATCGACGAGGATAGAACGTAGTGTGACTTTAACGGAATGTAAGGACGTTTGAATAAATTTAATTGTTTACAAGGATATATTTTTTTTTTATGTGGAAGCAAGTATAAATGTTTCATGGAAGAATGGCATTACAGACGTTTAAGGGTTTGTGTTACTCGAGGAAGTGTTTCTTTGTGTACTTACAGAGGAAGGTAATGCACAGCAGATGGCCATGCCCAACGCGAAGAACTTGGATCTTATTTCGTGAGATCCTAAGAATTACATTCGAATAGCATCAAGTGGCAAAGATAACTTAAAAGTGGTTTTAATCCGTTTTCTGAACGCGGCTTCTATTTCCTTCGTAATTTACTTTGCAAGTTTCCTTGCAAAAAAAAAGAGAAACAAGTATGCAATAATGATGAAAAAGTACGCTCAGCGAATTACAGTCTCTCACGCAGTAACGTAATAAAATCGTGGTTTGAGGGGAAAAGTAAATTTTGCGTTCCTTTTCGTTAGAAATGAATTTATTTTATTACTTAATTGGCTGCTTAAGAACACGGACTTTGAGCAACATTAAATATCGGTCGTTGCAGTTTACAAGATGCATTTCAAGAAACACAGACACACTGATACTTTATTTTCCAATGAATCATAAGGAATAAACAAATAACCGACATGATCCAATTGCGATAATAATTTTCAAGAAGCCGGTTACGACATTGTTAGAATCGAAGATGATCAGCATTAACACATTAACTGTCATGGAGGTCATCCGTGACCGGTGCTATTGAATTCAATGAAATTTCATAATACATTTAAATTATAATATTTATGAATATTCTAACATGTTGAATGTTTAAATATTAGCATTAAGAAGATGAAAATCTACTGAATATCTATCAGGGTCTTTAAAATTTCAGCTTTATAAATATGTGACTTTAATAGAAAAAGTTTCACGTCAGTAGAAGTGACGAAACAAGAGAAATATCGGTGGCGTTCAACGCTAACAAAATTGCAAAATAATTCTACTCCAAAAATATGTTACATTATAAATACACTTGTCAATCTTGCATTTACTTTCTACAAATGTCAACCGGTAAATTGACAAACATAACGAAATCACCAATTCGTTATTTTGAAATGTATAAGGAAGTCATATCTATAGTCACGTGTCATAAAAAAATGCAACAACATTTCCATCGACATGTTCGCAGTGCAAGCTACAAAAGTGCCCTATACAGGTTTTTGAGACGGAGAAGCGAGCAAAGATAAGGGTGGAAAAACGTCGAGTTGTGTGATCGTCCAGAAAGCAGACATGGTGGGGATTACGAGGGGGTTAGAACCTGCGCCTAAGTTCACCCTTTCCCGGCGCATGCTCCTGCACCACTTTTCCCACCCTGTCGCCGAGGTTTGACTCCCGATATGATCGGAAAAAGGAGCTAGAAGCCAAACTACCCTCACCATCAAACTGAACTCGTTTTCAGGTTCTGTCGGACACATTTTCGAGACGTATCTCACACAAACTTCTAAGTAATTATGAGATGGATTAAAATGAAATTTATCGACGATGTCGTATTTCTAGAAGTGACTTTAAAGATTACATCACGGTATTACCGCTATGCGGAGACAATTATTTGATATATTTCCCAAAAACTTCATTTATGACAAAGTATAAGAACTTGAAGAGAAATTTATTTTCTAACGGATTGTAGATTTTGTTAAAAAATTACGTATAAATATCTTATTAAATGTAAAATATGTAATATTTAATATAAATCTAGATATTTATATCCACCTAAGAAGAAATTGCGACAGCTTACGCAATTTTCTCATGGAACTTTTAACAACATGAAACCAGTCACTCCGAATCTTTCCGATCTTAAATCTATCATGCAACTACCTCTTTCATTATAAATAATAAATTCCAACTTTCCATGAATCATTGAAATCCATTCGGCAAATACTCCAAAAACTAGAATTCAATACTCTCAAGAAATTCTTCAGATTCACCGACTCGTTAAACTAATTTTAACTTCAATCTCGACAAAATCGATCCGCAAAATTTCCCACCATGCAAATCCCCGAACTTTCAACTCCCAAAACGAAATCTCACCGCACCGACCAACAAATCGATGAATCGCCAACGGAATCTCAAAGTAAACGCATAACTCAATTCACCAAATCATTCGTAACTTGAAACATTCATGCAACTGGTACGATACCTCGAACAACGGCTATCTCCTATCGAAAGCTCAACCCGAAGAACAAGTACATCGTAGAGATCCAAGCGGCGCAACCCTTCTTTCCGATCAGGCCGTTGAAGTCACCGATACTTCCGATACCTGATATAGTGCACCATCCCCCAACGTAGTGTGGTCCGTGTCCTCGTGGCCAGAAATGGAAGGGGTGCCTAACAGCGATAGTGGGGGCAGCCACCCTCACGTTCCATCAGGCAAGTTTTCCCTTCTGTCCGTGAAGCGGCGCCACCGTACGGCGTGCGCGGTAGTCGTCCCTTACTCCCGTAGAGGTTAAGTCTTGTCCTCCATCGTGAATTGATAAAACGCGCGGAAAATCAATTCTTTTTCACTTGTCCACACGATCATCGCGAAGAATACGATCCAAGAATTCATCAACGAATCATCGGTATGATGCACAAGCCAGAAGTCACGAAGAACAGAGCACAAAGTTCGCGCCAATGTGGAAGGCAACGGACAATAGTTTCGCCGGGGTGGAAAAGTGCGTGGCTGGAGGGATGACTGCGAGGGCTGCAGGAACCGAGCGTTCGAGTTAGTCTCGGCCAGAACACAGGCCCAGTAGGATCAACGAACACGCACACCATACGGGACTCGCGTCGAGTGCGTGCGATTAAAGGAAGGTCATATAGAGACACTCGCGATACGAAACCGCCGTCTACGCGCTCTCGCGGAACCACGTATCTCCGAGTACACCTAACCTCCCCCACCCTTTCTGCCGCTGGTGCATACGTGTATATAGATATATATATGTATACACTTATATCCTTCCCAAGGATTTACCTTCCTCTCCTTCCCCTTCCCTATCAACGAAGTTTTCCGTGGCCGTGATCGGTAGAGAAGAAATTTCGTGAAGAAACTTCGTGTGTGGACTTTGACGCGAGCAGCTAGCCGCGAGAGTCGCAGTGTTGTTTGACAATCGGTACTACGTCGAGGAAAGAAGAGAGTGCACTGTCAGGTGATTGTCTTTAGACTGTGATTGTGTTTTTGTGATAATTGAGAGAGCTGTGACCAAGTTTCCCTCGCGATCTATCGATTGATTGGTTACGTGAGAATTATTGGACGTTCGAGCGGAAGGGAGCAAGTATGATAGGGGTGACTTCCATGTTACCGTTGAGATACAGTGATCGTATGTGATCTTACGTCGGGTGTACAGGATGAGGAAGTAGGGTAAGGTTAGTGAATTCTTTTTATGGAACGGAGAATTTCGTAATATCAAAGTTACTTACTCCAAGCGGTTACTTTTGTTAGCAGATAAAAATAGTAAAAATTCTTTCGAATCCTCTCGCTCCTCTTGCACAGGACTTTAACGATTGTCGATGGACAAACATTTTGGATGGAATACTTCGAAATTGAATCGGTTCGTTGGGTAGATTCTTTCCAATGATCAGAATGAAAAAGTCAAGGATTTTCGTGGGATCTTTCGCGATAGGATCGTAACGTAGCCGTGGATTTCACGCATACGCACGTGCAATCGTTCCCTCGGATTATCTGAAAGTCGAAACGCGACCGGCGTGAACGTGACCATCGGACGAATTCCTGATCGTCTCGGAGCATGTTACGTACCTCTATCTCGAGCGGTCAACCAACTTGCCTCATGGCATCGGCAACAGAGGGTGGAGAGGTAGAGAGGAAAGGAAACAGGGCGAAGAGCGACTCCTCCGTCAGGGAGAACTCGAGACTTCGTGATAGCGTCTTAGCTGACTGTTCTAATCTCGCCGGCGTTTTGCGCGGCTTCGTCGTCTCGCGTCGACGATCGGGATACGAACTGGCTGATTACAGTTTAACCCAAGAAACTGCAAACACTCTAGCTTCGTCGTAACAGGATTGTCATCGAGGACACAAATAAAACTCGATCCCCTCGCATAAGCGTTATCCTAAACTAATAATTTCCGTTGACTCTAACATATCATCAACTTATCATTTTTACGTGTTTATCAAGAACTCCTGGAAAAAATGAAATCAGGTGAATCTTGAAAAATTCAAAGATACCAAATATTTTCATACAATTAAATCCAGTTTTTTGTGCAAAATAATTTTGCAAGCTCGACTTCATAGAGATACGGTCCTTGATTTATCTCGATGTAATTGTCGAATTCTCTCAAAGCTCTTGAAAGAACTGTCGTTCCTCTTTGTCAGTCGTGAAAAAGCAACGATCGGGTGAAGCACGGATCGAGTTCTCTGGATCGTGTACCAACCCCGGGTGTTCCTTTATCTTATCCGTCGTAAAAAAATTTGCTCATCGTCCATCCGACAGGCAGATCGTACTCTTATGTCGCTTCCATCGCGAGCGTGTCGCGAAATGTCCCTGAGCGAGGCTCTTGAACTTACAACAGTCGTATGTCGCGCATCCTTCGTTTGCCTCCGCGCAAAAGATATTGTTACAATCGCCTCACGGAGGAGCCTCCGAAGAGAGTCGCGTTGCTCTTCGAAGACTGCCGGGGAGACGGAAGGAGGAAGTTTATCGTCGACCGGTATATTGAGTAG
This sequence comes from Cerceris rybyensis, assembly GCA_910591515.1. Lineage (NCBI taxonomy): Eukaryota > Metazoa > Arthropoda > Insecta > Hymenoptera > Crabronidae > Cerceris > Cerceris rybyensis. The sequence goes on from OU342794.1 coordinate 4,999,584, forward strand.
CGTGCGACCGGTGGAAGAAAGCGAGTCTTGGTGCTGTGACCAGCGAAATTCCATGGCTGCGACAACCACTCGCGACGTTATTTCATTTCATGCGATTTTCCGTCATCGCTCCGGCGTCGGTGGTTTGCTTTTCCGACAGACATCGTAGCTAAACTCGTTAACAATGGCAGCTTCGTTGGGGTAAGAGGCAAAGACTTTTTTTTCACATCTTTGAAGGTATCGATACTTGAAAGATTTTTTTAAGAAAACACCTTTGCGTCGGGGAGGGTGATATTTTGTTTTCTAGGAGAATCAACGATAATGGGGCTTATAAAATGTAGGAAAAATTAGATTCTAGTTGACGTCGATGTTTAATGTTAATATAAAATATAAATCGGTGAGTCTCGTCTGGGAAATGTGTAATTTAAACTCGAAATGATTTGTCGCGAGTGAGTTATTCCACGGTACATCGAAATCCGTGCACCACGTCGCATATCAGACGACGCATTAACTTGTCGTACTATTACGAGAACCGACCGGCTATACCGCGTATATACGAGCAGTAAAATCGTCTCGCGGCATTGCAAAACACGAGGGTGGTGTATTCGTGCTTTTGGCCAATCGCCGAACCTCGTCACGCGGTGTCGAATACTTTCCGTGTAACTTTATCCTTGCTTTAACGTACAAAAATCATCGAACTTGCCATTTTTTTCCCTCGTATTTTACCAATCATACAGCAAGCTCAATCACAATCAATTTTCACTCTCCCATAATTCATAAAACTTTATCGCCTTGCAAATGAAAACTATCAAAAAGGACCACCGTAAAAACTCCATGATAGAAAATTACATTTAAAATTTCTCAATTATTTTCTATTTTATCCTCAACGATAAAAAAGGCTTCGATAAATGACAAAGTTACATTCCATCCCTGTTAACCGCGACAGTTTCTTTTCGACGAATCTCAAGTTCCTCCTTGGAATCCGTGAACGTTGCAATCGCACGAGATCGGCCGTGAATATGTAAATGTACGCTTAGTTGCACACCGTCGTAACTCAATTATGCAAAGATTGTCTTCAAACGCTTGGATATATACGTGTTTGTTGCCGAGTCTCCAGAACAAGGCGTTCAAGAACGCGACGTCGAACTTTTAAGACTCGCGGCCGCCGTTGGAGACGGTTATTTTGTACTTCTGTATCGGCGTCGTTGCATGTGCATACACGCATCCACGCACACGCGTGTCTCGCGCACGCCGGCCGGCGTTGACAAACTAATCCCCGCATTATATCGGGTGATCGTAAAGCACGCGCTGACAACTCGACAGCCTCGTAGTATTTTCGTGGGCGGCTCGGCTCTGATAAATTTTGGCGACGCGATTCGCAAGCACGGATGTTAGCAGAGATTCAGCCAGACGTCCTCTTTCTCTCTTCTTCTCGAGAGAAAATTAGGAATCCGAGCGATTTATATTCATCCTTTGCCACCATTGAAATTCAAATCGAACTTTAAACGTCGAGATGAGTCTTGGCTTCGTGGAATATCTGGATGGAATTTTGGTCTTAGGGAAAAAAAAAGAAAATAAAACAAATAACGAAGTTGATTATCGTGATAAAAGACTAGGTTGAAATACGTATCGGTGAGATCGGTTGAGTGCAACGCGGTTAAGCTCGTGTCTCTCGGTTAGCTCAGGAATCGCGTACCGGGTTGCTTGACAAGAAAACAGGCTTTAACCTTACGACCTTTGCATATTCTCTCGCGCGAGAGAAACGAGCCGCTCGGGTACCAGCTTTAAGACGATCTCAGGGTAGGATCGAGATTCACCTTGGAATTCTTGAATTTTCACGATGATTCCTGAGAAATGTAGTCGATCGTACGTGAAAGACTCATTCGTTTGGATGATAAGTCGAAGTTCATGTGACGTTTCGCAACAAGTACGAATCAAAACAGGCCGGTTGCACGTCAACGCAGTAGTTTCGAATGGTGCAACGTAACGCGAGTCACGTTGAATCGAGTTATCGTTGTTTTCGTTTCCGCGTCAACGGTGACTATCATCCAACAGCAATAATTAACTTGTGTAACTAGCGAACACCGCGAAAATTAAAGTTGCATTATCTATACGCGGTCGTGCGCCGAGTTTGGTGCCGGTTAACTTAACTGCCTCGAAGTATGCTTAACGCGCTAATACGCGCCGCTGACGTAACGCAGATTAATGCGTTACTCGAAAGTAATACCGGTACTTTATAATGACTAATGTCATCTCGATTGACATTAAACGAACGAAACGTACCGGCTATGTGCCATTGTGAGGGAGGAATCGCGATTGTTTTCAATGCGCTAAGTTAATTTGAATTGAAACGTTAACATTTTTCTACGACCAATTTAACAGTAAGCGTATCGCGTGAGCAAGTAAACGGTTCCGTCGAATGAAAATATATAATTTGTTGTAGTATTGACTAGAGGGTGTTTTCTGCGTTATGTCCTTAAGTTAACAATTTTCTGCATTTTTGAAAGAGAAATATTATTGTTATTTTATAAAAGGTGAAATGAGCGGATAGGGTAAGAATAGATAGACTTGAGGTACCGATTCGATTAGGGTTAAGAGAGCGACATTTATAGCGATTTGAAGGATTAGGATGTTTTATTTAAAATGATTCGTCGTAATTCTTCGGACTAGTGTGATTGTCGTATTATTGTTTCCATTATGATTTCGCGTGGAAAAAAAAATTGTTCGATTCAGCGGCGATGAAACGTCCGGCGTGAAATCTAGAATTAGCCGTCATTAGTCTCTTGGTATTCGTAATTGTTGGGAAAAATTTGTAGTGTGACGATGTTTGCGAGATTTTTACCTGGCTTGTCAAACGATATTAATAATTCATTCGTTCGGTGAAAATGAAAATTGCACCGTGTATGTACGACTCGACGGTGAATCGTTGGTTAATTCAATCGTTATGGAGTTTGCAACGCCGGTGCAAAAGGTGGGCCGTATGGAATATCCCTTTCGATTAACTATTATTCGTGCGTGTGTAAATATTTTTATCTATTGTCTTATTTATGACACGTAAATTTAGATCATTAATAATCTATTTTGATACAGATATGATTTGAATATTTCTTTCGGTATTAGATGAATTTCGTTTCTTAGAATTTCTTTTGGAACACTTTTTCTTTTTTTGCTTCTCTGGAAATGAAATATGCATATTTTCGTCATGAATGTAGGGACACGGGGACACAACGTTGATTTTTAGAAGAAATATTTTAATACAGTTGAAACGGAGCAGATGGAAATCAGATTTGTTAAAAATAATACTTTGAAAAAATTGCATAATTGTTTGTGCAGATCGATTATTTTAGAATTGATTTAAGAAAATTCTGATCGGACGTTCGATTAAGGGCTTAGATTTCAATGCCTCGAATTCGCATCGACTCTGAAAACGCGAGGGAAATTTGGTCGCAGCTAAAATACTTGCTAAGTAAGCGAAGGAATCACTGCGCAAAGTGGTGGTAAGTGGATCCTACCCTCGAAGGTTTCTCTATTTGCAGAGGCATTATCATTCTTTAAATTGTACCGTCATATTTTTCGGATGGCAGGTGGCTTTCAAACGAATTGTTCCCCGTAAATGAACAAAAATTCACAGAATTCCAACAATTTTCAAATCCTCGATAAATTTTCACTACAACTTAAAAAATCAATTTTTCTTCCAATCGAAAGAAACCCAAAGATCGCTTCTACCCTTCACCCTCCATCAAACTCGCTCAAATCTCTCTAAAATGTCAATCGATTTAAAGTCAATATGCAAAACATTTAATCGATTCGATCGTTCCAATCGTTCAATCCAGAACCGCAACGATCAAACTCCGTAACGGTATTTCAACAAAGGATGTTTACATCTAACGATCGAAGGGTTATCGTAGACCCAAGGGTGAAAAGAGGGGTTATCTGTGAAAAAAAAAATAAAAAATACAATGGTACAAAAGGGGGGAAAGAAAGGAAGAAATGAGGAAGGAAAGGCGGGAAGAGCGAGGGAGAAATGAGAAGAAAAAGAGGAAGGAAAGAAGAAGGGTAGCAGCGATCGGCAGGGGTTGGAAAAGGGCGGTCGGGGAGTTGAAAATATGAGATCCGCTCTGGTAGGGACCACCTAGCCAGCCTCCGGTCCTTTCCGCGGCCTCCCGCTCCTACTCTCGGCTTATCCCCACTTGCGCGATATTCTCTTCGAGATCGGGCGGTTTGGAAGCATGGTGGGGATACTAAAAGCCATCGGATTGGCTCAGCTAGGGGCTGGCCTTCCCCCACCACGGTTCCAAAGTACCGCCCATTTCCCACCAACGTCTCCGCACCTCCTCCAGGCATTGCATCGGTCGTCCGGTAGCTCTTAGTTTCAGGTTAGGAGCCTGCTAGGACGGGTCTCGTTCTCTCTTCTTGAGGTCACCCGGACAAGAACGGACGAGGGTTCGTAGCCGGGCGCGCCGCTGGACCCACGAGACGAGGAACGTGGGAGAGAGACAGAGAGAGGGAAAAAAAAAGGAAAGAGAGGGATACGGAGTATCATCGGGAATCGTCGTCTCCGTTGTCCAAACGGGGGGGTACGGAGGGTCCTCTCGTCGACCGGAGCAGTTGTCGCGTTCATTGCCGGTCAACCAGCTGCGAGGTCTACGTCACGAGCAACAACAAACTTTGCCGGGAAGAGGATTATGAGATGGAATACTCGGAGGAAGCGGCCGGAGGAAGAAATTCCGGGAACGCGTGACAAGCCAACAAGTAGTGTCTGTTGTGATCCTCCGTGTGTCCCGGCATTGAATAGTGACCACTCCTGTTATGCTCGAGGACTCGATTTGACCTCGCGCTCGTGCTTGTTTTGTGCGACGATCACGACGAGTTGTACGCGATGTACGTCATTGTTTGTGCGCGAGTTGTGTGAACTTGTATCGGCGTACTCGTCGTTGCCGCGAGTGCGGAACATTAGTCTATTCGTGTGATGCGGCAGCGAAAAGGAAGCTGCTCGCGGTATCGCTACGTCAACGACGAGGACGAGGAGGAGGATATCGGCGTTAAGAAACGCATTGAAAGGAAATTATACAAAGAATCGACGCAAGCGCGTCGTTCAGCATCACGCGAACGAAACTCGGACATCCCCTAACGGAACGTCTATGATCGCGAGCCGTCGATCATCCTGGATATAGACATCAACTATCGACGTGGACGGTCGAAAGTGATGACACGACATCGAGAACGATTTCGAAGATCGTTAGACTGACCAACTCGGACGATCCTTTGGAATTTCGATCTTCCTATCCGATCGACGGATTATCCACTGTCGACCTGAGTGACATTGACGTTGATCCTAACCGAGTGTTTTCTCGTCGATGACACGGTGTCACCGCGTAACGGGACGAATGAACCACGATCCGGATCGTGGATCTTCAGGAGAAGAATCAAACGAGAGAAGAAATCGAAAAGAGTGATCGGTCTAGACTCGGACATTGTGCAGCCCGTGTTTACAAAGACGCGTGTGACGAACGAATACGAAAGAGAAGTTCATCTGTGCGGGACCAGTGCGTGGTGCGTGACACAGTCATCATCGTAGTGTCTTCAATGAGGGCCATCATCGTGTGGTTCCAATTCGACTTTAGTGCAAGAGACTAACGAAGATAATACTAGAGGTGATCGGAAGGAAACAAAAGTTGCATCAAGAAAAACCGGTAAAAACGTTACCGACGGAACCGCCGCCTCAAACGTGTACCTCAGGTACTCGGGGAGGAGGAGGAGGAGGAGGCGGAGGAGGCGGTGGTGGAGGCGAGAAACGAAGAAGAGCAGTTTTGGGCCCGCCGGAGAAGCTCGAAGCCGTCAAAGTGGCTTCGTCACTGGGGCTCCAAGGGCCATCAGCGCCGATCGGGGCCCAATTACTGGCTACTGGGGGTTCGGAGGATGCACCGGCAGCGACCGTGTACCACGCCAATCTGGTAGCCGGTAGCAACACCTCCGTCGTGTCAGCGGCACTCCAGCAGCCCGTTCTAGCGAGTCTGAACTCTGCGGCACTGGCCAGCATGCAGGCCTCTGCGGAGGCCAACTCGCTGGATATACAGGCCATGCAGTCCATGGACTGGCTCTTCAAGAAGGAACGCATCTACCTGCTCGCCCAGTTCTGGCAACAAGTAAGTGTGTCTCATATTTCTTCTTCCGTCGATAGAAAGTGTCGAAAATTTTCGTTATAGTCTTCGTTACTTTGGAAAAATAGGAGAGGGTGGAATGAATCGGTGAGGAGATAGTTAAGTTTGAGTTCCCTGTGTAAAAAGGCACAGTTAGGAGTAGGCGTCTGACCGAATTTCGCGTGTCGGGACCCTCGTGAGTACACGTCCTGCGAGTATCCGGAAGTGGGCCGATTGCCGTCGTGCTGGGGTGAGATAATCCCGGAGGGTTGCCGGAGGGTTCGATCGTGCCACGCGTTCTCTCCTAGTGGTAACGTTTAAATCAGGAAATCTACTCGATGCGGGCAACTCAGTCACTCGATACACTTCTGGTATTTGAGTTTGCGAAATTTTACATTGTGTTGGAATAACCGAAATGGATACCGTGCGTGTGTTGACACGACAGAAAAATACCGTGTTCCCGTAGTCATCGTGTCATAAATATTCGTAGTGGGATGCAAAGTTTGAATCTCGTTGTCTTGCCTCGTCGTGACGAGGAACACTTGTAGCTTCCTAGGTGTAATTGCGAGGTACCTTTTTTCGCGGAATACCGTGCTGTTTGAAATGCTATCGGTGATACGTGTCGATAAATTGCGGGAATGCGTGACTAATTATATACAAGCGGCAATAATGTTACGTTTAAAAATACACTGTCAAGCGTGATTACGAATCATAGTTAATAGTATTCGATACTCCACCGTGCGCGATACTGAGTTACTTTCTAATTGACTGTGCATAATTCGGTATTTGGAAAAAAAGTTATCGTAACTTAGATAGCAGAATATCGAAGAAACGCTCAAGGTGGCACGTTTAGACTGTGTCTATCTCTAATTGACTTAGACTTGATAATCCGAATATTCGACGATAAAGTTAGGATTAATAATTCAAATAGTCGGTTGTAAAAAATATCGCTGTGCTTGGTATATCTTTCACGCGATTTTAGTGAAATAGCTTCTATCGATTGTTTTAAATATACTCAATGTGTAAAATCACTTGGACGATGAATATAATCTGTCGTATCGATGCGAGCTCGTATCATTGTACATAATTGACAGACACGATATCCGTCGAGATTAATTATAACGCGCAACTTATAAACGTACGTCAAGAACGCCATGAGATATCGGGAATCGTGTAGTTTGACAGATACCAATGAAGCATTCGTATTCGAAGGGAGCGTGAAAAAATCCGATAACGCGATTGCCAGATTTTGAAAATGCACGATAACATTGACAGATACGTAGCACTTTGCGGTGACCATTAAACGACATATCCTCCCGTCGAACTTATCTCTCACATGCCAACCATTAGTCTACCGGACGTTAATTGATCTCTCAAACAGTTTGAAAGGCTGATCGAAAACGAAAGGGATCGGTTAAATTTGAAAAGAAATCAACCACGGATCATCCCGCGAGAACGGAAGATAAATGCTGACTTGTCATTCCGCCGTGCACTATGATTCACAAGTCACTTATTCATCATTAGGATAATTTGAAGTTTCGCAGCGTTTTGTCAGAACTTGGCTATCGAATGTTCTTCGTTAAGATCTACTCGAAATAGAATTCTCTCCCACTCTCCACATTCGGTCTCTACTTCCTTGAGTTCCTCTTGGAGAGAATACTAGCTTCTGTCGTTCGTGATAAATCTTCTCCGTGAAATCTTTCGACACCTTGTCGGTAATTGCTCGTTGGTCAGATTCTCGGCCACTTGGCCGATTCTGAGTTTGAACACCGAGGGTGCGAGGGTTGCTAACGTCGAAGTTTCTCGGGTGCGGTACTTGGTGTTTGGAGGATAGTTCGGCGATTTGGGGGATGGCTCGACCGACTTGCGGCGAAGTGGCCCACATACAGGGGTTGTCGTACACCGACAACACGTAGGCTTCCACGAAACGCCTCGGTATTAATAAGCCTAACGAGATGTGCGGACACAGAACGTTCTTCTTAATTACGGTGGAATCGCTGGGAAGACACGAAGGAGGGTAGAAAAGAAATGAAACGTCTAATTGAGATAATATGAAACAGGCTAGAGAATTTTATTGACTGAATGATTTACACTTCGGAACTTCGATTGTTTCAATGTAATAATACATATTTACTTTATTTTTATTAATGCTGTAATTATCGTATAAATGCGCAAAGTATTGAGAAGAATTTGACACGTTGAACGCCACTGATATTTCGCTAGTGTCGCCATTTCTACTAAAGTGAAACTTTTTCTTTTAAAATTAAGTCTTCGTAAATCAGAAACTTTAAAAACACTGACAGATAGATATTTAGCAGACCTTTATCTTCTTATTCCATACGTTCGAAAATTCATTATTATTGCAATTTAAAAGTTACATGAAATTTCATTGAATTCCAACAGCCAATTCCATGACAGCCAACGTGTTAATTAATATTGTGTGATATAGTTTAGAGTTGAAAATGATTAATTCTTAGTGTAAATTTGTCGAAGATTTTTTCTATCTTTTAGCGAGTTTATGTCTTATGTCATTATAGTTAAGCGATGGCTAATTTATGTTCGTTATTGGCGAACTACTTGTTTCCAATAAAATACACCCGACTAATAACGTGCGAAGTAGTCCCGTACCGTTCTCCATGAGATTATGACCTGAGCGGGTCGGGACTATTAATGCCGCATAGTTTCATAATTGTGTCTATTGATTAGGCTACGGGTTAATGACGTAGGTACGGCGCTCGTCTAACCTCGAAAACCGGAAGATAGACCGCACTAAATCTTAGACCGCTTCCTCCAATCTTATCAAACTTTATCTACAAAAATTCACTCGACGTTTCCACATTCCGAAAAAATGCATAAACAGTCCAAACAATAATAAATATCAAATATTGTAATTCACATAAATAATTCAAATTAAATATTCGATACTTTCTATTTCTCAACGATATCCTGGAAATTCTCGCTATACAGCGAAAGAATCGATGAAAACCCGCCGACGTGTTTTCAAAGAAAGTGAAAACGCCGAAAGTTGAGGAAGTTTCTAAGCATATCACTATTCTTTCGCGGCACGTGGTTATCAGGATTTCCCAAGGAGAAAAAAAAAATGTAATTTTTTTATAAACTGCCCGGTCTGCGTGTCTTGCAAGGTGAAAACGTTGTTTTGACAGCGGCAAGAAATAAATACGGGGTGGTGCAATTTGACAGAAGCTCGCTCGCGCGCAAAGTGCATTGCTCCTTCCAGCGACGTGCAGAAGATTGCAGCGCAATTTTCTGGCCCGCGCTCTCGAAGTCGAGTAAACCGAGTCCTCGCCTCGTTAACGTCATCGTTGTTCGACGTCGTTCGTCGCATCGATTTTTCATTCGACGCCGACGGTTGTTCGTTGCTGTTGATCGACTGTCAACTGTCCGTCAGAATAAAGGCGTTGATCGGTTGCAGGTGTCCTGTTCTACCTATCAGCCCCTAATTAACTGCCCTCGATAACTCGCCTTTCAATTAACAGTGAGCTCGACTCGCTCTCGAATCGGCTGTTTTTTTTTTCGCACAAATGTCATCGAGAAATAACGTTGAGGAAAAACGTTAAAGCGGCGTGTAAATAATTCTACATTCTCTCTTTTTTTTTCTTCCTACTCCTGTACCTCTACGATTCTCTACTGCGACACGATGATAGATGTTCTAGCGATTATTCCATTACGATCTATTTGCGAGTTATTTTCCTCGGTCGATGCTTAGAAGAAAACGGAAGAAGAAGAAAAAAAACCCGTCTGACACGCCTTTCGCACAGAAATTCTTCGCTGACCGTCTGTCAGTTAGTCGCAAAAATATATCTTTACCCAAAGGTCGAGCTCCGACTACGGAGATTGATTTACGCCGATACGCGACACGACGGGAACCTTCGTTGCCCCGTAGAATCGAAGTGGCTCGGTTAAGAATTTCAGTGACCGTACACGATCCGAACGTTTCCCGATTTTTAAACGTAACCTCCCTGTCATTTACTATGCGACAGTAGCGTGATTCGTGATATTGACATTCGCCGTATCACGACTCCTTTCGCCAGAGAACCGCAATCCATTCGAAAACGACGAACGTATTTCGCTCAGCATATTTGTAACTTGATTTTCTCTAATTCACCGTTAATTAACACGCTGCGTGAAAATTCACCGACAAATTAATCCGACTTGGAGTAAACTCGTGTCATAAATCATCAGCAATATACTTCAAAGAGTTACATTCTACTGTGGAAAGTCACGAATTAACGATACAACCCAGAAGTAAAAATCGAGTACCATCAGTTATCCATCGGTCGAAATAATTCAAATGGCAAAAGTCACTTTAATTATCCGCCACCCTCTCCTATCTATCTCATCCTCTCTTTTGCTCCAGCTTTTAATACAAACACCGGCCTCGAATAGTAACAATTGCATGCTCGAGAACTCGAAAACATTTTAATAACAGAAAATTCTGTAGAAATGTCTCCGAATGTCAGTTCCGGTCGGGTTCTGCGTTTCCACGGAGTGTCCGTGCGCGTGGAACGAGACCGCGGAGCGTACTCCCAATTAGGAGCGTGTCGACCGTGAATGGACAAAAGTTTTGCCATGACTCGTTCCTCCTTCTCCTACGTCGGCTCTCGGGGCCGCTTCGTCGGCGGTGCTCCCACTCCGTCGATCGCATTTCAGGATTCCAGCGGGTAGGGAGATCCCCGACGCGGTTCCCGAGATCCCCGAGTGGCGGCGACACTTATCGAGGTGCGTCCAACGCCACTGCGACGTGAGTCACGCGGCCTCGCCGGGACGTTTTAGAGAAAGAGGGAAAAGAGGGATGGATTGCGTGTGTGTCTCATTGTCAATGAGAGAGGAGAGACCGCCGGTCGTCGTACACGTTCCGGATGGATTTGCAATTTTTTCGTGGATTATTTAAAAATGGTGTAGTCGATGGGAGGAGACGAGGTAGAACGAATATTAACCCCTTGCCGTACGATTTCTTCTGCGACTCTGCAATAATTCAGAATTAAATTGGCAATGAAAAATTCTGCAGTGATTCTTGATACATCGCGTAATTTACTTCAATATTGATATTTTACAAATTTGATAAGTTTTGTAGAAGTAGAAAATTATGTAGCCAATTTACTGTGTTAGGAGGGTCACTCGTAGTATGGCTAAGGGTTAATACTTTGCGATTGAGTATTAACCCTCCATAGTCCGAATTTATTGCGATATTCGAAGATCAGCTTCAGGATACTACAATTAGAAAATAATAAGAATACTATTTAAAATAATGCATTAAACTGAATTATAAATATTTAGTCTTTCTCAGTTGTCGATCTTCATAGGAATGTCTACACGATTTCAGATAGTAAAAGTAGTTTTTGTCACAATCACGACGATGCTTGACCTAGAGGTATGAATGTCACGTGTATGGCGACGTTAGACCGCAAAGGGTTGATATTAATATTATTAGGGTATAGGATAGACTTGAGGTTTGAATATTAGCGCTCGTACCTAGAATATAATTTTACAAGTGAAACGAGAAGTAAAAGGTAGATTGCAACGAACTCAATATCAAACATTTCATTTAGTATCTATACCTATAGAAAATTTCTAAGGTTACATGAATCGTCTAAAATAGTACTCCTGTTTCATAGGATGTTAAATAGGTTTCAATACAATCCTCCATTAATTTCATCCTCGGATCTATCCATGCATAGACACGATACCTCGAGCAATCCTCCTCGATGCCATAATCATTTCGATCGTTGGAGATCGTAGGAATCGAAGTTGGAAAAATGACAGTTTTCATTTGTAATCGTATACGAGCAGTTCGACGTAGCACGGCGAGATGTAGTGGGAGGATAATAAGCGAGAAAGACAGCGTCTGGAATGCATAAATAGAGGGAGCGGGACAGATGAACGAAGGAATCATTAGCGTATTATACCGGCACGCCGACACGAGAAACTGTATCGTACGGCGTGTCGGCCTCGAAATAGAATATAGAGGCTTATTTCGGATGCGCCGTCTCGTTGGTCTAGTCCAGGGCTGGTCTAGACCTCCGTACTAGACCGAGGTTCGCCCGTTTTACGAGCTGCTAGGAGGCAACGCGCGGTTGGTTAGGTGGCGACTATAAGCGAAGCGCAGGTGCACCAAGTCGCTTATATATTTACTGCGTGTTCGTTCCGTTGCCTTATTAAAACACGTAACGAACGACGTAATGAATGCCGAATAGCGCGAGAACTCGTTCGGTGGGCACGGTTAACGTCACGCGAAGATTTCTTTTTCTGCGAAACCGCAGGTGACCCTTTTGTCGACGCCGATAAAATGTTACAATTAATTATCGGACTTATGCGCCCTCGTTACGTTTTACGTCGAGCGAAACGATGTCGATGCTGTCACGGTTTATTCTAGGCCGTACGTTGTAAATTAAAATCTGATTGTTCGAGATAAAGGCTGGCCGGTAATTATGGCTTCTTGCAACGAAACTGCCGCGAAACAACTAGTCCGCCGCAGGAACGGCAGATCAGCGGGTTATTAATTTCCGTGGCCGTTATTTCTGAAATCGGCGATTTAACTGTCGGAGCCAGAGCCGGTGAGCTTGGCTGCCGTGGCCAAACAGTGATTCACCCACACTCTAAAAATATCGAAATACACGCATCGCGAAATACTTGCGTGTCGAGAGACCAACACTGACTACGAAAACTGTCGAGATACATGGGAAGAAGTATCGCACGTAGTCGCGTTAATGAGACGCGGATTTTTATGTATGAGGTATTTTCTGAAACTTAATTAGTCGTTTCGTCGCCACGAGGTAGAAGAAGGTCGAGGAGATTCTCGATGGAATTTCTACGGATGAACCGTACGAATGGGCGATCGTTGACGGTTATCGGAATACCGATATTTCAAAGACGTTAATTGAATCGAAACACTCTAATCGAATTACTGGATTATCGGTACTCGAGCGACGAGTTTCATAGACTACTGTTCAAAACGGCCAAGGATCGCTCGCCTCGCTACGAATTTATGCATCAATTTAGCATCATCATAATCATAACACTAGAAATCCTGACTTTGCTGTTTACACTTATGCCGACCTAAGCGCGTTCGTTTTTTCATTATATTACATACAGACACTACTACAAATCCTACATCGAATCAAATAATACCACGTCCCATCTTCTATCATATTTCAAACAAATCCCACGAAATTTCCCTCACAAAGTTTACCCTTCCATCGAACAAAACTCGTTTGAAACATTAGAATTTATAGCCCCATAACAAAAGCTACGTTTCTCTCAATACACCGAATTGAATTGAAACAACGACTCCAACTTAATCGATACCACTGGCAATTGTACCCAACGGAAATTGAAAACCTTCGACACCCTCGAAATTCCTAATCCACAACCCCTTCGTCATAGACAATTTCACGAATCTATTATATCGACGTTTCCACATCCCGGCACGATATCCCTTAATTACCTTAACACGACCCACGTGACCCATGACCTGGAACTCCCGTTCTATGTTTCGTCTCGTACTTCCACCCACACAAGGAATTCCCGATCGACTCCTACGATCGTCTGGTGTATCCACGTAGGGTGGTCCAACAGGATGCGCCCAAAAGCAGAGAACCCGTCGGAGGTTAGTCGCAAGCCGGTAAGCGAGAGGATACGTGTGGCCAACGGCTAATTCGTAGGTAGGAATTGTAAATTGGCACTATACTTGCCTTCGTGTGCACAATACGTGTAGCCTCTCACCTGTGTGCGTCTACATCGAGAAATTCTACGTGTACATACACGCGATGCACGTTTTGCCAGTGCGTCTAGGTAGAATCGAGTGCGTGTGCAACGTGCATCGAGTGTGCAACAGATGCGCCAGGCACGCGAGTCGCACAACCTGCTCGTGCGTGCGGGTCGCGAACCGGAGACCTTAACGTTGCATCGTGCGACCTGCACGCATCGTTTGGAAATATTTGGCAGGGTAACCTGGCCCACCCACCCTTTCTGTCTCGTGGAGAGATCTCGGATAGAGGGGGGAGGAGGATGTGTGCGGCTTCGAATGCCAGGCACTATTGTACTCTCCATTCGAGGACATCGGATGATGAAAGGACGGCGGACGGATGGAAGATCGAAAATCGAGCGTCTCGGTTTGGAGATTGTTTTGTATACGGTTGAGAGTATTTGTCCATGGACGGTTTTGTTTCGACGTCTGGGTCGTTGGTCTGGAAAGTATTTGCATAATTTGAGGGGGTGTTCGGTTGCTCGAAGAATTACCTTCGGTTCTGTGCTTTTTGTAGCGATTTGCGATATTTTTTATGTCGATGGTAATGGTCTTTGTCGTTGGATTCCGTCGATGGAGGTTCGATGACATTTAAAAGATATTAGAGACGTGGTTGGAGTAATTAATCAAAATTCTTAAGTTGATGGGAGTGAATTAGGTTTACTGGTAGATTTTAATGTTTTGTTAAATTAATTTTATTTCTCGTGCAACGATAGAGTTTATCACAGACGTACATTTTTTCGCGGAGCAGCCTCCGATCGCTGACATTTCCCTCTCCCGACTGTTCTCTCTTTCCTCTCTTTCTTCTCTTTCCGCCGTCCTCTCCCTCTCCGCCTTCAAAGACTATTCAAAGGTCGCTTGGAGCGGTTCCAAAATTCCGAATCGCATGGGACGACATCGCGGCGATTCCTGCAGCGATTCGGGCTTAAGTGAATTCGGAGTGAGCCGTAAACCGAGGCTAAATAAACTTTGGCCGCAAATGTATCTCGTATTCGGCTGCGTCTGATTTAAGAGAGCAATAACGGGCGATCGCTGCTGCCGTTGTGTCCATCTAACACGTTCGATCACTTAATTTCCACTTACAGCTCTCCCGGTTTCCACTCTTCAACGTTGAGTCATTTCCTATGCTGCATCGCATCAGCCTGCTTCTGAGCAATCAATATTTATCGGCGATGCTAATATCAGTTCCTTGATCCAACTTCTTCTCTGATAAAAGCCCCGAAAAGTTCTTACGGTTAGTTCACCTCCTGCTGGAAACTCTCCCCTTGAAAAAATCATTCCTTCCTCTATATTATCATTAGAAACTGTGTTATTGTCGATATTATTATTAGACCCGTGATTTAACTTCTTCACTAATAAAACCCTTCAAAAATTCTTGCAGCAAGCTAACATCTTGGTCAAGTTTCTTCGCTTCAAAAAATCATTCATTACCAGACCCGTGATTTAACTTCTTCATTAATAAAACCCCTCAAAAATTTTTGCAGCAAGTTAACATTCTGGTTGAATTTCTCCGCTTGAAGAAATCATTCATTATCAGACCCGTGATTTAACTTCTTCACTAATAAAACCCCTCGAAAATTCTTGCACAAGTTAACATCTTTGTTAAATTTCTCCGCTTGAAAAAATCATCTCTTCCTCAATAGTCTTATCATTGGAAACTGCAATATTGTCAACATTAATATCACTCTCTTGATGCAATTTCTATACTAATAAAACCCCCAAAAATGTTAAGGGCAAGCTTATTTCTTGGTTTAATCTCCCCGCTTCAAAAAATCCTCCCTTCCTTTTTAATCCAATCACTAGAAACTACGATATCAATGATCGAAAATCAACTTTACGAAATACCATCAAATAATTTATATTTCATTTCACATAATATAATACTAGATTTGCGAGGTATTCCTATAATAATTACCTGTTTACGGTTAATGACAGATATCCGTTATCCGTTTAATGCAATAACGCAACAACGGCAACAATGCAATTACTGTTCCTTTATCATCGACGATAACCAATACCGTCGACTTATTTGCGCATGAGAAACGCGAGGATCGTGAATCCACCCGCTTCTTATCTTCTACGACGGCAGCAGCGTCGCGATGGAAACCGCGAAAGGCGTCGCGGGGGTGGCACCACGTCTGCGTTCTTGCGTGTCTTCGTGCACTCCCTCTTCGCCGACCTGGAGCGCGCGATATACGCACGAATTTATGCACGGCATGTGCAATTATTGCAAACAGATATACACTGCTAATTTACGCGATCGTTAGACACATTCGCGTGTTGAATTTGCGGTAAGCAAGAGGAAAGAAGGAAGGTATTCGTGTAGCGAGAAAAGAAAAAAAAGAAATGAAAAAATTGGTATAGAAATCGATAAAGCATAACGTGGATCATATACCAGAAATTATTTTAATATCTTCGTATACTTGGTACTGTCATAATCAACAGATACATCAACTCTGGTTTATACTACTTCCTTTTGTTCTTCATGCTCTTACATCCACTCGCACACCTTCCCAGTTCAAGTTGTATTCAAGGTGTTCAAGTTGCGAGGAGAGAAAATAAGAGAAGAAATTGGTATCCAAGCTGATAAAGCATAACGTGGACCATGTATGAAGAATTATTCGAATATCGTAATTTACACGGTATTGCCATAATCAACGCATATATAAAGTCTGGATTATACTTCCTCTTTTTGTTCTCCAAGCTCTTCCATCCACTTGCACGGCCTTCCTTCCCCCTTCTCGTTCATTCTGTTCTGGCACAGCTTCTCCTACGGCACGTCAAATAATAGCTATTGAAAATCGTTAATTCATGAATAGTCATCGTATCGCCAATTAGCGCCAGCAGGTCGAATGAATATTCACGGGTGCACCGGACCGTCTATCGTTCACCTATACGCGTTTTGTCACGCGATAACGCTGCCTCGTCGGCCCTATGCCACGTCTGAGCCCGCCATACTCGATATATTATCCTGCACCGCTGCCAAAGGGGGAGAACTGGGGTAAATGAATATGACGCTGTAATAATCCTCTTTGTTTATTTGATTTTTCATTCAAACGTCTCGATTAAATCGCTCCTCTCATGGAAACAATTGCGTTTACGAATAAATGTATCGGATGATAATCCGTTTAACACGATTTTTCTTTTACAACGATGCGAATAATTTCACTTTGTAGATAAGCTACAAATTTAAATTTTCCCATTGTATAGGTATTCACGAATTGTGAAACATCTCTTGAAAATATTTATTAATTTGTCTATTGATAAGTGTGACAATGATTGATATTATTGTAAATGTAAATTTATTTAGTTATTTATTATTCGTAATTTCTAAAAAGATTTTACTTCTGTGGGTGAATTTAATTTAACAAATGATACGCTGAAATTCTAGGTTAATATACAATGGAATCTTGAAAGTCACTGATGTATTACAATCTCGTTAACTCACTCTGCAGTACAACGTATACTCTAATCATTGCTTCTTCCTCTTAATTTACGCGTTACTCAGCACCCGTCAAGGGACAGCGATAAATCCAACGAAATAAATAGATATTCGTCGAATGCGCAATTGCGGGTCCACAATTGAATTCCCGAAACGAACCGTCGAACGGAAGAACGTTTGATAAGCAGCCGGAAGTTGGTCGCGGGCAAACGCCCAGCTTTCCTCTCCGTCCTGATAGCGTGGCACGGACAGCTGGTCGACGAGCAGTGGTCGATTCGTTTCTAGTCTGCTTGCACCGGGTATTTGGTTTCGATCTATCAATCTGTTAACACTTTCATCCGTTCGTGGAAATCAAATCGGCGAAAATCTCATTGATACACGTACAAAAGTGTCTTTTCACCAATTATTTTCACCTTTCCATTACGATTCTCAAGAATTCTCCACAACAACGACATCCTCACTATAATTCACAGAGTCTAACGTTTACTTCTCAACCGATATTTCCTTCGTAGTTTCATTTGGAATCTCGTAAAGACAATCTACATCCGCTAGATATCTACTTCCCTTCAGACTCTGAAAAGTACGATATAAGCTTTCAGAAAATATTCATCAAAATTAATCCATGACAATGGATAGTAATCAATTATCGATAGAATAGTGTTCGATTTTTCGATGAGAATCGAATCGCAGCTCTATTCAGAGGATCCGCTGGATCCAGCTGCGCTGGCCAGTGGAAAAGGAAACTCGCTATCGACAATCGAGGCCCCGGTCGTCTCGTTTTACGCATGTAAATTCATCCGGACGTGACGTGGCGCAAGTCTCGTGGCCGTATGAAAGCCATCTAAGGCCATCTGTACCAATCGGCGTCCATTAAGTCGACACGGCGACTCGCGGAGTGGCTTTCGGTTTCACGTTTCCAGATTTCCTTCGTTCCCCGATAACGGAGCTACAGACGAGAACGAGTGGAATTACGCGAATTCGCGCGACCGTAGTTACATATACGCGTCTACGTAAATATATATATATATATACACATATGTGTAGATATTCTTGTGAACAGACAGGTCGTCCGACGTGTAATCGAGAAGAGTGCGATTCTAAACTCCTGCACGCTAGAAACGTATTAGCGTCGGCGCATTATTGTTGCCGCAATAATTGCGCTTCTTTTAACCCGAATAATAGGCACCGACACACCGATCGGACTTTTCTACGTTTACGCTCGTCTTCAGCGAGGTATCGCGCAATGTCGTTTGGCAAT
This sequence comes from Cerceris rybyensis, assembly GCA_910591515.1. Classification (NCBI taxonomy): domain Eukaryota; kingdom Metazoa; phylum Arthropoda; class Insecta; order Hymenoptera; family Crabronidae; genus Cerceris; species Cerceris rybyensis. Next base: position 5,018,168 of record OU342794.1, read on the forward strand.
ACGAGGATGAATAACGTGCTTTCTTAGATTTAAACCGGTCTCTTGGTAATCATTAGAATACGCGACTCCGATATGTGCAATTTTCTCTCGGTCGTATACGATCGGAGCTTTCGGAACAAATTATCTTATCGACGTTGTCCGCTTCGTTAGATCGTATATTTACACGCTCGTCAGCTTACATTTGTTTCTAATGGCACGAACGATGGAATCCATTCGATTTATGGTATCTACGGACGATGATGTTCCCATGAATAGACGTTCAATGACGCGCGAGCTTGTAATTTATCGCGATCGTATTTGCATAAAAAGATTCGCGCCTCGACGTGTTATAAAATAACGATTTTAATTATCTCCTTCAACCGTGATTTACAATCGTGTCTCAGGATGATAGAGGGAAGCTGGGAAGAAAGTTACGTCGATGAGTTTCGAACGTTTCTGAAATCAGGGCGAAGAGAGGGAATAGACTTTGCAGAGACGAGTGCATCCGCGATTCGTCTCGGTCGCGCTCAAGCTCCCTTTTTTTCTAAATTGTATCTATTGGCTCGAAGCGATTGAAAGTAATTGAATGAAGCGGCCGGTTATTTACGAACGTTTAAGCGGAGCCAACTATCTGTCCATTCATTCGGTCTTGTCCCTTCATTCATTCATCATTCACTCTCGCCGGTGTACGGGCGCTGCATGTATAGCAGTAGTAAAGGCCCATTCAATTGATCGGTGATTGTCTAAATTATAAGATTGCCATACAATGGCTCTCATCTCGACCTATTGGGGTCTCGTTCGACCGTTGCGTCACCACTTTAGGACCGGATCGTAAGCGCGAACGCATTAAAAGAGTACCAACGAAATCGGCCGATCCGCCTAATGAGGAAGGCATCGCGGGTGGTTGATATAAATCGATAAGGTCCCCTGGTAACCGTCGACGTTTGCATACGGGCGTTCTGAATCCGTGGAGGAAGAGCAGCTTTTATGGGTATCCATTCATGGAAACCACTGGCCACCGCGGCACACCGGGACCGGCTTAACCACCCGCTGTTAGGAAATGCAGTAACCCAATGACACGTGGGAAATCTGTACGACGGGATGGTGACATGCGTTGGGAGATATACTGAAAACAAAGCGGGATTTTGGAATATTAACGGTGTATTTTAGGATCAAAAATTATTAAATGCAATGGCTTTCCTCGATGTTTCCGTTTATAATTAATTTCGGTATAGAGGCAAAATATCCTGCTGTTTTTCGTAACTTCTCCTCGTCTCTTCGTCACGTTCAATTGTACAAATAATTAAAAGGTATGGAAAATTTTGAAATAAAATTTTAATCTGTATATTTCTACATTCGTTTATTTTTATATCAATGGAGATGTAAGAGAGTGTTTTATTAGAGTCTGATGAGGAGAGACGAAGCCGGTCACAATCACCGATACGATTTTGCGATCTGTGCTCGCGGTTGTTCGGCTAGCTATTCTCGAGATAGTTGTTTCAGACTGTAATTGACTCCAACCAAAAAGAAAGGCAACTCAGCCGAGAGAACAGTTCGTAACGTGCACACGCGCTAATCCTCGGAAACAGGCTTAATTACAGTCGCGTCCGAAACAGGATAATGGCCGAAGCTCGCATATGGCTGTCTCGTGTCCGGCTAACTAGCGCCAGGCCGCCAAATCGGTTTATCGTTCGGCGAAAAGTTCCTTCAATTCTAACTGAATCCGTCTGTTCGGTATACCGGCTACCGAACTTCTCCACATTAGGCACTTACGTATTACACCTGCAGTAGTGCAAGCCGTTGTCGCGCCAACTTGTGACCATTAATTAGCATCCGCCTCTACTCCGCTCGAAAGTACATTACCCGACGCTACGACTGATTTAATTTTAATTTAGTCGCTTCTCCTCGATGCCACCACGATTGCGTCACTAAATTTTCATAGTCGGACGAAATTTACCAAATCTTTTGATCGTTCTGTTTCAATAACGATCATTATTTGACGACGTTAAACTCTACATTTTAATTTTCTTAAGTTTAATACACCAGCATTGAGTTCCATATATCATCTACGGATTTATCAATATTTGAAAATTATCATTTAATTTCTGATTATTAGAGAACTTGATCGATTCAGTCGCTTACAGTTTGCCATACAGACGTAGAAAATTGCAAACAGCGTTACAATTTTCGGAAATATTTTCTAGAAATTCATGGAAAGCCATATTAACCACCTTGATAGATCTAGTGTTGACACTTTGCAAACCGACAATTTTTTTTAACATCTTACCTACTTCTGACCGAACACTCGGCCACAAATACTTCCCTGATACCGATATCTTTTCGAAAATGAAAAATTCTCGTCACTGGGTCCTTGGCACAGTACACCGCAATGATAAATAATAATTTACTAATTACCGCGTCAACTAATTAATAAGTTGAAAGTCCAAAAGCGTCGGGCCCAAAAAGTCTATTAATAAACTACCGGTTGTAAGTGTTAATAAGAGACATTAAGAAATCAAAGATATCTCATTTACAAAGTACAGTTTCCAAACGACCTCTGTCGTCTATGAAGTGCACAATGATAGAAGACAGGTACGCTGCAGTAATTAGCAGGAAACAGGTGGTACAGTTTCGGTCAGGTGTCCCGCGAGAGAAGCCACGATCAGGAAAAGCTCTCCCTGACGGGGCATAAAGAGTAAAATCGGCAAAGGAAGAAACGGCACTAAAGTTTTACAAATCGCGAAACGTGAGTTCGGACTGGCTCGTGAAATTACGGAGAGAATTGGTCGGCGCGCAGTGGTCTCGGCAAATTGTGCACTGACCTCGGGGAAAGAACAATTGCATTTACTGCGGCAGTTCGCCGCCGTCGATGTGAACTTTACTGCGGCCCGCGGAACTCCATTGGAATTTATAGTCACAACGGACTGTCGCGGCGTAACGTCTGCAAAATTCGATTTTTTGCCGTATAATATCGATGTTAAAGGCCCCATTGCGAGAATGATCGAATAATATTGAAATCTGTTAATATCCCGAATACTCCAAGTGAGAGCAATTTTCTCGATACTGTCCTATTGGGATTCTACTCGATTTGTGTTATCACCTTCTGTTGCAACGTGAGAGATCTTGTTACCGCAACATCGACGAATTAAATGAAGGAATTAATTTTCACTGGAACATCCCAACTTTGTATCGTACGAGAAAATCGAACGGATGGATCGTAGATCGGCCTGTTCAGATTGGAAGGACATCGCGATAGAATAAACGCGATGGTGTAAAATTTATTGCAATACCGTGCAATCGCGTTACAGTAGAGCGAGTTTCTTCTTTCCAGACAATACCACCTGCGGCACGTGATTCACGAACATACATGTTCCTGGAAATTTATTGTAGCATCGTGGGTATTACTTGTAGAATTTACTGCAATCAGTAACGAGTTAACGGCACACAAAACTCCTGGAATATCGAACTTTCGTAATAGTTGCGCCTATGTATCACGATCGTTGCTTCATTCCTAACAGCACCCGAGGCTTTTCTTATAATCGTACGGAACCTATCGTGATTAACAGTCATAAAAAAAATTATTATCCAGTACCCTTTGTACTCGTTGTACCAGCGCATGGTGAACTCATTATATTTAATTCTTCCACAAAAGTCTCGTATTTGCGGCTGAACGATGTGCGTTAAATTTGTGTACACGTGCTACGACCAATTTAACGCTCGCAAAAAGAAGAACATTGAAACGAAAGAACCGGCTTTTCTTTGCACGTGCAACAGCACGCATCGAAGACCGTTCTACGGGGTTGCAACGTAAACGCTCGTAAAGTAAAGCGATCCTCGAACGCCCCGGTGTAACTTGCATTTCTACGTGTACTTGGCGAAGTTATCTGTGCATCGGGCGTGAGTATACGCTAAGTACGCATAAGTACAACGCTGGTAATATCTACTGTTACATATAAATATATACGCACGTGCAGTCTGCCGTGCAAGTAGGTGCGACTCGTTGCAGGATGGTGGTGCACCGTGTGTTCGATGGTGTGCCACTAGAACCGAGAATTAAACGGATACTTGCGTACAGCCTGTAAGTAGCTCGCGTTCTAGCTACCTTTCTGTGTTTGTGCACCACATGCAACGGCGGGTGCATTTGTATGCAATTCGCCGTGGTAAACTATGCATCTCACGGATTCGGTGTGGAGGCATCGAAACTGATCGAATGGAAAGTAATTTAACCCCTTTGCCTTACGATGTCTTTTGTGATCTATTGCGCTATAATTCAGAATTAATTATTAGAATTATAATCCATAGATGATTTTCAATATACAGGTGTAAGTTAACGCAATATTAACCCGTTTGCTTACAATCACGTGTGACACAGGTGACGCGATGAATAGAATACAAAATTTTTAAGTTTTCTAATTATTATTAAATCGAAAATATCAGTTGGTCACGGTAAGGTGAAATTATTTTTATAATTATAATATTACAGTCAACTATATCGAATGTTACAAATTAGAGAGAATTTTCTATTTTTGGAGTTAATTTGGACTTATTGTGGAGTTAAGGTAGAAATTGTAAGGCAATGGTTATAGCATTGGATTAATTTCAACGTCTCCTGACCTACTGATATTTTTAATTTAATAGTTTTTGGAAAACTTAACAATTTTCTATTACATTCACGTCACTGCCTCACGTCATTGCAAGGGAAGGGGTTGATATAGGCTGATAAAAGGATGCATAGGGTGTTTTTAAAATTTTTGTACATTAGTATCGTGGGTTTTCCAATTAGGGGTGGGAAATAATTATTTTTATATTATCGATCTTAAGTCTCGAAATACCAGGCGACTTGTCTTTGGAAATGGCTGAAACTTTTATACCGTGGTAATTTTAGACGTTACAGTGTTTCTGGGTATAAGTGAAAGGTGCGAAATTTTTAATTTCTTCGATGCTTGAGTCGTGCTGTTTATTGTTAGAAGTTATTCTTACTTGGAGTCGAAGTACGACGATAGGTGTTGTGGTATGGTATAGATTGTTTTCTAACATAGTTGTTAGATAATCTTTCCAAGCATTTCTTTTCTTCTTAAAGTAAAATATTAAAACAGTTCTTAATAACCTTATCTCTTTCACGATAGAAACTTTGTACTTATTTTACTCGATATTAACTCCCTATAGGCCTTGTGAAAACAAAGTTTACAAAATATTCCAACCTAGTTCTCAAAAGTCATAAAATTATTTACAATTCAATATTTAAAGATCAAAGTTAAATCTATTATTTCAAATCCTTATAATTTTCTGATATGCTATCGTGCAACAAATCTTCAGATACCACAAAAGATACGAATCGTAGAGGGATAATTATCAACAGTATGCTCACAAGTAATCCTCTACTTAAGAATAAATTGTACAACTCGTAAACCAGTGTAAGCCCAGTACGATCCCCCTTTCGATTCGTTTCTTTGCCATAATCTCTTCTTCTTTAACGCGTTATTAAAATAGACGTTAAATCGGAGCAGACGGCGAACCAAGAGTGACTTCGTCGAGCCGGTAAATCACACGGCTTACAAAGATGCGCGAAGCTTTGCGCCATCGCCTTTTGCGAAATGCTTTCAATTAGTGCGCTTTCTAATTGTAACTCATCGCAATTAGAATCGACGAAATTACGTGCGCGCGTTGCGCGTCTAGAGCCGTTCGTATTATATGCCGACGCCAGACGTCTCGGTGTGCCGACGTGTATCTCAACGCCACGTTGATCCGTTACGTGTGTACGATCAACACATACACCAACATTCTCTGATGTTCACGTGAACCAAGTGCGATCTACCAACACTATTCACCATCAGTTATACGCGAATCGGTATACGGGTTATTAAGCAACGCCGTTCGCACGTTCTCCCTCTCTTACATTTGCTTCTCCCTCTTTCTTCTCCACCGGGTACTTTTCGGTTTTACCCTTTCCCTCTGATCGTCTCTTTCGCGTCTTCCTGTTTTATCGAGCTCGTCTTCGTCGACGGACGAGGATGCAAATTTTCCTCGTAAAGGACGAAGTCAACGTGGAAGAACCGCAAGGGAGGCGTAAGAAATGAGAATTGAACGAGGGAGAGAGTGTAAAGGGGGAGAGAGAAAGAGGAACGAATGAGGTGCACGTTGCAGGGAAACTACCGATATACATGCGCGATACAGTGCTCCGATATTTATACGGCCTTGCACCGTCCGTTTCGGACGTGGACAATGGGCCACAAACCGTCTCATGGGGTCCCAACGACCGTAGGATTCTGATAAGGGATATAAGTAACACCTGAACCGTGCTTCCGGTTGCGAGCTGCAAACGAGTAGCTGGGGCACCGCGAATTTCGTTGTTTGCACGTACATTGCGCGTTAGTAAGTTGTTAATACGATGTGGTCTTTATGAGTCTTTCGGTGATAATAATTGCAGGTGGTCAGTCGCAGGAAAGTAAGTAGAGTAGAAAGAAAATTCGAGATTAAATCATCGTGTGGGTTCATAAATTTTATTCTTTTCGAAACAACGAATTATCTTCGTCGAATGTAATGGCAATTGAATTTGCTACTCGATGCGTCGAATACGGTTTCCTTGGCGTTGTATCGTTGAGATAATTCTAATAACTGTGATTATTGTGCATAGGAATGGAAGTGGTGATTCGATACAATTTCTGGGCCTGGTGTATTAGCGCCTTTCTTTCGAGTCCCGTTAACGCAGAGGCGGATGCGGCTCGTCTTCGCGACGTTTTCGCAGCACCGATCGGCGCCACTCGGCGCATCGAGAGAGCACAAAACCGTAGAGCTGCGCGAAAATAGCGGTAACTTTTATAATGTGATGCAGCAGCGGATACGTTATTACGGCAATTTCTACAGGGCTACAGGCGACGATGATAAAGCCTTCCAAATTTGGAATATCAATCACCATTATCTTTAAAAGATCGTTCCAAATGTAATATACTTTACGACATGAAATTACAAGTCTTTAAATTGAAAAAATTTGCAATATAGGAAAATATCCTCGAATCTCTTTGCATGGAAAGATGCGCGACACATGTGCTTCCTCGTAAATTGAAACACCGTTTCTTTCAACGATCTAAACGAATTCGACGTCGAGGGGTGATCGGCGTTAACAGGCAAGAAACCGCAAGTCGTACGAGCAAACGTTCTCAATGATTTTGTGGGCCACGTTTGTAATTACGTGCACGCATTCGTAAGGATTAAGCTCCGCTTGAAGAGCGGAAGGCTTCTAATAATGTATCTAACGTAGCAACCGAGTAATCCTCGATGGAAATGATCCTAATGGAAAAATGTTATTTCATAAATATTTATTCCTACGGGTAGTTAAAGAACTTTCGACGCGTGCATTATTTCCTTTATCTGGATCCGAAGAAACTTCATTAAGTCAGCGTGCACCCATCCTCACCGAGGCCCTGGTTTTAACGAACCACTTACTAATAGGTAGTTACAATCCGCCTACAGAGTATCTACGGTTGAAGTTGCGTGCACTTTGCGAGCCCTTTGCGCACGTTAGAACGATGCATCGGGCCTAACGTTACCTCCAGGGCCTTAATGACTCTCGTTGACTGGGAGTATGGTCAAAAGAATACACCGAGGAGCGAAAATGTGTGGTACATTAAACAAAATACTCCACCGACCGCGTCCGATATCCTATCTCCTAACGAATAACCCTCATCTTTTTAGCAAGTATCATAGCAAAGATCTGGTGGCATGTTGCTCACAGTCTTTGTGCGTATTAATTACACCCGTGCACGATCCACGTAACGTTATCTCCAACGAGCTTAATGACTTTCAGTCCTGCAATTCGCGTCTCAGGCCGCGCTTCCGGCGTCGAGACGCGGCCACACGTCGTCCATCTTACATTTCCAACGACGCCCGATCGCTGGCGGATTCGGCTTGGGTTTTTCAGCTTCCGAAACACATAAAACGAACGTGACGGTGGAAGAGCGAAGAAGTGGCTCTGATCCATGGGGAGACAAGTGCCACGAGAGAAACGGAAGAAAAAAGGGGCCCAGTGACGTACGCGTCGATCCTACGAAGGAAACGACTCGCTCGAAATAACGCGTCGGCTGACACGTGTGCACGTACGACTTGAATATAGACACAATGTCTTCGAGGCTGACTTGGAGCCAGTTCGAAGTGGATATTACGCGGGTAATACGAACGAGACTGGCTACTTCCGGTTGTAAACGAGCACCGGAGAAGCGTACTAGTCGTAGTGGATTAAGTAGATTCACCTTGGACTCGGTGGACGTGTCAGATTTAATTATACGTTTACTCACCTGGATTGCGTTTTGGCGCATTAACTGTCAACATCGTTGGTGATTCGAGGATTGTAGAGAAATTTAGTGAGATCTGCGAAATTAAAGGTAATATCGTTCGAGATAAAATCAAGGGAAATTATCTTCGCACAGGAAACCGGTAGTTCCAACATTCTTAGGTTTATCCTGGAAGCTTCAACGTTGATAATCGACGGTCGTAAATAAACGTTCGCGAAGAGTAGCAACGTGTGTGCAAAAATGATTGCCAACCGGTACGAGAGGCCGAAGATACAAGGGGTTATGAGCGATTTGTCCCCAGGGCTTGACGGAGGTAGGCAGGGCCCCCTCTTTGAAATGACGATGCCCTCTATTCGCATGACCCCCACTCTGCCAGTGGAAAAATTATGATTTAACAGCTTTTGGTGCCCACGTGGAATCGGGAATCCATCCAATCGTGGTCGACGATATATCAAGCGTCACCGTGAAGGGGTGGCCCTTTTTTCGGTATAGGAAAAGAGTATAGAGTGAGAAAGAGAGGGGAGGGGTTCTAACGTGGAACTCAGGGGTGGCTTTTGGTGCACGCCTAATTTTAACGACACCCGATATGCAGATCGGCACGACAGGATCTATGTAAATCGCTCGTAACGCGTATGGGGTACGGGAGCAACGATGGAGAAGAAGAGTGGCATTGAAAAAAAGAATTGGCCCCAAAACTGGTTCTCGCCGACTGAATGCTTCTTATTTCGTCCGTCTTTCATCTTCTCACTCTCTTTCACCCATACGATTTACTCGTTCTGTGACACACGTATAGGGAGTATGGTTGGATGTGTATGCTCGATAATATATCGGTTCCTTCGCTTTTTGCGTTTTATGTTTTATGGATCGGCCTTTGTATTATGCGCGGGGGTAAAGCCTTGCGCTAATGTAAGTGCATACCTAATGCCCGGTTTCGCTGTACGTATATATACGTACCTACTGACAACGGTCGACGGACACGCGTGTGAAACCTCGATGGAATGCAAGGAGGGTTCTTACGAATGCATGCTGCGCGACAAATCAATTCTCGAGTTACGCGGTAATTTCCAATGCAGAATTTTAGGCGGCAGTGTGCGATATTAATTGCAAGAACGACACAAACCAGTCGCATCGACAGTTGCCATTGTGTAAGATTATCTGTTGTTTTTTTTTCCATTCTTTTTCATTGCAACGATTGAATCACGGGAGACAATAAGTTTCCGATATATTTGCGTAATACGTTGTCGAGGGTTTCATTGGGAGACAGCATCGAAAAAATATGGCTTTTCCTCTTTTATTTGCTTATCGGCAGATCAATTTACAGTCTGGCTGGCTTTTCGCGACTATTGGTTTTACAGGAACCGTATCAACGGGATTCCCTTCTAACTCCGTCAATTTATTCACCCTACGTCCCTCCTCCCACGGTTTTTTCCCTCGCTCGGAAAAGAATCGACGCATAAGCGTGCGCGTCGACGCGCCTAAAATTAGCAACGCTCTTCGAATCTTAGAGGAGGCCGAAGATGATCCCCAATTCGTGGAAAGTCGATGAATGTGGCTCACTTGGCAGGTAACTTATCAGCCATTGGAACGTTGGTAAAAAAATGTACACACACACACACACACACATACATACACATTATCCAACAGTCCTCCGCAGCTACTCGAAACTTCGTCCACGAAGGCCCGGAGGACTAACTCGTTGTAAATCCAATTAGCGCCCGTGGCTTTGAAGTGGCTTTCCCCACTCGAATTTCCAGTTCCTCCGTTGCTCGCGGTGTCAAGGGCTTTGCGAAAGTATTTTTTTTTCACTTTGAATAATTTTCCTTTCGGTTGGACTCTCGTCGCTTTCCTTGAACGTGTCTTCGGTACACCGTGATACCTCAAGGTGTCATTCTTTGATCTACAATCGAATCAATGTCAAAATTCCATATCAAAATCCATGAAAATTAAACAATCAATCGAAAATTATCGTATGACAATTAATCTCTATTTTTTTGATATTCAATTCTGAAACGAAGTTAAAGTTTCCCCAATGCTTTCTCCACCTCCAACTGACTTCCTCCTGAAATGCAAGTACGCGAGACACGCGTACACACGCATATATCAGCGGCAACGAGGGGAAGCCCCGGTCTCGTTCTTCATCAGTGATCCTCGGTCGTGTGTTAACGAGCAATATGCGTCCGGTCCAACGTTTATATAGATCGTCTCCTCGCTGTCGTTGCAGCAGGCTTTCCTCCCTTCCTTCTGAGTGTTTACACCGGTTGCACGTATCCATATGCACGTCCGTTTCCACCGTCTTCGAGGTTCTCTCTTGCCGGCAATATATCAGAGATCAGAAGACACTTTTAAAGGACGGTCTGATCTCGAGTTATGGCAGGCATGGATCCTCGACACTCATCCTTGGGAGCGTTGCCTTTAATCCATCGAGTTTACGGTGCAGAGGCGCCGCTCTTTGTCAGAACAGTGTCTCGTTCACTTTCGTGCGAAGAAAGTCAAAATTGAGATTTACGAGACACCGTGGATACAGTTCAGAAAATTGATCGACCGGTAATTCCATGGACCGGATAGGATTACGTCTTCTTTGTCCTCTTCGATGTCGATTACGTCGAACATGATCATAAACATGATTATAAATATTGAAAAAAAAAAACAGGATACTATATTGCAATCGTGGCATTACATCGAGTACAAAGTTTTGCAAAGAATCAGTTGGTCTGAAAATAGTAGTAGCATCCAATGAGTTCTACTCATCGTTGTGTCGTTATCGCTTTATTACGAATTTCCTGTAGCGATTATCGAACATCGCGAAATAGAATTATCCTCGTTGGTACGGAAAACGCGGGAAATTATCGCGAAAATGATCGAGCAAACGGCGTAGGTGCCTCGCGATGCGAGTTGCATCGCGAAAGAAAGCGATTCCCACGTCGCGGAGTCGTGCAGTATGCGACAGACAAATCGTCGAGGGAATTATGGTGGTATACGGGGGGGATATTCGTCGTGAGGGGGGGCCCCACGGGGGGAACTGAGGCAACGTCTTCAAGTTCATGGCTGCGTTTAAAACACCATCTGCGAACGGACGTGGCTTGCAAGGAGCCACTGCAAATGCCAAGAGGGGGGACCGAAGAGGGAGGGGACAGTGAGGGACCGAGGGAGGAGGGGAGAGAGCCTGCCTGATGCATTCTGACGCGTGATTATGGCACGGAGGTCAGAAAGGATCTATGCCTCACTGCACCTCCGCCATTACCGGGGCACGATCGCGTATCTTCGAGCTTGATTGCGAACGTGAAAAATTCGAGAGTACCAACGTTCCCTCGATCTCCACTTTGCAATATATTTCTACTGTCTTTCCTTTATTCGCGTGAATCGAGTTTTAAAAATAACAAAAATATCGCCCGATGACCGAACAGCGGAATTCCCTGATTTACTTATAATTAACAGTTCTTTATCACAACGGAACAATGGACGATGTAGCCTTGATGCCTCATTGCCATCCTGTTGCGAGTGGCATGGATTTATCGAAGATTAGTTCGTTCGAGTTGCGAACGGGCGAAGCGTTACAACATCGAGTTATATGTCGATTTTTGCAAAGTTTCATCTCACTCGAGAAAATTCAAGCCATGGATCCACGGAAGAGAGTATATGTTTTAATTACATCGATAACTCACGTTCCTTAAAGACGATTTCCTTTGTTAGCCGTTGAAATTGTTCTCTGCTTAATGTAATTACTTATCGTAAAATGATCAAAGTATATCTCCCCTCAGCGAGAGGAACTTATCCCTTGAATATTCTCTCATTGAAAAACGAACGATGTCACCATGTATCAATAAATCCAAAGAGATAAAGGGCAACAATTAAGTTAATCCGACGTTGCTGAGAATCAATACGATACACATCCGGCTATCGGAATTCCGCTGTTCGTTTACCCTGTGCAAATACGATTCGGACGGCTTGCATGGGGGTGGATAAAGGGAGAGAGGATGATAGGTGTTCGTTCGATTTCGCGTCTTTCTCCCTTTTTTTCCCTCGTTTTTTCGCTCTCGTCACACGCAGAGGGATGAAACGAGACTGTGGAAGAACCGGTGAGAGAGTGGCGTGGGGTAGGTGAAAGGGGCGAACCGCACCACGTGGTAACCACGCGTGATACAGGACACGTTGCGTACACGTCGAGGTGCACGTGTGTCGCGTATGTGAAAGCACGTATGCGTATTGTGCGACCACCTGTGCGTACCTTCTATCTACGTGTTGCGTGTACGCGCGTGTATGCACACCTAAACGTGCGCGTACGGCGGATAACAGTCACCCCCGGCACTTGAACTATCGTGCACTTGAACCGAGGGTGGCCACTTACGTTAACGTGTAAACGTATTCCTTCCGAGCGACTCTTTTATCTACCCTTGACTTTTTTCGGTCAGTGCAAAAGCACGTGAAGTTGCGACAGATTCTTTGGGGGTGGGAGAAGTCGATATCTAAGGTTTGTTAAATTTTGGAGAACTGAGAGCACAGTGAGCGAGGGGATGATCCTTTGAGTTGCCTAATTTGTGTGAATTTATTGGATGGTTTGAATGAAATGTTACAAATGATTGTTGTCACTTGTTGGAGCTTTTTCTATATGCAGATACTCTCTAGTCAGTTCTAGTCACGGTAACCCAAAAGGTGAAAAAAGAAAAATACAAGAAGGGAAAGAAAATTCTAAAGAATTCACAGCGTAAAAAAACGTTTTAATTACCAATACAAATTACTCTAATTAGAAACTATAATCTCAACGCCATCAAACGGAGAATAGCATTGTCTCCAAGCGAAAAAAAGTTCAACAAACCGAAACGAAAACATTCTCGTCTCTCGCCATACCGGAATACAATTTAGTCTGACTTCGCGTTGCGAAAAGTATTCACGTAAGAAAGTGCTAGAAGCAGCGATGCGCTCAAATTCCGTAAGGACGGAATGAAATTTTATTCCGTTGAAGTTTTGCCACGCAGAATCCACGGAACAATATATCCTCGAAAAGTTGTCAAGAGCCTCGCAATCGATACGCCCTCGTTCGCGATCCTTTTGCCGACCGATCGGACACGTATGTATTAACGCGACCGGCAGGTAGAAAACTTGTGTAATTTCATGTTCTTACCGCGGTGTCATCTGCCCATGGCAGTGTTTTACGTAACTTGGAATCCTGTCACGATGGTAGGTGCCTATCTGCGCCTACACTTTGTCCGGGAGAACGAGAACGTATATCCTACTAATACGTACTGGAGCCGGTCGTATCGGCGTATTCCCTTTTATTGTTTCTCACGATAAGAACGACAGTAAATTTCTGCGTGTCTATCGGGATTCCGCCTCGTCGGCAATTAATTGATCCTCGAGCAATTGTCTGCAGCATATATTCCACCTTGTGAATTACTTGTTCGATGGTAACCCCTGTCAAATCCACTGTCGGCCGTTTTCTGCGTTATGTTATTGGAAATTTTTCGCGCGTATCGGATCGACGTGTCGTAATTAAATCATTCGGATGTTGAACATTCACGTGAAACTGTTTTATTGTGTTTAGAGTAAAGAATACTGTGCTTGATCTTATTAAGCTTTTACGGTAATATTTTTAGTGATTAGAAGGAACATTTTAGAGTGATAGTTTTTTAGACGTCATATTGACTTTTGAGTTTGATATTTGTTGTTTTTGTGTTTAAATTACTATGGCAATTCCATCTTGAATTTTAGATTTTTAATGGATGTAAAACTATTCAGGATATTATATGTTAAATGACAATTTAGGTAAAACCTTCTGGAGATGATGGAGGTATAAATTTGAACGTAATAATTGAGAGTCAGAGTGTTTATATAACTCTGTGCTCATCATAGCCTCTCGTGAATTTGATATGTCTGATGTTTTACGCGTTCAACGTCAAATTATCGCTACTTGACGCAATCAGGGCCAATTAATTAGCAATAAGTATTGTACACTTTAGATCCAGGGATTACACTAAACGTCTGTTCTTAAGTGGTCAATCAGGGTATACGTAACTACGTAGACGTCCACTTTGCAAAAGGATGGGTACAGTCGTCGAAACGAAGTTCCCGCGCGAAAGTTATTCCAAGCCGGTTTAGATTCTCATTAACGGAATTCATAAAAAGCAAACGACGTTACGAGACTCTTAACGACCGGCAAACAAGATTACCCTCGCGCGCATTAAGATCTCTCCATCCACGCCTCGTTAACTGAATTATTCTCCCTAGTTCGACACAATCGCGTTATAGACTTCTTTGCTCGTGAGAATATATCTCGTCCTTGTGACAAAATGTGTGCCACAATCATAAAAATATTCGTAACCTCTCCCAGCTGAATCCCTCTAATCACTATTTACTTGACACAATCCAAAATTCATTGATACAACCATCTAAATTCATCTATCGCATCAACTGCACCTTTAAATAATTACCACGAAGAAAATTACACCTCATTGCCAGAAATCTATAATTCCAACAATTCTTCTCGCTTTCTCCGAATGTTTCGCAACAAGTTCCCAAACGTTCTACTCAAAAAAAAAATTCGCAATACAGACACTAAGATAAATGTGCAACATCGACGATAAATATCGTGGTATGTCTCGAAGCGTCGAATCCAGAAAGAGCCGTCCAACGTCAAAGGAGTAGAGGGTGGAAAAAAAGGAGATCAAAAGATGGTACACGCTCGAAGCGTACGAGGTTGATCGGTGAAAAGGTGCGGGTCGTACAGAGCATCCGCGACTCGCGGTCGCGTCCGGGAGGGATGCAAAGGAGGAAGACGAGGCTAGAGTACCCAGGAGGTAGAGGTAGAGGGAGAAGTTGGCGCGAGGTATCGTGTCAAATGCGCTCATTGTATCGTGCACGCTCTGTGTGCGTCGTACGTAAGCGTATCTATCTGTACACGTACAGCAACCACGGTGGGAAAGAGCGAGACAGGTCGCCGGGGAAGGAAGAGGTGGATATAATATTATATCGAGGGTAGGCGTGGTTAAAAAAGGGGGCGGTACCGACGATACTGAATCTCTCTTTCTCTCTCCTTCTCTCTCTCTCTATCTCTCTTCGTTTCTCTCTCATGCTCTTTTTCCCTCTCGTTCGGTCTCGCGGCTAGTAAACCTCTTGCTCTCTCGTTTCGCACTCTTTCCTCCTCTCCCTCTCCTTTCCGTCGTGATCTCCCTCTCCTCTCGCGGCGCCGTGGCATCGAACTCAGGACCGCGGATCGAGTCCTTTACCAACACACTCGGAGCACCTCCAAGCGCTTTAACTCCGTGGCAGCGTGCGCCGCGTCGCGATGCCGGCGGTGTGCGTCGGCTCGAGAAAGAGGAACGGCCAAGACGAAATATGAGAAAGAGAGAAAGAGTAACCGTGAAACGGGGGTGCAGCGGGTAACAGCAACGAGGAGGACGCGAGAAAGACGAGGTTGGTGCAAGAGACACCGACACTTTTCCGCTTTTCGTCGTTTCTCTCTGTCGGCTCCCACTTTCCCTCACTCCCTCCTCCTCCTTGTCCTCCACCTCCTCCTCCTTTCTCGCTTTTCTCCTTTCTCCCGCTACTCGCGATCTCGTCCTCTCCACGCATACTCCCGCGGCTACGTTCGCGGCATGCTTTGCGCCGCGCCTCGGACAAATACGGATTCTTACGTGCTGCGAGTAGGCGATACACGTAAGTGTGCACTCGCGATCATCAGAGACGCCGATAGGACGGTGCAGCGGGGTAAAGGGGTATGGAGGCCGGCCCGACCAATGATAGCGCACCGTTTTATCTCGATACGTTTATCTCGCACTGCCTGAGCGTTTTATATCCGCGCGTGTACGTGCAATCACCGCTCGACCGGCAAAACTATTGACCGCGTATGAGGGCGAAACGCGAGCCTATCCGTGCACGGATAACACTTTGCTTGTTGTGTAGATATACGTGCTTTGAGAAACATGTAATGGTGGCGTAGGTGATATCGTATATGGAGAACGGGCATTGAGGATCGTTCGCCGATACGTAAACGAGGGGTCGCGTTGTGTCACGTTGGCGAAGAGATCGCGAATTGGATAAGGCTCGGTCCTCGACCAGGTTCGACGAAATTGTAATTGATTCGACGCTATCGGTGGGCGTAAAACTTTCCATATTTTCCCCGCTTCCGGGAAAGGTCGACGAGTTTGGCTTAACGAGGGTGGCATTGATCGGAGATAGAAATTTACCCTCTCTTATGATTTGTACGTAGGTAATTGAAGATGATGTGGAATGTTGAAACAGTTTTCTTTGAATTTCAACTTTGTAGGGGTTCGTTGATCGAGGATTTTCATAATAGATTTAATTGTTAGTGGAAACAAAGAATCGACATGTTTCTGGGGTATAAATAATTCTTGCTACGACTTAAGAAATAGCTTTGTCTTAAGTATGCGGTTATACATTTTGTTTTTAATTAAATATATATAAGGGTTATGTAGAAGTAGAGTGAACCAGAATTCAGATATGTAATCGGTTGTAACTGAACAATGTTGTTTATTTATATGATGCAATTTTGCAAATATTTATACAATGTGGCGTTATTGGTATAAAATAACTCGTAGATAATAAATGTAGGAAGTTACATATCATAATACTAGAGCGGGTGAAACGGATGCACTGAGATATTTTACTTTCTCAACCGAAAACGAAATTTGTGTTTCAACTTTCAATTATGTATTTCCTCCAATTATATAATTATTCATTTCCTCGAGAAAATATTTTCTCTGTCGCCTCCTACTATTAGGATTCCTCTCGGGCGTCTGATTTGTAAAATATATAGTAAAACATATACAAACTTTGGCCTATTTGGGGCGCCATTTCCTCTTTAAGCAATGATTAAATGTTTATAACATTAAAGTAATATGAAACGTTCGGGAGGGTTTTTAGAATCAATTTATACAAAGAACTAGATGTCTAGCAGAAATTCTAATTGTAGCAGACGGTAGAGCAGACATCTTTCTATCATAGCTTGTTTCTCAAGTATACATTTATTCTTTATGAGTTATTTTACGACTTTATGTGTTACTGTATGTAGCTTACTTTACAAATACAATTTACGTTTATGAGTTGCTTTTTGACAATAACGCCACATTAAACAAAGTTCTGTATTTGCAACGTTTGATTACATAAGTAAATAATACCGTTAAATTCTATTTGCAATTTTAAGATTAACTCTACGACCAACCGGAGAAATTATTTCCACTTCATTGATCAAGAAGTACGACGTCTGCTGCGTGTTGTCAAAATATACACGGCGAAACTCGTCGACCGTAACCTACAGGTGTCCGTCTCGCGGACCCATTAACAATAAGTCATTTCGATGCTCGCCTCGCTATCAGTTCCCCCGCGACCGCGGACGAGTAATCACTGCTCCGCGATCGGTTTCAACTATTTTCGTCTATTACTACGTGTATAATACTTTCGAAGATCCTGAATCACCAAACACCTCTCTTTTTACGTGCTACTTGATAAATAATACTTCCTCACAGTGGTATCAACCCTCACTTGGCAGCCGTACTTCTACTCTTCAGCCACTAAAACATAGAATCAACACGTTTCTGAGGTACAACTAGTTTTTACTAAGAATTTGGTAGTTTTGTTTTGTGTGCGATTACACATTTTGTTTTTACCGAAACACGATAGCAAGGGGTTAACACGTTAAGCACCACCCCAGTCTCTGGTGTACCGTTCGTTGATTTTTCGTTCATGTTCATGCTGAGCAATGAAAATCAACGATTAGTTTTTTCCTAGGCTACTAAATCGCACCCAACCGAGCCGTAATTAATGATTTTAAGTAAGAAATAGAACATTTTATAAAAAACTTTTACCTATGCTACTCAGTCGCGCCTGACCGATCCATAATTAACGATTTTAAGTAAGAAATAGAACATTTGATCAAAAACTAATGTTGTTTATTAAAACAAATAGAAATATACTTTTCTCAAAAAGGGCCTAAAAGTGCAGTGCCAGTCTGTAAGAACGGGCGCTTAACATGTTAAATGTATCTTTGTGATTTCTATGGCGATATGCGATAATTCAGTAACACGTTTCGGAGTAATTAGGTTGAGCGATAAAACGCGAGGAAAGATCGACGAACACGTGTTACCTTTGTCGCCGGAAATATTACGCATATTTTGTCATTAATGGCGGGAGACTTCCGTCCGGTATACAATTGGGGCCCAATGGCGGTATAGGAGTAGGTATACGGCGTTGAAGTCGTCAAAACAGAAGCTAGCCCGCGTGTATACGCGAGAAGCTTGCCTGGAATCGCAGCGGGGGCTCCATAAAAATATTTTTAGAAGAGAAAGAGAGAGAGAGGAAGAAAGAGAACTCTTCGACTCCTCGTCGTTACCCCGGCGGCAGAAAGGAGAGGAGGAAAGAAGCGCCGCGCCGAAAAAGTTCCGTTGGGGATGGAAAGGAAACGGTTTCTCGCACGATCGGAAGACGACACGTGGAGTCGATAGATCTCGTCTCCAGTCGTCTCGTTGGGGCGTATAGAATTTAAAAAATACGAGAATCCAATTTTCGGTGTCGTTCCATGTCCCCCCGTCTTCACGATCCGTCCGGTATCGTCGTCAAGATTGAGACCACGTGTGCCCACTGTCGTATCTCATTCCTTTTCCATCATTATCCTCCGTGTTTTCATCAATTCTCAGTAGGTTCTTTGACTAGGAGAATTCTTAGCACTTTGACATTCCTCAGGATATTTCCACAGAGGCAAGAGGAATCTTCGTAATTGAATTAGCAAGCGACATTTACGCGAGATCTCTAAATGGAGCGGCGTGTTTCCTTTTGTACCTTGAAAATTCTCCAGGTCGGAAATACATTTGGATACTATTTTTAACGTTATCAAACGTTCGTTGCGACACGACTACGAGAATGATAATTCATTGAGACCCATGTAGGATTACCGTACGTATTCCAGCAACAAGTGATCCACGTGCGCCACACAACGGAAGTTCGTTTTCATCGGTGTGTCGGTACGTACAAAGGCACGGTGATATCGTGTCATAATGGTTAGGCTAGATACCGTGTAAGCCAGCTTCACCTTTTCACCCTCCTATTATGTTCGATTCCACGTTATTCCCTTATCCCGTGGTCTGCTAATTCGCGATCGATTATATAACCAATTTCTTCGAACAATGCCTCGATGTTACAATGGCAGCCGATATTCCCCTATAGGGTCTGTGACTAATAATCGATGTGATAAAATAACGAGCCATCGGTTCGATTCGTATCATTAATTTGTCTTCGTAACGGGCCCGGTTGCGCGATCGCGGAACTCCGTTGTATAATCGATTTCTAAATTATTTCACGCACTTTTTCCATCCTGTTTCTACTTCATTTCGCGAAAGTGATTTCATCAGATTCCTATTTTAAAGCGAGGTTTTCCAACCGGATGAATGGTGAAAGGGAAAATCCCGTGGATCCTCCTGCTAGTTACCTTTTCTACCATCTGCCCTATGGAGATACTTTTTTTTTCTCCGTTGGTTCGACGTACCTCGTGTGCCCGATTGTTTACGATTTTCACGCGTAATTGGACACGAATGGAATCGCAGTTTATAGATCGATCGTAGAATTCTCGTGTATCGAGAGGACTCGAAAGGATCGTTCAACGAGCACGGCGGATCGCTTTTGTATGGGAGCGCCGCAAGTGCCGAGTCACGCCTTGACAAACAGGGATGTCAAACAGATGTTTCAGACCGACTTCTCTTTGGGCCACTGTGAGAGTGCTTGGCGAACGTTCTTCTCGTAAACTCGCCAGATCGTTCGCTGTTCGTTGCGCCTGAAATTTCAATGATCATTGCCCGATGATCTTGCTCGTTGCGCCCTTAGACAGCGAGATCTTTCAGCTTTTCATTTCGAGTATGTAACTTTTTAATCCGGCTTCAAATTGTTCATCCTAAAATACTGAGAGATGTACGAGGTTAACATCTTTTTTTAATAGAAAATTTTGGCATAGAATAGGAAGTTAAAAAATTTCGCGGCAAATTTTGTATCTTCGCTATAGGTCATGTATATTAATTATTTCATTGAATCGAAAAAGAAATTTTATGGGACCAAAATAGATAAGAATGTGCGAGATTTATATCTGGTAGCAATTTTTGCATATAATAATTTGGACATAGAATAAGAAGTTAAAAAACTTAATGGAAAATTTTGTACCTTCGCTATGGATGGTGTATATTATTTCATTCAATCTGAAGAACAATTTTATGGGATGAACCTAGATAAGCAGGTAAATCCTCGGGCTCGCAAGCAACGTCCAAGTTCAAATTCAATCTCATCTCTGGAAAATTTGTCCTATAGATGTGTATATTTTAGAGTCAATGGTTCTAGAAAAAGTACGATAGCAGTAACATATATGCAAGGCACAACGAATTTCATAATTGCGCATTTGTCCAATACAGTTAACCCCTTTTCCAACGATACCTACTTACTTCTACTCATGGTGTAGAAATTAGACGAAAAGAGACCTTAGATCTACAAACATCTATCAAGTTGTCCAAATCAGTTGTATCTCACATCCTAAAATAATGTTTACATTTTCATTTTTCTTTTACAGTATGCGATATAGCATAAACTCCCATTAAGTCTCTATACCAACAAGTTTAACGGTTCTATGGTATCTGGAATCCAAAAAGAAATCGTAGATCAAGGGGTTAAAATCGGTAGTCCGCTCCAAATACTTGTCTTTTGTAACCTTTGTGTTTCACGTCCGAACGAAAACTCTGAGGAAAAAATGAGCACAGTGGTAACATTGAATTACACGTAAAGAGTCGAAGGTTTATGCAAATTTGCGAACACGGCGGGTGTTTTCAACGTGGCTAGCGTACTCGTTCGATTTAATAGTGAAACACCCACGCGAAATTCATCGCACGGCGAAAGTTTCTTCGTGGTGGCACGCGAAGCGAGGTATTTTCGCCGTGGCTGATTTACGGGCGGAATGAAATTTCCCGGGGAATAAATTCGCGGACGAAGAACGTCGAAGGGCTGCCGTGGCAGTCGGACCCGTGTGATTGGCTGTCTGCGTTGGGATCGGCGCGTTCGTTTGAGTTTGGTCATTTTGGTCGGTCAGTAAATAGGGATTTGACAAGCGACGTGTCGGGGTCAGCGTTGCATCTGACGCCGTCAGTGGTTTTCTCCCTCTTTTCTCTTTCACCCTTTTCCTCTTTTTCCCTTTTCACCCCGCGTCTGTTTTCGTTGCAACTTTTCTCTCTGTCTTTTTGTCGTTACCCCTTTCCGTCTTTTTTTCCTTTCCTAAAAAACTTCGTTGCTTTTCGTTTATAGTAGGCAAATGACTTTTTTTTTCTTCCTATTTCACTCTCTTTTTCTCCCGTTATTTTTCAATAGAGAGAAACATAGATCGAAAGGTTTCGTCGGATATACGCGAGATCGTTTCGAAGCACCGATTACGCAAGGTATACCTACTGTGATGGGGGGGTAGATTTTTTCCGTGAAAAGTGAGCCGAGCGAAGTAAAATTAATTATCCCGCTAAACGGTGTTTGGTAACATGGTAAGAAGTATCATTACACGTTGCGAGGCGTTTAGCTGTCGTCACACTGTCTGACGTTGGGCAACGACACGAAATTCGTTTTATTATGAAAACAATGCAATTCTTTCTCGAGTGCAGCTGCAGCACGTCCCGCTAATTGCAAAACGATTATCTCGCAATAACTTCGCCGGCGCTTTTGCGGCTAGATGAATCGAGCCGAGTCCGCTCGTAATGCAACGAAAAGGGATAATGTGTGCGCATACGTGTGCCGTTTATAGACTATTAGAAAAGGGATCGTAAAGGGCCGCCGAGGGGAATCCGAAGAAATGGATTGTAGTTTCCCTGTAAATCGGAGCCCCTCGACTGAAGATCCATTCGACTCTTGTTTTACATTGACTCTCACAAGGATCATTTTTCACGTGACATCGCTTCGAGATAATTCCTACCCTGTTCAGCTACCCTCTCAATTACTACTGTCCTCTTTGTCGTAGCTACGTGATATTTGTCTCTGCTACATACCGAAAACAATACACGCGAATGTTTATAAAGAGAGGATCGACTGGCATGTTGTTTAATGTTGATTTGATGCTGTTTAGCTGTCACTGCGCTCTTTAGATAAAGACATCGGAGTTCCTGCCACCCAGGAAGGAACACCCGGGTGCGTATCAATTCTGAGAATCGATTTGACGATTCTCACGGTATACGAGATTCACTCTAAATTGTCATTTGAAAGGATGGAATAGAATAAGTTTCTTTGCAAGAGGAAATTTATTGAATAAAGGACATCTTTGTCGTAGAGGTGAACATAGTTTCTTGTAATTTGAATGAGCGTAGTAAAACGGGAAGTATTGTATAATTTCTCGGAAATTACATCGCGATTAAATTCCTCACAATGGAAAGACACGCATGGTGTGGAGAAAAAAAAGAAAGTATAAGGGGCGTACAAATAGTCCGTCGATATCGTACTTCCGGTGCTGCGGGTCGCGCCATCGAGAACAATTCGAGTCGATAGTGGTATCGAAGTTGATAAGTTACTGCGATACGATATCGGCTGTGACAAAGACATAACACGATTGGGCGTAGTTTATATTATTAATAAACATGTTTTTATTCCTTGTTAATGCACTCGATACTCTTGCGGAATTCTTTCTATGCTAATCGAACCTATCATGTTATTATACATACCACGATGGTCGAAAGGATGTAACATATTGCTCAAAGGAAGCCGGCTAATGATTCTCAACTTCAAAAAGTTAATATCACAACTTTTATCAGTACAACATCCGAGTGGACATCGGTTGCAAATTCATTCGTTTTCATCCATCCAACGTTTACCATCCGTTTGCAGCATTCCCATCCAACCTATCCTGTTTCTCCGGTACTACAGGACCGAGTTGTCCCTTGTCGCGAAGGTTCTCCACAATTTTCGACTCTCCATTCTCCAAGACAAGAAACACGACGCTCATTACCCACCCCCCTGTTCGCGCGCTTCACACATCCGCTTCCGGCAAGGCATAATATAATAATCGGCTGTGCGGCACAATGCCTTCGCACATTATTCGCGATCATAGAGGGGGGAAAACCGAGATCGAGAATTTGCTGAACGAAGACATCGACAACGACCGCGGAAATTAAGAGAATTAATTGAAAGCGTTGAAAAATCTACACACAAGATAGGATAAAAATTAGGAAACTTTGCAAAAGTGCATTGTATTAAGAACCATACACGTACATATGTATGGAAACTCGTATGTGTCTTCCCGGACTCATAAACGCGTCTTCCTAAGCATGGACAGGATGGCAGGGAACTCGATGATGAAAAAAGCGCACGTATTTGTTTAATTATCAACGGTACCGCATTAACTCGTTAATTGAGCGTCAGATGGTATGCATTGTATCCGGCTGACACGCTTTGTACCCGCGGTGTATGCCTCCCCCACGTCCATGTGCACTCCCCGTGTGGGAGTATAGTCGGCCGCGTCGAGTCTTTTCGAGTCCCCTCTATCGGCCTTGTTCCTTGGCGTACAGTGCGGTTTGCTTTTCGCTCGCTCGTTTTGTGGTCCCTTTTTTCCTCTCTCTTTTCTTCTTCTTGCTCGTCTAGATGAGCGCGCGAGAACGCGCATATTTGTCGCACATGCCCTCGCACGGACGTCGAAAGCACGGTCGGCGGACATCGCCGTCGCGTTAATCGCATGCACGAATAATTAGAACAATGAGTACGTGGCATTATTCGCGAACAAGGCCGCTTTGAGGGGAGACGCGCCCTCTTCGTTCACTCTTCGTTCCCTTTCCTCCCTTACGGTCCGTGGAATTTTTGGTAGCAGGGTGGTGGCCCAATGTTGGCCCCCTTTTGTCGAACGTCCGTGCGAGGGAGGATGCTGGCAGAGGGGAGAGGAAGTATGATGACGGTCCTCTCTGTTTTACACCGAATGATCGGATAACTGCCGCGAATCTCTCGCTTCGTGCTTGTTTCTTTCGTTTTGCATTCCATGGGTTTTCGGCCGTCAGAAAAATGTCCTCGTACTTCTTCTTACACGGCGCCGACTGGCACGAGGGGGTTGAAAAGGGATCTTTGAATGCCTACGTAGCCTCGTCGTCTCGAATTACGAAGTTTAAGATCGTGGCCGGGATTAGAGCTGAGACGCACTTATGTATGGACGTCGACGAAGCGAGAGAATTCGAGATAGTCGTTGTAATCATCGATTTATGAATGTTGAGAGAATTAGCAAAATTTGATGCATGGATTATTAACTTCGGATCCTGCTCGTACATATAAACAGCGTGGATTAAATGATCATTGCGAGTATTCGCGTGATTTCGCATGGTTGTGGGTGTAGGGAGAGTAATTAGGTTTTTTTTAATAAACTCGTTAAACTGATCTATCAGTATGATAACGTTCGTTGTAATATGCGAATATTGCAAGTTAGGTAGACACAGAGGAACAAGGGGGGAAAAAACATTGCTCGCGGTAATGTGAGATACTTTTAGCGGGAATTTTTAATTTTGTAATGCAGAGAAAATATCACGATACATTTGCATTTATCCCTTCACCCTCCAGGATCATCGTTATCGCGATAGTAACAATTTAAATTAATAATTACCTTCTTAACGTCCATCGCTCCGTTTCTCCTCACCTCATTATAAATTGAGTCTTAATCTTCATTTGATTTTCATTTCGGATCGCCGTCGGAGTACCGAGGTTGTTTGTCGCTTTAAGCTTAAAGGGTGCTTAGAAAAGAGGGCTACAGAACAGAGAAACGAGGGAAGGAGGCTGAAAGAGGGACGAAGGGAGGAGGGAGGACGGTAAGCATATTGGTATTGAGTGGCGCCGGCTGACGATACTGAATTCAATTTAATGGAAAGCCGTGACGCGAAATGGGACCCGCATTCGATATTTATTATATGACGGTGCATTAATTACCGCAGTCGTATTCTTCGGGGCATTTCTGTAGGTTAAAGGGAGAGGATTCCTTTATCTTTCGTTAATAATAGTGGTGATAACGAACCTAATAATTGGATCCTGGCAAATCATTAGCGGGCGTCTATCGCGGTCTTAATAAATTAGGTGCGCGTTACTTGTCCATCGACTCTCGAAAGAAGCAAGTTTAATTAATTTCGCCGGGAAGCGTATTTCCAAATGTATCTTCGATGTTTCTCATTATCGCCTTATCTGCCGGGATATCTTTTCAATCGTTGCTCCACGGTGAACGCGATTCCCTTTATTAAATATATTTCGACGTCCATTAATTACTTATGATCCGTATTTACCGTACTTTCCTCTCGTCTTTCGCTCTTTGAAGGAAAATATTTTTAACTGACTGAGTTTAATTTACTTTGAAATTTCACCATTTCCTCCCCCTCTCAGTTTCTCGAATAAAATCTCTGTGTTATTTTAGAAATATCTCACATTCATGGTATGAAAACGTAAGAAGTGTTAAATAAAATTTTCAAAGTCTCTCATCAACGTTACCGTCTGTTTCGAGTTCTCGCATGGTCCAACCCTCTCGCGAAGCTCTGCAATGCATTTTCAACGTGAGAAGACGAGACGTAGGTACTTTTTGTTCAGATATACGGGATTAACATTCGCCTCGGCGGTACACGGCGAAAATTAGACGCTCGCGGGCCCGAGTTTAAAATAATTAAAACGTCCCAGGGAAAAGACAAAAGCCGGTTACCTACCCATCAAGCCTGTGATGATGTAAGGGTGGAGGAGCAGGAAGGAAGGAAGGAACGGGCGAGTAGAGGGCGAATGGAAAGAGGTGGAGGAGGAAGAGGAGGAGCAGCAAAGGGTGGTGGTAGGAGGTTTGATAGGCGAGCGAAGAAAAACACAGACTTGATCAAAGTGAAATACGCATTGCCAGCCATGTGGGTAATTATCCTGGACCTTTGCATTAACCCCTTCTTCCTCTTCGCCCCATAGCAGTCCGCGTTTTCCTCTCTCCGCGACCCCGGCCATCCACCTTTCCGCGCACTCTTGGATTTCCTCTCTCCTACCCTCGTAACGCCGAATTCTCCGAAATCCTCCCTTTTCCTCCGTCTCTTTCTCTTATCCGACTCGGCAAGTTGCGTACGTTTTCAGTGTACTCTCAACGACGCATCGAATTCGTTTCGAATGTGTATACTGTACGTGTAAATGTATATAAAGTTGGATATATGAAAGTACTGTACGTATATGACATAAATACATGGCCAGGGTGGATGACGAAAAGAAAGAGGAGCGGCGAGTGGGAGGAGAGGGGGTGGGAGATAGGCAGCACGGATGAGGAAAATAATTTAATTAATCTGATTGAGAATGTTAATGCCGGCCTCGCAAAATAATATCTAAATGAATTAATACCCACCGTCGGCACGGTGAAAGGAGGTTGGCCAAAGGAAGGGTGATAGGGTGGCGGAGGGTGGTACTGGCAGCGAAGGGGAGGGAGAGATAGGAAAAAGAGAGAGGATGGTGGTGGATGAAGGATGAGCAGACACAGAACTGACTCGACGTGGCAGTATAGAGAGAGGGAGGGAGAGAAAGAGAGGGGCCTAATTAGCTAAGTAAAGCCGGCGCATTATCGCTTATTTTCAACCCCTTCCACCGTCAACTCTCCTCCTTCTCCTCTTCCTCCTACTCCGATCCACCCTACGAAAATACCAAGTTTCTCTTGCCCCGTACGTAACTACGTCTGTATTGAATATCGCGCGTCGTAGCAATTCAAAATTTCATCCCCTCCGTTCTTCTTCCCTTTCGCTTTTCTGCCAGCTAAATCTCTCTTTCGAGTTACCCCTGCGCGAGAGTTTTTTTCCGATTGAAAAGCCACGTATCAACAGAGATCGACAGATAGGTTTATGACGCCCCAGCGAATATGGGGTGCAACTACGTACCCCCGATGTCTGCATCCAACCACCTAAAGTATCCCCCGTCACCTGTGTCACAGAAACACCTATACACAAAAGGATAGAATCGTGTATTACATTTATTCCTGGTGAAAACACGAACAGGTGAATTTCCAGTAGTTATATTTAATTTCCTATAATTTACTTTGGATAAAGATTTCTATCGTCGATAATTTTATTAAGAGTAAATGAAACGACGAGGGTATTACGAGAACCGATCGTATTTTCCTTTGTCATTGTTTTTATCAACGTTTCATTTTCCAAATGCAACCAACGTCCTTCTCCTGTTCACAACATCAAACGTACTTATCCCCCGTATCGGTGGATAACCTCTTTTACGCACGATGCGTTACGCTTGTAAAGCTTCAGAGGCTAAACGATAAAATCGTTGGGGGTCTTTTGAGGAATGGATTTCTAATGATTGATAAAGATAATTAACCGAGTTCGCTACTGCCACCCCTCTCCCAGCGATGCAGCTCGGCAACCCTTTGATTCGAGCTCCAACCCCACTCTTTAGCCCCATTACCACCCCAGTAGTCGTCGTCGTCGTCGTCGTCGTCGTCGGCGTCGTCGTCGTCATCCTCAGCTTTGAAATCCCGGCAGCAGAAGCGATTTTCAGCCCCGTATTCTCTGTCTTTCTCTCCTTCTTCTTCTTCTCTTCGTTCATCCCCCATTTCCATCTCTCATTTCTCTCTCTTTCTTTTTCGTTACCTTTCTCCCTCTCTCTCGTTCTTGTTCTCTCTTTCTCTTCGTCGCTCTAGCATTTCTTTTGACGTGAAAATCCAAGTACCGTGTCTCAGGAGTCGCTCGATATGGCCTTCGAAGCTGTTATGACGATCGTTGCTTGGGAAATTCGCGATAGTGCGCCCATTCATCGATCACTTCTATTTGCTTTTTTAAATAGATTTCGAGAGATACGTTTCGCAACGTAATGGTCGCCTCGTACTCGACCGAGCGTCATGCAAATTCCATAAAGGGATACGGAATTGCCGCGGGATTGTTTCAGACGCTCGACGAACGATTGCAGAGTCGTTATCATACCGAACGAATATCAACGAGCTTAAGAGTTCCACCGATATTCTATTTCGAAAAGCACTCCTTACGGCCGATGTTTTATTCGTATGACTCTCGCGCTTCGACGATGCATTTCAATATATCCGGCCGTAATGAAAAGAATTCATTTTCATATTTCCCGGCAATTGAAGTCGTACAATATACAAACAACAACCATCTTCCTTACATATGTACATATACTCGTATATTTCTCGATCCCTGTGCAAAATCCATTGTCTCCGCCATTGTATATCCACAGACATTAAATTCACAGTCGACCAAAAATTCGTCTTAACCCAAGGCAATCCCTGTAGGAGCGTTTCACAGAAAGAATTTAACCCTCTACAATCTCGTATCCAATCGACCTGACGTCGACGATGTATAGGCGCGGAAAAGCTCAAAAAGGACTCTCAAGAGACAGCCTGATTAGTCCACGAGAATACGACCGTTTCTCGATACCTTTTCCCATTTGTTGCTCCCGCAATCTCCTTTCTCACTCGTTCTATCACCCTCTCCCTCTTGTTCTCTTTTTTTTATTCATCTCTGTTCTTCCTGTTACCTCTTTTTCCTTTCCACTGGCACGAACGTCGAAACAAAGAGTCGAGGCGAAGTTCGCTTCCCACCCTTAACCCTTCCTGTTCTCCACGACCGATATGCAAAGGCCAACACTCGTGTGCCGGAGCCACAATGAGCGGGTAATAATTTAAAACACGGATAAAATCGATAGAAGAACCCCGCCATCGAACTCCCCCATGCTCACTCTACCAGTTTTTACTTTTTCCGCTGTCCCGAGCCCCTTTTTTTTCTCACCGTATCACCCTTCTTCTTTTTCACCCCCTTTCCTCTTCGCGATAGGACGATTCACCGTCACGCGGCTGAGTTTTTCGTTGCGTTTCGTTGCGTGACGGCGACAACGACGACGACGTCGCGCATCCTACGCGTGTTTGCATGCGAATTTATTGCTCTCCGCACACGGAGACGCGAGTTCGAGTACCTTTTTTCGCACTGCGGCGCCGTTTTGATCTTTCCTCCTCGTTCCCGCCAATCGTCGTGCAATACGATGTGCACCGCGTACTTTCACATGCGTGAGTAATGCGCGCAATAATGAGCGAACCGAATGGCTGACTCATCGATTCGGTCGATGAAAATACGACTCGATGGATTTCAAGATTTTTCCTTTGCAATTCCTTTTTCCTTCGTTTCTTTTTTTTTTAATTCTAAGATTCTTACGTTTCTTTCAAACAGCACGAATCCGAAGTATTAAGATATTGATATTATGATGATGTTTGTATAATATTTAATATCCAACGAACTTTTATCGCCTTTAATTTATTGCTAATTGGGTATTTTCCACAGTAGATTTTATTGTTTGCTATAAAACCAGGGCGATTTAATTTCGTGGAATTAATAGCATTGCGATTAACATAATTTATAGACTCTAAAATCCAATTTTTACCATGCATTAAGTCCGAGTCGATAATTAGCCGTATGAGAGCGTCGATTGAATTTTATTGCTTGGTTTTGTCGAAAAAAAGAAGAGGAGAAAGAGAAATAAAAATTAGAGACATAAAACACAAATCTAATCTTCCGCGATATCGCAGATTCAGGTTGTAACTCTTACGTGGCCCACGATATAGTGTTTCCTTATCGAAGAAGTCGTAAATAGCGATCCGCCGCTCTTCCGAGCGCACTTACGCGGAACAACGAAGACTTCGATGAAAACGATTCTCGACATTATCAGAGGTGCGATAATAAATCTGCTCGCGGGCGAATCATCGAATTCTCATGCTCGTTTGTAATCGTCGAAAATGGTAATTTATTGGCGCCCGCGGGTTAGCCTTCCACGGACAGAATGTTAACGCTGGCACCGATTGTTTGCTGATTAGAAGTCGTGTTTGAGCTCTCGTTTGAACTTGGAAGCTGCGCTGGAATTTTACCTTGAGATTTATCGTCAACTGTCTACCCAACGTGTTACTTTTCCCCGCTTTACTTTACTAAAATATCAACATTTAAAATAAAATTCAATATCCAAAACTTTTCTTTCTTCTTCACGGCTTCTATACCCGTGCAATTCGTAGTTCTCTCTTTTCACCGATTTTTCGCAATCCGATAAAATCAAGCTACGCGTGAGAGAGAAATTTCTCGACATGCTAGAATAATAATTTCATAAAAATACGCAACGGGTTAGAAAGTAACACGGATGATTAATTAACAATGAGAGGAAGTAATCGAGTCAGTATCTTTTCTTTTTTCCTTTCATTTTCAATTCCACGTCTCTTTTTTTCCACGTTCGTCAGAATTGACGATAAAACGCGAACGAAAGGGAGCGAAGAAGAAAAAAAGGGGTAAACGTACCACCGTTCGCGGGGCTATCGTAACGTCTCCTTTAGAAAATAACACGCTTTTGTAAGTTGCGATTTCCATCGGCGACATTGTAGCCTACGTAATTGGTTTGTAAATTATTCTCGGTGAGTGCAACAGGGAGACGAATCAGCGAAAATTTCCTTTCGCAACCGGCGAACCCGAGTGATTTCAATCGTAACACTTCCAATCGTAATCTTCGCCGACGTTTCGCCGTTGCACTGCGCTCTCTCGTTCTCCCCGTGGCTCCATGCCTCGGGCGAATTCAATGCGAAGAAATTAAGGGAATTGAATTAACCGCGATGGGAGTTTTCATTATCGGGAAAATTGGCAATTTTCCACTGTTAAGCGCGTAACGCCCGTTCTTACGCAGTAGGGAGTAATCGTAGTGGAAACCGTTCCTCCTACAGGGAGTTTCCGATGTCTCGGTTAATTAGTATTACCCGTACGAATGAATTTTAGTATGATCCGCGATAGAATGGGAAAGGTATTTTATCTATATACTCGTCTTTGGTACGTATAGACGTCGGCGTTTATTCGATTACTTAATTTTTAACGATTTCACCGCTTTATAAGGAGGAATAAAGCGCCAAAGTACCGTGCAAATAAACGTGTCGCGGATAAAATAGGCATTAAGGCATAACACGATAAAACGCGATTCGTGTGATATTAATTTTAAAATTGTTACTGTTTAACGACGATCGGAGCAAACAGTGGAATGCGATAATTTCTCGTTGTAACGATAACTGGAATTCATTTCTTAGTTGTATCAATTAGAAAGTATCGTGGTTGGGGCGAAAGTATTTTAATATTTAATATGTGCGAATGACTTCGGTTATGATAGACGATTTGGTGGTTCGCTTAGTCATTGTTATAATTAGCCAGTAGTCTTGATGATATACATCGCGGTTTGATTCGTTCCGGGAATCGGTATTTCGATAGATTTCACGGCTAGTCGCACGTACGATTACGCAAACGTTCGCTCCATTACCGGAAAAGAGTACCGAGAACTAATATTCGTCCTGTGAATAGATCGTCGATGATTCACGAAGTTTCTAGTTTTCCGATGAATCTACAAAATTTACGAGAATTATCGAGAATTTTTCTTTGTCGGATTCGATGGAAAGAAGTTAAGAGCGAGCTTCGATACTGGAGGTAATGTGAAATTTTTCACGTTAACGTAAAACACGTGATTTTTTGCCCCATATACAACAAAGTTCATTCGTTGTCCGAGTTGGCGGTGACTATTTTAACTCGGTGACGGTAATTATCCGTAAACCATTACGCGATAGCAATTGTTTAATCGACGACAGAGGACAATTAATCTCGCGAAAAAAGACCCGCCGGGCAATGAGCATCGAGTGTAAATTTCCAATTGGATATTTTTGCGCGACACTTCGGTCCACTGTCCTCTCATTGGCTTGACAAACACACGGCTGAAAACAGACGGCGCATATACTGTCAACCGAGAATCGAATTCCTGTTAAAGTTCAACGAAGTTTTCTATATTCGCGAGACACTTCGTCCATTACGTCAAAACTGCATTTGCATATGCTGCATATACAAGATGACGCAAAAAGAAACCGTGAAAAAAGGACCGTTGGTTGGTTACGTAAAAATAAATGTCTCATTAACCCCGGGCTCCGAAATTTTTACGATTCGCGTTCATCGGCCGCATACAATTTCTGCCTGGTTTCATGCGTATTTCTGTGGCTTGCACTCGAGCCCCGAAGGTACCTGCTTATCAGCAATATTCGTTGGTACAAGTGTGTCAAATATATCGGCACGCAGGTTCATGCTAGAGTTTGACGTGAAAGTCAGAAGCACAGCTTCCATCCCTCGGTTAGCATCGCAACATCCACCACCATCGGCAATAGCGCCACTTCGATGTATACACGTGTATACAGAGACGTATACATCTCACGCAAGTTCTGATTAGACGTAGAATTAATGATTCGAAAATCAATACGAGGCCGTCCTCCCGAGAGTATTAAGACACCGTTAGGGGGATGCTATCCAAAGACAGAGAGAGGGATGGAGCAAATGGCGAAGAAGGAGCACCGAGGGAGAAGGAACGTGAATTGGGATGAGTAGCAGTAGAAGAGTAGATACAGAGAGAGAAAGAGAGAATGAGAGAAAGAGAGAAGCTATGTTACGAAGGTTGGGGTTATGGTGGTGGCGATGGTGGTAGTATATCTGTCGAAGGTTTGAGAAGAGAGGAGGAGCGGATGATAGGGGAAAAGAAGGGGGTAGGGGTAGCTACGGTTCCTCGTTTCAGGATCTACTATTTTGTCACCAAACCCTTCCTCGCCCTTTGATAACTAATTAGTGTTTTACCTCCCTCTCCGTTACCCCTTCCACGCTTTGCTGGGGGCCTCTTTTATCGTCCCAATCAGGGGACGCCCTGGAAGGAACCCCTTTTCATGCGAAGGCGCATCGACGTTTCCAAGCCCTCGAAAAGATGGGAATCAAAGGATTTCCAAAGCGAAGCGTCAAAAGTGCGGGGAAAGGAGTACGGGAAGGGAAGAGGGCAAAGAAAACGGGGAAGGAGCGTACGAGGTGAACGAGAGAGAAGATGGTTGGTTGTTGAGCCATGGATGAAAGAAAATTACGGGGTGGCGAATATCGAGAGGTGAATGCGCTGATATTGCATTTAGAAAAATAGTATCGCTCAACCTCGTTTCTTCCTTCTATAATCCGTTTAAATCTTTGCCTCCAATCCATAGATTCTCAGCGACATTTTGTCATCACTGGAACAAAGTGTATTAGAAGTTATAGTTTCCCCAGGAGGTTTTCCTTTACGAGAAATCTCGCGGAATTTCCGTGCAATTTCAGCGCAAGCATAGAACCGTGAGTTCGACACTTTTCGCAAAAGACCCACCAACGCCGGAAGAGTGGCAGGATATCGGAAGAGGGTTGATCCTCGTGCGAGAACATGCATGTACACGAGTGTACGTATAGATGTAAAGAGAGATACAGAGTGAGAGGGAGAAAGAGAGAAAGAGAAGAGAGGATGCAGAAACTGGCTGGGACAGATGCCATAAATATCGGGGCGTTCTTATATTTTCATCACGGCCATCATTAAAATTTATGTTATGATCAGAAGTGCGCGTATATATCAGAGGACGCGTTGCGCCGTCGCGGCGCTACTAACGGCATGCCGTTGCCGGTGCAAAAGAGGGAGGTCGCCGCTCCGAAAGGAAGGAACGCGGGGGTGGCGGACCGAACGACGGGGGTAGGTGGTAATATTGTAATCTATGTGTGGAAGAACGCGGGAAGAGAAACAGAGGAGAGATGAAAAAGTGGCTTGAATGGCAGGCACCCCGTTGTAAGGGGTAGTTTTCGGTCGGGGGTGGCTGGCGGACGAAGGGCGGACGCGGAGGAAAGAGGAGCGAGAAGGGTGCCGAACGGAAACAATGACGTCTATACCAAATCCCTGTTCTATTCTTTTTCTCTTTTCTCCCCTCCCTGTCTCTTCTCCCGTGGGGTGCCATTAGACCCCCGTGGCGGCCCCATAAAAATATAGCCCGTATTGTGTTCGCTCAGGTACCGATATCCTCGCGCACTAAAAGTCCCTACTGTCTCCTCTACATGTATCTTCGTACACGCGAGCTACTTCGAGCATCGATGCAGATATTGGCTTTAACCTCCGCAAATTTCGAGTTCTTTCGTCGATTCGAGTACCAATGTTCTTCAAGAAGATCCTTGCATATCGGTAATATCATTGATAAAATTTTTAATTGCAAATAATCGTCTTGCTATGCCAGCAATTTCTTCCGCTATCTCTTGCCGAGATTCCTTTCGTCTTTATACTCTTTTCAGACGAATTTTCCTCGGGATAGAACTGTCCGGTAGTTATCTACAGGTATTCTTCGACAACCTCAAGAAATCTCCTGAGCGGCGGAGCTTCTCGCTAAAGACCGCCCATTCGCACCGTTTTTTTTATTTAATCCACCCTGCCCAGCCTCCTGAAGGAAGCACTTGACAAAGTCGGAACATTGAAATATCTTTATTAAAATATCTTGACGCCTGGCGAATCAGATCCTGCCAAAACAGGCCTACCTCCGAGGAGACTTCTTGAGGTTGTTGCATTATACTTTGACGACAATCGACTACTTCGATAAAAAATTCATATCGTTTCTTCCGATAATGGCCACGTATTACGACCACCGTATTAGTGCTAGTTACAAAGACGACTGGAAGCCTGTACGAAAAAAAGCGCAATATACGCGTAATTGTCTCGTTTGCATCGTTACGTTCCGGCGTGAGCGTTATAACGCGAAACGGCAGGATAAAAAGGTAAAGACTGCGAGGGCGCGCGTTACTCGCGGAGCGACGAGAATAGAGAGACTATCCGAACTCCCGGTACCAGCGATCAGCCGGCTCAGGACAGATCACAAAGATGATTCGCTTTTGGCGTAGGGCCATTGTCGTCCGTTGGACCGAGCAGAATCGAAATGGCAAACGGTAACTCGATTGCTCGGCCTGCACACGGATTGCGAATTATTTCTCCTGTGGTGGCGTGCTCATTCCGCGGCCAAACAATCGTGATCGATTCATGCAAATTTCAACAATCGCCCACCTCCCGTTCTGCGCCACCTCTTCCATCCTCTCTTTCCTCCCTCTCCGCCGACGAATCTCTCGGTTAGCCTCCCTCTTGCACGGCACACCGAATCCTGCATTCACCGTCCCTTTGCCCGATTCCGCCGTATCGAGTCCTCCATTGTCCGGAATGAAATTCGTTTCTACACGAGCCACGGGCCTCGAGTGTTTTCCTGGATATGCGTGCGCTCGCTCGGCTAACCTGCTACTACTGGCGTCGTTATCGCGAAAAACTGCACCGTGCGAGAATCGTAAAAAGCGTGTAAAAACAACCGTCCGAAAAGTCGAACGCGCACGGTGATTTGCCTATTCGTCACGTGTATCTTTGTTGCCCTTTTTTTCTGAGCAAACGTCAAAGGACATGGGATCGATTGGTTTTAATGGTAGTCGTCTATTTTACCTTGTATTATCGTTCTCTATTAGAGTCACGTTCGCGGATGTTCGATGAGATCATATCGTATGATTAAACCACTATTTGATCTCGTCCAAGTGTACTTTTTCAATTAATATCGGGTCGTCTGTGTGTCCCCTCATGAGCAAACGAGACGGTCTCTGATTTTTTGCCTTCTCGCCTCGAAAGAGGAAATCGACGCCGACGCTTCCCAGGAACAGCACTCGAAAGAAATATTCCTCTCGATCGTTCAGTTCCCTCCCTCATTCTATGTGTTTCTCTTTCCTTGGCAGATGATCACCGATTTTTTCCTCCATCGTGATTTATTAACGTATCGCGCGTGAGAAGATATCTCGGTCTGACTTCGCCGCACGTGTGCTTGGAATTCTCTTGAAAAAAAAGAAGAATTACCGTCGCGGATAAAGGCGCGAGGTTTAAAAATAAATCTCGATCTAACACCGATCAGCACTTTTGGAAGCAAGTTTGTTCGTCGCGTAGCTTGGAAATTTGTTCGACGATGGAAAAAATATATTTGGAGTCGAAGAAACAACGAGTGATTGGTTCGCTAGGACACGAATATTCAAGAGCAAGGGATATGATTGCACGGCTGCAGGCACGTTCTAAGGATAGGGAA
The DNA here is from genome assembly GCA_910591515.1 of Cerceris rybyensis. Taxonomy (NCBI): domain Eukaryota; kingdom Metazoa; phylum Arthropoda; class Insecta; order Hymenoptera; family Crabronidae; genus Cerceris; species Cerceris rybyensis. The sequence continues at coordinate 5,054,339 of OU342794.1, forward strand.
GAAAAGGGATAAGGGGAACATAGTAGACGAACTTGAAAGAGTGCTCGTGTCTAATGATGTTTAAGAAGGGGCTTTAATTTTTCATTAGGACAACGGGGAACATCAAAGAGATTCCTTCATTTTTTAACCGATGCCTCGAGGCTAGTTCTCCGGGAACTGATGGTCCTGCCGGTGGTATTGTCGTCGTTTCGCCCAACTTCCGTCCGAACCCTTCGTCCGCCACCCCGTAGACGACGTATTGACATTTCTTAAATATTGCCGTACCGACGCGTCCTTATTGAAAGACATCCTTTTTTTATCCAACCTTCAACCAGTCTTCCTTCTTCTCCCTTCCCGTCTCCCTTCCTCCGTCTCAATTTCTGTCGATGAGTTCGTATTCTCTTTCCACTCTATCTTTCTCCATACTTTGCTCCAACCCTCGTCTCGTTTCTGTTGATCTCTATGGCGGTACGCACTCGTCCCACACGTGGGAACCTGTGCCCTATGCCACATGGAGAGCTGTCCTTAGCCATTAAAGCTTGCACACATGCTCGTGCGTGTACCTAAGGCAAACGAGCACCACGGTCGATGACCCTTCGAAAAATGTCTCGTTTAGGAATAGGAGTATACGTTTATTGTTCTACGATTAATGGACCCCCTGGGCGGATCCTTCACCCTTGCCGGAGACACCGGTTCGACCTATGTTCGTTTCAACCACTCGTTCCTATAGCGATGTCGACTTCTCGATGAGGACTCTTTTCGATTCACTGCCCTATCCAACTTTGTACATCATCCCTACGTACTTGTAATTTCCATAGAAGACAATGACGAGCTGAATTACCATAGATCTCCCGAGTCTTTAACGTTTCTACGTCCCAAACGATCGAAACGATTTAGTTCACCATAGTAACATTTTATCTTCAACGTACTCTGGCAAAGAAGCATGGTGTCTCCATGGAAAGAAACGAAGCGAGACTTGGAAAAGACACGCCGAAGAAGTTCGCGGTCTTTCTCTTCCGCGGTTCGTGTATGCTTCGAGTGTTTCGAGCCGCATATTGCAGTATCTACCGGGGCTTAAAGCCGGTCGATATCTTAATAATAAATACAAGAGGGGTTCACTCTGATGGCTGGTTGGTGTGAGATTGAAGAAGGGGGTTGTAGGGAGGTGATTGGGGGAGGGGGTGGAATGGCGCCACGGTGTATCGGTGCGGTAAAGAGAGCGTGCGCTAGATAGGACGAGCGAAGGGAGGAAAAGAGAGGACGAGAGAAAGAGGGATGGCGAACGAGCGCGAACTCGAGAGAGAAAGGGGGTGGAAAGGGAGATCATTCGCACCTCGAGGTGTAATGAGAAAATTTGAAATATCACGGCCGTCTCCTGCTCTCTTATTCCCCATCTCTTTTTCTATCTCTCTTTCACTCTCTTTCCTCCCGTTGTCTGTTTCTTCTCCTCTTTTCTGCTTTTCCTTTCGTTCCTCCTCTCGCCTTCTCTCTTCCCATTTCCACCCCCCAAAAAATACAACAACGCCGGTAGTCATAAACGGCTGATCCGCGCGTACCCTCCTTCTCTTCGGTTACCCCGCGGGAGATTATAAAGACGACTGCTATAAGGTATATCCTCTCCTCTCGTTTCTCTTTCTTTCGCTCCCCATAATGCCACCGACATCGGTGCTTTCGCGGGGACAATCGCGATTACACACACCGATGTTCCCTGAGAACGGCGATCGGTTGCCTCGCCATTGATCGAGACACGACGTGTTTCCTTCAGTCAAACATTTTGTACAAAAATATCGTTGCAGTGCTAATTAGCTGATGGGGTCACCAGACGTCGAGAATGTGGAGCGACGTTATTCCGTCAGTTGTTTTTGAAAAATCACACGTTCTGTTCGAACGAACCTGGCTTTTTTACGTTGCTGGGAACACGTTGAATGATTCGCAACGTATTTATAGCCGATTTGCATATGGAGAATGATTCTTACGCTTAATTGCTCGCTGCTTTAAGCACGCGTATTTTAGAACTTCGTCGCAATCAGCCGCTACGTTCGCTTGAAACGTGTCAAAGGTTACACGGATAAACCGGCGACTCTATTGCATCGTGTAGGTGAGATCACGTGAATCCGTTAAGTGAAACTGCATAAGAGAGAATGCGCGTTAAAACGATCGTAAACGGCAAAGCTATACGCATTGAGCTAATTGATACTTCGGTTACTTTATATAAATTACTTTATCCCATCTCTATAAAATACTCTCAATAAGACATTGCGCAGCTAATGAATATTTTGAAAAAATGTTCATTATTTTTCCTTCAGCTTACAGCTCGTCAGAAGACCATGAAAAATCTCGTAAAGTTGTAACGTTACAAAAGAAAATCTGGTTCTAATTTACCAAACAATAATCAGCATCCATTAGTCAAATCCTCCCCTTCAGGAATGTCGGAGGATCCATGAAACCTCGGTGCGTGTACGCATCGAAATACACATCGATCCCACCGGAATTCCCCGTGCCTCTCGTATTAGTCAACCGGCAAAAAATAAACAGAAGAAAAAAAAGTGGTACGTCGATGATACCGCGTAGGTAAAAATAGAGATCGATAGGAAGAGAGAAAAGGAGAGAGAATGAGAGGAAAGGAGAATGAGAAAGAGACTTAGACATGGAGGAGATGAGATGGCGCGAGAAACTCGAAAGGGAGGGTGATCTATTCGGGATTCTACCGCCGAGAAGCACAAAGAATGCTTGGCGTTTGACAGGCCACGACTTCTCGCGACGCCAGCTGGGTTACTCGCATGCCGTCTCGACGCTTGCGAGCATGTATGCACATAAGTGCATACGTGCGTGCAGGTTAAATGAGCGACAGCCGAGAGCGCGTATGAGAATTCTCGAAAACCTGACACACGCGACGCCTGCAGTGCTTGTTCGGTGGTCGATGTCGTTTAAGCATTTTTGCGAACTTCTCCTTTTTTTCTGTTTGATTTTAATACTTTACTGAAAAGTAGCCTACTAGTTGATTTTTCGAGTCCAATGCTTTTGAACTTTTCTCTTATTAATCGGTTGTCATGGAAATTAATAAATTGTTATTTGTCATTGCGGTTTACTGAGTCAAGGACTCAGTGACGAGAATTTGTCATTGTCGAAGAGATATCTGTATCAGGGAAGTATTTGCAGCCTAGGGACCATTCAGAAGTAGATAGGATGTTTAAAAAATACCGGTCGGTGAAGTGTTAACACTATATTTGCGGACGTTAAATCTATCATACTTGATTGTATTAAATAAGTAGTTTGAAAAGAGAGGAATCATTTGATAAAAAAGGTGATCAATTGAGAAAATGTATTACAAGGTACATGTAAAAGATAGAACTTAAAAATCTAAAAGCGTTGGGCCCAAAAGACCTATTAATAGGCTTCCGGTCTGTAATGTATTAAGAAAGCTACACAAATTAAGAGGGAAGGATTTAAGAAGCGCAAAGGGTGAAGTGTGTTTTGAATTTTTCGCTTCTCTCGTGATCATAGCTTTTGCTGATAAAAAAAAGATCAGAAAGTTGTGATGATTAAAAGTACTTACTTTTTCATTTTCATAATTACAATAGTACAAAAATCGTTACGCAACGTTTGTAATACAGAGGATTGGTTTCATAATGCGTTATACGTTTGGAGCTCTCGATTTTCCATCGACAAAGTAACGAGTTTCTATTTCGAGAAAACAAGGAGCCGTAATAAAGTCACACGTAATGCATTGTTGTCGCGCGAGTTTCGCAAATATATGTTAACGCTGCATGCAATGCGATGCACGAGCCAAATGACTGCCGCTGCGTTACGCGTACGCACACGCCGATGATTCGGGTCAAAGAGTCTTTCATGGATCTGCCAATAATCGTGGACGTCCGATTGTCAACTGCAATAAATTCTTGTTGCAAAAAAGTATGAAATTGGCAGCGTCGAGGATTAGCGTATAGATCGACGTAAAAATAGCAATGATTAGGCATCACGTAATGTTCTCAATCTTCCTTGGTACTCGCTTTGTCAATGTATACTACGATTATTCTTTGATGTCGAGGATTTTATTAATCTGAGTCTTCTTCTCTTGATGATTCCGTTAATACAAATAATCCATACAATCATCGTCAGTAAATTGATACACAGTTGGAGAAACAATCAAAGTTTAGACGTTGATTATAAGCCAAAGCCGAAGAGTCCGAGGGCACGTTACAATTTTGCGAAGGGTCGATTCGTTTCATTGCTCATTCAGATAACGCTCGGACTCGACTTATAATATTATACCTTCGTACCTCGTAATGATAGTTCGTGTACACTGGTGAGCAGCAGAAGAGTTACTTTTTGCCACGCTCAATCTTCCTCCACGGTTGCCGTGCGAGAGGAAAGGTAAAAAAGGTCGACACCAAGTGGACTTTGCTGGCGCGCAAAGAAGTATCGTATCGTCCGCCTTGAGATCGAGTTTAAAAACGATCATTTTCCATCATTGCATTAGCCTCCGGTGAATCAAACTGATCGACCTTTTGTAAATGTTTCCACATTATTATACCAGTTTACGATTCACGTTCTTACTTATTTCTTTCCAGCTTATCGGTACCTTCCTACCTGCTCTCTCTCTCCGAAACACCCGTTTCACAAACGACACAGACTATTTTTAAGTCCAAGGCTCGAAATCCATCGTGTCACGAAGGATACGCGAAATCATAAATTACGAGGGTAAGAGAAACAGCAGAAACAAACTATTACAGCATTAGCACGAAATCGATCGATGCACCATTCGGTTGGTAGCCGATCCGAAAGTGCGTGACCGTGTAGCCAGAAAGCAATCGACGAAGGTAGTTCTTGCTTGCGCTGTACATGCACCATGGCTCGATTTCCTTCGTCCGTATATCGAATCGGTGAGTACCGATCGATCGGCGTGCAGGGCACCGTGCAACTCGGATAACCGTCAATTTGCAAAGGGGTGTAAGAGGAGTGTCGGGGCCGAGACGAAACGCCTCGACGTGATCGAAGTGCCTCCCTCTCCTCCTACCTCCTTTGCCTCTTCAGTCCCGAAAGCCGAGTGTATAATCGAACTTGTCTGACGATCGAATCGTGCAGGCAGCCTGGCAGCATCTTCTAATGGCGAGGTTGACACAGGAATTCTTTCGAATCTCTGGACAGTATCTTTCTTCACGGTCTTTCTTTGCGATACATCTGCCATGCTAAAAAAAACTGCCTTGGACTTTCTACCATGATTTCTTCCAAGATTTTTAAACCTTTCTTCGTAATCATGATTTGTAGGAATTTAGTGAAATCAGAAAGCCTAATAGAAGAATCGGGAAGCTTGAATCTAATTTCTAGGTAGTTTGATGGAAAATTTCAACATCTTTAATTAATACTTAGCTCTCGATTGAGAATGGAGCAGGGATACGTTTCGCTGACTGTTCATCGATGACGTAAGACGAGAAGAGCACACCGCGATTTGTCGATCAGCGGTTTCTCAATCCGAGGCGAAAGAAGAACGACGAAGAAGTGGAGGAAACGGTCGAAAGCGATAAAATCATCGGCGGTGGTTATAATGACAAACACATGCGTTCTCACCCTATCCCCTCTCTTGGGGTGACGCCATGTAGCCTCGTCTATTGGACTGATCTGTACAACGCGGCATATGTTTAACTCATTAATTAGCATCTGGTAGCAATTAAAGTAATTGCGAATTCGGCAGTAAAATATTACCCTAGCTAGACCCGCGCATTGTCGCGACTGGCTGTCGATATACGTAGAGCGTGGAATGGACGTGTAACAAATCCACGTCAGTTTTTGTTGGATGCTTCTATATCGAAGCCGATCGATCGTTCTACGAAACTATAGGGTGGTTTGCGTTCCCGCCAGGAAGAGAACACGAGTTTCTTCGATTCGTGACAATAAGAAATAATTCTATATATGGATGCGCCACGTTATCGTTTCCTATTGCGAATACATTTTACAGCCATACTTTTCATTCCTTTTATTTTTAATCTCTTACGTCAGCAAGTCTTTTGCCTTTTAACGGTTCCTTTGTTCAGACTTTAAACGCTGAGACTGACTTTGAAGACTCTTGGATCACCGATCGTCCATTCTTTTCGCTAGCTTTCATTCCACGATGGAAGATCGATCAACGTATCGTTGAATAATGTTTGGAAAATTCTCTTGGAAATTATAAAAGAGAAGAATGAAATGAATTTCAATAGTACAATCCTTATTCCATGGTAGGCGCAGAATATACCTGTATTAATGATAGATGCGATTATTTCAACAATCGATGCATCCTTTATCATCAGGATCATAGTTGGCTCGTTAAGGAGCATCGGAAATTCTCTCGGGCGATAAACGTTCTCCATTCCTTTCGCAATGTTAGAAGAAGCACTGTACGATCGCATCATCGGTGTATAAATCAAAGGAGCGTGAAAGAGGCGGATGAAATCTCCAAACGTTTTTTTCCCTCGGTCGCAAGTCCGCGTTACGTCGATCGTGGTACCGCCGTTAGAAACGTTCAAAGAAGCCATTATCTTTCAACGACTTCCGCTGCTAATACGACGATCGTAGTTGATCACAGTTGACGTACGCGGGAGGACGATCTTTATCAGCAATATTCTCGATCCTCTTCGTCAGAGCTGGTCTCAAAGTTTATCCTTCGTCACGCCACGTGACAAATTCGCAGGATGCGACTCGACGGCTATCGATACCCATCCGCCATTCTCGATGGACGTGCATCGTCTGCCGTACGCTCTCAGATATGTATTTATGCTTCCCGTATCATTTCGTAATTATCGATAACATCGTCAAGGCTTTTTGCAGGAAACAATGGGTCATTACTAGCTCCTGTACCTTGTTTCTCTCCTCCGCCCTCTCGATCGCTCTTTCTTTCTCTCTTTCAACGTCTCTTCTTCCCCCTTTTAGTAGCTCTCAATCAATCTTCGTCTTTGCTCTTCTGCCATCTCTGTTTCTCTGTATCTCATTCTCTATACTTTTGTCCCTTCTTCTTTCAATCTCTCGATCCTTATTCTCGTTTGTGTCTCCCTTTTTCTTGGCTATTGCAGACCGATCGTTGATCGCGGTTACGAACTCGCAAGTCCGCACGATTCATAAAGCACCATACGTCGACGGATCGATATATGTTGATATAATGCACGACTTATTGTTAGACTCTCTTCGTAGGTAGAACCCGATGCGCAAATATACAACAACCTCGCGAACTCGCGACTCGTGGCAGGCCTCTTGGGCAAACGCTAATATCCAGCTTTCGATCTACGATTTCTCGTGTTACTATCGCGATTTAACTTCGTTGCTCTGACTCGTGTTTTAGGAATCGTGCGAAACTATTTTGGCAATTTAACTACGCGCCATGATCGACCCCTCGATTACGACTATCCGATAAAGCACTTCGATTCTCACCGCTGAAATTTCCTGAAAATTTTACCAAGGTAACATTAATCGTGCACTTGAATAAAATTCATTTCGAGGATTAAAAGAGACTTTTACGACTCTTTTAAAATTCCTATTCAAATCAAACATCGCCGGAGATGTTTTCGAGGAAACAAGTTGTTTTCGTATTCGTAGATTGCATAACCTGTTTTCATTCCGTTGAAATACCTGCGATGGTCAAACGTTTTCAACTGACTGCCTGACAAATTTTTCAAATTAGCAGAATTTTTATAGGACACAGAAATGAAGTTTTTCAACAGTTCATTTTCGAGAGAGAACAAAGCTAGTTAAAGACAACATTGCGGTGAACATTAACTTTAAGACTATTAATTAGTACATCTCAATTGAAATTCAAATATCATTGTTCAAAATCTATCTAAATCTATGTGCGCCAGCAATTATACCCGAAATACAAAACAACAACACTAACAATTCTGTCGATAGGGTGCTATGACGAACGTAGAGCTGAAAATACGTCCTCCCAATTAGTGTGTCCAATTTCAAATCCCCATCACATCTGGGACCTTCTTTCCACATGATATCATATATCACACATAATTTAAACTTTTCAATATATATCTTAGCCTCGTCGCTTCGAAAGCAACCTAAAATTGGGCAAAAAGCATAGCAGTCATGGTGAAAAATTGAAACAAAGATCATTCAGTGTTACGAGGGTCACAAATTGCGATGTATGCGGACATAGGTACGAGGGTGAAGCTACTTTGAATATAAAAGCACCGATAATTAATATCCAGACGGAAGACCCACCGTTGCGGGTAATATTTATTGGACGGTTTATAGGGAAAGTTTGAAAAAGGTTAATCCTCTTCCCGTCTTCTTTCTTCCCGTTGCTCTCGGCAGCCTCGTTAACGCCCGGCGTCAGCGCACGTGGACGATAATTTAAATGGGAGAAATATATAGAAAGCGATTGTTTCCTCGAGCAAAGACGTCTCACATAGTCGGCCGATTCTTGAGAAAACACCGTGGCGGTCGTTAGTTCGGGGCAGCAATTAGCGAATGCTCTTTGCCACGTATCTGCAAAGGAAGACGAAGCCATAGAAAATGTTTCGTAATTAATAGTCCTTTGTCGTAGCCGTTTTATTCGCACTTACCGCTCGAGATTTTTCTTTCCCGCTCCGTTTTTTTTTTTTTTTTATTTCTCTTCGTCGAACGCCAAACGAAGAACGCCTAAATGGAAGTATTTTTCGTGCGGAATGTTAGCCCGTTTGTGATTCGTGACGAATGACGGATACTTTCTAAATGCCTTTGGCACTGCCATATTCAGATCGAAAGAAAACATTTACGTTTCTTTGTGCGGACGATCATTAATTTCATACCGTCTCCTGCCGTATCCTCGAGTGTAATTGAGAGGTCGTTTTAGGGAGGTAAAAGTATGAGTTTCTTGCCGATTTATCGAAAGCTTCTTTCTTCAAACTTTTCTTTCATAGTTGAAGTATTAAAGCTACAAACTTGTCGTCATTTTTTTCACAATGGAATATAGGAAACGTACGTAACAATGCGGCAAAAGTCAGTACCAATCGACCGTTTCTCTAATCGCGTTCAGAGTCCGTCGATTCGGTGCAAAAGGAAGGGGAAGCAGTAAAATCTCGCAGCCGTGTTACGATTGTTATTAACTGGCCCAGGAAATTCTCGGTACACCCTGTGTGTTTCGTTTCAATTGGAATTCGCAGCTATTTCCGCGTGCGATTGGTTACGCGGTCGCGGCATGCATCGGCGCCGGATTGGTCATAAAACTGCATCGGTGCACGAAAACAATGAAATGCTATCGACTTCTGGATTCGATCAGCGTGGATGAAAGTTTAATCGTCGTGCTCGTTTTTTTGTATTTTTTTTTTTTTTTAATCGAAATCGTTCGTAGGGTAATTTCGACGACATTTTTCACCCTACCGTTTCACAAATTACATTTTCAAAAATGACCTATTAACATTCTAACGTGAGCCTTCTTTTCTGGTACGTTACAGAGGGCGACTTTGGCGGAGAAGGAAGTATCCGCGTTGAAGGAGCAACTTGCCGCGGCAAACGATGGCAATTCCAAGACTGAGGGACACCAATTGTCTCAGACTCCGCAGGGAAGCGATCAGCAGCAGATACACGATGCCAGCAATCCCAGGAGAACGCCCAACAGCAACCTCGAACAGGAGCTGCAAGCCAAGGACAAAGAGGTGAGGTCGATCTTCCTTCGAATTCTGAATCGTTTCTTCAACGATCCCGTATCTTCTCGAATATCCTTGTAACGTGACCTTCGCTGTCGCTCATGTGTGTTTGATCGCTCGTATTTTTCATCCTTCATGCGATACATTGTTTTTTATCCTTTTTACGTCATTTACGAGTACATTGGCCAGATGATTCGGTTTAATGTCGAAAGGAATTTTTACAATACCATGGATCGATCTGGTTAAGTCGTTTATGCACGGTTATTACGTGATAAATTTAGATTAATTATTGTACCGTGGTATCGCTCCATAACGACGAGGTCTCTTAATATATTCATTAGAAATTATATATAACCGCAGGAAGAACTTGCAGGCATATCAAAATATATGGTATCGGTACGACTTAAATCTGATCTATTATTAAATCTATTATTCAAGAAATTGAACAAGAGCTATTAAGTGAAATTACGAAATATATCTAAAATGATATTTCCTCGTCTATATTCTAATTTTAACTGTCAGAGCTTTATCATTTGAAGGGTCAGACGCGAGTGAACCGTGTTATCCAAAAGTAGAAACGTGTCCAAAAACGTGGCGGAAATCAATTCGTCGGGACTCTAATTACTCGACTGCAATAACAACTGCTGTAAAATATCATAATTAAAAAAAAACAGAAGACAAGATAATCTACAATTACTCAGACTTGCTTAAAAAAAATGCATGAAGAGGAAATACATCGAATATTTTCCTATCTTCTCGTAACGTCAAATTTACTTGGTCCCTTCGTTTTTCTCTTATTCTTCAAAATCACCCGGGCGATGTAACGCGTCAGTGCCTTTTCGAGTTAATGCCGCGATAATTCCTCGGTGTTTAACTGTTGCACGTGGGAGGTTTTAGCCCGTAGAGAGCAACGATGTTACACTCGTGTGAGTTGGCGCGAACGATGCGCGCATCGTGTAAGTGTGCATGCGTGTACGCGTCGAAGTGAATGACTAACGTCGCGTACTCGATAGGTGCACGTGGTGCTACGTTCTTCTTCTCTCTCTCCCTTCCCTCTCGCTTATCTGTTTCCCAACCCTTTCTCTCGCACCCTCTCTTTTTTTCTTGTTCTCCATTCTCACGTTCATTCTGTCTCGTTCTCTCACTTTCGCCTTTCTCCCTTCCTCTTTCTAGTTTCACCGGACCACACACACACTGAAATGTGCGCGCGTACCTGAAATTCACCCCCTGTGTGTTTTACAACCGAATGCAGCGCACTGCGGTGGCCTCTGCTAACGGAGTGCACTTCACCTTTCTGATTTGCGATAAACGCCTCGAGTCACGCTTTTTTCCCGCGTTTCATGCGTGCCGGGGGTTTGGATTGGTGGGATGCAAGGTGTAACTAACGATAAACGACGAACCACTGGACGAGGGTACGTCAATCGGGTAGAATTTTGCAATATATAACGTTACACAATAGTCTTACTAATTTTACAACATATTACTTATTATTTTATTCCAAGATTTGCAAGTATTCTCAATGTTTCTTCAAAGTCTTTGCCACGGGTTGGAATTAGAAATTGTAACGTTGAATCAAGGAAAGTGTGAGAAGTTGGTTTTGTTTTCTCCCATATGTTTGTCATTATTTTACCGTGTCACATTTCGGAGCGCTCCGAAATTCTCATTGTCTCGTAAAACAATTTGTTTTTCTCGTGAATTTTATCGTCTCACGGTTCAACGTCTTGCACACGCCGGTGGAAGAGAAAGAGAAAGAGAGAGAAAGAGAGGAAAGCAGAGAGTTTGCGAGTACTTTTACGTCTTCTTTTCGCGGCTGCGACTCTTAACTGCGCCCAGGAGGTCGAATAGTCACATTTCGATATATTTAGTCACAGGGAGCGGCATCTCGGGACTTTCGGGCCCGACGTTGCTCTGGTCGTTAAGCCCTGGAATTCGACGAAGTCAGAGTACATTCGTGTTCTCTCTCGTACGCCTTTATTATAATTCCCATTCTGCTATTCGAACCCCCATACGGTGGCTTTAACGGCGATAACATTATCGTATATTTATCGGGAGAGTAAATAACCGAGGGCGTGTGTGCGAGCGGCGATTTGCCTTCGGCAAAAATAACGTGGCTGCAAGAACTCAGCTTCGAATCTCTGTCTTTCGTCTCGGTGTCGCTTGCAACCGCGGCCACGATGAACAGCTGTTGCGACAACGATGAACGGAGGTAATGACGGTCATCTCTCAGTTTTAGACTCGAATATTTCGTTTTCCATAAATTAGGAAATGAATACATTATTTCCATCTGACATAGAAAAACAGACGTCCGAATTATCTTTTGTATACCCCGATAGTAACATATTGTTACGAGTCGACCGTGCATACATTATCCTTTCGGACATAATTAAATAGTACACACTTTTTCATAAAAAACGGAGAACGTTTATTTAAAGAACACGTCCGTCAACAAGAACCACCGACCGTAGAATCTCATCTCTTTATTTTAATAACAAACAATTGCAAATTCTCGTTATCCAGTAACATTTAATCTACTGGTTGCTCCGTAACAATATATTCAAAAAATTTTAATTTGATACGGATCAAATAAAAATCCTCATTCCGACCTAGCAAAATTTAGGGCAAAGTGTTGCTCGATATCTAACAAGAACTTTTACCTGGTGAATATGAATTATCTTCCTCCGCACTCGTCCCTTTTCTCCAAATGGACAGGAAGAGCTTAAGTGGTAGTTGAACCCTTTACACCGTGCACTTTGCATGGTTTACGAAGCAACGAGTAAAGAGGTTCAGTCCCGTAAAAATCTCTTAGCGCGAAGGTGGCGAATGGAGAAGTGGCAGAAGGAAGCGCGGCCCGATTATAAGGGTGCATAATGCGAGGGGCGCGAAACCATCCGGGGGGAGTAGGGTACGGGCCCTTTAAACAAAGCCAAAAACACTTAAAGCACCGCGCGTGAGAAAGGAGTGATAAAAACGCCGCTAAGAGTTCAATAAGTATCCTTCTTAGGGCCAATAACCGCTCCTCTTGCTCCTCCCTCTTCATCCCCCAGCCTCGTCACTTTTGTGCTCTTCCTTCCAGCATCGCCGTCCCGTTCTCCTCCGCCACCCCCGATGGAAGAAAATCGTTTGCTTCGGAAGCCTTCAAGCTCGTTGTAATCCCGAAGCCGATAATCTCCGATCCTATCCCTCCACCCCCGTTGTCGTTGTCGTATCCTTTCTCGTTCGTTTCTTCTCCCTCGCCCCATTGCCACGGTGAGGAAGGGAGACGCTGTTTCTCTCACCGATGGTGCCTTTTAACGGATAAGAATTTGCTCCGCGGACAATGTCTTTATTGAGAAGCCATAGCGTACTGGGGAGCGCCGGAATTATTTTTATTATTCGTCGATTAAAGGGAGGTAATGGAAGTTTCGAACGTCTACGCGCAACGCTGGGGTATGGCTTGGAGACGATAATGAGGAGTAAATAATGGGAGAATGTACCGTGGAAAGGGGTAGTTCTTCGATTATCTTCGACACTCCGATAAATCGCTTCTGGGAGGGTGAAAGAGGGATGTTTAGCTAAGTGAAGGGAATTTTGTCGGGTGATAAATCTTCTAATTAATATTAATTAATGGTAATTGAGAGGAGAAATTAATAATAGTAGATGTTTTGTAGTAGTATTTTTGTTATTGATGAAATGATGTTTTCTTGGGAAAAGTCTGGTTGAATTTATTCGTTGGAATGGTTAGTTTAATTTAAACATCAAAGATTCGTTGCCAATAGTAAGTAGTATAAGGGTATCAGTATCGACCATTGTCTCGTAGCTCCACTTATCTCGAGAGCACTGCGGAGAGCATCTTCTCGAAATCAGATTCACGAAAGACAGCTAAATGCTTTCTACCTCGGTGGCTGACGTATTTGAGTTATAAATAACGTGAAGTCATCTTTTATATCGGGGACATTTGTGCTCGAGAACGTTTTCTGATTGTTTGAAGAGCCGTGCGCGATTGTCAGAACCGAAAACATATCGTTCCTTTAATCTCTCTTTGACGGGACGTGGCTATTAAAAATATTATTAAACTCGATACTAAAAATTTGCTATTCCCCTTGGTCCATCGAATTCTCGTGTTTCAATGACAAAAGAAAATCATGCGAAATCGTCCCCGATCATTCGTCACAGATTGGAAATAAATCTTTCTTTTTTTTTGTCTTTCACATTTGGAATGAGACTATTAATAAGCATTCTTCGTACGATTAAGAAATTGATTCCGACTTGTGAGCAATTAAAATTTCAGTCGCAATACGTCAAGTGTCATCAACAGATTGTTTGTTTCCTTCTATGATAAATTTATAACCTGCGCACGGAGATAAATGCCGATCGTTTATCTGACTCTTACAATCCGGCTGTCATTATGTGCGAAGACGTTGCTCCAATTTTTAATAACGAAGCTTTCTGACGTCAGATCGTTGTAGTACAAGAATTCTTTTACATACGATAAGAGATAAGGATTCCTTTCAAGAGTATCGTTTAATTGAAATACACGGGCAATTAAGAAGTCCCACAAATTCGTTTTGAAGTACCAGAAACTGCGAATCTTTCTTCCAGATATCACTTTTCAGTTTCCATTTCATTGAAATAATATCTAAATGTCAGTCATTTTAATCGAGTAGAACATTGTATACTTTGATACGATCAAAGAGCAGTTATTCTGCATGTGGCACCATAGCTTTTGTTGTTCGCGTTGTTTCTCCGATGCTTTGGAGCAGCTTAGCTGCAATTACCATACCCTCTACGAACCAAGTTCCGTCATGGTGTTGATAATTCTACCGAGAGATTGTAGACACCGAAGTCATTCCTTTTCTTTGGTCGTTTTTGGAGAAGCGTTGTTTTCCCGACGTTCCTTTCAAGTACACGTTCCATGAAATGGCATACATCTTGTGAAAATAAATCATCGTTGTTACACGAGTGATTCAGAATCTCGAGAGGACAAGAGAGAAGAGTAGAGTGTTGGCGAATGCAGAAAAGAGAGGAGGAAATTCGCCAAGTTTTCCGGATCGTGCCCGACGACTCGAAACAAAATCGCCTGACATTGAATCGAACCAGTGAGTCAGGCTGCAGCGTTTTTAAACATCAAAGAACTTAAGAGAAAGATTGTTTTCTCGATATTTTTTATACCTGATCGAATCTATTTCATCTTCAAATTCTGAATTTCGCAGGATTATATATTTTTAAATATGTATTAATTAACACGTTGAACGACCAGTGATATTTCGATCGTTTTATAATTTCTACCGAACTGCTACTTTTTCTATTAAAATCCCATTTTTGTAATGTAGAAACTTTAAAGACACTAATAGATAAATATTCAGCAGAATTTGATGTTTTAAACGCCAGTAATAAAATGCCGAAGGTGTAAGAAAATTCGTAAATAGTACAATTCAAAAATTATATGAAACATTGAATTCAATAACGCCGGTCATCAGTGACCCCCATGGCAGTCAACGTGTTAACACTAGATTTACGGAGCCAATTTGACTCACTCAAAATTTGATTACTATATGTATAATATGATTGATTGGTTAATTTTTTAATAAAAAATCTTACATTTAAATTGATTTGGAACTATTTTCTTTACGAAAGACTTCAATTTTCTTATATGAGTCAAATTGGCTCACTTAAAAAAAATAGGTGTATCAACACCCGTAAATCTAGTGTTAATAAAGCAAAGGTGTTACGAATTGAAATGAAAACACAGGTGTTCGGTATAAATATATATTATTTCATTCTCATACATGAGTCCCCAAATATTTGCACAAGTATACCAAATAATTAGCACGGTGGACATTTCGACGATCGTATTTTTCAAATATTCCTTCCATTAATTTACGACAGGTATATCGTCTGCCTACGAGTGATTGACAGTGATTACAGTCAACAGAGCCATTAGAAAATCAGTCTTCTCGTTGTTTTCGCGCCGCGAGTGACACGTCCTCATTATCCGCCAGGCGTCTTTGATCTCTCTCGGGCATGAAGGAAGAAGATAAAAAAGAAACGAAGAAAAAAAATCAGAAAAATATCAGGGTCGTCTCGAGTAAGGATAGGGTGCATCCTGGCCGTTCAAACGGCGGCCTCAAACGTCGCCTCACCGCGGAGTTCAGAAGGAAATTTGCAATTAGCCGTTAACGACTTCGGCGGAACGTAGAAATTCTTTTTCTTTCTCCCTCGCTTCCGATCATCGTATCGCGATCTCTTTTGTGCCTTGCGAGGCGTTTTAAGTACACCGCAATGAGACAGGAGGGCCTCTCTGCCGTCGTAGAGAGATGAAAGAGAGACCAACGTGCCGCTGATGCCAACGCAAATACGCTCGGCGAGTGTTTCAAAACACGTTGGCTAATGTACCGAGCGCGATAGATCAAGAAATAACCGAGGGCTCTATCCGCACTTCTCATATCTTCCCCTCCGTACCTAAACCGAGCTCTTTGCTATAATACAACTTCCTACTTCGGTCGTTTCGTCTTTCGTTTCATGTTTTCGTCGAGGCAGGATGTCGTTTCTTCCCGTATAACAAAAATGTCCATCAAAATTTATCAAGGAGGATATCTTCATCGAAATGTTCTCAGATCTTACATTTATTTCAAATCAGCAACTACTTTTCAGATAATTCTTTTTACTTATAACACTTACTAGAGTAAACTTATCTCTCTAATTAATTAAAGTAATATTATTTTCACAAATTGACAAAGTGTACGGGAAAAAAAAAATCCATGAAACTCGCGAATGAAGTGTTTTCGACAAAGTTACATCATCGAGCAAGATCGTGATTCTTAATCGCCACGTTCCAGAGTGGCATTTCGCAGTTAAATTGCAACGGCCGCGAGCGTAATATCACCGGCGTAGTTTTTATCGCTAATTACGATCGGCGGTGATCACGTAGCTCCACGTGGATCGTGTAAAATTGCGCGGAGACATCGACGAGTCTCGTTGGTCCGCCATATTGGTAATGCCGGTAGGCTCGTAAGTATATTCATAACGATATTACCGTATTTACCCTGATAGGAAGATTTGCTGATAATTACCACGATAAGGAGCAATCGACTGCGCAATACACGTTGATACGGCGCGACAAACAATCAAGTCGTGGTTCGGACGAAACGACAAATTTTATCGTTTCTACGGTATGCTGGATTGCGTCCCTATCGTCGTTACCTGGATACACTGCATCCGACTGATCTGTTATACACGACAGCACACCTATCCTCGGCGCCGTGCGTTGTGAAACGGATTAAACTCATGGTGGACTGACAGGCCGGTTTAAACAGTGGGTGGATGGAGAAACTGGAGCTTTCACGGTTACGCAATGCCACTTAGAAAAATCTAATGCAGTCTCGAATCGAGGCTATGATTGTTAATACATTTTTCCCGTGACGGTAGACTCGTGTCTTATAATTAGACGGGTTATTAGATACGCGATCATTGGAATAATGGCAGTTCTACCGTGGAGAGAGGTAGAGTCGCGGCTGTTAAGTTTGGATTTCCACGTGGGAGACTTTGCATCGACGAAATTTTCTCGGCTGATGTATATATATCGTTGGTTCCTGTAGGTCGTTCTAGAAATCGTAACGTTTTAAGCTCAAGGATCATTGTGGTCGAAGGAAAATTTTCTACGATCGAAATAAGTACCTTACGGTTTTGATATCGCGCGAATTATTTACCATGCGATGTTTGCCTTTCGCGATTCATCGATAAGACTCGAGGAAGATCGAGCGATTTCACGAGGATTTTCGAGACGGGATAAGAGCAGAAAATGCTTGGGTGGGCGGTGGCCTGGCAAAAACCTGGGAATATTTGCACTCGAGCGAAAATGACGTGGGTTAGAGGTGCAGCGAGTGCTTACCAGCAGCAGCCTCGTGGCCTCTTCTGCTTGACGGTCTGGTGGTCGGCCTCTGCTGGACGTCGGGGAGAGCCAATATCGTTAGATATTCATTTCGTAAGTTTCAAGTAGAACAAAATATAGAAACTGCCGGAATAACTCTCCCGCTCTTCTCCATGCCTCTCTGCTTCCCTTGGCTGCGCTGTTCCCTTTTCCCTTGGCTGATCTGATTTCTCTTCTTTTCTCTCTTTTCGGCGCTTTTTTGTTTCTCCTTCCACCTTGTTCTTTCTCACACCTTCGTGCTTTTCTCTGCAGCGACGACAATGAGGAATCGTATTCGTCGAATCTGTTGGTCCACCGATGAAAGGGGTGGTTTGCGGAAAACTTTGGTGGTCTGTCATTAGAATTATTTTAAGTTCTTTTTCGTGCGAAATCTTTGCAATGAGTTGTTCCTTTTGACAACTACTCGACTTGATCCGAGGTTACAAAGTATTGTAATTAATTACGTCACGGACTTCATTGGGATTTTGCATTATTATTTGCTCCAAACATGCTTGCTTATCGTACACGCGGTTTTTCCAGATAATATCTCCAGCATCTTCCGGACAAGTGCGGATAGGTGATAAGAGTGCGGCAGAAATAAAGACCAACACATTATGATAATATTACCAGTAGGTTAAAATATACGAACGTTGTCCAGTTTCATTAATCGTGTTCTTGTACATTGTCTTATACTCCGATCTATGGAAAACGTCCAACGACAAATGGTCCAGCGTTTATCGCATTAAAATCAGCGACCAAACCTTGGCTGTGCCAGGGAAATTCCAACAATTATACATAAGCACGCAGACGGGGGTGCGCGGTGTGCTTACTGCGGGGCGATAAAGGAAAAAAGAGCGAGAGAAAAGACGGGCCGGATGCTCCATCATCGTCGGCTGAAACATTAATTAGAAAATCTGAATAATTAGGAACTAACTTTTACGCGATGTGTAAAACTCGTTTCCCTTGCCCATCCACATGCACGAGCCTGTGCTTGCGAGTATATCGATGCAACGGTATGCGTGTTCCCTCGTGTGCGTCGACGGCATGGGGGAGAGTCCGCTTTTCTCCACTGGCCTCAACGGCAGCGGTTAAACCCCTACTATCCGTAGCAGCCACCACCACCACCACCATCATCATCGCCCTTCTGCACCTTCACCCTTGCTCCGTATACTTTTAAAAAGGGTTTTTCAGTTCGAACAGATCGATCGACCACTCTTTCTCTTTCTCTCTTTTTCTTTCTCTCCTTCTCTCTTCCACCTTCCATCTCGAGATGCGTATCTGGTCACGGCGGTCGCTGATTATATCGTAATTACGGTTTTAAATATATTTCATCGAGCACGCGAACCACTGCCGCCTCGAGAACGAAACGGGGGTGGCGGTGGCTGGAAGAAAGGCAACCAGAGAGAGGGGCGAGGATGGAGAACGGAGGTGAAAGGAGACAGTTAAAGCCTGTGCCCTTCGATTTAATGTCGGCAACGATTGTGCCTTAGGTGTATCGCACTGGGGCGGTCGGGGGGTTTGTTTCTTAGTCGTAGGGGTGGCAGTCTACTCGGCCAACTCATCGGTAGGCAATCTTTTCTTATCGGGTCACCGGAGATTTATAGAAACGGGCCGCGATGGCGTATTGTCATGACTTGGCCCCGTGCACGAAGTCGATCTAGAACACGATACATGTCTCAGTGTGCGGTTGCCTTTTGCGATTGTGTGTTCTTATGCGCACACGATGGTGAGGATACATATATACCTGGCTGTCGTTGTGGAACGTAAAGTAAGTACTGGGTAGTATTATCGCCTACGACCGTAACGAAGGCGAGCTCGAAAATTACGCCCCCGATTCTCGAAGACGATACACGATGAAATATATAAGTACGTCTTTCTACCTCTATCACTTGGAACTTTAATATCGAGTTCTGACGTTTAATTTGTACCCATAGAAAGTTACGTTTATCGTGGTACAGTAGAAACGTACAGTTTCATCCGTCAGAGGAAATTGTATATCTCGAGTGTACAATTCTTCGGTTTCTTTCCAACGAGAAAAGAAAAATGTAGCAAGTGTCTTTTGCATGGAGAACATTTCGTCCTTTATACGTACGTGTATACGTATCTTCGTGCGTGTGCGCAACGAGAAGGAGGGGGCCGACGGAAAAAACGTGGCGTCTCTCGAAATTAATTTTTTTTCTCCCCGAGATAAAAACCTAACGAAGCCGCGGCGCGCTTTATTACGCGAAAGCGAACGACGGAAGAGGTATATAGACGGGAGGACACCGCGGAGGTGGAGCACGGATGAGTAAGTGGAAGAGAGACGATGGTAGAAAGAGGGAGAAAGAGGGACGAGAACGAGGGAGTGTTAGGGAGGAAAAGGGGATTGATATAGGTGTTCCTGGTGGCGATGGCGGAGCAAAGGGTGGACGTAGGAGGAGACGCGCAACGGGGGGAAGAAGAGGAGGTCGAGAGGGGCTGAGACACAAATACGCTGAAAATTAGATTCATAACTTTTCTGCTGCGCTTTCGCGGCGGAACGACTAAAGGCTGCCCGGGCTAGTTAAAAATTCCGTGTGCCCGCGAATATCAATCCCTACCGCCTGCACCCTCCTGCCTACTTTCCACCCCATGCAGGACGAGGAGACCACCTACGACCTACGTATATTCGTACGAGCCAGATGACCCCCTCTTTCTCTCTCTCTCTCTTTCTCTCTTTCTCACTCTTCCTCCTTCCCTCTTTTTTCACCCTCACCTCCTACGGTTTGTGCCCACGGTTATACCCTACCTATACCTTTTCTCCGCGCGCTACGTACACGCCTCCATCGTCCAGACGGACGACGGGAATTATCTCCGTTTTTCCGCAAACGCGATTAACCAGAAACGTCGTTCAGCAAACCCTCCGGGCCCTCTCGACCAAGAGAGGGATATCCATCCCGTTCGCTTTCCTTCGGCTTTCGACTCGACTCCGTCGATTGATAATTCACGATTAATCCGCCACGAGATCTCCTCTCGCTTCGACTTTGCTCTCCGTCTTTCTCTCTTCGTCTCTTCATCCTCTTCTGCCATGTTTCTCGCTACCATCTCTATCGAAATCGGCTCGATTTCATGGGAAATTTCGTGGTAGAAAGTTTTCGTCGTACTTGAGATTATGAGGAGTGGTTCGTACTGTGGAAAAAGAATGGATGTATTATTGAACGAAGAAAACTCACGGCCTCGCGAATTCATTTTCACGCCGGCTGTCTTTGATCGATAATTGCCCTTGGAAAAAAACAAGAAATTCAGGGAAACGCTTTCCCTCGCGATGCGTCGCGCATTCGTGCAAATTGAATTTCGTTCGAACGAGAGATACACGTAAGCCTTGGTAGATTGGCAGAATGTCAAAGGCTCGTTAGTCGGTTAGCGAGGTGTTGCGCGGAACTTTGGAGAATATAGATTCGAAAGTATAATAATAACGGAGCATTCCTTGGCGGTAACGTACTACGAGGTCACGATACAGCTCGGCGCGAAAATTCACTGTAAATCGACCATGTGATATTCGTTCATTGAATTATCGTCGAACGAGAATTCACGCAAGATACTTATTTACGATCGAATGAAAAGTATGTCGCACAATACATCGACCATCGTGTTACACTTCTATCGGATGATACATCGTATTGCATACACCATTGTCACCTTTCTATCGATACAATTGTATTTTTGTCAACCAAAAAAAAAAATTCTCCTACGATACGTTGAACGTTTTCCAGTAAAACATTCGAATATCCCCAATCCGTGTATGCAGGTTCGAGATTATAAAGATTTCCAATTTCCGTGCAGTGCGCGCGTTTTAAAATTTCGCGAAAATCGGATTACATCAGCACTTGACTGCAAACGAATTACGCCATGCCAGCGTCGCAAAAAATTATATGTAGTTAACCGTAACTTCGCTGCTAAAGCAATTAATACGCGCACGGCGAATGTCGCCTAGTTATACACGTCGCGAACAAAATATCTCGTCTGATCAGAAACTCTCTATGACTCTCCACCTACGACGAAATTACTGGCCCTTTTTCTACCTAAAAGAGAAATCCCCATGAAAAAGCCCCGGCGCAGCCGTCGAGTTGAGCTCTCCGCGAGGACATAACTTATCAGTCCTCGGAGTTTCCCGCGATAGAGCCCTTTCGGCCCCACCTTCGCTTTTACCACGGCAAGTATATGATATTTAAAATTAATCCCTCCTTTGTACTGGCTGGCTGCCTGCCTGCCAGCCAACCAGTCGGTTCGCTCGCTCGCTCGTTGCCTCGACTGTCTGTCCGTCCGTCTGTCTTTTTATCGTACCGATATGGAGTCGTATAAATTTTACTCCATTATTCGTGCCGTCTGCGGTGGGTTGAGGATTCAACCGGGAAGAAGAGAGACGAGACGAATCAGACAAGGGGGGCGAAGAAAAGGTAGAGGGATAGAGTGAGAGAGGGTTGATTCTGGGAGAAGAGGGACGGAGGATCGTCTTTTTGTCTTTGCTACCAGCACCGCGAGGCTTTCATTTCGAATCCTCAATCACCGTCGGTGATCAATCACAATTGAACTCGAGCGATGAGGACGAGGTGGTATGAGAAAAAAAAAACAGATCGGATGCAAGAAAGAGCGAGCGAAAGACGCGGAATCGAGTCGCAGACCGGATCGTTCTGATTTGCGATTCCTAACGAAGGACACGTATGACGCACTGGAGAGCCTTTTAAGAATACTGAAATCCAAAGAGACTGATTTTTCCTTCAACCTGAATCTCCTTAAATATTTCTCTCTCTGTGATCTTTATTTAATCGAATCATGAATTATAATAATGTCTATTAAACAATTTCATCGATTATCAACCTGTTTTATGGAAATATCAGAACAATGGAGGAAAAGTGCAGCCGTAGAAACTTTGGTTGAGCGTGAAATCACTGTCGGTCGTTCCGAGTAGTGTCGGTCGGTGCAAGTCAGACGTCAATCGAAAGGGGAACGATGGGGTTAGCCGACTCGAAGGCTCGAGTTAGTTGGGAGGCAGAGAAAGTAAAGAAGAGGCTGACTCGGTCCATGGCTGCCTTTTGATGCTACCCCATCCGCGAGCCGAAGGATAATGCACAAACCAAAGGATAATTCCCGATACGGGGACGAAATCCGGGCGAAAGCGTGACGGAGGTAGGGTAGTCGGGGCAAAAAACTCTTATTTAAAAATGTATTTACCGTCTGGCTCGCAAGGATCGCCATCCGCCTGGAAAGTTCGCTTTTTACCCTCCTGCCGAGATGAACGTGTGTGTATTCGAGCTCGTATTCGTCTATGTGCACATACGGGGGTGCAGGCCTGTGGAGAAACGCGCCCCTTTACCGCTTTATCCGGAGATGTAGAAACCGTGGAGGGATGTAGATACCGGGGGTCCATCTACCCGTTGTTATCTACGAGAATGTTGGACCGTGTGCGTTTCGCGTGTACGTGTAAACACAGTCGAACGACGAACGAGCGCTTGCGCCACCCGAAGGAGCCCGCGAGTCCGTTTTCTGTGTTTGAGCGGCCGGCGAAAGCTTTTCAAATCGAGGCGAAGGCACGTAACCCGTGCGAGACGGGAGCCGCCAAGGGAAGGACTTATAACCCTTATGCCATTCATGCAACCCTTACGGCGGACTTGATTGTCATTGAACTCGGCTCGATTTGAAATCGGACGGTAACATCGCGTGCAATCATTCGTGTTTGACTCTTTGATCGTGGTATCGTTAGAGATGGATTTCGTATGGTATTACGATTGGAAATAATTAACCCCTTCCCTTACAATTTCTTCTGTGACCAAACGCGCAATGACTCGAAATTATATGGAATAATAATCTATCACTGATTTCCGGTACAGCGGTATAACTTAACGCCATATTAGTAGCATAGAAATAATTTCAACGTCTCCTGATCTGCCGATATTTTCAACACACAGTTTTTGGAAAACTTCATCATTTTCTATTCCACTTACCGCGTCACCGTGTGCCACACGTCATTGTAGGGTAAGGGGTTGAGAATCGATCGTAAAAGATTTGTTTACTGTGACAAATTAAAATCATTGGGTATTCATTATATCGTGTATCATTTTAGATAGCAATTGATTATATCCAAGGTAGTGGAGTGAATCGTGTTAGAATCCATAGGGGAAAGGATAACAGTCGACAGGTTACGTTACCTCGAAGTGTAGCATTGTCGTGGGAGTCGGGTCGACGAAAGCGTTAACTTTTATCGGGCACGCGTGTGTCTGTGTAGAAAACGGAAGGAGGGCAACGCAATCGTTTTGCGCGAGCTGCCGTTAGCCGATTTCGAACTTTGCGTCGCAGTCCGCGGGAAATGTATCTAGGATAGATGGATGAAAATGTAACTATCAAAGTTGGCGATCGTAGCTCGACGGTATTTTCCCGCTCTCCCTCTCCAACTATCGTCTCTTTCTCTTCCACTCAGGTTACCGCCTCTCCGGAACTCACCCCCTTCGCGTTCATCCTCGACGCTTGCTCACAATTTATATTACGGGCGAGGTGCGCATATAATTAATTTAATTAAACGCTCCGCGCTGAAAATCGTCCTATTAGTTCGGCAACTTTTGACGGCTGGTACCTTTCTCCCTCGCTCTCATCCCCTTTCGGAAGCTACCCCTGTCCTATGTTCTCTTTCTCCCGTTTCTCGTTCGTTTTCTCCGTTTCCATTCATTCTCTCGGTCGTCCTCGGTGAACGCGTTCAACGTGTGTTTGCAGCCGTTTACTTCGCTAACGGCGACACGTCTGCGCAAGTTTTTTGAAACACGTTGAACGTAGTTAACGTAAGTAAGTTTTTAGATAAACATAGCCGTGCAAGCTTTATCGGGGGAATTTGCGTTCGTGGGTAATTTTAGCGGTGGAATTACGTTTTCGTGAGCCGGATCGAATTGTTCGTTAATCCTTTAGAGGTGAAAGAGCCGAGTATCCGACCAGAAAATCTCCCTCGATGTGACGCGTTCGGTTTTTTGGTGAACCGATACACCACCGTTGAATGATAGCATTACGAGAGAAATAAAAGTTTCTATGGATTACACATACAGATTTTACATAGGAAACGACATTCCATCAATTTTTCCACCCCTGTTGTACGTATAAAATGTTTGACGATGTAACTAAAAGTTGCAAAACGTCAAAGATATTTGGAATACAACTATCGACGAAATTCGACGAGATGCGTCATCGAGTTCGATTCAATCTGTTTCCCTTCTCCGTACTTGCACGTGAGCTACTTGAGTGAAAAATTCCTTCACGCCATTTTCCCGTCTAACGTTTCAGATTTATCGCTCGGGTAAACAATTCCGATATTACGGTGGAACGTTGAAGGCGCATCGTAATAACTCTCTGTCTTTTCCAAAGATACTTGTTGAAGTAGACTTTCAGCTTGTTTGACAAATGCTGGTTTCGCCAGCCATCCAAATTCTCAATGCGGAGTCGATTACTCTTGGCAAGCAAAGTAGACGGTGGGCGTTAATAGGTTAATTCTGATGACAAGAAGTGGCAGTAATGCCAGGACGTACGGATATTTGACGTACACACATGCACATTAAACCTGTATGCCACCCTGTCGGCATTATTGTTGAAACAACGATTACACATTTCAACCTATTCTTTTAAATCTTCTCTCTGTATTTCAATCGGTAACCGCGCCTTAAATCACCCTCCCTCGTGATCTATTATTGCTGCATTAGCCCGCCAGGAATTACGCGGTTTCCTATACTTCATAACTTTTCTCGTAAATGTAACGCGCGACGTTCGTGCTAGATAAATAATCCATTCGGCGATAAATCAAGCCCAAAGAAAATATGCATTCGTATCGCAGAGTAGCGCATCATCGGAAGGGTGAAGCGCAAGAGACAACTCCACTCGCAAAACGTTTGCCACGGGTGTAAAATAACAGTCGGCCGTTGGCAAAGCCAAGTTCAAACGCTTACGACTGGTAAGAGCAACGCAACTTGGTGTCCCAGTTCGAAGTTTCCTAGCGGGAGCTTTGAGAGTCACTGTCGGTCAGCGATAAATAGGGATCGGACTTGATTCCGGGCACACTCGAGCGCCCTTTCGCCCTCGATGTAAAGGAGCGTGTTGTATCGTGGCCTAGCCTAAACTCCAAAGGATAGCTGGCCAGGATTCTTGGAGCTTTGTCGGACGGACGGACAGATTGCGGCTAGCCGAGGAAACCACCCTCTGATCTCGCTCCGTTTTAACCCCCAGTTAGGATCGCCGCTCCTTCCAAATGTTTCTTGTCTCTCTGTCTTTTCGTGATACCAACCAGTTTTGTCTTTGTTTCTCTCCTATCGTCGTTCCTTCGTTGCTCCTTCCTTCGATTTTACCCTCTCTTTCTGTATTCCTCTGTCGGTATCATCCTCTTGGTCGTTGTGTGTTCGTGCTTTGTCATTTGCTTAGGACCAATCTGCACCGTTGGCCCTGTGGAAATCCCAACGGGTCGGTGCCACTGCTGCACCTTCTATCCGAGAGATCACTGATCGTAATTCGATCTGACTGCTACACGGCACAAAGGTGGCCAATGATCGGTCATCCTGCAATCCTAATGCTTATCGCCTTCGCCTCGGGGCTGTTCTCGATCGTTGAAAGAGGAACGGGGAGAGAGAGAGAGAATATCATCGTGTTCTCGAACGGCTCTCATTAAGTATTCGCGCTGACGAGTGTTCGAAGCTCCTCCTTTGTGATAATCTCTGACGAAAGTTTAGATATTGACAGGCGGATTTCGGGTTTGGAGTTTAATGCGGTGAAAAATTCAAGGGGGAGAAATTTTCTTCTGGCTTTTGGCTAATTGCAGTGGTATGAATTATTGGCGATTCAATCTAGTCTCAGGTTATAATGGCGAAAATTCGTGTTTATTCGGCTCTAATGCGAACTATGGTGTATTATTCTACTAGGGTATATAGGAGAGAAATTTGTAATAAATAGAGAGAATTGTATTGTATTGATTGACGTATCATGGTGGTATTTCTTAACTTAAAGAATTCTTATTTTACTCTTGTCATATTTTACATCATTTGTCTGATACGTTTTCAAAGTCTTTCCATCGCTTTGACGTATCTAAAATTGTATACTTAATTTCGCATAATTGACATAACATTAGACCGTAGCGAGATAAAGTTCTTATCGGTTTTGAATATGTAATTCGGACACATGCTTCCGCACGTGGAACTTCAATCAAATCAAAAGTAAAATCGAATCTCCTCATCAGTCGATTCGAGCTAGTCGATAACTTTATTTTCCGATGTCAAGCAGCGTGTCCATTCGCGCACATTATCTCTATGCTTCTCGTGCACACTACCAGATCCCCGAGGAAGAATCTTTATCAGCTGGGTCTGAGAGAAAGAGATACGATGCTACCGTGTACGACCCCTCCTCGTGATAGTATTTGTCTGCCTTTTCGAATGGGAGCAATAAATGACCCATGACCCTTCTACACAGTGGTAGATGTTCCTAATTTACGAATGACTTTTTCTCATTTTACACATTTTTCCTCACTTCTTTAATTCATATAAACCGTTACTAATGGGAAATGCTATTCACAAATTTGTTTACTTTCTTAAATTCGATGATTTTATAGAGTTTACGATAATTCTGTGAAATTTTAAGATAATTGAAGGTATGGATTTTTAATAGTTTTAGTCTATGGGACATTCTTCTACATTTGTATGATAAAATACGATCAATCGTTAGAATCGGCTTCACTGATGAATCGTACACCATGAGAAAAAGAATTTCTTATCGGTACGAAGAATTTCGGCGCCACTGGATGCCTCGGTTGTTGCGGGAAGCTGGGGTTATCTATCACGAAATAAATAAGTTTATACATTTCGGCTAATCGTGCGGCACCGTTCGATCTCATGAAATAACTTACTGTGTTCTTCGATTACTGTAATAAGGATAGAAATGCCCGATGACGATACGGTCACCCAATTGGCCCTGGTCCCGCTACTAACTCATTTTCAATTCGTCCGTGATCGCGTTACGTCGTGCTATCCGATCGTCTCGATTTATACTTTACAATTTTCCAATCACACTTACGAAAAAACAAGTCGAATCGATACATTAAAATTCGATAAACGTGCGATTCATCCACGCGAAATGATTAGAAATCGGTGTAACGACAGGAATCGTCGGGAGGATCGAAGATAAAAATATCTGTGACTTTAAGGTACGATTTTTAAAGAAAGGATCGATCGTGCAGGATAACAAAGATTCGCAAGGTGGCTGGAAATAATAGCACGGGTCGCGTGGCAGTGGCACAAGTACGCCGGAACGATTTGAAATCCCAGGGCGTAAGATCTCGGCCGTAGAATCGGGTAAGTTCTCGAATTTAATTACGGCAATTAGAGCCGAAAAGATTTCTCATTCCGGCAAGCGTACTATTCGCATGCAGCCGCCGCTTTCTGTTTTTCCTCTCACTGATCTTCTCAGATCAATCGAATCGACCCCTCGGAGCCATTCGTCGCAGACACCTCGGGCTGTCGTTGATTGACAAGGAAACTTTTAAATCACACCCCTTCCGTTTCATCTTCGGCCGATCGACTTGAGTCCCCTTGGATTAATTTCATTCTCTCCTCGCTTCCATGAAATTCGGCTGTCGTGCTTTTTACCAAAAGTCCTTGAGCTCCTCTTTTGCTTCCTGATAATCGTTTCGCTTTATTACCACGATCTTACGTAAGAAGAGGAGAGGAAAGAGTGTCGATTATTGGGATATCAGAATCCGGACTGTCTCGTCTCGTCTTCCTCTTTGAGATCCTCCGTTTGCGGATTTAACGGCTTAATAAGTTTTGTGAAAATTGACGTACCAACGGATCGAACGAAGCTTGGAGAATAAATCGGAGTCGTCATACGTCAAATAGACGTCGACGTAAAGGCGACGTACGCGTCGTACTCACACGTCATGGATGTTTCAGGTACACGTATACCTGGA
Organism: Cerceris rybyensis; assembly: GCA_910591515.1. Classification (NCBI taxonomy): domain Eukaryota; kingdom Metazoa; phylum Arthropoda; class Insecta; order Hymenoptera; family Crabronidae; genus Cerceris; species Cerceris rybyensis. The sequence goes on from OU342794.1 coordinate 5,082,744, forward strand.
CGTCGAAAGTCTCATGGTCCTAGAGGCACGCGTGAACGCCTATTAGATAAGGATTAACATCGTGCCATGAATTTGGCTTTACAATTTCATTAGTGTTATTCAAATTTCCATTTTTTTTCTCGGAACGATTAAAACATCCGTCACCGACGTGCATGTTTATGAGAGATTATAGAAATAGTAGAATGAATATTTAACATTTTTCCACGCAATAATTCACCGCACGTTGTCAACTCGATACTATTCACGATTTCCGTTTCGAGTATGAACCGAGGCGTGCAATTAATTCCGTCGTGAGAAACTCGATGTTATCATTTTTTTTTTCTGAATCCAATTAAACCTCGACGACATGAATATTGAGGAGGATGGTCGTAAAAAGACGGTAATTCTTCGAATTCATCTGGAATCGGCGCAGATTTCTGTAAAGTCTCAATAACAGGAGCGAGAGATGGTGATGTTTTTTTTTTAAAGAAAGAACCGAGTATACTGTTCTCCCACGTTTCAGTTGGAACATTAAGGAACGACGGGCTGTACGGTCGTTTGAAATAAACATAAGCGTTCGTAGGATCGCCACGTCATATATGTGTGGCGAAAAATCTATAGGGCATCGTTACGACGACGTACTGACATGCTGGCGCCCGCGCCGTTCTCTGTCGCTTGTCGGTGTACAGTAAAACTGGCTGCACTTTGCTGCTTCTTACTCGAATGAACATTTATCGGTCGATACGTGATGCATCGATTGACCGATTGCCCCGTGAAGATAATAAATTCAAATCATACGATAATACGGTGAACAGTTTCGCGGAACTCCATGAAAGGAAAGTATTTTACGTAGTTTGAAAGTTATGGAGGTAATATATAATGAAATTTATCATGTGCAAGGTTTTTATTCCTTTCCGTCTTTTACATACGTATCATTCAGAAAACATTACCTTCTATGTTGAAGAAACTTGAATTCCATGATTTTTGAAAATTCAATAAATTACATTCCCTATATATTTCATATAGTATATAGAATTATGGGAAGTTAACGGTAATTCGAAGGAAGAATAAATTCTTTAAACAGTTAACTGTGGCGAGTGCTTTTGAGAGTGTGAATCTATCTCAAATTATTTATACTTTTTAGTTATTCGTTTTATTTCGGCATACCCTCAAAATATTCCAAACATCTTCAAATTTAGGATTGCCTTACTGTTTCTTTTGCGACCGAACGCGCAGTAACGCCGAATTAATTTTTAAAATAATAATCCATCGCTGATTTCCTATATACAGGTATAAGTTAACGCAATAATAATAGTATAAAATTAATTTCAACGTCTCCTGCTCTACTGTTATTTTCAAATAAACAGTTTTTAGAAAAATTCAAATTTTTGTATTCCATTTATCGTGTCACGTATGCCATAGGTCATTGTAAGGCAAGGGGTCAAATAACCAATGGTCGCTAAGTTTTACCCATCACGATTATACTCGTCAATATGCAAAATTCTGCCGTTTCTCCATGACCAGTATACTCGTCAAACACAGCTAACTGGTTAAGTTCAAACAGAATAGAAAATCACGATGTATAATTCAAATAGAAAAAAAAGACCACACGATAATTCGTAGAGATACGTCAAAACGACGAGGCAAATTCAATCGCAACACTTCACGTTACCCCACGTCGAATTCCCTTCGAGCGTTGCATAGCAAATCGCGCTTTATGCCAGTCTACCGTCAGGATTCCCTATGTTCGCAATTGGCCGAGGTTTCGCTTCGATCTCACGGAAGATCCGTCAGCATCGGGGTTGCCGATCCGAGAACGGGATATCCCGACGACCATTTGAAAGCATCTCCACGTAGCGCGAACTATCAATTACCGAGTCAATCGTGAATTCATGCGTCGCCGAAGAAATTTCCTTCGATGTTCACCGAGGTGAACGAGGCAATTAGACGGAAGCGCGCACGCACGCGAGCAGTAGATTATCGACGATTGAACGATTCGAATGGTTTTCTGCTACCGATGTAGATTCTGACGTTCTGAAATTAACATTCCATTCTCTACTCCTCGTCGTGCTGCGATTAATAATTGTCGGGAAAAACTGAAGCGTGCGAGGTGAAACGTAACGTATTGGCAGATAGCGGGAAACTTTAATAGATCCTTGCAACAAGTACTATAATATTTATCTAATAATAAACCGTTAGCTGTGATTGACGAGTATACTCCTCATGCGTAAAAGTTAGCGACCACTGATTATTTAAATTGTACTTTTGACGAGAATTAAAATATATTCACAAATTTCAAGATGTTTGGAATACTTTGAGGCTATGCCAAAATAAAATGTGCAATTAAAAAGTATAAATAATTTGAGATCTCAGAAATCTCAGAATTTATGCAACTCCTTGAATCGAACGAATGGAGAGGAATTAATTGTAAAGAATATCACAACATATATGACACAATTCTCTTTATTTAACAAACCCAATTTGTACAAATACAGATTTAAAAAATTCTCAGTTTGAAAATCAATGTTTGAGGTATCGAAAGGTTTGCGCTTCATTCGCCGCACATTCCTGGAGAACCGAAGCCAACTAATGGCAATGTAATCAAAGTAAGACGACGGTCTCATCCCTCCATCTTCCATGGAATTCCTAATCTCAGGACCAACGAAATTAATTCGTCTTCCAGTACTAATGTATCCGCGAGCCGATTGCCGCGTATATCGTGGCAATTGGAGTCGCGGGGTGTGAGCCATGATGGGTAGCTTGGTGGGAAGAGGGTTACAAAACTAGTTAAGCAAATAGACACTGTGCCAGAGAGAAAAGCGGTGTGGGTAAGAAGGATGAGAAACGGGGGGATGAATTTCCACGAGGCACTCGCGTGGAGACGGTGTCACGGTGGATTACGTTTTTAGATCGGCTCCTTAACTTCTTCGAGAGGGATGAATCTCCGCGAGGAGGGTGTTGGAGGGATTCGATCGAAATTAAAATTAAAATTATCATAGGGACTTTGAGTGTCTTGGGTGTTCCGCCGTGTTTCAACCCCCTTTCGAACGAACCTCCCGTTGGTCTCCGGTGTACAGTTTGTTTTAAGTGGATGGCTGCCGTTGGAAGCGTGTATCTTGTGTGTCGTTGATTGGACTTACCCCATCGAGTATCTCCGTTTCGATTATCGTGACCTCGTGGTGACGATGAATCGTTGCGTTCTCTCGGTGTCTCTATATCGAAGTACGTTCTCGCAGGTACGACGATAAAATTGAGACGTTACTTTCATTGATATCATTATATTCAGAGGGAAGGGACGTTAAAAAAGTCGCCGCGTGGATAATCGAAGAGATCCGAGGCAATTAAAGAGGGCGGGATCTCGTTGGAAGACGTTAAGCCGATCGTGATGCGCGGAAATTCATCGAAGTATGAGGTGGCGTAACGTTCCAGAAAATTAATCGTGTCCAATATTACATCGAAGCCCCTTTAGCCGTTTCGATGGAAGCTGAAAATACTCGGCGTGACGCGCCACACCGTGGTCCCCGGTAATTTTCGCACGATTTTATGGGAATTTAAGAATAATTCAATTAGGGTCCGGGGATCACTTTCCGAGATATGCTAATTCCACGGTGAGATCCGGTGCCCGTAGAACTGTACTAACTACGGTCGCCGCCGATGGAAAGAGGGGTAGAAAGAGGGAGATCCGACGCGGATATAGAAGGCGTACTTGTCGTGGTGGGTGGAAAGAGATGGCGAAGGAAGAGAAGGGAAGCTTGCTGCCTATATCGTCTCCAATTTAGAAATCTAATCTCCGATGATCGTTCGGAGTGTCCGTGAGTTAAAAAATACGATCCAACCATTCCAAGGGGGTGGCGGTCGTCTCGTGCTATCGCATTTTCAATCCGGCCTGATTAAATTCATTAGTTTAATAGCTGGGTAGGTATCAATATCCAAGTGATTCCTTCTCTTTCTCCCCCCACCCTTTGACTCTCAAACCTCCTAGCCCCACTGAATTTCTCCGTCTCTTTTTCCCTCGATTTCTGGTCTACCTCCTTCCAGCCGCGAGCCCCCTTCTTTTCTTCCTCCGTTTCCTCTTTCCATGGTCCTTAACCGCGAACCACCCTTGGGGTTTGGCGTGCCCAAAGGAGGTTGGGTTTCTGGTCGAAGACGAGAGACGAAGGCAAAAGAGCCGCCTAATAAAATTGGCAAGAATTACTTATTTAACCCTCGGCCGATCGGGCTGCTTGTCGATTGAAAAGACTACCCCGCTCTTCTTCTCCTCCCTCCTTATCTCAACGTCGAGGACCACTTTTCGTCCTCTTCAGGAGTGCGCGAGATTCCTCCTTGCGCGAGGCTTCCTCTCCGCGATGTTGAACGTCAAAGAAGCCGGATATAAAAGGGGAGAAACGAAGACCGAAGGTTTATCGAGCTCAGGTAAACATTCGACCGATTCAAGTAGCTGAGATATTCTAATGGCCCAGCCAGTAGGCCCCCTGGGCATCGTCCTGGCTTATTGACCCCTGTATATTTTCACTGCCAACTAATGGCTACCGAACGAACGAAAAAAAGGAAGAAACCAAGCACGAAATAGTCCCAGTTGGTCGATACCTTCCGACCCAAGGTCTTATACCGATCGTACGATTACGACTTGAGAAGCAAAGGTTGCTCTAAAATGGTGAAAATTTATCGTGTTAAATATTTCTCTTCCTGAGATTTGAAATTGTATATATCTTTAAATTTAATGTATTTAACGCTAGAACTATCAAGCAAGTCAAAATGACTGGTTTCCACTTTTTTCCAAAAGCAATAGAGTAAATATCTATATTGATTTTATAAAACACAGGTTATCAAATCGACCATGTTCTCCACTTCTTAACTGTTATTCCTTCTAGGAACTTATTTAGTATGTTAAATTATAATAAACTTAACGGCGGTAGTTCCAGTATTACTTCCTCTGATTAACGATTTAAAAAGAATTTATCTCCGGTCGCAAATGTAACAGAGATTCAGTCTAGAATATCAGTTGCTTCGGTACAATGTACGTGAAGCTGTTGTCTTCGCCATTTTCACGTTTATCCGCTCGTTCTGTTACGTGTTACGGTACAGCAAACGACGGACGTTCTCGAAGGGAGCAGAGAGACCGTACGTTCCGCGGTGAGGACAAAAAAATTCTCCCTGCATTCCCCAAATGACACTAATCGCCTTCCTTTATCTTCCCACGGTTTCGTGGCGTGACAAAAACTCCAGAGATCAGCCGGACAGTCCTGCAGTCACCCATCCGGCAATTCGATAATTATTTCTGCTTTTCTTTAATAACTTCTTGTTCGGGACGAGTGCCACGAAATTTTCGCCCCATTCGACTTCTTTCGTTTTCGTTACATTCCTCGTTCAACCTTGCATTTCTTGAAACAGTTTCTTCTATCGTTACAACTCCTGTGTTCATTTTTTTCCACGATTTGCCGCACAGTGGCAAGGAAGGTGAGAAGAAATAATTTATATATTTTTCCTTATTCATTTCCATAGATAATTACCTAAGCTAAGGATTATAATAGTCTATGTCATGAATAACAGATATCCACCTTTGATTGTTTTCTTTTATTAGATTCACAATGAGATATTGTAAGTTCCATTTTGCAACACGTCGTTTGTTGATATTCCTTTCTGTTTTTGCCCTTATCTCTTCGTATCCCAACCGTGTGTCATTCTCAAGTCAATCGCGAGTCCTGTATCACGTATTTATAACCGAACGTTATTGAAACCAGGAGAACCAGAGAAAAGGCAGACACAGACGATAAAAGACGGTGCTGGATTAGAGTGAAAGAGAGATAGAGACATACTAGAAAGGACAAACTCGGTGGTAGTTATGCGAAAGTTTTCTCATCGACTGCTCCCCCTCGTAAATACGGAACGCCACCCTCTTTCTTCTCCTCAGCCACATTTACGTAGCTAACGAAACGGAACACGAGACTCGAAGGATTTTACGAGCCCTCCGCGATCGCCGTTGAATCTTTTTCCACCGCGAATTTACAGCCGTCTCGTTGCACCGGCCCAGTTTTTCACGATTCCATGGTAGTCCATCCCTCTCCAGGGCCACCCCTGCGCGTCTCCCCGTAAAAAGACAAAAAGAGGCAGAAGAGAAGCGAAATAAGAAACAGGCGACCCTTCTTGAAACCACTCCCACGATTTCGCAGCACGCGATCCAACTATCGGTTGTACATTCCACCCTCTCGTTTCTTCTTTCTTCCTTCTGTATCGCGATTACCGAGATCGGGGCGGGGGGTGGATACGTTGAACGAGCCACGAAAGTCCGCGAGGATGGCGTGGATGATGAAGCTTCGCCGGTTTCGCGGCGGTTATCTTAAATCATTGTTTAAGTGGCTGGTACCTATTACCTTCTTGTAGGTTTGCGTTACCCTGCAATGTCTTCTTTTACCGTCGTTTCATGGCCGCGTTTTGTGGCCCATTAATCTTCCACCTACTTGCCGAGATATTTCTAAATTGAAAAACAAACGGTGGAATATCGTCGAATCATCGATTACGTTCTACTAAACGGAAACACGAAACGAATTGTAACTATAGATGCGACAGAAAGTAAGCATTCGAATGTTTCATACAATCTAAAAACGTATAGTGCGGCAACTCTAACTTGGCCAGCGAGCGGCGGAACCTTTTTATTTCCGTCATTTCGTTTTTGGAATTCACAAAACCAGTCTCCTAAAATAATCATTCCGTATGGTCATAACATCCTCACATTCTTACTTTGTTTCGTCGGTTGAATGCAACATGGCTATTCACGAATCAGGTCCACATTCTTTTATCTAACCATCTGTAAGTTGTCGGACTGTAGTTTCTTTAATTATGAAACAATGGAGAATGAATCCTTCTACTGTAACTTTGATAAATGTGATTCAACGGTTAAGAATATTGAAGAAAAATAATAAAGACATACAATTATAGGTAGTTTTATGTTGTTAGAGAAAAAAAGTAGAGAGCATGTCGAACTTGACTTGTAAACTAGTTGTTATTGCCGGTTTCTCGAAGCTACCCGCATGCCTGTCTATACACAGGCCTTTAATAACTTGTGGATCGGATATGCGCGTTATTGAGCGATCCGTTACAATCCGGGCATTATCGATGAAACTTCCTGCAACCGGGAGTTCCTGAGCACATATATACCTTCGGTTTCACCGATCAGTTCTCCTAGGAGAGGGTTCGATCGGCGAAAGGAAGAGGAACGCGTTGATTCTATCGAAAATTCAAAGTTCTCCTTGTAATTTTCACCTCCATTTGACGATCGATTAACTGACGTATCGTAGTGAAACACTCGATACAAACTGGCTAGCGGATGACCGACAACGTACGAGCGAATTAAGCTGCCATTACGAGGTTTTCCGTTCTAGTTTAGGTGTCGTTCGGTCCGTTTTTGTCTCTTCGTCGACGATACGATAGACGGACGAGTAATTACCGATATTTGTTGTATTGAAAAACGGAGAGCTTTCTTTAGCCAGTGTAAAATGAGCAACGATTATTATTCCGACGCGGAGAATTGCTATAATTACGAGGCTTCGCGGTACTCGGACGGATATCGGTTTCTTTTGATATCTTCATCGAAGAGCGATTCGCAGCGGAGTTTTTAATTAACGATATTACCTGTTCGCTTTTTCTTTCCCTTTTTTTTGCAGTTTACTTTCGTATTATCGTAAATAATTTGTTGCATAAAAGGGCCTCCATCGTGTTCTCTCGATGCGGCTGGATAAATTTTATTGGATATCGAATAAAAGCGTAAATCGCTCGAGTTTGATATTTTATTATTCCGTGCATCGTGTTGTTTCGTACATTGACAATGAACGGTCGATTCTATGATGACGAGAAAGAAGAGCCGAAGGAGGAGATTGAATTCTTTATTAGCATTTCGTGCTTGAATTTCTGTCCGCCTCTACTCACCGCTGGCGTTAATGCAATTTAACCGCTTGTCCGGGCGCGCTAAGGGTTTATTATCGAGGGACACGTCTCGATAGATGTTGCTCGCTATCGATTAACGCCGGTTCAACTGACTCTAATCCCCCCAAGACACTTCCTATTTCAATATATCGCATCGATTTTGCAAGCCTCATCTACCCAATTCCCATCAGAATATTTTCAAGCTTCGTCGGATCAAATTCTCTCTCCTCTCATCGATCGCATTTCTCTTCATTTTTTTTCTCTTCTTTCATCTCATTCCCGGCTTCTTCCCGCTGTCGTTTAATCCGCGAAATTTCGTGGAAATTCTCCAACAGTGGAATCTGTCGATGTGAAAAAAAAATTCCAATCTGCACGAAAAAGCATGACGAATTATTCACAGCCGGAAACAGCCCCGGTGAGCGTAAGGCGATCAACCTTCCGCGAGATCATCCCGCGATCGTAAAACAACATACTCGCCACGTGAACGTGGTTTTGTTTAGTTCTTTGTCGTATAAATGTCCCATCTACATCGCGCGATACCGTATTCCTCCTTTCCCTCCACTCTGCACACGAATGTACACGTGCTCACGTGCTTACACACGCGCATCCGTGAACGTAACGTCGTTCTCACCGGCCTCCGTTTCTTTACTCTTTCTCTGTCTTTCTACTTATATCCTATCTCTTTCACTCCTACTCTTTTTTTCCTCCCACTCCAAGTTTCTCCTTTTTTTTATAGCTCGGGGTATTGTAAATTCCAACGATACACTCGCACGCCCAAGGCGTAATTTCTCTGGGGCGGTCCGATAAAAACTCGCGATCCCAGCCAGGATTCTCTATTTATTATCAAATTTCTTTATGGGTTTACAAGCTTGTCAACGACGTGTTGGTGCACGAGGAACACGCGCACACCATATCCAGCCCATTAACCAACGCCCGACCTAAGCCGACCCTCTCTTTGTCTCTCTTTCACCGACTCTAACTAACTATCTCTCTCACTTTCTCTCTTCCATTCTCCACCATCTCTTTGCCCTCTCGTTTTCCAGCCAACTATCATTCACCGTGTAATAACCGCGCGTACGCACGCGTACGAGGAAGCGGAAAAGTCGATGCAACGACGAAGAGTAGCACGTGGATGTGCTCGATTAACCGACAACATTTACTACCCTGCCCTGGCGCGTTTACCTGCCCAGAGGGCATCTGAGATTTTTACGACGAGCCGCGTGTCACTTGGGGGTTGCAGGCGATAAAACCCTCTCCCGTTGGCGAGATTAACGTTTCTATAGATCCCGAGGATACTCTTCGTACCTGGAGGATACGCTGTTCCTCCACCTGCTTTTATGATCGATACATCTTTTTTCTATCTCTCCCGTTATTCTTCTCTTCCATTTTTTACGATCAACCGCTCAAAACTATTCTTCCAATGAAATTATTTCTCTATCAATTGTCACAGTGACGAGTATAGAAATCCAAGATGAATCGAATCTTTTATGTAATACCGCAACTCCTTGTGTAACCTGTCGCTGTAAAATATTCGAAAGGATATTCTTAGAGGTCGAAACTTATCTCGAGATATCGGAATTAAATTTCTCCCCGGTACGATTTCCCCGAATTGGCTAACGTCGACTGTCGCGTGCCCGTATTTTTCTTATCGAACGATCATCGACCGTCCGTTCGCACGTGTAATAACCACGAACATGACCGACGGAGAAGACGTCGATCCCGTTAGCCCCTTTTTCGCGAGACCAACGACGACGTATAGTTCGTCGGCCTCGCGAAATCAACGAGATCGACTTGGACGAATGACAGTGGCTGGGCACACTCGTTTATAGGGCGGACGGACGTCAATTATATTCCAGAGTGCGTGCGTGGGAGGGAGGAGAAACGGGGAGAGGGTGGCACTATGATCGATGTATGTAGGTAGATGTAGCACACGCGAATGTACGCTTAATCGGTGTGCACGTGCGTGTATATTGCAAGGTGATTGATAGACCGATACAAACCATCCAGCGTGGCGCATCGATATTTCGACGCTATGAAAATTTCATTAGCGGCGTCATATAATGATATAAAGGTGATGTCCCATGATGGGGTATACCGGGGAAGGGTTGGCGGGGCGAAAACTCGTCGACACTCGTCGAGCTGTCGATTAACTTCGTTCATTATTCGACGATTAATAGAATGCCTACGCGCGGGACACCGCGTCGATACCCGCTTTCGGTTGGATTTTAATAATCGACACGATGGCTCGTATCGTTCATCCCCATTGCACCACCCTTTCGTTCGACGTGACGACGTGACTTTTTGATACTCTCGATCGGTCCGGTCGGTGCACGGAAACACCAGAGTTATTTCGAGAAGTGGTTTTGACAGATTTGAAAAAAAAGCTAAACGGTGATAATATAAATATTTTGGAATTTCTTCCGCAAAGACGAGTGATTGTTTTCTTTTAATGTCAGATCGTTTCTGTTAAATCTACCGCGACTGGTGTACCGAGATCGATGTAACATTTAACCGTATCTATTCTCTTCCATGGATAGACTTGGTATCGATAAACGATACGCGTGGAGTCAAAGTTTCTACCTTAAAGTTTGAAAGCTCGAGTGGTGAAAATTTATTTCAGCATTCCCAAACTCGCGGTAACGGTATTAATTCACTAGGCTAATTGTAAGTATAGTCACGCCATCCCGATGACAAGGACTAACCACGTGATTCTCGTTGTCTGTTTCAGGTGAGTCAACAAAAGCATACGAGTCGGCCCGGCAAATTCGACCGCGCATCACGCGAAATTACAAATTTATCGGGGTCTTGCGGGATCTATCCCGGACACCGCGGAGTGAGTGTAGCTTCCATAATTAATCCCACAATTACCGATCGCCGGGGCTGCTAACCAGGATCCGAGTAGGAAATCCAGCTCCGAGGATTACGTCGGAAGCGAAGGAGAAGGAAGGGACCATTTGGGGGAGGATTCCGAAGGCAGGGACGGTAAAAAAGTCCTCCGGATAAAAAAGACAAAGAGGGAGAGGGATATCGCGGAGAACGAGCGTGAATTCGGTGCGAACGGGGTCGACGGGAACGAACGTTCCGAGTCTCTCCGGTCGAGCGGCTCAGGGAGTGGAACGAGTTCGAGTGGTAATGCACTAATCAACCCCTTGGAAGGCGGATGTATTGGCGCTATAGAGACGAAGCGCAGGGGTTTTGGTTATAATCGAAGGCTGCTCCGAAGGGGGATTCGAAGGCGGAGGGGTGGTGGACATGGACGAGTGCGAGAGGAGGGAAGGAGGTAGAACGAGGAGGGGGAGGGAAAGGGTGGCAAGCAGGCAGGCAGTCAGGCAGGCAGGCAGGCAGGCGGGCAGGCAGGCACCGTCGGGTTGGAGGCGGAGGGTGGCTGCTGTAGGACGGCACCGCGATCGACGTCGTTGTAGCATACACGATGTAAATTTCGCCCGGGTGTGCGGGTGCACCCTACACGATAGGGTGGAATCAAATCGATAGCAGACTAAGATATACCTATCAGTCTAATTGTCAGTACAGAAAGACCGAGAGAGACAGCGGCCCCGTGGTATCGGAAGAACGGATGGTGGGTAAGAGGGGATGAGTGAAAGGCGAACGTAGAAGGAGGACGAGCGAGCGAGCGCCCGCGAGGGGGAGGCTGGAGGGTGATACCAAGGGGTGGGATATGCCAGGCATATAGCTTAATCACCCTCCTACCGTTCTTCAACCTCCAGCCAACCCTCTCGAACGTTGGTACCTACACCAACCCTGCCTTCTCCACGTCCTAGAGTAGCCGGCCTTCCGTCGTCCAATAATCAATAATTATACTCAAATAAAGAGAGAAGGGGATGGATGAATCGCCCGGCAAAGGGTTAGAACGGAGTGAGAGCTAGGTATCGGCGTAAGATACCGAGGGAGATGAGACTACAGGCACCTAGTACCACCTATACCGCATCCATCCTCTCTTCCTTCTGTCTCCGATCTCTCTCGCGCGGGACTTTGCTCTCTCTCTTTCCCTCTCTTTCTCCGGATTTCTCTCTTTCCATCTATCCGATTCGTTCTCTCACTCACCCCACCTTCTTCCTTCCACTACCATCGCGACCGCTACCACCGCTATCCACCCTTCAAACCTCCCTGCCACCACCCCCCATCATCCACCTCCTCATCCTCGTCCTCATCCTCCTCCTCCGCCGCGCCGCGTGTAGCCTAGGTACAGGCGAAACCTCCGATGCGGGTTTCTGACTTGCTTGGCTCTCATTCACCGAGTGATCAGGGCCGTCGCCACCGCGATCGGCCTCGCTGGAGCAGGGCTTTCGCGCGCCGCCCGATTTGATCGCTCTCGATTTGCTTTCACGGCCCCGGAATGCGATGGTACCTTTGTATCTTCGGCGTTCCAACATAACGGTTCCATTCGAGATAACACGTATCCCGTATGCTAGATTTGGAGAAATCCTTCACGCGATACGGGCGAAATACATATTTCAAGCTGGGACATATGGTACCAACACTGGGACCAACATTAAATCATACATCTTCTTTGTCTTGCAACCAAGAATCCTCTTTTCTTCTCCACCTTCTTTCTCCTTTCAACGATACCAGTCCGTTTGCTTTACCTTTCCACAACTGTCTCCCTCGTTTTGCTAATACCATCAGTAGCATCAGACTTCCAAAGTCAGACCAACTGGTACCTTCAAGAACCACAGACTTCACCTACTCTTCTCTCTTCCTCAATCCCTCTTCGTTAATATTCAACACGTCCACCTATCCCAAAAAAATCTTATCTCAATTTCCAACTCATATTCAGTGCAAAAAATCCTACGTCTCTCTATAACAAATCTTTACTATAGCAAGTTACTTCGAAATTCCTCTGTGGCCCAGTTTTGACAATACCCATAGACGAATACAGGCTCACGTGCGCGAAGGCACGTGCATCGCGAAGGGGCGATCAGACCTCCCAGTTAAACGCGGCAACAGGAAAGCTGGTAGCTCGACGCGGAACGTGGCTGCGTTCACTTTCACCGTCGAACGAAAGTAAAGCCCGCATCCCCGGTTAGGAGCCTGCGAAAGGGGTAAACAACGAGGAGAGCCGACAACGTAGAATGCTCGGGCAGCGTGGACTCGGTAGAGGGTAGTGGAGGTGCAGCCGTGTTTGAAAGGAGGCTAGAAAGTTGGACGAGAGGGGGCGAAAACGCAAGGGGGGAGGATCGAGCCGAGAGGGTGGGTGGTAGTGTCTGCTTCGCCACTTCGGAAACTCTTGTGAAGTAGCGGCAACTCCGAGGTTCGCACTCCCCGTAAGCGGGTCAGAAACTTCTTTCGATCCTCCACCTACCTTCTCCTCGTCCTTCTTCGACTTCGATCTTTCTTCCCTCTCGTTCTCTCTTTCCCTTGGGTTTTCTCTCAACGTGGTTGCCTGAGGTTAGGGATTACGCGTTTGTATCTCCACCTCCCCACACCTTCGTCGCTTTCTTCCTTGTTATTCTTTCCTTCTCTTTTTTACCATCGCCCTTTCGGTTCTCTCGTCCGTTCTGTTCAACTTTTCTCCACGCCCGTCACGATAAGCTCCGCTTTTGACCCACTGTCGATTCTTTCGATGCTTTAACGACTTCGTAGGGATTTAAAAAGAGATGGTGGCAGGGAATTTCAAATGCGACTTCCGCTAGCTCCCGTTGACCTTGATTCAACTTTACGAACAATGAGGTTGGGTTGATTCAGGATGGAATATTTGATTTTTAATGAAAGTAATTTTATAGAGCAGTTTCTGATGTACTTTGCCAAGTTTATTCGATCGAGGGTATATAACGATGTGTCAATTATCGAGATTATTATTGACAGGAGGGTATTGAAAGTTAACGAGACACGACGGGGTTGGAACGATGAATGCAACGTGAAGAAAAATGTTTAGATTCGCGGGAACCTTTTCAAGATCACGGTGCACGAATGTTCCGATTGAGATTTCGCGATGCGGTGGTTGCTGAACCATTGGCTCGTTTTCTCGTTGGTGAAAAGGGGCGAAGTTACTTCTCGTGGGATCAATTTGTTGTTAAAACGGATCGTACGTACGTTCCTCTTGAAACTGACGAAAAGTACACGCCGCTAGAAATTCAGAGGCAATTTAGCGATTATCGGTTATTCCGATCGCACGGCTACGTTGAAAAGGATTCCTCGTTTTGCAAACCCGCGAAACGTGTGCTTCTTCAGTTGCACCGTTCCACGATCGTGTTACGACGGGGGTGAGAGTTTGGAATATTTTCCGGAAAAAAGGTAAAGCGATAATTTGTAATTTACATCAATTTTGCTCATCGTTTTCTTTTCCATTTATTCGCAAAATATCATTTACAATATCATACATTTATTCCAAACTATTATCAAATATTCAAATAAGTAAAAAAGTAAAAATAATCTTGATAAAATTTCCTTTCGACGTTTCCAACAACGAAAATGTCAATGTCACCTTTCACGATCTTCCCCAAGCGGCTAGGATCGAACTCCTTTGACATGTGATTCTCGGGGTTAAGCCTCGTCCGCAACACGTGCGTCCCGACTCCTCTCTCGACGTTCTACCGTGATAAAGAATCCATGCGTGGGCGGTCGACGTTACCATCCATCCACCTTGTGTGTACCCAGCCTAACGAGGGCACTTCAAAGCGAACTGGAGCGATATTAAAATTAAAGATCCGTCATTGACGCTGAACTTGTTCCTTCTCCTCTTCCATCCTCTTCTACGCCGCGCACCCTTCATCGAACATGGGGGACACACTCGGACGATAGTAATATTTCGAATGAACGATAGCAAAGGGGATGGACAAAGACGAGGGACGAAGGACAGAAAGAGATACCAGACGGAGAAGGTGGTAGTTAGAGAGAGAGCAAGATAGACAGAGAGAGAGACAGAAAGGAGAAGAGAGACCGAGAGAAAGAAAGGCAGAGACAGAACGATGCCAGCAGGAACGAAGAGGTGATTTGGTGGTGGTGAGTCCGGAGGGGACGGTTGCTTGGCCAAAAGGGTGTTACGATAAGGGGTTGAGCTGCCTCGACGGAGGAGACCGGTAGATCAATGAAAAGGGTTTGCACGAGCGGGAGGAGGATTGATCGCCGATAGGGAAATTTCGTTAGTTTCCTCCAGTCATAAAAGGTGATGGTGGTGTTGGTGGTAGCGGTGGTGTTGGTACTTGTGCTACCATCGCGGAGAGGCCTAACTAACGTTGGAGCCACCCTTCGAAATTCACCCTTCTGAGAGTGAGACGAGGGTGTACCGCGGGGTGGGAAGTAGAGAAGGAAGAGGAGGTCGAGGGGAGGAGGTGAGTTTCCACGAGAAAGAGGTATGGGTTACAGGACTGCTGCCAGGCTGTGCTCGTTCGTTCTATATAGTCGGAGGAACCTCTGTACGCGGCATGGAAGCACACGTCAGAGTATTAACGAAATTTTAACCAATCAATGAGAAGTTCATTAGCCTGTACCGTTTGCATTCCCTCCTTCCTCCTATGCCTCCTCCTCCTCTCCTTTCCGACAGCTCGAGAACGGCTTCCATCTCTGGACTCGGTCGAAACCAACCTATCCACGACCAGTCGCCCTCCGTACCTCTTCGAGTCGAACAACACCATAGTCTTGGGGGAGATCGCACGTCGGTGATAAAATTCAACAACGCGTGCAACCAAACCCCCTTTACGCCGTTGTTTAGGAACCACTTTCTAAATCCTATCCATGTATCGACCTCTTTCTCTTTGACTTTGACTACTTTCAACTTTCGATCCTAAAAAAGCATGGATTGATTACAATGGAAATTTGAAAATGTCCCGTTAAAATTCCATCTTCGACAAACACGTGAAAACGACGGATATCGCTTTTCCTCGGGAATTCAAGAGTGTGATTTAAAGCGCGAAATATTCCAGAGCGCGTGGTTTATTCCATGGAGTAACTACGCCCGTCAAAGACTAACTGATCAGGGAGGGAGCCGTGTCGGGAGGGTTGTTTTTCGCCTACGCGTTTTTTGCACCATCATTTGTCTCCAATATCTCTCGGCGCCCTCGGGACAGTTGCGCTTTCGTTCGAGCCACCACGGACAATGCATTGAATGAGCCACAATAATAAAAAGAGTTTGTTACGATCACCGCCGTAAAGGAGGCTCGATGTCGCCGGGAATAATATTGTCATCGTATCGTTAAAGCTGACCACCGATAATGCACACTACGAGGTGCACGAACTATCATTAATTAGTCTTCCCTCAAGTTCAATAAGAAACTTGTCATATACGCTGGTCATATTGCCAATGACCGTGCGTATATCCTACACAAAGAAAATTCAACATAATCTCAATATTCTCAAAACACCTAACTTTCCAGAATTATAAAAAGCCCTCTTCTATATTCCATACATAAAATCTCCACAATTATAATTTTTGATCTTAACGCAATGTCTCGTACTTTTTAGTCATACTTCCAGCTCGTTCTCCACAATTGACTACCGGTAACACGTGGACACGGTGGTTTTCGGATTTTTTTGCTCGTTCGTCATTTGTCTCTAATATCTCTCGGCGCCCCCGGGACAAGCCTCCGTGCGAACCGCGGCCGAGCAATATATCGAATAAGCCACAATGACAAAAAGAGTCGGTGCACGGCGGGCAACGCCGCGAAGGAAGGGTAGTGTCGGTGGCGATGGTATTGGCCGCGACGGTGGTGGAGTCGGCGGCGTTACCGAGTCGGCCCGCGGGAAAGGGGTTCGTGAGAAGGACAAAGACAGCGCGGTCGAAAGGGTAGAAGCGGAGAAGGAGGAAAACGGGAGGGAGAAGGAACGATAGGCGGAAAGGGCGGCCGACCGCGTTAGGGAGGAAGAGACGAGGCAAGGGTAAACGAGGTAGTACGAGTGAGAAAGAATAAGGGAGGAAAGAGGGAGGGAAGGATACCATTTAAAACCGAGACGCGCAGAGAAAAAGAGATTTGCATTGCCGGCTCGCGATGGGGTGAACTAGGGGGTGGGCTGGGGTAGTTGTGCTCAGAGAAGGGGTTTCTGTTGCGAAAGACCGAAGGGGTGAGTAACGACACGTATCATACGTGGAACCATATACCGTCGGCGGACACGTACGTTCGATATCGCGCCCATTTTTACGTGGAAGTTCTTCCCTTTGGTTCCACCAATTAGACCGCGCGAAGGAAACGTCTCCCCCGCGTTTCCGTCTCGTTTCCGGCGTCTGAATTTACCGTTACCGCGTCTGCTCTTTGTCTCACGGAATTCTAGTTAATGGGATACCGTTTTTACGTTACTTTAAAATTGTTACAATAATTTCTTACCATTTATAAAACCCCACAAGTTATTTTACCATTGTGAATTAATAATTTGATGCAATTCTTCGGTTGTGTCGTATCAACAAAAAAATGCACCCTCGAATTTAACAGACATTGTAGGTTCTGTTAGCGATGACAGTTCTCCGATAAACTCGATCGTTATTTCCAAATTTATCTCCAGTCTCCTTAATCTTCCTCTCGGTGCTTCGAACCGATACTTGAATCCGTAGATGGATTTTGGTATTTCGTCGCAACGGTTCATCCCGCTACGACGGAGCTCGCAACTTTCTCATTAGCCGGGGCGACAATGCGGCAGCCCCGTTGTTAGAATGCGCGAGTCCGCACACACGTTCGCATACGTCAGAGACGATACATAATAACGCGTGCTTCAGCGCGATCGGCGGTTGCCGTTACTCACCCTCTTCGCGATTCAAGCATCAGCGTTATGTGCTCGCACCTCCGTACGGTTCTGTTGGGTGTATATAAAGAGAAAGAGAGAAAGACAGAGATAGATTGATCGTGAGAGAGAACGAGAGAGAAACGAGCTCACATTGAAGCGATACACACACGACACACGAGACGTAGGAAGAACCGGCGCATAAATGTCAGAGACTAGCGGTTGAGCATTTCGTATCGAGCATTTCTGTCAATAAGCGGCGACGCCCACAATGGCGACGATTCGAAAGCTGCTGATTATGAAATAAATGCCCGACTCGCGACCCCCGTGCCACACTCTCTACCTCTCTCTTACCTTTACTCGCTTCTCGGTCCCTTTCCCCTTGCCGCGAGTATGCTCGCTCTACCGCTGATCATTTCCACCCCCGCCTCGTGTCCTCCAATGCCGAGCAGGCAGACGAGTAAGCTGGCGACGTTGACACTTTCGATCCTCGATAGAGGGTTGCGATTTCCATATAATACGAGGCAAGCAATTCGATCTTTGCAAATTTCGTTGATGCTCGTCCCTGATGCTTTTAGGGGGTTGTAACGATGAAATTGTAACTCTCAGTCGGTGATACCAGAGTAGATACGGTTACGGTTGTCCTTGGATTTTAGAATTATCATTTTTCTCGATCGATTCTATAGTCGAGATTACGCTGAGTCGAGAATTCATTGGTGGAGAGAGAAAGAGAGAAAAAGAGAGGAGAAAACCCGGTAATCGTTTCCCTCGCGAGCGAAACGAAGGGGGTCGGCAATCACGAATTTCGCCGGGGCATCGTACAATCGCCACGGACGTCTTCCTCTCGTTTTCCCTCTTCTTGTCTTCCTCGCCACTGGTCCGTGGCTGTTCCTCTCGTTTCAATATTTCTCTCCGACGAATACCCAGACTAATATATGGCTTCTGCCGAGCCACCGCGGGTCGAGTGTGGGTGGGCGTACGTATTCATAAACGCGTAGTCCTCGTAATGCAAATCAGGGAAGTAGTCGGAAGAAAGGGTGAACGGAAGGGCAGAGAAAGAGAGAGGAGAAGGCCGATTGCGGTTAATATTAATTCTTCGTGGCCACCGTCCGGTCGATTGCAAATCACCGGAGCGCAGGTGTCGAAGATAGGAAGATTCTTTTGTAAACATCGAAAGCCATCGAGCACGATGAAAGGAATATATTCCTATCCAGAATTTTTCGTATTAATCACCGTCAAACGTTATATCGGAAGAACTTGTCCAGTGACGAATGTGTTTGCTCGACTCACACGGCCCACCGCGATCGCATTAAAACGGTTTGCTTTATTTAGAATATCGACGAACGTTTAACTTCCCCCGCGTAAAACAGAGTGGACGAATGAACTTCGAAATCGGACTACTGACGTTTCTTGCTCACCCTCGGTATACGTGCTCCCGCCATTAACGCGATGCTTTATGCGTCGCGATTTGTTCACCTTTCGGAAAATGCAAGTTTTAAAAACAATGCCGTGGCTCCGGGAGACCGGAGCAGGGAATGGCGAGATGTCGTTCCATTATAAAGGCAATATCACACGGTCCAGTCTACCTGGTATTACTAGCCTTCATAATCTGATGTATATTACGCATAACCCGCGTGTATCAGCGAGAGCACGACGAAGAACGAACGACTGGGAAATGAAGTGCAAGGGGACGAGGGTGAAAGAGAGAGAGAGAGAGAAAAAGAGAGTGGCAAAGGCAGAGTCAAAGGAGAAAGAGAGGACGACAGCATGTAGGAATGGTTTCGGCAAAGAGTGCCCTCGCCGGTGCTCGCTCGTAATAAGCATAAATCCTCGGAGGCTTATCTAGCGGCGCCCAGAAGAACGCTAAAATAAAATATCATACATTTTGCCTTCTACCCTTCGCACCGAGGTACGGTACGACTGCTACCACCCCCTCTTATCCGTTCTCTTCGAGTCCCTACCTCTCATCCCTCTCCTCGTTCCCTTCGACCCTCTTCGCGTTTTCACGTCCCTGGGCGATCCTCCGCGTTTCGAGGCACTGACTCTATATCCGTGGCCTCTCTTTGGTAAATATCCCTCCTCTGGTCGCGTACGCCCGGTGATTCTGAATCTTCCAACGCTTTGATCAGTGGAGGAAAACGCGCGACATCGGGATGTCATCCGTGGTCGGATGAAAAGGGCAAACGTAAGTGCGGGGGAATTTATTTCTTTCCCGAATGTCAGATCTAGGTCAATGAAGCTGGTCGGTTGAATTTACGGCGTCTTTAATGAAACATTCGAGAAATTCGCGCGAATTACGGGACGAAGTTGCGAGTACTTCGAGGCTTCGGATTTTTAACTGACAACGAGAGGAGAGTCGGGGATAATAGAAGTCATTGATAATTTCCATGAATCGTCGAAGTACCATCGGGAGACCGTTTGACTTGGAATACGACGAGTGAGAGGAGTGTTCGCTAATCAAATACGATTGAGATTAAAAGAGAGGCATACATAGCTCGGAGAGATTGAAAATAATGATGAAAATTCGCCTTGCGGGATCAATCCGAGGAATGATTTAACGTTTAAGTATCAATCGCGGGATCTCTCGAGCCGGCGAATCGGGAATTCATCTCTGAAAAGCGCGACAGTTCAATGAATATCTCGCGTCTCCGGCGTCGGAGAGAAAAAAACGTCCGTGGCTCGCGGACTCGGATCAGAATTGGCGAGGAGGAGATCGTTCTTTCTGTCGGATTTTTGCGCGGGTATGCGGCGCGTCGATGCAACGCGAGATGTTGGCCAAAGGCACGTAGCCGGTGTAATGAGGCGAGATACATTCGGCCTCGAGTCTTCTTTCTCTCTCTCTTCCTCTTTCTCTTCCTTCCATCCTCTCTCATTCTCTCGATCTCTCTTCCCGGCTCTCTCTTTCATTCGAGGGGTGGTTTCGCAGGGGTGGCGTTGGAGGATGGTTGGCGGAGAAGCTCGACCAGAGAGACGCGAAGGGGACAGGGGGGAAAGACGAGGGGGAAAGGGTTGAGCTCGAAGCCCGATCAGTCATTAGACAAGTGGGTATTCACATATATCGAGTTGTAAAATCGATAGGGGTGTCCGTTAGCCGTGTATCCTGTAAGGAGGGGGCTGGTGGGGATGAGATGCGAGCTGATAGAGCAAGAAGGAAGGGAAGACAAGGAGGGAGAAAGGGAGAAAGAGAGCTCTTTACCTCAATGTCGGACCGACAGAGATGGAGACAGTGAGCCCCCTTTCTCTCTTCCTATACTTCCCCTTCGACCCCTTTTGTTGCTTCGCCACCCTCCTGTAGCCCCTAGCCACCCATCCTCCACCTCCTGCCACCGCACGTATCCAGTCCTTGCATATTAATCCTGCCCATAATTCCCACTTCCCAGTTTGGGCAACCCTTCGGTTCGGTTGCCTCACTACCCACGTCGAGAGAGCGAAAGGGAATGAGAATAAGCAAGAGTACGCGAGAAAGAGAGAAGAAGAGAGATGAGGAGAGAAGAAGAGAGAGAGATAGCCAGGCCGCCTCCTATCGATTGGGCTTTCTTTCCAAGCCCGGCTTTTAATTGGCATTCTCCTGTGGCGAGAAAAGGAGAGAACCTCCGCGGGAGAGATTCTCCTCTACGGCCCAAAGGGGTGCTTTACCTCGAAAAAGGGGTTGCCATCGTGGCGATCTTTCCTCCCGTACATGTAAAAATAGAATCCATCGTGGTCGGTCGACATCCTCGAAAGATCATTCGAAGGTCTTGATCTTACCGCGAATTTCGGAAGATCCAGAAAAGATACGGTGTCCTTGATCCTTTGGTAGGACGACGGAAGTTTCTCGTAACCCCAAGAAATTTATTCCATCGAGGAATCTCTTAAACCCGCAATCTTTCGACTCGACAACTTTCCACGCTCGAAAACTATTAATCTTTTCTGTTTTCCCAAGTGCCAAACTTTTCCTCGCATTATCGATCGTATAATTAATCAAACTGCCCCGTATACTGTAAAATAAAAGATCCAGTCGGCAAGTCGTCGTTCGTAATTAATAATCGATTAATTGTATCCGGATCGTTATACTCGTCGACCGTCCTCGTTCTCTGTCCTCCATAAAACTCGTATCGTTTCACCGTTCGCCGTTCGACGTCGATAATGAACCGCAACGAGCAAGCGTGTATTAAGGAAATCGCTTGCTCGGAAAGTTTTTACGACATTGCACGAGTAATTGATAGCATGAATCGATGAAACGAAGAACAACGGCACGATATCTCCGTATTACGGTACGGGCAACCATCTAAATTCACATTCCCCTCGGCATCGATCTCATCCCGCGCGAAATGAGATATTCGCGAAACCACGAAACGCGGTGGACGCGAATTTCGACAGCCATAACGATCCCGTCCCGGCGCATCATTGGTGGACGGTCTACGAAAATTAATACGAAGCAAACGGCCTTCTTGCTCTCCGTCTACCCTCTTCCATATACCCACCCTCCATACGTACGTACATTCCTCACGTACAAGAGGAAGGGCTTCTAACGTGGGACGTTGTACGTGTATGAACGTATGAGTGCGGCCACCTATATCTCCGGTTGGAATTACGTGTGTACACCCTTTACGGGATACGTAAGTGCGAGAAAGGTTGCGAGCGTGTGCGTGAAGATTGATTATACCGCGGGAGAAAATGTGATCAATAGCTCGACAAACAAAGGCTCCCGACGCCTATATAATGCAAATAGCAAAAATCACGGAGGATTAGGGGTTGCCGAGGGAGGGAGGGAGGTTGCGGAGACGCCGAGGTGGGAACGGTGCAAAGGGTAAAGATGGGTGGGCGAGTACATCGACGGTCAAGAAACAATGCCGACGCGTGCGGCTACTTCGAGCTTACTCGACACCACTCACCCCCTTTCTCCAACCCTCTTTGCCCCTTCGACTTCGCACCCTCTCCCTTTCGATCTCACTTGCTCTTTCTGTCTTTGTCTCTCTCTCTCTCTCTCTCTCTCTCGATCTCTTTCTCTCTCCCTTTGGCTTCTTCCCTTCAATCTAGCTCGATCCGCCACCCCTTGCTTTAATTTGCATACGACCGATCATGTCTTCCGGTCCGACTCACCTTCATCCTCGCCGCCACCTCCGCCATGCCTCGCGACCATCGATCAAGCCCCAGTTGTTTTTACTCTCTCTCCTCTTACACCCTCACTCTCCTCCTCCCTCGTCATACGCCTTCGTCTAGGGTTGCCCCGCTGGTCACTACCCGACGTATATACATTTGCATGCGCGCACACCGATGATACTCCGTGTCTCCCTTCGCCCGAGAATCTCGCTAACGAGGGGCTCCTCCTTCTCTCGATGACATTGTTCCGACGCAGAAAACGTGGAAATACCCCTTTCTCCATTCTCCCTCCATCGTGACCTCTCGTCCTCCCTGGTATTCTCCGGTCTTTCACCCTCTTCCACCTCGATCTTGGCTCTCTTCGACTCTTCGAGTGACACGAACCACCCGTTGTTCTTGAAAGGATTTGTTTAGGTTCTTGGAGTTAGGTTGTTTGAAACTTGTATCCTGACTCGATGACGTTCGTCTTCAATTTTAACTCTGTGTTTCATTCTGTTGAATGTAAAGATATCTGGGAATATTTATGGGGTAGGATTCTTTTTTATCGTGACATGGAATTTTATTTGTACTTTGTCCTTATTCTACTCGTAACTTTCGTTGTTTGAGGGAGGATGTCGGCCAGTGGGATTGAGTGATACGAAAGACGAGCGAAAAAAATTTATGATTTTCCATTTGAAAAACATCGTTATTCACTGAGGAAACCACGGGTGAAGCTGAGATCTGGGGCAAGATCGAAATTCAATATGTGAAACTGCATGCAGCTGGAGCAATCGAGGGGCCAGAGTTTTTATGAGCGACTCCGGGACATTAAATTTAACGAAACCGCACCGCCGTGTTACTACGGACGAGCGAACCTTGGTCATCGATATTATCGATATTGGACCGAGCCACGATAAGTTCCGGTAATATCGGACGGACATCGCGACGAAGCGAACTTCCTGCTTAATTTCCAACCGTGCAGATGCAAATGACTTTTTATTAACTTTCGCGCAATTAATGTCAAACATCGTGTGACATTAATGAAAATATTTGTAACATATACCATATCCCGAGAGTTTCATGAAAATAAATCAATTCAAATCGATGTCAATCGAATGATACGTTAAATTCCTCTTACATTTCTATAAAATATTTAAAGAATGGACTCTACAATTAGAGGATAAAACGATAGTCCAACTGATCGATATTACGACAAGTTCGACGATCGAGACGGTGTTAATTTCAGCCGTCCTTCCTCTTACGTTTATCCACGTAGCGATAGCCTCCACTATTGCTACTAATGGCGGACATTATTGCGAGCGATCGAGGAACTTCGGAAACTTACCTCTACATAAGCCATCCTTAAACCGCCCCATCCACTAGACTGGGTATAGAACGTCAATGCGTACTTATCTACGCTCACACCCCCTACCCTTGCACCCTAACTTTCTCTCTTCCTCTCTCCCTCGCATACACAACGTGTTTGCATGAACGAAACATCTACAAAATACCGAGACACGTGTGAGTATCATATGACACAGGTGAAAGTAAGTTCGAATGGTAGGTGTGTATCGATTATGGGTGAAACGGAGGACAATCGACAGGTAGCCGCCCCCGATAAATAAACTAACGGGTAAAAACGTACGGTCTTGCTCGGTGCGTCAAGGATCTTCGATCACGCTGCCACGATGACTCATAAAGTTTAAAAGGCAAGAAAGTGGATAATTTCATTAACAGGTCTCTACATCCAGCTGATATCGATAAATGTTTGGTAACAGAGACAAGTCAGTATTTTTCACCGATTGTCTTTTTACTTTATTCTCGATCCGAATCGGTGCAGTGTTTGTACGCTTCGTTTAAACTGTCTAACGCACGTGAAACGATACACAGGTACAACTGTCAATGTGTACCTGCTGCTGGCAGAGGCGTGAATTTTGCAAAATTGAAGCCTCACTCCTCAATTAACCCCCGGAGCACGGAAAAGGGACGATGCCTCGGCGAGGAAAAACAATTGATACGATCTCGTTCACACCGTTCGTTGCACCGTGGCGCGCCACCGTGCAAACGCATTCGGCTTTAAAATCGTCCCATTCTACTCACACCGCGTTTTTTTCCGCCCCCTTTCGCCCTTCTCTTTCTTCCTTTCTCCTTTCTCTCTTTTACTCTGTCGGATTCTCCGTTACACCCTCTTCTTCTTATTCCCTCTGGCTCATATTTTCGTGCGGATGAATTCGGCGTAACACGCGGATAGGTTTCGAGTGCTTGCGATTCATTGCGATTGATCGCGGTAGACTGATAACACGACGATTGCCGTACACTCCGTTTCGACGGGGTAATTTTTATCGTTGACATTGCACCTCGAGAATTTCATCGTTCGCCATTTTTTAGTCCTGATGCAGAACTCACGGTGTATTACGGTAATTACTGCGAATTTAACACATTGTCGATGGTACCGGTTTTACAATGTTTAAAGGGAAACGAAAATTTTATTACAAATGAACGAATGTATTATCCAATAGTATTTATGATGAAACGAGGATCGATTTTTGCGTAGGTTTTACATAGGGATATTTTCAGATTTCGAGAAATATGTCATCAAAATTAATATCCTGTTTTCAATTTTGGTCTTTGGAATATAATTTTGCTGGTTTCGTAATTTTAGATTGTACGATTTTATTCTCAAGAATAGTAGTGCGCTAGAACTGTCAGTATTTCATATTTCGGTCATTATCGATTGATTGTCTTTGTCTTCTTTTTTTTTGGTAACATTACATTTTTATCGAGCTTTCGTTGTACGAATTTCCGGATAATTCGCGAAGAATCCGAAGGATTCATAATACTTCTGCGTTCAGGAAATAACGCGTATAGTAGTACGATAAGAGTGAAAGGTGTTTCGTGACGGTGGATCGGTCGATGATGGACACGGTAAATTATTAATGACGAACGATCAATGCATAATGGACTAGCCGTATTGCTGTAACAATTCTAATATCACGCGTAATTCATCCCGTTTCTCTAATTACGCATCCACGTCTCTTCCTTTCATCTCTATTTTCTTTTATTTATCTCATATTTCTCTCCCTCTTTCTCCCCCTTGACATACATAACATCCATTCAGTCGATGAAACAGACGTGAGAATGAAATTGAATTTTTTCTTTAACTCGACACAATGTAATTGATCGTTTCGTGAATATTATTCTTATCGTCCCTTTATTGTTCGCTTTTAATAAATTATTTTACATCAAACTATTATCGCGTGCAGAAAAATTGAAGAGTCGTTAAAAGAACGAAATTCCTTGTGCATGTCGAACGATTCATCGAGTGTCAACGGAAAGTTCGATTCCTCGACGACGTGCGCGCATAAATCACCGATGGAACGTAAGTAATTAAGACGTAGTACGGGAGGGCTCGTAAGAACCGTACCTTATGTGTAACTTAATCCACGGTAATTACATTCAGACTCGCCGAGATTTAAAGTTATCCCGTCCGCTAAGCGCCCGATATCGATTCGGTATATATTCTCGATAAAATTAATAAAGAGCTTCTGCTAAGCTCCTTAGCTGGTTCGGTCGGAGATAAACGATCCCCGAAGTAGATCGCGGAGGAAGAGGGACTCTCGTAAATGTGATTCCATATTTGCATCGATGATAATGTGATTACGTTCCATTTGCGTTCACAACGGCCGTAGTCGACTTCGTGACAGACGAACCGAAAATAGGTACTTAATGACATCGTCGAAAATAATAGTCGTAGTAATTAATACCGTGCGCCATGATATTTCATATAATTATTCTCGGCACGAATATTTCATCTTAGTAATGCGATTAACGATAATATCGAGACGGCAACGGAGAAACGCGGAATCTATAATTAAGGTACGATTACCGAAGACAACGATAGTATCCTATAACGTTCCGATTTTATTCAATTAAATGTACATTTATTTCTAAGATTGAATGTAACAAAGACTCGTATCAAGTTGGAGTCCAGATGATAATTGTAATATGTCAAAGGTATTCTAACAAGACGGTGTTTTTTTTTTTTTTCTTTCAGATCAGCCAGCTGGTCGAAGAGGTGTCCAGGTTACAGCAGAGCCTGCAGCGCCTTCAGGAGACGAGCGCACAGGCGACGGCGCGCCTCGAGGAGGAACTCGAAGCGCGCAGGCAACACATCAGCAGACTCGAGAGTAAATTGGAACGGCAGAGAGACTATGACGACCTGAAGCGCGAGATCAACGTGCTAAGGTCGGTCGATCTCTCGCAAATCCCGACTGGCGAGCCTGGAAAGAGTTTGGAGCACCTTCTTATGGAACGCTCGAAAGCGCTCCAGCAGACCGAAAGCCTGAAACCATCCAACACGCCAGACGCACTCGGTAAGTCGAACGAAATCAATTATCGAAGAGTACTTGTTCGTCGCGAGTTTGGAAATCGGTTGGTGCGCCTACGAATACGTTGAAAAAAGAACGCACTGGTTAGAACTTTCGAAGTGGGAAATCGATTGATTATTCATCGAAATTTATTGTCTCCTCTTTATAATCGAGGATTTAATCTGTTCTTTAAAATTCTGAGAGGATCAAAAATAGTAGTATTTTCATAGATCTAATGACGGTATTTTCGGTATTACGACGATGAAACGACTCTGAGATGGTAACGAAAATGTA
Source organism: Cerceris rybyensis (assembly GCA_910591515.1). Classification (NCBI taxonomy): domain Eukaryota; kingdom Metazoa; phylum Arthropoda; class Insecta; order Hymenoptera; family Crabronidae; genus Cerceris; species Cerceris rybyensis. The sequence continues at coordinate 5,110,031 of OU342794.1, forward strand.
AGAACGTATGTGCACGACACGTATCATCATATTTTTTTATCACCCTCGCCACTAATTCTTGCGCTATGGTTCTCATCTTCGATCCCCGACTCTCTCTCTTCGAGGCTACGTCGATGGGCTCGGTATCGAATAACAATAAAAAGGACACGAGTCACGCAACGCGAACGCAAGAACGCTTGTATAAAGAACGAGGGATGACTGAAGGAGCTTACCGAGAAAAAGAACAACGAATAACTCTGCTTGCCATTGTGTTCGCATTTTTTTAACTCTACGTCTCTTACTCTTCTGCTCTCTTACCCCTTTACTCTCTCTATCTGCGTCTCTCTTTCATTCTCTCCTCTGTTTTCTATCGTGATTCTTCGTACTTCTTCCACCCTTCTTTTTTTTTCCATACTATTACTTTCACCCTGACTTTTTATCTCTCTGCCACTGTTGCGCTTTTCTTTCTGTTCTTCTCTCTATTTCACTCATTTTCTTTGTCTCTCTCTCTCTCTCTCTTAATCTCTCCGGTCCTTCGCTGCTTAGACTGCATTTTTTCGAGCTACTCTCTCGCTGGTACGTGTATTAACGTACCCCTCCGTGGAAGGTACTAACGTAACCGAGCACACGTTAACCCTCTACTCCCATCGGCTTCTCCCACGCCTCTTTACCAAACATTCCAAACACCCTCTTCATCCTTCGCCCTCCCCCACATCGGCCCAGCCCCGATTACAACCATCTGCACGCTGGGAAACGCAAACCTCGTACACGCAAATTTGTGGACGATATTCGCAATATTTGCCCGGGCCGGGCTATTGTTTTGGGGACGGAGTTTATTAGGAATTGATCGAGAGCGACAGAAAATGAGGGAGCGAGAGAGAGAGAGGAAGCTTATGACGAGAGGAAGAGAAAAAGACACGACGAGTATGCAGAGAATTAGAGAGAAGTAACGTGGTGATGTCGATCCTTCCCAATCAAACCTCATCCATCCTTTTATTTTAAATCCTTAAAATTATCGCGACCTTGCGTTCTTTTTCGCGAGTTACAATTTTACCCTTCAAAGACGAGCAGATACGCGATCCATTGCCGATTCGGTGGAAGGTATTTTATCCATAAGCGCCGATCAGACCGCGAGAAATGGATTTTTTTACGGATTAACGAAGGACTGACTTCGATTTGGTTGATTCATCGTGGAGAACGTTGCTAATGAAAAAATGGCAAATTAAAACGAGGATTTGTCTTCCCCGCGATTCGTATCGATGGTCCACTGTCAAACGACGAATCCGCGATCTTTCTCTCGTTGCCCCACGTCGTTCCTCGTTTACATACTCGAGCGTGGGTTACGCGACGAAGCATCGAAAAAGAGAGTCTCGGTCGTCCATCGGCCAAGAAGATAACGAGGAAATCGAAAGACAACGTCGGTACTGTCGTACTTGGCGCAAGAACTTAAAGAGACGGCGCGGAGAAGAGATGCGGTGATCGGAAATGGACAACGACAGTCTTAAATAACCGCTCATCGTCGTGAACCGTTAGGTTGAATCTCATGTGCGTACGAGCTCGTGTTTACGCGGTCCCTTGTGTTTTTGGTGGTTGCAGGTGGACTATCGTCACCCCTGCAGCGCGCCTCGACCGCCTCGCCTCACGGGGTCGGGGGTGTGCCACCTTCGTCCCACGTACCCTCCCAGCAACCACCGCCGCCGCCCCCAGCAGCAGTATCCCTTCCTCCGCGTTCCACACCCACACCTTCTTCGGCCACTTCTACGACCTCCAGCCTCCTCTTCCCGCCTCCGCTCCAAAACGTCGAGACCTTCGGCTCCTTCCTCGGCGAGGAGATCGTTGCCAACTGGAGGCGGACGTTGGAGAGGTCCATCATGAATCAGCAGCAGCAACAGCAACAGCAACAACAACAGCAACAGCAGCAGCAGCAGCAACAACAACAACAGCAACAACACCAGCAGCAACAGCATCCTCAACAGCCTCCTCAACAGCCACTGCAGCAACAACAGCACCAACAACACCAACAGCATCCACAGCATCAACAGCATCAACAGCAGCAGCAACAGCAAACGCCTCAGCTCAACCAACTTTCTCAGCAGCAGCAACAACAGCTGCAGCAAGCCCAACCGCTCATCGGTCTACATCCACCGACGACACCGAGTAGTCTCAACCATCTTCCATCGCCGACAGATCCATCCTCGAGCTCGAACACCCCAGCCAAGTCGAATACGCCTCTTGGTTCAACGCCTCTGGGCTGTCTCGATGCAGCTGAGAAGGCTCCCACACCCGTCTCTGGACACGAAACACCCGCACCGCCGACACCTTCCTCCACGACCGCTTTGACCTCGCCTCCGAGCTTTCAGCCGCCCACGTCGATGATCGAAACGACCACCTCCTCGGCCTCCATCAACGGCGGAGGCGTTCCAACTAGCGTGTCTGCTGCACCACCACCGAAGAGTCCGGCCGATCAGGAATCCTGTCATAACAACAACAATAACAGCCATCATCTTGCAAATAACAATATCGGTGGTTTAAGCGTACTGGATACGTTAAAGAGCCCATTTCGTTTCGACGATCGCACGCATCCGTTTAGATTCGGCGATGAATTCGGCGCTGCTGGTATGGCGGGAAGACTCGGCGAGTCTCTCATTCCAAAAGGTGACCCTATGGAGGCGAGGCTACAGGAGATGCTGCGATACAACATGGACAAATATGCCTCGCAGAATCTTGACACTTTGCACATAGCGAGAAGAGTAAGGGAGTTGTTGTCGATACACAACATTGGCCAGAGACTGTTCGCGAAATATGTATTGGGACTGAGTCAGGGTACCGTGAGTGAATTGTTGAGCAAACCAAAGCCATGGGACAAACTCACGGAGAAAGGACGGGACAGCTACAGGAAGATGCATGGTTGGGCTTGCGACGACAACGCTGTAATGCTGCTCAAGTCCTTGATACCCAAGAAAGGTGAGTAATATCAATTGGAAGCTCTGTCTCCTTGAATTTCACTCTTTTTAACTTTTTTAATCGTTTCGGATCTACGAATGAACCCTCTCTCGTCACGCCTTTAGTAAAAGCTTCATGGCGCGGCGGATGCTGGACGTCTTTAATACCTTCGAGGACGAACGAGACGTTAGAATTACACGTTCTCGATACTCTACTCTCACGGGGAGACATTGTAGATACATTCAACGACATTTGTGGCCGTACTAATTTGCCCGTTTCTCTGTTAATAAGATCGATCAATTCTCCCCGGCGGAGTTTAACGCGAGACTCATGGATTCCACAATAAAATCCTGTCCTGTCATTCACTGTCGCGTACATGTGTAATTACGTTTCTTTTAGAAACGTTTGAAATAGTACATAACACCGATCGATTAGCTCGTTCGTCGTCGAGGTAAAAGTACGCCGTAGCACTTGCTTTCGCCACTGACGATTTTATCATTTGAATCGTCTCCTATGGAACAAACAAAATCTAAAAAAACAACAACAACAAAAAGCAAGTCTCTCCTGCCTCGCACTGCCAATAATCTATCTCGCAAGAAACACTAACAACACGAGCTGTCTCAGTTAACTTTTCGGCTGTCTAATAACGGGTGTCGATGGTGTCTATGTTCGGTCTAACTTCACCGTGGTTAAGGACATAATGCTGAAACCCGGAGGTCGCATCCCTCTCTAGAAATCTACAAGTTCTATTACAATAGTATTATTGAGGTACATTGTCATGCGTTGGTGACATCGTGGGCTTTCATACTCGTTCGACGAGCACAATCGGAGGATTGACTTTTCGTCCATAGTGTCCATTATCATTCTTCATATTCTCACCGAACAGATCGAATAGAGAAAACAAATGGGAAAGAAACTCTAACGAATAACACGAGCATTTCACGAACAATTGTGGGGGTCGCAAAAGCGGAGGGTTTTCGTGTTATTCCAGGATGCGCAACAGGCTGTTTTGATTCTAATGTCTCGACGGAGCACTAGTTCGCCGCGTAGTGACATGGTAACACTATAGATCGTTTCCTCCGACGATTCTAAATTATATAATAGCGTGTAGATCTTGCGATCATCATTATTTCATTAAATAAGATTGCATACGTTCGTCGGAAAACATGCTCAAAGTCGTGCGCGGCCGTTTTATCTTCGTCGTTCCTAGTCGACGGTGCGATTTATATTTTAGCAGAGCCTCGTGCTTCAACGTTTGGCGTGGATTTTGCGTGAGAAAGAGAAGAACGTGGTAGTAAATGAAGCGATCGTACGAGGAGATACGACACGTGACATATAATGAGTCGAAGATGAGAGAGTTCGATCTCGTCTCTAATAGTCTTAATTAAATTATACAGCCCGTTAGCGTGCCTTGGCTGCTATCGATTGTTTGCTGCGTTTGGCAGCCATATTGTTTAGACTAATAGCTCCTGGGAATAGGATGCTGGGGATGACTTCTAGGTAAGGGTGAGATACATAAAGGGTTTCGGAGTATTGCAAGGGGAAGGGCGAGACGAGAAGAAAGGAAACGAGGTCCAGGAGAGAATACTGAAATTCGTAATACACCGATCTGTACTTATCGCGAAAGGTAATTTAGATTTTTCCTCAATTACGATAGATTCGTGAGAAAATCAATTTTCCTAGTCTTTCATCGTTCGCGATTTTTTTACGCTATTGATCAATATACATCGGATGAGAGAGAGAGAACAAATTTTGATAAACCATTGGACGATATCGTGCCGGGAAAAATTGCTTTTATCCCGACACAGAAAATGTGCATATATTTTAAAATAAAAACACGTTAACTCCAACGGACACGTTTTAACGTTACAATCATTTCGAAGCTTTCGCGCGCACATAATTGCCTCTTACGCGTAATGTATCCACACGTTTTTACCTCCGCGCGTATTTTACGATACTGTGAATTTCCATTCGCGAAAGCGCGACATTTGATATTGCTGCCAGCTGCCAGTCGAATTATCGAAATGTTCTGGAATCGAACTCAACGCTAGCTGGCCACTTTTCCTCCCTCTCTATTTCTCCGTCTCTCTTTCTCTCATTTGCTGACTTTTTTTTCTGTAAATATTATTATAATATCAATTGAAGAGAGGATGTCGGACGAGCATTATAATGGAGCATCCTCCATCCGCGTCCGGCGCGGAAAATAAAACGCGTATAAAATATTCAGTAATTCACGTCGACGTAGGAAGGGTGGGAGAGGAGAGGAGAGGGTAGTGTCGCAGTGACAGCGCACGTCGTCGTGCATCAATGGATTGTCGGTTTCCGTTGGATCTCTGGTAACGATAATCACGCCGGTTTATGTGGGAGGAAGGGAGACGAGGCTGCGTGTCATGGGGGGAGGAATAGGAACACGGTGGGACAGGGGGAGAGTAACACCGCGACAAAAACTCAGGGGCTCGTAATGTTTCTCGGCTCACAACCAATAAAATTATAGATACCAAACACATACCATATAGTTCTTTCAGTCTTTTTTCATTTTTCATTTTTTTATCAATCATCAAAGTAGATTGAAATCAGGGAATGATAAGCACAAAGTGATTCTTACGACTTTTTCTTAAACCACCACCCTAAAGAGTGACTGTTACATGGCGAAAATCGCGAGTGATTTTTTCAATGACATGTACATCTATGTGGTGAATTAAGACCGATGCTTTTTATTACCACGGTTCAAAGTATATCGGCTAACAAGTGCACCAAGAAGGTTATTCGTTAGCCTGTGTCTTGCACCGGCGGAGTGAGTACCAAAAGGATGATTAATAAGTGCATCGGCTTCCGGTAGATCGCAGCCGTCGAGGCTAATTGCCGTCGATATTAAAAATGTATCGTCATCGCGGACCCTCTTCGGCCGACGTTTTAATCGCTAATTATTGCGCTGGCTTCTTCTGCTTCTTTCTCTCTTCACTCGCCGCGAGATCTTTGTGCCCCGTAACGAGCCACCCGGCGCTCTTCAATGGGATAAATATACTCGTAGCATTGTCCAAAAGTTCCATAATCAGTGATGATTTATGGGTAAAAATCAGTTGGCTTTATTCGGTCTGAAAGGCAACGCCTAGCTGAGGCTCGGGCATAGAGGTTGCAGGGATAACTTAGCGGTCGACTAAATACCTGACCTAACGACTCATTACGATACAAACCGACGCCGGCTGCTCAGCTGTGCAAAACCGATCGTTCGGTCGGTGGCTTTTGTTGCGTGCTCTGCAGAAAACGACTTTGCGATCTCGCGCATTCATCATCGGGGATAGCGGAAGGCCGATACCACCTGGCGAGAAAATTCGCTTAAACTCGATACTTTTCGTACGGGAGTAAATTACACTCTCGATATGTACTTACTTTCCCGTGTGAAGAGAGATTTCCTATTAATCAGAAGAAAGTATTGTAATTTGTTGCGATACCTGTTTCCGGAAATGCATAATTTCAACCGTGATTCATGCTGTTCACCCTCTACGTGTCCTTGTGACTTTGTGGTAACATAACACATCCAAGTTTCTATTTTTCAAAATCGACTTTTTCACTTTGCTATATACTTATTACAATTTAAATATTAAAAGCGTAGAATTCTTTGCAATCCAATGATTAAAAATCACGTTAAGACGTTTAACGCCATCGGTATTTCTCTTGTTTCATCATTTTCACCGAAGTGAATCTTTTCCTATTAAAATCACATTTTTACAAAACAGAAATTTTAGAAACACAGATAGATATATAGTCAGCAGACCTTACATTGATTATTACAAATATCTATATATTGAATATATTAGAAAATTCATAAATATTACAATAGCACCGTTCACCAGTGATTCCACGACGAACATATTAAATCTATTATTTAATATTCTATTCTTACTATTCTATAATCTACGATTGTACAACAAATGTTCAGATCCCGCTAAAATTCCAGACCAATCAGGGTTAAAGTAAATATAGAAATATCCGTTCCTTTTTTCCATTCTTTCGTCACACTTGCATTAGTCGCGCATCGTTCTAATTTCTCGTCGAGAATTCTGAACTTTAAGAATAGAAGACGGTGCAATAAAAAAGTTAGACTCGCACGACGTTGCTAAATCGCTCGTTGCGCAAAAGATTTCAGATCAAAGAATCGTTCCTCAGGTGCAAAAATCGCGCGCACCCGAGGAAACTGTTAATCCTGCTACAAACGTATCTAAATCTTGGCCCACTATTCAACGCGACACGTCCGGGCCGTTTATTATCGCACACGGAGCAGCGGAACACAATTGATCTAAGCATACCGCGCTCAGTTGCTCCAAGAGCAACGCACCGCAAGATTACCGTAATAAAGATAGTTGGTACGTATCCAACTCTGTTTATCGCTGGATTTTGTTTCTTACGGACACGCTCGTTTTCCTCGATTTGCCATGGTATCACAATAATTTGACTCGGCTTGGTCAATTCGAATCTAATGTTCCGGACCCATATAAAATTTCGGTAATCTCTGATTAATCGTAAAAAAATATTGCCAATATGTTTGCTGTTCTATTATAATCTTAAAAGTGGATGTTTTAAGGAAGATAAAAGTTACCGATAGGAAGGTATAACTGGTTACGGTAATGTCGTTATGATTTTAATAAAATTCAACCGAGCTGCGCTTGCAAATCGGCAACGTAACGCGCATTTAACGTTAATTGGTAATTGCGAAAATATTTAACGCGATTTACATGAAAGAGAGAAGTTTTAATACGTTCAATTACAGCAGCAGGCAGCAACAATGTGCGATTAAATGCGAAACACATCCGCAGTGGTGTAAAAGAGTTTTTCGTTTATTCAGATGGAAATATGAAATTATGCACATACGATATTTTAATTATGCGATCGTAATTGTAAAGTAACTTTTGTCGCGTGGTTTGTAACGTGCTTTTTAGCTTCGAACAGAAGCTGGGAGGATAGAAATAAGCTGCCAAACGGAGAGAAACGAAATGTGTGTCTTTTGAACTCGTGAAAAATCGCTTCGACGATCGAGTCGACGAAACATCGAGCAGCGTTCGTTGACCCAATCCGAAAGAGATAGTCTTATCGTGTCGCCAGTACGATTTCCACACTTGTAGTTTGGATGAAGTCGCATCGTATCGGTCAAACGTAATTTAAAAAAAGAAATGAAACAAGGAAAGGAAGAAACGATAATCCGTAGTGAGTAGAATCAGTCTTGAATGAAAGAGTCGATCGTCCGATACGACGAAATATCCATCCTCGAATTCCCTCTATCTCGAGTTTAATTGACGTCACGATTTTCACGCGAAATCATTGCAAAGAATCGTTCGAATTTCTCTCGCGTACTTTCTACTAAAGTTTTCAGCCGGTTTGAATTTCACTCGCAACCGAGCGATTCCAGCGATGGCAACGACACAATGATGTTATTTTTTTTTTCTTGTTCTTAATTGCACGCTTTAATTCCTTAATTACGTGAAAGCAACGGGCTTAAAACGCTGAAAGATCAGCCGATCGTTGCTTAACGCGACTACGTCTGGGAACACCTAGGAATTTATCAGTAGAAACTTCGCCTTTGTTTAATCGTAGGATTTCGAGGCAAAGATCGAAACGAGTTCTTCCAACGAACTAATTAATCACTCGTCCGATTTCAGAATCTCTCATTTCCCTCCCTCAATCTTCCGCGAGGGCGTTGCGTTTCCATCGAGTTACTTAATTTTCCATCCTCGAGGAAATTGCAACAATGATCCCTCGAGGTTCGCCGATCCGCGAATCGTTCTCCATTCGATCGACGAGATCTTTCACTAAACACGAAAATATGCACATCATCGATGAATTAATCGCACTTCGGTCGACTGAGCCGATCAAATTAATTATCAGACGTTTCGTCCACGAACGAAGAAGGAAGCATGTAGCAGATTAAATAAACTTCCTTCGATTCGCCATGGTGTGCCAAATCTCGCTCGGTAAGGAGTTTTCATGCCTGTTATGGCACTCGATTCTTCTTTAATTGCACCCGTAGCCTCAGCTACGGCATAGAGAAGAAGGAACCTCGACGGTGCCTCGCAGTCGCGTATTTCATCGTCAATTAAACGCGCTATATGCAGCCACGCACTTCTTGCAGGTGGAGAAGAGAAAGAGCTACATCGGCACACGCTAGTGAACGTATAGACCTACACACGAGGCATACATGCACACGCATTTACCTCGGACTTTGTGTAGGTAGCAACGCGAAAGAGTTACGTTCATTAGCGGGGCCACTCTGGTTTATATACTGATTTTATCAGATTTTCTGTCCCGGTTGTATCCTTCCACCTCCTGGCGCCTCACCTCCATGAACGTGCGGACTTCATCGCCGCCGGTAGACTCGGCCAGCTACAAGGTGTTCGAAAAGGTGCACCGTAGAAAACGGGCTTTTCGCGATTAACTGGGAAAAACTTAATGACTTGTTTTATCCGTCTGCTTCTACGAATGCAGATATATATATTTGATTTGCATCCGGGCGTAGGTGGTATAGAAGTTGTTTTTCTTTTAAGTCTGAGAATTTTAATTAATATTTTTTTCCGCGATGAAACATCAGGTTACGATTTTGATGCTAAATTTAACTGCTTGAGTGCCAGAGCTCTCGGTCGAAAAGTGCTAAGCAGCGAAATCGCGCTTCTTTCGTTTTGCATCGAGGAATGCAACAAAGTAAAATTTCTATGTTTTTCTGCTCATAAATGGTTAATATTCTTGTATTGTTTGTGAGTTAAAAATGTTGATCGACTTGGCACTTTGCAGCACTGAACAAAAGAAGCGCAATTGTGCTGCATGGCAATCAAACGGTTAACTATGGTGGTTATAGTGGAAAGGATGAATATTTCAAGTGTTATACAGTCTTCAATTTCTTACGTTTCTATAGAATTTATTTCAAGATATTGCAAAATCCATGAGAATCAAAAATATATAAATCTTGAATCGCAAGTACCATTGAACGTCCAATATAATTCAGAAGCTTTCGTTCACCGTGTACACGCGCACTTTCCACGAATCGAGTAACAATGGCGAGTCTGAGTTCGGAAAGGACGCAATCGGGAACAGGCGCGTTCCTGCAACAATCGTCGAGTTTCTTAAGCGGCCCCCGTCAGAGTGTTCTCACGGAATCGTTCCAGATCTCGTAATTCGCCATTGTCAACGCGGTTTTCCTCCCGATGTCCGTCGAATCTATCCTAGAAGCGTGTTGCACTTTCGGATCGTAGATTCACGATGCATCGCGTGCAAGTACACGCGTCAGGATAATTTTACAGCGACATAATTTCCCGCGAAGTATGGTTTCGTTTCCGGTGAACCACGAGTAGATATTGCAACCATGCCGTATGGGTTTCCTTTCCGGCCTGCCCATTGTCCTACGTTCTCGCTCGCGATTGTTCTTCCTTTCGTCGATTCCTTCTAGTTACTCTTTGATGCCCCGATGCGATTCTGCCGAGCGAACCGTGACGTTTCGTCATCCGGGAGAAACGAAGGTGCCAGAAGTGTGCGCACTTCAGTGAAGGAAAAAAAGGATGAATCTATTCGCAACGTTTCAAAAATCCATATTTCTCATTGGTCGATGACTTCGGTATGGAGCGAACTTTCTTTCGATCGTTGGATAATAAATTATCATTTATACATGATAGATATCAAACGTGGTACGACTATGCGACATTTGAATTATGAAAGTCTTAAGTTTTATCACGGGTAATTACTGGCTGCAATAACTTTTTCTAGAATTTATTGCCTCATGTTGATTGCGCATCCGCGCCATTTGGATAATGTTGTCAATCATGTGTGTTTATCGTTTTTCTTCGAATCTTGAGCTAATGCCGATCATTCGATAGAATCAGACGAGAGAGACGGATACGTGAAGGGTTAATTAGAAGTTTTCCTCGTAACGAGTTACAGTCTTTGCAGAGTATTACAATTCACCGTCGTCGAGGAACATTCGTCGGGCGTCCTCTTCTCCTAGATTTTCCTGAGAAAACGCCGGGAGGATATCTCGTTGTTATAATCAGTCGGCGTGCTTCCATGCTCGATTTGCAAGACTTTCCCACGGGGTTTTGTCGATGTACTTTCTGCAAAGGAAGAAGGTGTCGTTGGCAAGTGACGCAAGAAACTCGTGAACCATGTTTCTTCAGAGACAAAAACGCGCTTGCTGTAACGGTGAAAATCTGATGGATTTTCTAAAGATTGATAGATTTTCAATTTATTACTGATACTATATTAGATGCAATGAAATTGCTTTGTCGTCAGCTGACGAATCTTTACGTCCAGTTGTATGGATATATCGCTTTTGTCGCAATGTGTTATGCCTGTTCCGTTCGATAACGATAAAGTCGATTTCATCCGCGTAACCGCAAAAACTTGACTTACAGGAAAGAAGTAACCTATAACAATGACCTCATTCTTTTTATCTCGGTAAGCCGACAAACATTTCTCCGATTCCCGTGTCGTGCGCGACAATAATGATTTTTTTACAGCTGCATTATGCAGCTCGATAATCCTTCAAGAATATCTTACTTTTTTAATCACATTGTATCACATCTTTTCATTACTCCAAGTGGAAAATTCTCCAAGAACTTTATCAATCACCAACTAACAGATGACCAACCAAAAGACATGACTCATTCCAAAACAGTTTGCAACATATTTACAGACCATTTATTGTAAGAAAGGATCGCGGTCGTAGCCCCACAAAAAATCTATAGACACAAAGAGAGAAGAAACGAGAAAATCGTTGGCATAAGTCGAAGTCTGCTGGCATGAATTCAAGCATTGCGACAATACGCATACGCGCACGTTTCGTCTTCGCTCCTTCTCCTCGTTCTTCTGGATTTGTAAAATGAACTTTGACAGTCTTCGTACACTTCTCATTTTCACACACGCCTTTGTATCTTCCGAAATGTCTCCTTTCGATATCTACGGAATCGTCGAATTCCATGTTCCATCCGGGTCATCGAATTCTAGGTCATCCATGTTCATTATCGCTCGCTCGTTGATCGGCCTGCCATAATTCGGACTGGCAGATCGAGAAACTGTCTCTGAAGGGAACAACATCGGCGAGAGATACGAATGTTTTCGCGCCTAGCAGATGTTACCGTCGTAATGGCATAAGAGAAAAACTACAGCATTAGGAGTCTTTCCTCGGAATGGTACGAACGATTTTACGTCCCCGTTCGTGCGAGAAGGTCCTTGAGAATCCGCTGGTACCGCGACTTGTCAGAACTTGATGGATTATCTGCAATCATCTCGACATCCGTTCGAGGACAAAGTCCCGAAAGATCGTTTTGCCTACGATCAGTAGACTTTTCACTCGCACGGAGCAAAAGAGGTCGTTGCAAGTACTCGCAGATCCTTCAATTCGCACGACCAAGACGACGACGAGGCCAGGAGAGCAATCAAAGACATGATCGATGGCTCATTCGTCTGAATCTTGCGGCTGATTGGTCAATTAGACGGGAAACACGTAGGAGGACTACACTCTTGCCTACGTGAAAGGGGAAGAGACCGCAAGGGCGAGGCCCCAGAAGAGGATATTTTAATTATCGTCGGCGGGTATACTCTGCCTTCGGCTTCCAACCCGGAGTTATTGATTTTGCGTTGTATTAATTGCTTCCACGTTCGATCGAACATGAAATCACCCTCCGGACCTGATTAGGTACTGCGTAGGGTACTGGCGATGCTTCTTCCTTATCGGACGTCCCTTCCGATGATGGGAGAAATTGGTCGTTTCGAGGACTTTGAAGAGTTTCAAGTCTTTAGAAATATTAACTATCGTGAATCTCGTACGAGTTTTTTTCCCCCCTCTTTAAATATACCTTGTACGGATTATAATGGATATTAACTCTACCAGTAGTAAGAAATTTACTTTACGAGATAATTATCTCTCTTAAGATTTCAATAGATCTGAAACAATTAGCGTAATATAATATCCTTAATTAAATCGTACGTTTAAGTTAATATAAGAGAAAACCGAGTAAGAACACACCACAAGTTGTGCCTCACCCGTAGAGTATGTTTCAGGCAAGGAGCAGGGAATGCCAGCGTTCGCGCGGGGACCACAGGATGGTGGTCCGCCGGAAATGAGTGACGAAAGGTTGGCACACATCCTCTCGGAATCTGGCCACCTACAAATGAGAGGCGAGCACGAGATTTCGAACGATGCCGACAGCAAAAGTCCAAGCAGAATCGGCTGTCCAAGTCCATTCAGCAAGGATAGACTCGATAGTCAAAATAGGAGACTGAAGAAATACGAGAACGATGACATTCCGCAGGAGAAGGTGGTGAGAATTTATCAAGAAGAGCTGGCCAAACTTATGGGAAGGAGGGTCGATGATCTTCGTGGTCCACGGGAGTTTCCCCCTAGGTAAGCCGACGATACGATAGGGAAATTATTTTGCACGTATAGATATATACTTTGCCTTCATGGAAAATGAAGATACACGCCGGATATCGACATTGTTGAACGTTCGAGTAGTTTACTTTGGGGTAACGCGTATAGATCGACGGTATACCTTAGCGCGAATAATACGCTATCTATCTAGACCGGTAGTACATCCCATAGATCTTGTGAGTCACGCCAGAATACGAGAGCACACGATTCTCCGCGAACTATGCTCGGTGGATGACGTACGCTGCTAAAATTAATATGCCGCTATATTTGTTTCGTTACTTAACACGTAAATGTCAGGTGTAAACATAAGTATTCTCGCTACCGAAGCTCATAATCCATGAGAACTACCTTTGATCGATTTAGAAACGAGGAACGACATTTAGGATTTCCTCGAAGATTACTTTTACTATAAATATAATATATTCGTAAACCCTCCCCCGATCTGTCTGTCACCACGATTGACTATCATTGAGGACAGCACGCGACCTCGATTGATCGTAGCGCGTTGTTTCCCCATTTTTTCAGTGGCGCGCAGAGTGGCCTCCAGGGTATAGAACGTACACAGGAAGACATTCGATTAGCATTGGATGCTTATCACCGTGAATTACAAAAACTCAACACAACACCAGGACAGAATCCTTCGTTACCAGGATTGCCAGGACTACCTGGCCTACCGAGTTTGTTGGCACTTCAACAGCAAGCTCTTCAGCAACATCATCTGGCAACGAATGGCGGTGGTGTGCAAGATTTGAGCTTGGGAAAAGTAGATCCAAGAAATAAGATGATCAATGGTGTGTCTGAGGAGGAGAAAGAAAAAATGGAAGAGGCTATGAGACATGCTGGTAGCGCTTTCTCGTTGGTGAGGCCAAAGCAAGAGTCTACGGGGCCTCAATCGACTCCTGGTGGATCGAGCGCGAGTTCACCCCTCGGTAATTCCATTCTTCCTCCGGCAATGACACCGAGCGAGGAATTTTCCGGTGCAGCGGCGGCTAGTCCTTTGCAAAGGATGGCTTCCATCACCAATAGTCTGATCAGTCAACCGTCCACGCCTACTCATCATTCGGCTAATCAAAGACCTCTAAAAGCTGTACTTCCGCCGATTACTCAACAGCAGTTCGATATGTATAATAATCTCAATACGGAGGATATCGTGAAAAGGGTATGTAAAATAATCTAAACTTTGTTCTTTGAGATATTAGTGAATTTTATTTTATTCACTTTTACATTAAGAATTCTTACATTAATTCTTATCTTCTATGGGATTTAATTTCAGGTGAAGGAACAATTATCACAGTACTCAATTTCTCAACGTTTATTCGGTGAATCGGTGCTGGGCCTGTCTCAGGGATCGGTTTCAGATCTTCTGGCACGTCCAAAGCCCTGGCATATGCTGACGCAGAAAGGACGTGAACCATTCATCAGGATGAAGATGTTCCTCGAGGATGACAACGCGGTGCACAAATTGGTGGCCAGTCAATACAAGATCGCACCGGAGAAGCTGATGAGGACCGGCGGCTACGGCGGCCTGCCTCGTAAGTTTAACTCAGGTCAATATAGATGTTTTGTTATTTTACTATAACTGTAGTTTGGGAGCTCGAAAATATGTGTGTAAAGGAGGATGTCACGATGCTGTTGTACATTTTGTTACGTTCAATTGCTGCTACACGATGACGATGCATTTGCCGATGATAGCAAAGTAATTTGGCTTCTTAGATCGACTACTAGGGTTACTAGATAATTGTCAACATGATATTCGTTGATCAACGATAACGCAACATTTTGACGTCTGCCAAACTGAGCTTTCGGACTATAATTTCCGTTTTATAGATACAGTATATCTTTAACGTTCGATCTTCTGTGCTTTTACAGCATGCGGAACACCGATGAAGCCTATGCCCCCGACTAAGTTGGTCCAGGAACAGCTGCAGAATGCTGCAAAAGCTCAGGCTGCGGCGCAAGCAGCGGCTCAGGCAGCGGCGCAACATCAACAGGAGAATCAGATGCAACTCGGTCCACCTCAACAGAGTCCTCAACTTCCCCAGCATCCACAGCCACCCCCGCCCATGATGTTGACGCCACCAGGTCCTCATCTTCCTCACACGCAGCTCAGTATGCAGGAACTTCAGAAGAAACAACAGCAGCAGCAACAACAGCAAATGACCTTGCACTCGCCACATCATCAGATGGCTCCTTCGCCTTTACGAGGACTTCATCCTCATATCTCGCCGAGTGTCTACGAAATGGCTGCTTTGACGCAAGATCTCGATACTCAGACCATCACCACAAAGATCAAGGAGGCCCTCCTGGCGCACAACATCGGGCAGAAGATTTTTGGTGAAGCCGTGCTCGGTCTGTCTCAAGGCTCTGTCAGTGAATTGTTGAGCAAACCGAAACCATGGCACATGCTCAGCATAAAGGGTCGAGAACCGTTCATCAGGATGCAATTGTGGCTCTCCGACGCCCACAACGTCGACAGACTGCAGGCGTTAAAGAACGAACGAAGAGAGGCTAATAAGAGACGACGTAGCAGTGGACCAGGTCACGATAACAGTTCAGACACCTCGAGCAACGACACGGCAGAGTTTTATCACGCGGCCTCTCCTGGTCCTGGTCCAGCATCGGCGAAGAAACAACGAGTTCTCTTCTCCGAGGAGCAAAAGGAAGCCCTCAGGCTCGCCTTTGCTCTCGATCCGTACCCCAATGTTGCAACTATCGAATTCCTCGCCGGTGAGCTCGCCCTCTCGTCGAGAACGATAACCAATTGGTTTCACAATCATCGAATGAGACTGAAGCAGCAAACGCCGCATGGACAACCAGAGCCGCAATCACCGCGGGAACCTGGCCAACCTTTCGACCCGGTTCAATTTAGATTGCTGTTAAACCAAAGACTGTTGGAGATACAGAAGGAGAGGTTGGGCCTGGGCAACGTACCTCTACCTTATTCTCCATACTTCAATCCTAATTTAGCCGCTCTGGTAGGAAATGCCCTCAAGGAGCAGTGTTCCGGTCTCGATTTATCGATGAACGCACTTAAGAGAGAACCCAACCCCGAATTCGAGGACGAAGACGTCGAGGATGCGATGAGCAACCTAGGTAGCGAGGATTCCGAAGGATCGGCGGGTAGTATAAAGAGAGAGCCCGCAGAAACGCCAACAGCACCGACGACCGTTAGGTCGAACAGAAGAAAACCAGCTGCACCTCAATGGGTCAATCCAGAATGGCAGGAACCAGCGAGAACGGGAGACGAGGTGATCATAAATGGTGTCTGCGTAATGCAGACGGACGATTACGGTGTGAAGAGGGAGGCCGAAGAGACCATAAGGGTTGAACCTACCCCGGTGCAAGATAGATACGACGAGGACGCGCAAAGCGACGTTTCCTCCGTGTCCGGTAATAACGGCCAGGATCGTGACAGTCCTCTGCCAAGTCCAAAGTCCGGTCAGAATAGTCCAGTGGCATCGCCAAGACCGCCCTCGACGCAACAAACTCAACAGTCGACGGACGAGAGCCCCAAAGACACCGTAGTGAAACACGAGCCAGAAGAGACGTGGGATTATTAGAATCTGCAAATTAATGCTCCGGAAGATCGGTCGCAACGGTTATGGCTATTTTGACGCAAAAAGTCCGCAAGAAATCCGAATTTATCGACTCGTCCGAAAATGTCGATGTCGTTATATCGGTTGAAGGATGATGCGCGGAAATATGGTACCACGGGGCGTGGACTAACCGGCCTAGTTAAGTTTTTAAAAGAGGAAACCAGTCATAGGATTCGGCCAGCCTCGGGAGCCAGCCGAGTCCTGCCTACCACGAGGGCATTATCATAGGGTGGGAAATAACGTGATGTACGAAGTAAGATGTTATCGGGACGGATACGCGGAGAGGAACGAAACGGGGAACGTTTGTCGATCCGCGTGAACATTAACGAACGATCCAACGATCGGTGGCAGACGGAGCTCAATCAAAAATGGAAAATGAAAAAAATGGAAGAACTCTCTTCGTAGCGTTGTCTGTGCGGTACAACGAGGATATACGTAGTGTCGGTGTGCACAGTTACAGCGGATTCGTATTGTTAGGAAGACTGTAACGCGAGACGTGACGTCCATGTCGGAGACGTCCTCTCCGTTGTAATTTCGCTCGAAATCCGAGTGAACTCCGGCCACTTCCGATTTCGGCCAGACTCTCTCTCTCTCTCTCTCTTTTTCTCTCTCTGTTACTTCTCGCGATAAATGAAATTTCGGAATTAACGGCGGGAAAGCGGAGAGGGACGAAGAAAATGATGGTGGAACGAGCGGCCATATTGGAAAACGGAAAGGGTCCGGGTTCAGCACAGTGCAATCTATCAGTAACCAGTTGTTAGAACGAATTATTATTAATTTTATCTAAATTACGTAAACAAGATGAGCGATTAATAATTATTGCATAATTGTGATTCATGTTATTGTTTATACATTTCTCCTATCCCATAGTCTTTAAGCTGTTAATGTTATACACTCCTCTCTCCAATTACGTACCTTTTTATCTCTTCGTTTAAGGCGCGTCATTTTCGTGTGGAAGAAGAAAAAGATGAACGAAGGGGACGATGAAGATTACAAAAGTGGAAACGACGAAATTCAATACTATTCTCTTGCTCCTTTTCCTACTTGTCGCTTGCCTACCCTATTTATAAAATTACGAGCAACGAGATCAGTCGAAAGACCGTTTTACCAATGTTATTATTATCACCGCTATTTAACGAATTACTATCATTAATTAACGTCATCGTCGAAACACACATTTAAGCCGTCTCAATATCATTTTTTCGTTTGCCACCGTCGACGCGAAATTACGCTTCGAGTGGCAAACGCTTTTCTCGCTATGCCAAAAGATGAACGAAAAGAAAGAAAAATAACGTGCGAATCGTTCTTTCGTTGAGCGGTCCTTTTACCTTTTTCTATTTCCGCGAACGAAATGAAAGAAAAAAAGAAGTAAGTGAACGTTAATACGCGGCAATCGGTGATGATGGTTATTAGTTACTATCAATATTATCGTATTATTAGACTTACGTTATTATTGCTATTTTATTATTATTATTATTAATTATATTATATTATTTTATTATTATTATCCAGATTATTATCGCGATAACAATACGGCTTGTAAAGCCAATGTGATAGAGCTTATATGCGATGATAAAACGTGAGAAAGACGGAAAGGAAGAACGAGTAACTGTGAGAGCGAATGAGCGAGAGAATGTGAAAAAGTAAGAGAGAGCGAGAGAGAGAAAGGAAAGGCACATCCGAGAAGAAAGAGCAAAAATTGCGATTTGAGGAGGAGAGGCACAGAAAAGTCCTCTCAACGAGACCGATACGAGAGAATTGCAGCTACGTTAAAACGGTAGCACGATTCTTTGGGCTTGCGTCTTTGATGTAAATAACTGTACAAAAAAACTCGAGATACGAACAAAAGATATTACACGTAAACACAAACTTGTATATTATACTTACTTACCACACTTAACTCTCTAAATAGCGGTACAAGATTATATCCGGAAGTGGACTAAGGACTGCGGCGCGAAACGTGTCGACGTTGAATTTCCTGTCTCGCAAGCGAACGGAGAACCCGTGGAGAACGTTGAAAAACGTGATATAAAACATCGTGGATGAGGAAGACGAAGATAAAAATCCTTTTCTATCGCAACGATCAACGACTCACTGGTTACCATTGGTTGCGATACACGAAAATACAATGATCGACTGTATTAAAGCGTGCGTCGCGGATGAAGGAACGTATAATTACGAGGATTACCGTAAATTATCGATGCCTAAAATTGAGGAACGACGAAGATATTCGAGGCGACGTTTGAGACAGTCTGCTTTCCGTGTGATTGCGTTTCGCATGAATGAGAAGAAACGAACGTGTGGGGGAAAAAAAGATACGTGTACAAATGTGCCACGGAGAAAATGTGATTTTCTGTGTGCGATACGAATGAATGTTTTCCGTGTGTAAGGAGAAAAAGACAAAAGTTATCCTCGATATTACGAATCAAACTAGTATTTACAAGATTAAATTTAAATCTTCGATTAAATTCTAGTCCGCAGTTAAAACGAAAGTGCGCGATGGCTATGTGTGTGGGAGGGAGAGAGAGGGAGGGAGAGAAAGGGAAAAAAATTGCATGAACCTCCGCGAATGACTTAAGCGAACTCGTCGATAGAAAACGAAGAAAAAGATGCATACTGAAGAAAAGGGCATTGCTAAAACGAGAGACCAGTGATCCAACGTGTATTTCATTTTCCCAGTTTTAATGTTTCTTACGTTGCAACCACAGCGAGTCGGCTGAACGAAAGTATAAAGTGTACATACTGCTCTTGTTATTATTATTGCTATTATCATCGTCATTATTATATTCCCATTATTATTATTATTATTATTAATTATTCATAATTATTATTATTATTATTAATTACCGTTATTATTATTGTACCGTATGCGATACGTCTCGTAACTTAATGACATCGATCAGTCTGTCGACGAGCGATCAGCGACAATTTGACTGCCAGACAATCGACGAGGATAACGGAGAAAAATTCGAACAAAGAGAAATCAAACGATAATACGATCCTCGTCCTTCGTCGATCGTCGAACGAATCGAATTCCATGTTACATCGAGGTTTCAAAGGGACGAGTATATTATTCACCTCTATCCGATTTCTTTCTCTCTGACGAGCGATTCTTCGACAAGAAAGAAGGTATCAAACTATGTTTGATATCGGCAGGTTGAAAACGACAGAGAGAAAGAAACGAGACGGAGGGATAAAAACAAACCGATAACGTGCGATCTCAAGACATCGATACCAAACTAAGTTTAATTAAATCGACTTCTAGCCTAACGAAGACCCTCCATTTTCGATTGTCAATCTCGTTGGGTTACGACTGACGCGACGTTCGCCACGATTCGAAGACCGATTATTTCCCGATCGTTGATGACACGAGAAAGTTGATCAATAAACGATCGAGTAAATTTATCAAATACCTCGTGTCATTGGCGATCGACAAAACGATTTCACTGGAAACGTTAAGAACCTCTTCGATCGTCAGGTGGACGACGGCCTACGATTTCTTTTCATTTTTTTTCTTTTTTCCTTCTTTCTCGATTCTTTTCTCTTTTATTCTCTTTTTCAGTCTCTCTCTCTCCCTCTTTCTTTCTTTCTCTCCCACTCTCTCTCTCTCAAAAACACACGTACACGCAAAAACACCTCCTTTTCTTTTTCATCCATCGAACTTGAACGTTTACAGGTATAGGTTCTTCTTGTAGATACCGATTAGATTCTAGATAGCCGATAGCTTTAATTATTTAAACGATACTTGGCTCTTGAAGCGAGCGAGGATGATCGAGGACATTTTTCTAAGGGAATGGCGGAGCTTGTGTAATATATATAAGGCGAACCGAGGAATGTTCGTGTTGCGTGCGGATATACGAATTGGTCGCGTAGAATTATAAACGACGACACGGCGTACGGGAGGGAAATCATATCGTAAACCTAATAATGAATATTTTACAAAGCAACAAAAAAAAAAGGAACACATATGACGAAGAACGATAACTGTAGATAGACATCAATTCGAAAGCTCTATTATCGATGCCCTTGTAAAACGAGCGGAGCGCCGATGATTGCGCGCGTTTGCGTGGCGTATGATCAAAAAGTGAGAAAAAAAAAAAGCGGCGAGGGAGTTTCGAATATGAAACGAAGGACATACTGTCATCCAGTAGTGAAAATAATGTATTAAAAGGAATCAAGAAGAAAAAAGGTTTACCTAACGTAATAGTTTATTGATTTGTATTTCATTTCGAACTGTATTATAGCTTACAAATTATCATGTAAATTGCATAAACACACGAGCACTATTGTTTTAAATTGTACGTTTACGATTATTATACGAAGATAAAAAAGAAATAAATAAGGTATACAAAGTATTGAAGATACATGGTGAAATTTATTGGCATGGTGTTCTTCTGACATCAGGCTGTAGATATTCGTCGTTGTCCCTTTGAATTCTAACGTTAGAATATATGGATCTTTCTATCTTTTGCGACAGGATTTTTAAGGTTTGGTGTCTTTATCGAGCGTTTTATTGCTAGACACCGGTAATAATTATTATTGCCGTCTCCGAGGGAACGTGAGAGTGTAATGCTTATTTCTTTTCTACCTCGGCCAGCGACTGATAATATTCCTGTTCTTAATCGCTTTGATTCCTACGCTCGGTGATAAATTCCACGGCTGATATGGAAATTTATACCACGGCAATTGAATTTCATTGTCCTCCGCGATTAAACACGCGCCTCCATGAATCTCGATCTCGTATAATTCGATGGAATTCACGGCAATTTATTTCATTCCTGGAAGTTCTTACGAATCATTGGCTTTTTCTTTGGTCGATTAGAAATTTTAATGAAATTGCAACGATGCTGAATTAGAGGTGAGGAATTTTTCAATATTGAGAGACTCGTTTATTTATCTATAGTATAAATAAAAATGTACATGCTCATTTGTTCTAGATATTAAATCTGCGGAAGGTCTTCACAGATTGCTTCAAAACGCTGTATTCAAGTACGCTCGTGTTTTTATATAGCTGCTATATGGATGTTTCATATGTTATAGCCTGGTTGGAGACAGCTAGTAAATAGTAACTCGAGAACTATTCGTCTTAGAGATATATTACATATGGGTAAGTTTTATAGCAGCACAGAGGGAATAAAATTGTAATATTTATTGTTTGCCAAAATAGGCAGGGGAGATGCTGGACAGATAGAAAATACCACAGGACAGCACAGGGCAAGACAAGGCAGAACAGAGAGCGCAATAGCTAGAACAAGCATAGGAGAGCGAGGACAAGCACATGACAGCTAGAACGGTATTTATTAAAATCATAATTTGTGGTACCCGGACCCCACAGTTGTATTTAACGAATATTTTATCATACATGTTTATACCGTGCAATGCAAATGTTGAATGAAGAATTCGTTAAATCCTCCCTCCTTCCCTCCAAATACCTAACGAGCGTATCATAATTATACATCCTTTAATCCAGCTGAAACCATTTTGATCCCGTTTTATGGAAGAAAGAAAAATTTCGAAATTTCATAGAGTTCTTTAATTTGGTGTAATAGGATTAAACCGGATGTCGAAACAATATGAGTCCACGTTCTGAGGACAGACAAGAAAGGACACACATGCAGTACAGTCGTAGAATATGCAGCACAGACGCAGAACAGGCAGGAGAGATGCAGAACAGCCAGAACAGTCAGTACAGGCGCAGGACAAACAGTACGGACGGCACAGATAAGAAAGACATACATGTGCAGTGCAGGCGTAGAAAATGCAGCATAAACGCAGGACAGGCAGGAGAGGAACAGGACAACAATACAGGCGTAGGGCAGGCACAGGACAATCAGAAAAGGATTTATTAAATAAATAACTCTTAGTCGTAGAAATACGCAGCTTTATTTTATGATACAAGTAATGGTATGTACTACAAATAATGAATAAAGAATTTGTTAAATCAAAAGCACTGTAAATATTTATTAACCGCTACCTTTGTTCCATTCCTAAAATTCCTTCTCTATATATACGTAAGAAGCGTATCATAATTATAAGTTCTCTCATACGGTATATACTGTCTGGCCGCATAGTCAGATAAGTATTACGAGTCAGTGATGAGTCAGGCAGAGCTGTAAACTTGTCTGAGATATTTTGGTTCAAATCTTAAAAATTTTACAAGTGAGCAAGTAGCACAGTCGACGATAAGTCAGACGTAAAAGTAGGGCTGAGATATCCTAGTTTATACTACTTGCTAGATTTGCAAATTTTCCGGAAAAATTTCAAAGTGAATAAGTAGTACAGTCGACGATAAGTCAGACGGAGCTAAAAGTCGGTCTGATATATCCTAGTTTATACTACTTGCTGGATTCGGAAATTTTTCGGAAAAATCGCAAAGTGAGCAAGTAGTAAAGTCGACGATAAATCAGACGGAGCTAAAAGTCGGTCTGATATATCCTAGTTTATACTACTTGCTGGATTCGGAAATTTTTCGGAAAAATCGCAAAGTGAGCAAGTAGTAAAGTCGACGATAAGTCAGACGGAGCTAAAAGTCGGTCTGATATATCCTAGTTTATACTACTTGCTGGATTCAGAAATTTTTCGGAAAAATCGCAAAGTGAGCAAGTAGTAAAGTCGACGATAAGTCAGACGGAGCTAAAAGTCGGTCTGATATATCCTAGTTTATACTACTTGCTGTATTCGGAAATTTTTCGGAAAAATCGCAAAGTGAGCAAGTAGTAAAGTCGACGATAAGTCAGACGGAGCTAAAAGTCGGTCTGATATATCCTAGTTTATACTACTTGCTGGATTCAGAAATTTTT
This sequence comes from Cerceris rybyensis, assembly GCA_910591515.1. Classification (NCBI taxonomy): domain Eukaryota; kingdom Metazoa; phylum Arthropoda; class Insecta; order Hymenoptera; family Crabronidae; genus Cerceris; species Cerceris rybyensis. Next base: position 5,133,757 of record OU342794.1, read on the forward strand.
CGGAAAAATCGCAAAGTGAGCAAGTAGTAAAGTCGACGATAAGTCAGACGGAGCTAAAAGTCGGTCTGAGATATCCTAGTTTATACTACTTGCTGTATTCGGAAATTTTTCGGAAAAATCGCAAAGTGAGCAAGTAGTAAAGTCGACGATAAGTCAGACGGAGCTAAAAGTCGGTCTGATATATCCTAGTTTATACTACTTGCTGGATTCGGAAATTTTTCGGAGAAATCGCAAAGTGAGCAAGTAGTAAAGTCGACGATAAGTCAGACGGAGCTAAAAGTCGGTCTGATATATCCTAGTTTATACTACTTGCTGGATTCGGAAATTTTTCGGAAAAATCGCAAAGTGAGCAAGTAGTACAATCGACGATAAGTCAAACGCAAAAGTAGGGCTGACTTATCCTAGTTTATACTACTTGCTGGATTCGGAAATTTTTCGGAAAAATCGCAAAGTGAGCAAGTAGTACAATCGACGATAAGTCAAACACAAAAGTAGGGCTGATTTATCCTAGTTTATACTACTTGCTGGATTCGGAAATTTTTCGGAAAAATCGCAAAGTGAGCAAGTAGTAAAGTCGACGATAAGTCAGACTTAACTAAAAGTCGGTCTGAGAAATTTTGCTTTATACTACTGATTTACTTTGAATATTTATCGGTAAAATTTTACAAGTTAACAAGTAGTACGAGTAGACGATAAGTCAGGCGGAGCTGAAATTCGGATACTTTACCTTATACAGCTTTCGAGATTGAAATATTTTCGACAAAATTTTACAAGTTGACAAGTAGTACGAGTCGATGAAATGTCAGACAGAGCGAAAAGATACAACCTGAAATTATTGATTTTCTCCATTTACCAGTCGAATCACATTTCGGAAAAGATTTGACAAGTTGACAAGTGGTACGAGTCCGTGAAAAATCAGACAAAGCGGAAGAAGCGAATGAAATTGTTCCAATTTGGAATTTGGAGCAAGGACAGGATTTATTAAATAAATAACTCATAGTTTTAGAAACAAACAAATTTATTTTATGTTGTGTAATACAATAAAGACTTTGTTAAATTTAATACATTATTAAACTACTTTAACCGCAATCCCCCGGCGTTTGGAATGCCTGCCCTGCTCATACACTGCTTGTCCTGCGTATGCATTGGCTGTCCTGAGTGTACTCTGCTTGTCCTGCGCCTGTCCTCCGTGAATCTTGACTGCTCTCTGCCTGCCCTGCGCCTGTGGTGTCTGTGATGAGCCCGTACTGCTTCTCCTGTGCCTCTGCTGCCTCTTCTGCTCCGGTACTGCTTATCCTGCTTTTATATTGCTTGTCCTGCTCTTGCACTGCTTGTTCTGCGCATGCACTCCCTGCTCAGCAGCTGTAATACCTGTCCTGTATTTTTGGCTTACTCCACTCATGAGCTCAAGCTCATTTCTCGACTTTGACAACTTGACAAGTAATATGAGTCAGTGACAACCTAAACAGAGCGAGAATTCGTCTGAAATACTATTGGTTGGTATGAGATATGGAATTTTGTGAAGGGGTCTAGGGTAAATAAATTTAACAAATTCTTTATTCATTATTTGTATTAAAATTCATAAAATAAAATTGTATGTTTCTAAGACTACGAGTTGTTTATTTAATACACCCTCTCCTGGTTGTACTGTGCCTATCCTGGCTGTCTAGTGCCATCCTTGGCTGTTCTGTGCCTGTCCTGCTTGTCCTGTGTCTGTCCCAGCTTGTTCTGCGATTGCCCTAGCTATCTTGTGTGTGTTCTGACTTCCCTCTGTCTGTCCTGGTTGCCCTGTGCCTCTCTTAGCTATCCTATGCCTGTCCTGATTGTCCTGTGACTGTTCTGACTTTCCTCTGCCTCTCCTCTGCCTCTCGTAGCTGTGCTGAGCTCCTCCTGGCTGCTCTACAACCGTTCTAATTGTTCTGTGACTGTCCTCGTTTTCCTCTGTCTACGCTGGCTGTCCGCTGCCTGTTTCGGCTCCCCTCTGTCTGTCCTGCACTGCCCTGCACTGTTCTGCGAAATATATTTATATCAAATTAGTAAGAGCTATAATGTACAGATTTATTTCTATTATTCGTAAATGCATTTTTGCAAATGCTAAAGAAAGTGAGCAATAAAAAACTGTATAAGTAAAACAACGTATTAAGTTAGTACACTACATATTTGTATTCACCTCGTCATATTCCTTTCCTGACTGTAATTCACAATGAACAACGAATTCCCTGTTTTTTCGGCTACTGAAAGAGACTTACGTACGAAAATTGAATTTGGTGTCAAGAAGAGATGAGAGAAGTTCAGAAGGAAGATACAATAAAATATTACACTCGATATCTCAAGTGGTCTTAAGTATTGGTATACAGATTAATTTATTCTCCTTTCGTAGAGAAACCATATGTATGCTCTTATCAGCTGAAATCCAGCAATAATCTTGTACGTGAAATTTAAACAGAAGATAAATCGACGATTTCACTTCTATGTACAAATGCGTCATTATAATATTCATGTCGATTTTCTTGCGAAATTCGAAATTGTTGAGTCTGTGCTAATTATGACGAAGTGACTATTCTTAATATATTTTTGAGTCGTTGTACTTAAATATTTTGGACGCATAATATCAAAAAAATCGATATATTATATAAAATAATTATATATTACATTATTAAAATTCTTGATATATTTCATGTTAATTCTTACCATATCTTAAAACCTAAAAATGTGTGAAAATAAAAAGTTTAATTAACAATTCGACTGAATTTTTAGACGAGCGGCAGCTGGTTGAATACGGTTCGCGGAAAATGCAGTTTTCTGCAGTGGATGCAATCTGGGAAAGTCAATATTTACCGATGTAAGATAATTTCGTTGCACTCTACTGATACGGCTGTTGATCTACAAAAATCCCGGAAGTGAAATTTTCAATGTGAATATGTTCTTGATTTAATTTGAAAACAGTGCAGCTAATTTAAACATTTCATCATATTTGTCGTTGTACTTAAGAATTCAATGTTTATGGAAGCATTTTAAGAAAGATGAATGACGAAATACTGAATTTTTTTGACAATTCTTAATGAAAATTTAGTCTTGTGATAGGAATCCAGTTCTTATCGTAATGAAACGTGATTTTAGGCCCGATATAATGACGTAGATATAATGCATCTTTCGACATGAATACTGGAATAGAATATATGCTGAACAGCGACTAGTATAAATTTTTGACAATGTATGTAGTATTAATTCTTTTAATTATGTGATTAGTTAATTATCAGTGGTTTAAATAAGAATTACGTTAACAAAATCTGAGAAAACTGTTGTATCACCAACAAATAGAAATTGTTTATTTTGTGGCTTTATTGAAGAATATCGTAATGTAGGATTGGGCGCAATTAGATAGCACGTTTTCGTGTTTTAGAATTTAATTGACAATATGAAATTATATGTAGTTGCACAAGAAAACATTTAAATTTGAACTTATATCCTGTGGCTTAGAACCGCAAGTTCAAATATAACATAAAGGAAAGATAGAACAATCACTCTGCAAACAACTGGCACTGATTAAAAATGTATACAAAGTTTTCATAGCTTTTACCTAATCTTACGTTTATGTCTACTCGCTGTAATGGTATATTTCTAGTAATATTATCGTTATTATTAATATTATTATCACTTTAATTAGAATTCGCTATTTTGGCAACTTACGGTTCAGCGGAAATTTCGCATATTTTTACATAGCCGCGATTGTACAGTTTCTCTTTTAGATCGTCGTTACTTTTACCGCAATGTTACAGTAGTTCGCATGTGTATTTAGTTCTTCAGTTTTGCTGAAATTACATTCAACGATTGTAGCATATATGTACCGTCCTGCATTCGGCTTTACAAAAATTTATTTATATATTTATATATATTTACGAAAGTAAGAAAATATGAAACGACACTAAGGAATTATTATTATTCAATGATAAACGTAAACATATTATTTTAAATTACACGGTTCGGGTGGGAGGAGTTGGGCTAGCTCTTGAGCAGGAGGGGTAAGGGAGTTTAAGTTTACAATAACTATTAATATTAAAGTGACAATCGTACAGATGATTTTTTTTGCATTATGTATACGTGTAAATTATTTTTTTTTCCAGATGTTTATTACGTAAAAGGTGAGCTGCTTTTATTTTCTTTTCTATGTTCTTCATATCAATGGATGGTACGTCAGTGGCGGTGGTATAAACTTGTTAGAGACGCGCGAGTTTGTATTTTGCTGTCGCACACTCTCTGTCTCCCTTTCTCTCTCTCTGCGTAAGGATGGGTCAGGCTTTATCCGTTTTTAGTGGCACTGTTGTCCGTTAGCTTAATGCTGAGCATTGGTTTCTCGCTTACAGTGCTGACGGCTTCCCTGTAAGAGAAACAGTAATTTGAGTTATCAATTGAAATCCGAAAGAGACAAATATTTAAAATTGTAATTTTTTACAAACCTACCAGAATTAAATAAGTCTTTCCAGTTGAATATTTGTTCATCCCCTACAAACACTCCTCTTGGCTTTTTCTGACACACCTTGCCACCTTTCGCTTGAATTCTGTATAACTTTCCCTCCATTCTTTCTATAATATAATAATATTATCTGTACACTTTCCTATTTCAAATCGCACTGGACATTGCTAATTTCCATCCACCAATTAAAATAACTTACGGCGGCATCCACATTAGCAGGACTTTCATCATTAGGATCTGCAAGCATGCTAATAACACTTATGAGAATAGTCTCAACTGTGTGAACTGGTAACCACCGTTCTGATGCTTTTTCGTAGCCCCATTTGTCGTCTCCCGGTTCGTGTAAAATAGATATGCATACATCACCATTCTTTTCAACTGTAAGAAGAAAATCATTTTTTTATATCCATTACTTTTTAAAAGAATTAATTCTTCATCAAAGACTATTCATGATCTTACTGTTTGGGTGCCATATCTCTGTTATAAATTTCATTCTTGGTGGCCTAAGAGGATATTCTTTTGGAAACTGTAAATGTGCTTTGAAAAATCCACCTTCACTAAAATAATAACAAACACTTGTGTAAAAACACTTATAAAAAGAAAGATACTTCTCATATACCACTTTTTTTCAAGATAACAAATTTTAAGGAAATGTTTCACTGATCTCTTTCTTACTATAATGTGTCCGGAGGTCCAATAATGAGTACTTCCCACCGATATATGTCATTGTCATCTATGAGGCCTGCTGAAAACCCTTCTACTGGGTTTTTATTTAATTCTGTAGGGAAAGAAAAAGAGAACTGAAGCCTAAAAGAATATTCGCAAACGGGAAATACATTTTTTGGTCCAACAATGCTATTTCCAAAAAAAATTCGAGATTCGTCCAAGGTAAATGGCTCAAGCATATAATTCACAAATTTTTCTCACATTTATTGCCGAAAATAAAAATTGACAGATACAAAGTAACAAGATACAAAGCACTAAAGTAACAATCTAACAGCAAAGGGCACGCAAAAACTAATCTATTTACGGGAAGACCAGTTCGAGGTTATGTTACATCGTCGGTTATATGGATAGGTACGCCAACAAAGGAAACGTTCTAGGATAACCGACAGCATTGGGAAAACACTTTTTTTTTCTACTCGACGAGTATAGGTTAGGTCAAACAGAGTCGTGCCAAATGACCGCCAGGCACCCAAGGCTCAGTGATGGTGAGTCAGCACTGGCATGGTATTTTATGTGAAAGCGAAACGCAAGTTTCGGCTGAATCTCGTTTCATCGCACAAAGAACGGACGAGGGATACGGCAAGAATAAATCGAAAAGCATTTCGTGGCGTCGATCTTGCATGGCGAGGAATAGGGGAGCATGGCCCGAAGGAGGCTGACCTTCAGTGGTCGTTGCACGGCATGGTTTTCTCTTTTCTTTTTCTTTCTTTCTGTGCGAATCGCGTCGTACACGGGCTGACGCGCGAAACGCTATAAATAACGGCGCCAGCAATTATTTTCGGTTACAGCAAAAACGGCCTTCGCCGTGCAGGAAAATCACCCGCGATATGGCTCGATCTGTATTGCAGGTAGACGCGACACCGAAAGCTAGGTTAAAGTTATTAATGGGAGGCACACCACGGCTCCGTGGCCGTATTGATTTTCACGCCCTGATCGGGGCGTAGGGCCACCGTGAGATAACGAAAGGCACGAACGATATTTAATTAGAATCACAGGGATTTTCGGAAACTTATATCCCGGCGGAAAGAACGTTCACAAAGACGATCTCGAGGATGAAGGCACGACAGTGACGAAGTCGCACGAGTTTCGAGTAGCAAGAACGGCTCCGGCTTTTCGTTAGCCTGTAATGCGTAACACGGATCACACTTAACACTTATACTGTTCTTACTGGATACCTGCTAATTGTTTTCGTAGTAGAAGCGCGGACTGTGGCTCTGACATTAATAAAAGTTCCGTTAAATAAGACTAAAGCTGAAAACAATCACTTTTGCTTGACTGGAAAGATGGCTAGGTACGTCGCGGAAGCAATGATTGCGCATGCGTCACTGGCTAAACATATGTTCTTCCGTCTCTGCTGTGCGCCGGTCCGGTTTGGTAGCACTCGCGCCTCTGGTGAACGTAGTTGAAAGTAGCCGATGAAACGTGCGTCGGTAACTGAGAAAAGAGGCGAGCTACAAAATCGTTAACCCTCAGAAGAAAATGTAGTGTAGTGGTTACCGGCGGATGTTCATTCTCGCTATTCGGAAGAGTTGCAAATTGACATTATCGTAGGACGGTAAACGATAGCGACTAACGAAGTTTCAACCTGAGCCGCTTGTCGTTGTATTCTAATTCCTGGAATCCTTCAAAGTCAATTTTCTAACTTTACCAAATATTGCGATCTAGTTCTTAAAAATCATGAAGTTCTTTAAAATTACATGTTTAAAAATCTAATTAAATCCATTGTTTATAATTGCATTTTTATCAGTTTCTGATATGCTATCGTGCAACTGACTTTCAAATGCCACGAAAAACTTGGAATTATAGAGGGTTGCGTCACGCAATTATGTTTCCACAAGGTGTCATTACATTTTAATGAAATTGCTGAACGTATTTCGATCAATATTTATGTTTGTTTAATTGCTAGAAGTAGGAATTCATTAGGTTTAATATTTATTAATAATTTCTGCTGTTACGATATTAACAGTTGAATTACGCAAAGCAAGGTTCCTCTTTGGCGTATATTAATTTACTCCATTTCAGATTATACATGAACATATCGTACGTAATATAAATGGGAAGATTATTATTTTAATAAGAATTATAAAGTTTAAAGTTCCAATTGCACAATTCCACTTTTGCAAGCGCACAGAACGTTAAGCTGACGCTGCGCCATGTCTTCAAAAATTTGCATCCCATGACATTTTATGTTCCAATAAGGAGAAAATGTGAATGGTAGTAAGGTAAACCGAGTGGAAAATGGGAAAATTCTTTTCGTCAATCTGTGTATAAATTTTCATGCAATTTCAACGAAATGGAGAAAGAAACTACTTAATAAATATCAGAATATTATATGTACACTAATATAATTTATAATACTTAACATAATTACTGTACAGGATATTCTGTAACATGTGGAGTCTATTTCTTAAATGAATAAAAGATATATAAAAATAATTCCAAAGATTCTTTAGAACGTAAGTCCTATTTGATTCTGTTCTTTTTTCCGTTTAATGATATAATTGCTATGGTATTTTTGTTTAATTTCATATTATATATTCTTTTGATGTCCCACCCTTATATTAACATCCCCCAGTGTTATTTTACTCACTTTCCCTTTACGCTTTAATTAACGTTATTTGTAATCTCTAATACTATATTTCACTGAAATTAAATCAAATTTGTAATACATTAAAAATAAGTCAAACATTATGTAGTGTCTGAAAACGGAGATCGGATGAAATTTCATCCAGAATGTATGAGGGTTAAGTTCATATTTTCCATTTCTTTAACAGCAGATCTACTAAGATGGTCAAAGTTACTTGTTCTGAACTTTTTATAAATATTCCACTACAAAAGATAAAAATCATTAAATCTGATTCCACTCTATTATCGCAACAATGGTTCCCCCTTCCGAGAATGTCTTCATTTTACGCCCCTGGAAAAAATTATTACTATCTCCACGTTCTATCTGTTGAAGCAACGTCGTGCTGTTATGTTCCATCTACAATTATTCATAGTTTCCGCGATAAAAGCAGAAAATCATTAAATCCATTTCCATCGTACAGTAGGATCAATGGTTTCCCCATATGTCGCAGCCGCAAATCCAATATCGTGTACGTACTGCTCAGGCAAATTGAAATTGCTGTCACGATGCAGCCAATTGGAACCTTTTCTCTGTACGCGCATGGGGAAAATTATTATTACACGATCTCTACCTCGCTTGTTTTCATTCTCGACCAGATCCCACATTGAAATACGACCTGGCATAAATGCGACAAATTACATATACTTAGATATTCTACGTGCGACTATGCCATCTTTGTTTTAGCAATTTAATCAACCCCTGATGAAAAGATAGAAGAACAGAAAGTTTCACTGTTTAATTTAAAAGCCCAAAGAAAACGGTCCTCCTTAAATATCTCATTGTAGGACTTTCAGTAGCTCCAAAGAACGCTGCAAGCTACTGGTTGAAATTTCTTTTTAAATATTTGTGTCTCCTTCAAAGCACATTTCCTCTTACCTTACAACTTTCAGTAGTTACAAAGAACACTGCAAATTACCGGTAGAAATCTCGTTTGAAACGATTCAGTCTCTCTTTCAATACACATTAACTTCAATTGTCTTATCATTAGAGATAATAACCAACGAAATGAAAAACCTGCAAACGTTTGTTAAGTCTTTTTCTTTTTTTTTTATTATTCTGTTATATAAGATACATTGTTTGACAAACGATTATACAGACGTACAATACCCAGCGATTCTTTTTCTTTATTCTCCGTGTATTTTACAGTGACGTTTAATGCACCCCATCCCCGCACAACCATCGCATCATTCCTATTTACAATTACAATTTTATTCGATTTCTTTATATCTTCTATGTAACATCAAAACGCCCCGCGAGACCACGTTATTGCTCGCCCTTTAATTTCGTCCTTCCTCCTTAGTCCTTTCACCGTTCTTTTTTATCGCTCGTTCTTACTTCACCACTTTTACATGCATGCATCGTAATAAAAAAAAAAAGAGGGAAAATCGCATAGCGACATTTCTCACCGCAATCGACCGCAAATATTTCTCGCAAAAGGTCATGACCCGCTATAAACCTTGGAACGGTAGAAGCAAAATATAGATTTCGTCGTAACAGATGCTCTCCAGGACTAGGTAGGAAGGACGTATTTGTTTGCACGTGTGTACGCGATTCTTTCGTGTATTTATGTGTATGTGTGCGCATAGCCGTGAGAAAAGGAAAGGAAAGAGGTCCTTACTGGCGAACGAAGTTACGAAACTTCGAGTGTGATTAATTCCTCAGGCATGCCAGCCTGCTACAAACGTGCAAGGGAACTTAGCTTTTGATGGACGACGTGCGCGAACTTTTAAGGATCAAATATTTATTATGGTTCTCCTTTTTTTTCTTCTTCTTATCCCCGCCTCTATACCCTTCGCCTCCACGGGACCACCGTTCACCATTCCGGTGTCCACGGGATTTGCGTTCAGGAACGTCGCGGATGATTTATGAAGTCGAACTCGCGAGATAATGAACGAGGTGAGAATGTGAAATTATTGTTCTTCGTTAGTCGTCGTTCGATGAAGCATCATCGGCGAGTTGCCGGCATTTTGGTCTCTTGGCGAACGCTCGATATTTCCGTGCGGAAAGAGGTTTCATTGACTCGTCAAAGTCATGGGATGAATATCGAGGGATTGGAATAAAAAATTGGCTCCTTTTTCTCCGGCTTAAAGGGTGTATCTAATATATCTAACATTCGACCAATCAATAAAACCTTTGCGTCTCGTTTGAGCGTATAGGATCGTTAATGATTTTTGTTTCTTTCATAAATCTCATCTCCGTTATCGTCTTAGGGGACTGTAAAATAAAATTTATCAGCGTTCCTTAAACGTTAACCTTAATTCGGAACAGCGGGTAGCTTCATCGTGTTATCAATTATTTCTGTACAAAGATTTACACACGGTCGAACTAATAGTATCGATATATCGTGTTGAAATACGGAAGATTCGTGCGAGTTCGATTTACTCTCGGATTTCACATACTTCCGTCTATTCTTCACGATCTTTCGGTATTCCACGCTCATAGACATAGATGACTTGACAGAGTGAAAATAGAAATTTTAGGCTTCACCGTTTTGACAGCACGTTCTAACATTAAGTTTCTTTTTTTATTTATTTTTTTTATTATTATTTAATAACGTCGTAATATCCTACAACGACGTTAAAAGGAGTTTTATGTACAGTTATTATAGAAAATTTCATCAACGTCGTCGTCAGCGATATTTATCTCCGTTAAACAACGATTAAGACTCGACGTTTCTCTCTTATAGGATAATACGACGTAGAATGCTTCGACGATTTAGTAACACTCATAAGGATGTTCGAATTACATTGGGATATATAAGGTTGTAATTTTACGTAGGATTCGCTGAACGGAAGGACGGCAGAAGCAAATCCCGCCGATTCATTAATTGTGAAGGTTGAATCAGCGCAAAACTATTTCTACCATTTTTCCTCTTCTTCTTCTTCGTCTTCTTATTTTTCAATTTTCCCTTCCCTTCGTCGATATTTCCGTCTAATGGTTAATTCAATGTTTCGCTTGAGCAATCATCGGAATTACTCGTATCGATAGAATCACGGAAGGATGATACTCAAATTAATTGTATCAAGCCGCAATCTATTTTCCGCTTTTCCCGTAAACACTCACATTTCGTTACAGTCATTGTCGTAAAGCGAAAAATAAATTTTACCGTATAATTGACATCATCGGCATCATAGTGTTATAGCAATACTAAAAACGATAGAATTGACGATAAAACGTGTAAAAAGTTTCAAAAATCATGGTTAATTGAGAGAAGACCTAATATTAGGTGGAATCAAAGAGCTTGGAGATTTTCTCCAGAAGTAGGTACATCGCAAAGGAAAATTAAAAGATGAAGTGGAATTATTAGGCTGACAAAGTTAGTCGACGGAGGATCGAGTCTCCCTTTCATGAGAACAGCCGGCTATCAACGGGGATGAATCCTGCGGCGTTTGACTTTCATTCGACATTTCCCGCGTAAAATTGTCACGCTAAAGTTTCGTGGTGACCGCGACGGACGCTTTGAACTCGGTTATATTTCCCTTGGGAGAGACACGAGGAAACCAGGAGCGGAAAGACGAGGAGGCACGTAGAAAGAAAATCGTAGGAAAGGTCGACTAGAGTGTTTTCGCGGTGGGAATTCATGAAGGGAACCAAAAGCCGACGTTGAGGCTTTGTGTCCCTCGTGAAAACCACTCTCTCTATCGACATGCCGCAAATTGCTCTCGCAGAATTAGAAGCTAGTCTTTGACCTCTCGATGGGTGGTGATGGAACCTTTTCAATATTTAAGCGTCGCCAGATATTTTAGAAATTTTGTTATAATGTATAAGATGTATTGATGATCAAATAAAATGTGAGTTTGACTTTAAGTTGTAGTTATTTCTGTATTCTGATCATTCTTGGGAAACATTTCATTTATATCGATCAATATGGTTCTCGTAATAAGACTACTGTGGAACTGTTTGCAATGTTGTGTTTACTGAATATAAAACCACAAGGTATAGGTAGGAAATTGAACGTGATGCCATAGGAACCAGTAAGGTTTCCTCCATGTGAATTATCCCCTGGATACCCGTGATGTTTTATCGAAGAGATTTCTCAATATGTGTGTGACGTTAAATTTTCCTTTCTGCGGTCCTGCTTCTTTGAGAAATATCAGCAAGATAACAATTAATATCATAGCAATTTTACGTAATAACAAAAATTCCTTTTCTTATTTATCTTCTGTATCATTCGGCTTTAACTCTAAATGTTATTTGACCTAGAGCCCACGGTTTTATGTGGATTCTGAATCACCGAGGCGGTAATATATGCCATTATGATTTACAAAAAATCTCCCAAACACAATAAAGATTTCAAATCAAAACAACTAATTGGAATTCCAAGACTTTAAGTCCACATTCGTTACAACCTATACTAAAATAACTATAACTCGTGCACAAAGTCAAACAAAACAATCGTTTGATCCATTAAAAAGCTACGTCTCAAAAAAGCATCCCCTCTATACCCTGCAATCTTTCCACCCTTCTCCAGAACACTACTTGAGGTACAATAAAGAGCAACGACATCGCTTTTAGACCGATATTTTATGACTGTTGAAAAATACCATTAAGTTACGAGGTTTGAGTTCCCTGTTGCGGTACATTCAAACCGCGCGATGCGAGAAAGAAAAGAAAGTTGAAAGCGGTTTTCCACGACAAATTGTCCAAGCGTCAGCTTGGAGAAACGCCTACGCTCCTTTCAGGATGAATCGAACGAGTGCGAGGAAGTTTGCTCGGTCAGCCAGGTTGGATCGATGGTTGGATGGGCTGGTACAAGCACCAAAGTAAAGTTTGCCTTGGCTGCCGGCCACGACCCTCCATCGAATCACCGACGGAGTGATAACGATAACTCTAGCAACTGCTCAAGCTAATATCGATTGTCATTAGACGCCGTACGAAATTCGCTTGCCCGTTTCCCTCGCACAGCCGTACTTTATGGCTTATGGTCGTACCGCTCGGCGGTAGGGTAGAAGAGTTTCGCCATTGGGTTGACGTGCCGATCTTCTACTTTTAATCCGAGATCGTCTCGGCCCTCTGACATCTCCCTTACATCTTATGATATGTTAGAAGAAACAGAAAGGAATTGGGACACTTTTAATTCGCTACTTTGCACGCGGCTTCCTCGCTCGATGGTACGGAGCAGGCTTTACGGAGATGAAAGCATTTTTGGGATAGTTATGGGGGTTGGTATTATTTTCATAGAAGATTAAAATATTTGGAGTATGGTTGATAGATTAAAAATGTGATGAGGAAGAGGATTTAAAAGATTGCCGAGTGAGAAGCAAGAACAATGATAGGGTAGTTTGAATGATGATTATGTAGATTATTATAAAATTAGAATGATTTAAGTATATGAAATTTGTAAAGCATGCTCTGTACTTGACGAGATGAATATTTTACAGCTACTTCACAGCTATCATCATTACGCACTCCGATAAACCTTGTAGACTATCACGAATACCAATCTTAAACAATGTGAATAGTCCTTCTATACGTAACACCCTTACGGATTAGTACATATCTGCAAAAGTACCTTAGTTATTGTTCTTGAGCACAGAATTTGAATTTGATTTTTTTTTCCATCCATTCGATTTTTGCATCTGGCTGACGACTGCACGGAATAATACGAAATGTAAATTGGATTATCGATTAAAATTTCACGTCACCTGCAAATCCTCGTGTAAATAATAGTAGGAATCGACGGTAAATATATATATTTACATATGTATAAAATGTAAATTGACATTGGAAACTTATCAATTACACGTGTACATTCTTCTTTATCCCTTTTATTATGTTTATACGTAATTGTTTATGAAAATTGTGCCATCCGTTTGATAGAAGTTTGCAGGCAACGATCTTAGGCAGTGTTACGACATTGGAAAGAATTGCTTCTGTATGGAAAAAATTGACAAGAAGAAAGAATATCCCGCTTTGTTTCTGCGTCGTTCGTTTTATAGGCTGGATGCAAAAATCGATTCTTCAATTATATTACAGACAAGAACACGTTTATTTCGCGAGTGCTTAAATACGGAAATATAAAAAACTCTTATAAGTTCCTATCTAAGTAGGCGTGTAGAAATATTGAGTCGGTTTTGTCATAAACCAGGATGTCGTTTTCGAACTTTCATATTTCACGTCTCTCATTTTTAATTACCAAAGAACTTTCTTACGTTTAAAAAGAACTCTAGAAAGATTTACAAAATTTACATGATATCTTTTGATTTTAATTCTAAAAATTATAATACAGTGTCAAGTTATTCATGAAATTATTTCTGAAAAAAAATATTGAACATGTAAAATATTAATGTCGACTATGAAGATGGATTACAATACCGTTGAATGAAATGCAACATTGCTGTCGACAATTACTTTGGAGCTTCTTATTCTCCCGGCTCATTTCATCGAACTAATTCGTCGCCGTTAATAACGGAAGGGAAACGGGCCAAGTTGGAATGAAGAATTAACCATTTATTTACACTTCCGTGGTTTTCCTAGCGGCTTTGTAATGCCTGAAATTAATCAAGATTATTTTAACTATCACGAAGCTTATTACGGTAAAAGCAACGATAAAAATGTCCAATGACTGCTTCCTTTTTAATTAGCAAACCAACGATGAATTGCAGATTTTACTGGGAAATGGATTGAGACTCGATGTAGTAGTTAATGAACACGTCTTAAAGAACAATTAATGGAAATTTATTCTATTTCACGGCCTACGAAAGTTGTTGCAATGTCGTAGTTCGTATGCGTATGTTTGACAACTTCGGTTGAGACGGATAACGCTAATTTAACATCCTAGCAATATGGAGAGAGCATTCATTAGAGATAGTCTTGGATTAACGTAGTAACGTCTGCCGGAAGTTCAGGAAATTCCTACAACATTTAGGAGACACTTCGTGCAGCTTGGGAACATCTAACTTGGAGCTTGTGTAACGCTATTACCGGCTTTATCAAACACGACATTAATGAGTGTATCGTCGGTAAATTGAGTTGAGTTTATTTTACACAAATTGTCTGGTTTGTGTCATTTTAGAATTCCAATAGGACATCGTTGATCCGTTATAGGATGAACAAAAGTTCGACGAGAATTCATTTGTGGCGTTTTGTTGCAACGTTTCGCGAAGAGATAAACCTTTGATACCAGGACAGTTTCTTATATATCTGCAAAACTTAACGATATTTAACATCAATAGCTTCTTTCCTGATTAAATTTCAATCTGAAAGACCAAATTAAATATTATAAAATTAAAATTTCACCACAATTAATGTCTATTAGTGAAGACAATTTATGTCTGTTTATTTCCTTTTGTTTGACAGACTTGATAATTATTTCTATTCAAATCTCTCTGTTTCGGTGTTAAGGAATTGATAGAAAGAATTTTTTCAATAATGTCGCGTATACATTGAAACGTAAATTCCCAAGTTTATTCTACGAGTACCAGACACTGAAGATACCCGGTTCATCGACTTCGAAAACGACGCCCTAGTTGCAGCTCATTCATCGCTCAAATGCGTACTTTCTGTGTGTATGCATACTGTTTTTTCCCTCGTGGCCATTGTTACAAGAGTACTTTATTTACGTTCTGCACTCGTACGCGTACTTACGTGCACGCTAAACGTTGAATTCGCGACGATCTCCCAAGACAGTTTCATCATCGTTCATCCGTAAACGCATCTTCGAAAGTCTATTATCGATTTCACCCTGAAACGTATCAGTCTAACGAGAAATTCCTTGAGATCATCCGCGAGATCAACGTCGTTCGCGAATACGATAAAATGTCTCTCTCATTTCAGTCATACCAAGCGCACACTATGTCACTGTTACAGAACGATTATTTTTTATTTTACCTATCCTTAACATACGATACGTTAAATGTACCTATCGACTCCGGAACATTGTTAAAGATCCACAAGAACATCCTCGAAAGAAACTCCATATCCACTAATTTTCTCTGATCACTGTTGACAATCTTACTTTTCCTCCTACGTTTCTTTTCATTTTTATCAAAACGTAATCGTCGAATTCGAAAAAGAGAAGAGTCTCACATCTCAGTGTTCTCCTCGGCTTCTTCATCGACTTTAGGTAACATATAGACAGCAGGAATCGGTGGTACGTGATCCTCAAGCTTAAGGATCGGTTTACAGTCTCTTGTAACGTCGACTTGATTGAAAGAGTCCTTCAGGATGTTAATCTCATTCTCGTGGGCGAATAAACTTGTAGGTGGTTCCGTGCCACATATGGTGTTCTCCTCGGTGCCGTTTCGGTGGCACAGATTCCCAGACGGAAATTGTCACGAGGTCAACGCAAAAGGATCGGTCGAGAGTTCGTCCACGCTCGAGCTGGCCTTTACAGGTTCTTGTTTCTCAACCTGATGGCTCAACCTGTGAACGATCTCGTCGTGGAGTATGTTGAAACACATCGCCGTAAGTGCCATTCCGGACATTATGTAGCAGGAGCAGAACCAAACAGTTACGTTTCTCGACTCGTTGAGATTCGTTCGGGGGTAGGAACCGGGTACCATGTCGCCGAACCCGATCGTGCTCAGGCTCATGAAGCAGAAGTAGCTTGCATCTGGGTGTTTGAAAGAAAATAACGTTTCATGTATAGACAATTTTTAATAGGTGGAGATACAACTTGAATTAGATAGACTTAGAAAATATTTGACACGTTGAATGCTGGACGTTTTTCGACAATTTCATTTTCGTTGAAGAGATGTTTTGTGTTAGAATTGCAACTTTGTGCAGTAGAAATGTTGAAGATAAAAATAGGTGAATATTTTAAATTATCTTTTAAAAGTTACAAGAAAGTTACCTTCATGACATTCAACGTGTTTATGTTCTCGGATTTGAATAAGTTTTCTAGATGGAATAATATATTTTGATAACTTGTGGATAAAATGGTATTAAAATTTTACTAGCTTATTGTACCCTATAGAACAGTGGTTTCCAAACTGTTACTGTGGCTTTCTTAAAAATATATATAATTTTGTCCTCCCCCTCAATTTAATATTTTTACACCCCTTTTGGTTGATTTCTAAACAGAGGTTCCTGCTATTGCATTTATGAATACGCACCAACCCTTGTCACCGCAGACAGGTATACATTATTTCAATAAAATAATAGTTATGCTTTTATATCAATGTAAAATTACATTTTAATTAAATTCGTTACGCCTGCCTTTGAATTTATCTGCCCCTTCCTAGACAGGCGCGTCTCCCAGTTTGGAAATCGCTGCCGTACAAGCACTAAATTCATTTACATAAGATTCTATCATCCCTTAAAAAATGACTTTATATAATTTAAGATAACGTTACTTGAATTAGAAAATCTTACTTCTACAAGATCGAAACGTTACCGTGTACTTTCGACACTGTGACTGGATCGTCGATCTTTGAAACAATGTAAGAGCTCTTTTTCACGTACCCACAAAGGACCAGCCGTCCAACTTGTGTAGAGTGAAAGCTCCTGCCACAATGTAGCACAGCATTGCACCAAGACAAATGCTGATTGGTGCGAGTATAGTAACGTTAGGTCTGTCACCGGAACCAAGACTCGACACTTCGTCCTTCGGGCTGGCCTTAATTTCCACTGTGCTCGTGAATGTTGACGCATTCGCGCGGACGTAAAAGGGCTCCTGCAACTGCAATTGCTGCTGCTGCGCCAATTCTTCCTGCTGCCTTTTCTTCCTCATTCGTCTCTCTTTTTCCTGCGTTCGTGTCGAGTTAAAAGCAACCTTTAAGATCGATGTTTAAAGAGAAAATCGGGTCTCCTTCTAATCCAAAGATCGCTTTAATTGAACAAGCTTTCTTTTTTCTTTATTTTCGTTGGAAGGAAGTTTAACGGGAATTTCCTTTTTTATGTTTTCTCTCTTTCTTGAATCGATTTGCAACGTTCTATTTGTTGAAAGGAATTTTATGAAATTACTCTTGTACTCACCTCCATTCGCCTTTCGTCGTAGCAACAATAGCCGCAATTCGAACAAAGGCAGCAGCAAAGGGCACGTGTAAAAACACCTCTCGCACACCTGGATAAAAGACCACCCGCACTCGACAAGTAAACGAGGGTTAAAGGGATCCCGAGACTTGCGTAACCCATGGTGGCGACTTTGCCCCATGTAGATCTTGGCGCTATGCTTCCGCAACCTGAAACAAGAGAATTATTATACATTTAGATGTAATTTAAATAAATATTTTAAATTATTGCTTTGTATTGTGTTGTATTTTCCCTCATTTTTTATTGACTAACATTAAAACTATCAAGGCGATCAAAATATCCGGTTACTATTTTATTTTTAATCCAAAATGATAGAGTAGCAAATATTCCGCTTCTATTTTATAAAACGTGGATTATTTAATCGAATATCTGCTTCGCCTCGTGATTTCCCTTTTAACAAAGTACATATTCTGTATAATTAAATATAACAGATATTTTAGTCTTCTACTGTTAATATCAAAGAACTTGAAACCTGATAGTATACGAAGAGTGATGAAATCTTTTACTATTTTTTCGAATTTTACTTTTTTACTACCTTGTCCAATTTGAAAAGCCAATGTGATGTTACAATGCGACAACTCCCGACACGTTGATTCTCTACCTTCAATTTTACATCAACCCCATCGTCCAACTTTTACGTCAACTTTATTGCAAGACCTATTGCCGCAATAATTCCCATGTCGCCATGCCCAGTAACACCGTCACTATTTATTCCGTCCGAATAAATCGTTGGTCCATGCATAAATAACAAAGAATCCTCGTAAAAATATCGTATTCCGCTGACCATAAACCGGCGACCTTCGTTACCGCTTAATCGTAATCTCGACAAATCGACTCTGCAACGAGCATCAAAATTTATACGAAATCCAAACGCGCTAAGGCTCGTCGGTATCTCCCGGAGCGATCGCGGAAACCATGATTTTCCCTCCAAAAAAAAGGTAAAGAGAGTAAGATATAAACGAGAATTAAAGAGACAAAGAGAGATATTTAAAGTGAAAAAAATCGACAGACTGGGAGATAGAGAGGTAGAGAGACGGGAAACGTGGCAAATCGATTCCACAATGCCGCTTAAGATAATGGATCGCTTATTGGAATTGCTCTGGACCGTGTATGATAGCGGCAGGCTTCGAGTGCATCGCCGATGGAATTGCAACCGCGGAACTGCACGAGGCCCTATTCGTCACTGTCGTTCCGCCTTATCGTTTACGACGGTCTGACCCTTTTCCTATCCGTTATCTCTTACCATTTGTTAGGGATTGCGCTAGATTGTCAGTTGGATTTTTATTGACACTGGTATAAAAATATATCGTTTAAAAGTGTTTGCAATATTTTTATACGTTCGTCCACAACTATTACGCAAAGGTACCAACTGAGAACTGCATGGTTCTAAGTGCGTTTCGAGCCATACATGATACACGTAGGAAAAAAAACATTTTTCCATGGCGATTCGTAGTATGGTCCGGTTGTTTTGAAATCGGAACTTTTATCCCCTTCGTCACCCCATAGTTTCACAGAATTGTGGAGTATAATAAATCCACCGCTGGTATCATAAACGTTTCCCTGTTTTCCAGATAAGTGTAGGATTTTTATTGTCTTTCCGTTTCGCACTGCTGCTATTTCTGCAAGAGTACTGTAAATAAAACAGCAAAGGGGAAATCATTGGAACGGAGTTATGGCCAGTGTTTTACGGTACTGTAATTACGACGGGGTTTCGGAGGAGGTTGAATCGTTCTTGTCGTTAGGTTTAACGTTTGTTAAGTGCGATTTAAAATACTTTAATGGGTCCGGTGGAGTAAACTTTTAACAAGTGAAATATATTCGCAGTTCCACGGGCGACTGTATTGTCAGCAATAAGGCTTCTTCCTTCTGTTAAAGTTGGATACAAAGTTTAAAACTGAATATCGTGAACGGTAAATGTAGTGTTTTTCATTGCTGGAAGGTCTAAAGTCGATAATTTGAAAAGCTGTATTTATCAATTACTTTGTGTTGCACCAATGTGCATTAATAATATTGAAGAAGACTTTTTAGAACGATTAAGGTTATTCGAGAAATTTGTTTAGTTTATTATCAATTTTTTTGTCCGGTCTGTGAACCTAACAGTAGATTTACCAAAGGGTTCAAAATGACGTCTACTGAATTTTTGTACAATTTTGTTGAACCTTTTAGGGCTGCACCATGTTTAATTTTCTATATCTACCTTGTAAAACGTGAGAGATTAAGTCAATTTAGTGTCTTGCATATTTCACTCTCTTTCTTCCAAACCATTTATCTTGTATCTTTAAATGTACTGAATTAATAGTCGGTAGATCTAATATTAATACGAAAAAATCTCTGGCCTTTTGTTTCCGAGTCTCGGGAAGAGTAGTTCTTAATTTTCTCATAATGTAATTACACCTTTATATGGCAGAAGTACTTTGTACTAATACATACAAATTGAATTATTTAACAATAGTAATAACCGCCCCACAATATAGAATCTACACACTTTTTAAAACAAAGTTTAAGTATCTCGAAACGTAGAAATGAATGACTTATACCGATGTTTATTGGCTTATAGACCACTGTTATAATGCAACATTTTATATATGCAGTACTTAAAAATGAAGAATTATACAGCACTCACTTTATGGAAGGTTAGATACGCCACTGCCCTCGATACGACATCTTCAACGCAGGTAATCATATCTGAAGTATATAAACGACCATAAAAAAATGAAGTTTAATATCTCACCTCGGAGAAATTCCCGTCGATACGGGTCGGTTTTATTTCGTTTATAAAAGATCCGTATGTACGAGCTCCTCACTTGAAATTGCCTTGAGCGCAGAAGGCAAGCCAAGTTTTATTAAAATGTTCTCCATCGCAGCCGCGCAAGAAACAATAACACATCGCGATCGTACGGAAAAGATATTGATAATAATCCATGACCTTCGACAGTGACGACGGTTTTGAAAAACTACTTTGCGAAATTCTCACGAATTGTCTTGAAAGTTTAGAAGAACCGTTCCTCCTGTAGTTTTTTCTTTCCTGTTGTGTTACTTTTCTTGATTAAATATAACCACGCGGGACTTACGAAAATAAATGGTCGAAGAGGAACGCCAAGATTCTTCGAGGGCCGTACATTTATACGCTAGTTTCTTAATGCAAATTTCGTACGTGGCGGAAAATCATGCATATTTATGACGGTTCTTTTAACGAAATTACTCTGTAGGTTCGGAGAACATATTACTGGGGAATCTATGAAAATCTTGTAACTATTACTTCATATGCTGTGCAGGAATACATATGCAAAATAATGTTGACTTGCTTGCAACGCGATTTGCTGATCCTGTAGATTTTTATTTTGTATGTCGGAGACAACAATGATTGGAGGAAATTGCGATTTGATGGAATTTTATTTTGTTTTGTTATCCCTTTATTATACTTTTGCTCCTTGATTTCCGTATTATTGGAGTTGGAATTAAAGTGTTTTTTCTTTCTATAAAATTGGAAAAATTGAATTTAATAGACGTCAATCTTCCATGGGAAATTAATCTGAATTCACTATTTCTAATTTCGTTTTTAACATTTATTAATGCGCTATCGTGTGCCAAGTCTCAAGAAACAAGACAAAATTCGGATTATAGAGAGTCAGTTAATAATACTGTTCTTTGGATTTCAGTGATTATAATATATTTCTAGTAAAACAAACAAGTATCTCCAAGCAAGATCGATGGAATATCGGTAATTAATTAATAAACTGATCGGTCAAGCATGTGATTTGTAACATGCTTGCAGCTTAATAAAAAAAAGTGTACTATATCGAAAATGAAAGTAAACGGCGATCACGGCTCGGCTAACTATATAAGTAGTACCTCTTACAAACTTTCTTTCCTTCGCGAAATCCTTTAGGACCTTCCAAGTCTAATCATCGTAATTTCCTCCTCATACTTGCTCATTTATAAAGCTAAGTACTTATCAAAACTCCTCTGCTAATGGGAAAGTTTGCTGAGAGCAGTCTCGAGTAATATGTTTTTCAACAAATTCATCCAACTCCGATTAATATCTCCTCTAACTATCCATATTTTCTGCACGACGGAAATTGCTGAAAACCGACGTAAATTCCTTCAAATTCAAACGTGACGTTAACTATTTGAATTTCGAATCATTTTTCAAACTCTCCGTCAACTGAGGGAAACTCCTTTCGTTAATTCTCTGCAACTGGCAATTCATTTCTATTTCACGACAGAAAAAATACCATTGAAATTGTTCAATTCCAAAATTCCTATTATCTACAAAAATTAATTTATATTGCAATAACAAACTGTGTCTATTAAATCTCAATACAGTATTTCACAGTATTTAAAATATTTTAATTTGATTGCGCTAATCGAGTTTGATAAATAAGACCGGAATTTCATTTCGAACGTCGCTCAAAGCTGAAACACTTTCAGTGTGAAAATTTAATCGAGAACAAGGCTCGATGAGAAATCAATTAATGGAGAGAGAGATCGTTAGACAACCTCGTACAATACATCCGCACAGAAATTCGTGGAGTGTCGTTGAAAGCGAAGAACGACGTCGCTGTCGAAGTTTATGGAAACTGCGTATGACGTTGCAACGTCTCCGTAACGTGCACTAAATAGACCTGCAAGTTTATCGAGTTACAAGGGTTTTCGAAGGCCCAAAGACGACCGGAAGCTCACAGCGTCCATTCAGGTTCCTTCGGTAATTACTCCTTCTCTCTGTCTCTCTCTCTCTCTCTTCTCTCTCAACTTGATTTCAATCGTGTCAAAACGACGGCACTCTTCGGTGCATGTTGCCTCGTAATAACGTCTAAGGAGATTCTTCGTTTTAATACGGCCAAAGCCAAGTGTCTCGAAGAGCAACTCGTTGAATGAAATAACTTTGAAATACTGTCTTCGTTTGTTTCGAGTTGTAAAGTGGTTGGTACCGTTGCTTCTTTGTGTCTTCGAAACTTTCAAGGGCTTTGCTCGAAACGTCGATCCTGATGTCGGATGATGCGATTTGATTGCTGTTTTCAAGTACCGTCATTTACGCGACTATTTCACGAAAAGGGTGCACGATTGTCGGAGATTTTGTAGAATGAAACTGTTCTGTCCTTTTGTTGGCCTCTCGGAATTCAAACATAGAGAGATTACAGTAGTCGAAAGGATTATTAATGTAATCGGTTTGTTCATGGATGCTAACTATCATATTCCTTTTTAAGTATATATTTTAGATTATTATTAGTGAATAAAAGAAAAAAGGAATTGCAAGTAGATGGTGGATAGATTATTATGTTATCGAGAGCAGATGTTTGAATCGAGAAATATCGAGGGTATTTTAATTCTTGAATACGGTGTACATACTGTTAATAGAGATTATCAGCGTGTTTCTCGTCGAAGGCTAATGAAGCCCCGTAAGTACTCGGTTTTAATACCCTAAGTACCCGGTTAGTATGCGATCTCATCGAAGAGTAATTAACTGCATTCAATACGTTCTCAAGCAGGTACCCGTCAACGCAAACTTCCAATTTTCGTAACCTAATTATCGCTCGCAGGTCTCAATTAAATGTTGTTATTAACATAGTAAATTTAACTAGTTCGATGTAACAAACTTAAGATATTGATAGTATTATAACATATCCTATATTACGAAGAAACAGGCAAATTTTCGATCATTCAAATGCGATCGAGAAATTTGAAGAAATCTTTGAACGAATATACGATATTTCACCAATTTAAGGTAAAGAACGTAATATGAATAATACGCGTTACGTGCGCTTTATGGGCATCGTTAGAATTCCCCTTGTAATGTGTTACACCCAAATGAGAATTTATAAAGTAGACAGCCATTACAATGAAACGACGGTACCTTTTTAACACGATTAATAATATCATTCGTGCGCACTTTTACGGACATCAAGTGCACGACATTACATTTACTAAAGTTGAGTGCAATTTCACCAAGTGTTGGAGCTCCTTGATGTACTTAGTCCTCACTTTTTAATCATCCTGGCTGTCAGTAGAATCTAATTACGATGATGAAGTATTTCAATTATCGCTTTGGTTGATTTGGAATTCTCTAATTTCGCAGTAACTGCAAGACCCCATTTCTTTGCGAGTTTTTCCTCCAAGGTAAGAAAAAAGTATCAATAACAAGAAAGAACGATAAGTATCGTCGACTTCCGGTATGTGATAATTAGTTGGGAGTACCAAATGCAATCACCATTACAGAATTAAGTCTTTAACACAAAATTTTTGCTGAAATTTGCGATGCACAATTGTTCTAATGCTTCGCTCTCCAATTATAAACTAATCGCCCGAGCGCACAGTGGTAGAAACTCGTCAAACTGTGCCAAGCGGCGCAGTGGCGCTTTTTTAAATCTGCGATGAACCGTTGCGTTGAAATGCAGCGGATATTTTTGACGTAGAATCTCAAAGGAACGCAGACTCATAGAGAAATTGCAGTTACATCCCAAATAATTTAACATTTTGATATACCTGAATTTTTAAAGCAACTTTATCCTATCAAAATAGGAAAATTTGTTATTTTTTCTATTTCTTTCTATCGATCACTTATACCCGCCACCTTTAACGAACTATTTCAAGAACAAAACTCTTTGGCAGATCACAATTACATACTTCATTCACGCACTGGCATTGTAACATTTTAATACTTCATTAGTCGAAGAATAATTATAGTAATCAGTATTGCAGTAAATATTTCAATCAAACGGCATTCTATTGACAAAATTGTTTGAGACATTAACTTGCTGTAACAACCAAACAGAATGATGGTCAATTCCTGTAATATTCACGTGCCACAAGGACGTAACGCAACAGAAAAAAATGTCCATCTCTCCGCGACTCTTTACCCTCAATGTGCACGATGTCCATCGTGCATTAAAACATTTTTCTCGGTTGGGAGGAAGCCGAAACAAATTTTTGCTGGCCGCTTTTCATAAACAATGCAATGGTGCTCGGGCGAAAGAAGAGGCGAAAAAACCTGGCACGAACTAACGAGGCGACGGTATTGCAATAAAAAACCTAACAGACACGGGACACGCGAAGCGGAACGAAACGAGAAACGGAAGAGACGGCGGGGGATTATTTATTTTGCACGGTGACCGCAATCCGCGGCTGCATTTTCCGCGAGACGACCGGCCAAACTGTCTGGAAAACGAGGAAAAATTACATCGGCGAAAATAATAGACCGTGCAACGGCATCGGGCAGATCCCCTAACCGGTTTGCACCTTGCACGATGAGCAGAGCCCGCGATAACGACGTTCCCCTTTCTAAGCGTCGACGTAGACAATGAGATTGCACTCTTCCGAGCAACGCCTTGGAAGTGGAAGAGGGTCCAATTCGTTTATGATGCGGCAGATAGGTCTGACAGGGTATCAACTTTTAATAGTTCCTTTCATTATGGACTCTTTTCAATTTTTGTCTCGGTGCATGGCTTTTTAACGGCATTTTTGCGCTTGGCTTTTGTTCCTTCTTGGAACAATTCTTATAGGATTTGTTACCGGTGATCATTTTTGTGTATGGGTTTTGAATATTAACACTTTGTCGGCCGCATGTCTCATCAAAATTTGTTTGCTTGGCGCCGGTAGGACTGTTTCAGATCATTCCTCTTGTCATAAATCGTCAAGTTTTACTAATCTCATCGTCAATTCTCTTGAGTTTTTAATCCTGTACCTCTATTTTCATGAAATTTCGAGGATATATATGTATATATGTAAATCTATGTAAAATTTTTTTGTTTTATATATTTCTTTACTTATATTTTGCGCACGACACCACTGTAGTGTCGCCGGCCGTCAGGCAATATTTTGCGAAGGTCACCACTCTGGTGTCGCCGGACGTCATAGTGTTAATTATTACTATGTCGTAGCTAAGTACAAGCAAAATTAATAAGATATAGGACGGCCCAGAATTTGTAATGAAAATAAATCTTTTGTATTCTTCGGTTTTAATTGATGTAATTATTTCATCCTGCAATTTGAAGTTGTAGGACGGTTGCGAATCATTGTAGCTTTGATATATTGATTGAAAATTTGAGGAAAATCTCTAAGGGATGAGGGGAGTTTGGACTTAAGCTCACTAATTGGAAAACCGAGTCTTCAATTTCGTGCATGTCATAGCCCCTTGAATCGCTGTTTTCTTAACCCTTTGCCCTACAATGACGAGTGATACTTGTGATGAGATAATTGGGATAGAAAATGTTCAAATTTTGCAAAACCTATCAAATTAATAATGTTATTGAATCCCTACACGATAATATTATTTCTACAATATTAATATTACGTTAAATTATACGATGTAGTAAGAATTACTGATCAATTTTTATTTTACTAATTAAATTCTGAACTACAGCGGAGACAGTCTCAAAACGAATCATAAGGTAAGGTGTTAAGCTTCATTTTCAATGAAGTTTCTTTCATCCATATTTAATGCCCGCAAAAATCTAAAATTGATCCTCACCTTACCATCATCCCATTAAACTCCACAGGCGATTCTACATACAAACAAAAAAAAAAGTTGCTATATAAAGTCCAGTATCCCGAACATTTCTATCCCACATGCGTTACAGTAACGTCAGGAAACTGAACAAAAAGGTCGAATAACGTTTTAATCGATCGACTACATTTTCACAGGATATGAATTATTCCGTCGAAAATTGCGAAACGGTAAACCACGGAATTTTTACGTCAAGCTTTCCAAGATAAAACATTATCGACCTTACGGCACACTGCTGGAGTAACCTTTCAACGGAATAAAATTCATTTGAATATGTAAATCCCGCTTGCATTCGCAATCGCAGAACCTCACCCAAATGATGCCGAAAAACTCATTTTCAACGATACCATCGAGCTCCACGGTTATGCATCCACGATGAAAAGCGGCACTCTCGCACATCATGATTTACGGATCCACCGGCGAAGAGAACATCGAGGAACAGTCGCCTCACCGGGACGAATTATCTTCTGGCAGTATTTACGCCGTGGTTTCGGCTGTTTAATTTAGCGCTCGAAATAATTTGCATACGGCAGGACGTGGCGTTTTCGTCGTGCAATAACATCTCGAAGATGAGCCGCGTGTTGCGTTAGGCGAATACATTGCACGCGCAGGCGACTACCCAGAGAGGACCGTGGTGCAACCCCTCTGGAACCCGTCTTTGTTGCTCTTTCTCCCCGACCCTCGCCAACCCCCTATAGCCTGTCGACGGCCCTGCCACAGGCTTTCCAGGATCCGACGTAACCCCCGAGGTCGTAACGTTAAGTCTCTCTGCGCGAGGACCCGAAATTAATAACGCGGCCTGGCGCAAATACGGTGCACATAATTAAAGCGATATTACGATCTGGGACAGACTCTGTATCGTCTACCAACCCGGCCACCATACCGGAAGATGTTATTTAGCACTGTTGGCTCAAACTTGCGCGACGAAAGCTGCACACGTTCTGATTTAAGATTTAGCGCTTCTGAAGAATCGCGTGCTTCTGTGGTTGAAAGATTCCATGACCTGTGCGGTTGTTTTGCGAAATTTTATTGGGGGAGTGAGTTTCAGATTAGGTATAATCCTTTATTGTTATATTATTTTAGCACGAAATTGATTTTTCAGGCAAAACGGAGTGTCGAAGCTTGGGATTGACTAATTGGGGGGTTGAATCTTTAAGTCCACATCTGTAAAAGGTCCAAATCTGTAAAAATCTGTAAAAACAATAGGTCTATGAGAAATATAAATAGATCTATCCTCTTTTCTAACAGCAATATTTAACACTAGATTTACGGAAGCCGTCAAATTGACAAAACCAACGACTCAACCTTCATAAATGCCTACGAAATGAGCTATCAATTATGCAATCCTGAACTTAGGAGCAATATTATCGAAAGGCAGAGGGCAATATTTGTTGTCTAGTCTTGCTCCTCCGAGGTACAACACGAAGTGCATAGTATACTCTACACCATATACACCCTAAAATCGGAAACTCAGTTAATACAACTTTTCGAGTTAACAAGTAATAACTATTCATAAACGGAATATCAAGCAGATTAAAATTTGCCGCTCCATGGGTACAGTTAATTCGCAGTCCACGGATCGATCCCATTACCATTCAGGATGATCACACGAGAGGGGGTAGGTCGGCAACTCCTCGCAAGCTCGAAAGGGAGGGCAAAGCAATTCCAAAGGTCGAGCTTTTGCGGCGACAAAGTGGTGTCAGGTTTATAAAGTAGGGGCGCCAGTGAAAAAAGTGGCCTCGGGCGCGAGGAATATACGCGGATGTCACACCACCACGAAAGAAGAGTGCTGTGCGATAGGGGTCGCGATGGTAACAGCCACCAGCGTGTTTAGGATGAATGGTGAACGCGGAAACCAGGAGAGAAGAACGGTGAACAGAGACAGGGTGGAAGAAAAAGAGGTGGAAGAAAAGACGGCGGAAGCGTGGCCGACAGGGTGTAGGGGGTGGGGATTTCAAACGAAGACCTTGCAAGAGGCCTGATGTATGAGATACTCCTTCGCGGCTGTTCCTACGGGGAGGCACCGTCAGGGAAATGTTGCCCCATAAAATATATCTCGAGCGCTGGCTTATGCCGCGTGGAAGCGGGCAAGATGTTTCTACTTCATAGAAACGCTCGTGCAGGGGGTGCCATGGTGAGGGATAAGGTTGACGATACGCCGGGAGTGTAAATCACCTGGGAGCCATTCGATGTCTTGCTCCGTTTCGCAGCTCCGGGCTGTGAAATTGTTATTGGGCGTTCTCGACGAGATGTCTCATGGCGCAATTACATCTTTTACACTCGACAAGATTGAGTGTTAATTTTATTTCATTCTTAGGTCATCCAATTTTCCTCTGTATTAAGTCTCTGAACTGAATTGGAAGTACGTTGCTTGATTTGAATAGGAGATTATGCTTAAGTTAGTATAGGTTTGAAAGAAACATGGTGCGTGGCAAAATTGAGAATGTTGAAGAACAGCACCATATTACAACTGATATTTAATTGATCGAAATGGAATTAAGTTTGGTATGGTGAAAAAGGTTAGGAAAAATCGTGAAATCTATTTTGACGGTGGGAGAAAAAAGAAGAAATGGGATAAAATACGAGAACATTACAGAAAGGACGTAAATCAAATGGAAGTTATTCGACGTTCCCTTCGTAATTCTGTTTGATGGTGTCGCATCTACCGAGTTTTAGTATCATTTTGACATTAATGCGAAATTTCTCCTCACGGAGTAAGGTGATTCGCCCTCATCGTAAACTTTCGTCTACGACGCAACGTTGCATGCATGTCCCTTTATTCTCGTTTGTTCCTATCTTCCCTTTTCTCTGTAAAATACTTAGTCATCGACTGAGTTTACGAACAGTGACCAATAAAATACTATTTTTGAAGAAAACATTTACTATTTCCCACATGTATTGCAATAGAATGAGCATAAATGATTATATTCAAGTACAAACATTTAATATCAAAAGCAACACGTACATTTAATAACGATGCATTTCGTAGAGCTCTGCAGTTCCAAGGAAAATAGGAACCGTACATTTCGTGGATTGGTTCACGTCGTGCAAGATGTTTCCATCTCATAGAAATGCCAGTCGGCAGCACAAGGACAAGGATGGAGGTGAAGGAATAACAACGCGTTGGAGGCGAATCATAAATCACGTTTGCATCGTTCAACTCGGTGAATTTACGTCGTGCATCCTGCCTATGAGGTTTGCCATTATTGCGGCGATTTTCGTATCGATCGTGAACCTTTTACGACCGAACGGCATCCTGAAAATCATCGATTTTCGCAAAGTCCACATCAAATCGTGTGAAATCTCGCAAAGAATACTACGGGAGATTTTCAATGGAGAAAAAGCAAGTAGGCGAATAGCGATAAGAAATTCAGCCACATTTCGAGATAGAGATAGATTAATAATTTTCGCGACATCGTAAGTATGTCGGGAAAATTTGGCAGAGAGCCAAGAAAACTGCAAGGAAAGATTTCCTATTATGTTCTATTCTATATTGAAGCCCGCGAGAGGAATCATTTATCAGGCTCAAAGTTGGACTCTATCCAGATTAGTTAATACCTGCTTTAATATGACGTATATTCTGAGCATAGTCTAAAATGGTTTCTACTACGCCAGATTTCAGTGGAATTAAATTGTGTCATCACGATATCAAATGCTTTATTCAATTAAATTTCAATGAATTGACCTCTCGTGCAAAACTTCACTTTCTTTTTTTCCGATTCTCTAAATTGACATTATTGTAAAGAATATAATGATATATATTTTATAAATCATATTGTTATTTTTATTATAAGTTGAAGGTTGTTTTGTTCGCTCGGTGACGTCAAATGTGACAGGTTGTGTATTTTTCTTCGTAATGAAGGACGGCTGTTTCTCGACGGGAGTTTAAATAATTGACTTCTTGTTCAAATTTTGCAAGACGTTTCGGTAACTGTATATTACCCTCTTCAGTCGTAAAATTTATTTAAAGAAGACCTAGGATATTTTTCTGTTCGAAGTAGGCCTAGGTGCCTTTGTCTCAGATGTTGGATTGTTATTTTTATATTTTAGAAATTATACTTAACTAAATGTTTGAATACTTTCAAATATAAATGGTTATGAAAGCCGGGAAGAAATTCCATATTCTACTTCTCGTGTACGCTTAATAAGACGACTCCGAATAAAACAGTAACGCAAACAAATTCCTTTCTTACTCCACCCCTGCGTGCTTTCTTTCAAGCACAATGTATATTTTATTCCCCGCTTAATATAGAATATTCCTCGCAGTATCGTCTTTCCAACGTCTCAGAAGTGTTTCCCTCCTTTAATACCGCACGCCAAGGAAAGCGCCGTTAAACGTCGACAAGGATCACGAAGAAGTGCACGAAAATTCCAGGGAATCCTGGAAAAATTTATGATCCGGATGTTTACCAGCGTGGAATTCTCTCAGGCTCGCACAGACAGGATGGGATACACGGTAGACCTATTTCTCTTACGTTTCTCATCCTCCCTCATCTCGTCACTTGGTGGATAGCTATTAGTAGTAATTACTGGAACAATAAGTCTCCGCCTAATACTTCCCTCCTTCATCTCCTTTTCATCTTTCACCACCCCCGAACAGCATTCTCCACCCTACTCTTGGCTCTCGAGGGTGTAAACTATCCTCTGCCTACGTTACTAAAACCTTCTCACCTTCCTCCCAACTTTCTCATACTCCCTTCATTTCGGCTTAGTTGGAATTAAACGACGAGAGGGAATCATTACTTCCAGCTTGATATTCAAGTTACTTTCGGAAGTCTCCTTCGCTGTGCGCGTGAAACAAGCGGCTCCTTAATTCCATTCGAGTTCAGTTTCCATGTAGTAATACGTTATTATGGTTAACGATGTTTTATCGGTGTTTATTGATGTGCTTGTCTCAAATTGTTGAGAGTATTACAAGTTTGGAGAACCTTGCGTTATGATAGAGTAGAGATAAGGCTTTTGTTTTGTCCTGCATACTTTGAATGCTAGATGTACCGATGATTCATTCAATGTATTCAAAATTATCAAGTTTGTTCGAAACGAATAAATAAAGAGAGTAGAAAATTTGGTCGATTCAATCGCTCACAATCTACAAGATAGATGTAGAAAATTGAAAAAAAACAGGGGTAAACATTTCAGGAACAGTTTCAAAAAATTTAAGGCAAGTCATTTATGACTAGTGGTAACGCTAGATCTACGGCAACTTTTCTCAAATTTTTTTCAAATCGACAGAGATACGGTACAGTAAATATTTCACACGTATCTTGTAACATACAATTTATATAACTGACAGAATTTTTTACCGTGATCAATCTTTATTCGAAGTACTTATTTAGTATATTTAAATGTGCCAGATTGTGCGACGGTACATTTAGTATTAATACTTTATCCTTCTAATATTTATAGAAATTATTGCAGTATTTAGGTTTATTAGGTACTCCTAATAAATAATAAAAAAAATATAACAATATTCCTTGTTATATTTAACAAGGAAGAATTTTATTATTGTTCTACAAACAACTCCGTTGTTTAATTAATATGTTGGAGCTTCAAATATCCGGGGAAGGGTAGTAAAGTCGTAGCTGTTTACGAAGAAGGATCTATAAATTGTAGGTTTCATTAAATACAGGAGGAAATTTTGCTTTTATATGCTTTTACAGCACAGTCATATAATTGGCTAAATAATCAAGCAAGAACGTTTACAGACGTTTAATTACAAATGATAAAAGTCATTTTAGTTAGAAATTACGTAAAAGGCGATCTAGGAGAACGTTATTGCCGAAAGAATCCCATTCCTTGAGAAGGAGTTTAGTTTCAGAGGTATGCGCGCAACAAAATGCGCCTCATTAACGTTTATAACCGTTAAAGAAGCCGGCACTCTCGCGAAATATGTCTTGTTACGCGCGAAAATGGCTGAAAAGTCGACGGAGAACTAGAACTAGCGCATTACGGCCTTTTTTCTCACGTAGGGTTATACTTTTTAATTAAACTCTTTTTATCGAGATTTTTTTAATGCAACCCCGCTTCTCGAGAAAGGGAATTCCGCACCTTTCCGTGCTTTTCTTTTTTCTCGACAAACAGCGAATGGATTACCGTGATTTTTGTTCTATCACAGAACCAAAGGGAAACCGTCGTTAATGTGCTGCCCGCAGTGTTTCCCTCCTCTTTCTATGGAAAGAACTGTAATTAAAATTTTATAATGTTATTCTACTAACGAGTTCATAAAAATATCATCAATATTTGCGTTCCTTAATGCCGTTCGCGTTGCCAACGAACGAAAGGAGTCAGAAGAAGGATAAATTATTATTACAAACGTTATAAATAATCACGGAAGCTCCATTATTTAATATGAATATTTTACTGATTTTCCATCCTCTGTATTAAAGGGAAAGGAATCATTTTTTCAACGGTTATTCCTGAAAATATCGTTAGAAAGCCTGTTAATAAAAATTATTTCTGCCGATTAAATGATATTTAAAACTTACTGATAATAACGAAAAATAATAAAATTAATTTATTTATATTATAATTAAATTAATACATCCGACAATGTCCAGCTATAAAGTATTATTTAGTGACGAGTCAAATCTGCGAAATAATTTACGACAAATGACCAGCTACTAGCGTTGCTAAAAAAGAAAAATATTGCACATGTAATACACTTAGAATTTTGACAACACGAATTGTCTCTTTCACAATATCTCTGCCCTACAGTTTAAAAAAAACATCTGGAATTGTAAACCCTTGGCAATATAATCGTAACAAAAACGAAAAATCTGAAACACTGTAAAACAAGAGCCCTGGAATGAACGTTGTTCACTGTACTCGGCTAAGCGCCACCATAGAGCTTCCCGGTTGAATTTCATCCTCAGAATTCGTCGAATGCAGAACCATTGTATCGTCGACGTATCGCATTCAAAGGTCCTAACTCCATTTACATGTTCATTTTGATCGACGCTTGAATTCTACGTGCTGCCACATCACTTCGTTACTCTGTTCAAACAACTTTCCCGTATAATAACACTAAGTCGTCCAAACCCTCCTCGACACCCTCCGTAACCTCGTTCCATCGATTCTTCGTGAGAAATTCATTACTCACCGTCAGAAGCTGTTGTAAATGCAGCTGTGCCAGTCACGTGTCGATATTATTAATAATAATAGGTGATATACTCTCGGAGTAACTACTTTCGTGGAAAGAATAAAAGAATACCTCGAATAACCCTCGTCACATGGTAAAGGGGATGAAAGTCCTTTGAGAAATTGTATAGTCGATTTTTCAAGAATAAACAATAGATTATTATTTTCATTTTTGTATTTGTCTGTTTTTAATTGTCTGCAGTTTTGGGTGGATCTCTAATTATCGAGATTGTGATAGGAAAAAATTTATAGAGGTAAAGGTGTATTTGAATTTCGAGTTTCTTTGCTATCTCCACACGCATGGTAGCCTCATGAATTATTTTACAGCGTTACTATGCATATTACAATATTGTTTTGGTTTTCAACAAAGGTTTCCGTTAACGACGAGTTTGTAATATTTTGTTACGTTGATGCGTTACCAAGTAATTATTTGCTTTTAAATTTTCCACGTGTATCCTGTACATGCTGAGAGATTTTAATCAATCAAATTTTTCTCTCCTTCATTTGTTTCCTTTTAACGTATTTGTTTGACATTTTTAAATATATTCCATCAATGATTGAAGTATTTAACGGTAATCATAAATTACAAATTCAGTCATTTAGCCCATTAAGGACTATCATTCTATAAAAGGAACGCTGAACACGACATTGTAATTTGAATTTTTGTCTACGTCAATATTTTCGAGTGGTGTAATACACGAATGACGTATAATTACATACCTGCAGTTGTTTAATCGGTTTCGCCGAATGATAAATAAAGTTTAAAAACATTAATTGGAAATAAAATGGCTGAAGGTAAATAATTTCATCCTTACCAGGTTAATCGATACACTAAACAAATTTTCAATTCTACCACAAAAGAGAATCGAACAAATCAAGTATTAGAATCAATTTCAAACATTTCCTCTCCAACAGAATCTCAACTAATTCTAATTGTACGAAACTTTCCCCTAAAACTAGCTCCATAATTCTTCTCCTCTCAGGGCGAGCAAAATTCATCAAAAGCACCTCTGAATTCGTAGCCGCGATTCAGCAAAGGCCGATCATCATTTATACCGTTCTCCATACACGCTGGCAGGTTTCTCGTCGACTCGATTTACCCCACTTCTTTTTACCAACTCCAAGTCCGTGGTTTTCTTCAGGGGTTTCAGTTAGAATAGGTCGATAGTCTAAGAAGGCTCAATATTTGCTTTGTGTTCCACTCTGTATATGGGAGCTCCTCGTTATCGGAAGTGTGTACACAGCCGGTTAGGAACTCGTCGATCGAATGTGGAGGAAAGAGAGAGTAAAAGAGAGAACGGAAGGGTTGTCGAGTGCAAAATTATGATAATAGAGCTTGATAACTTGGAGGTGCACTGATAGCGGATTTTTTTTTCCATCATTCAATCTGGATATACCGTTCTCTGACCCTTGGATCGAACTTGATTGAAAGGTAATATCAAAGGAATGAAAGACTCTGCGATTACATTGCAAAGTTACTTTGATTAGAGTGTATTTTAAACTATTCGGTATAAAGCTTGTAATTGTAGCTTGCAATTAATTTCCATAGAGCTTATTTAATTTTTAGAATTTTATATTTCTTCTTTTTTATTTCAGTTTCTTTAATTTTAAATTTAATTCTTTCCAGTCCAGTAACTTTGTTAGAGTGTTGCTAACCAAGTGTAAGTTAATTTTAACCCCTTGCCCTACAATGACGAGTGGCACTCGTGATGAGGTAAATGGGGTAAGAAATTTTCTAATTTTGCGAGACCTATAGAATTCTATAATAGTTTCCGTAATAGTAATATTATGTTAAATTATACGATATATCAAGAATCACTTGTCAATTTTTATTTTAGGAATTAAATTCTGAATTATAGCGGAGGCAGTCGCAAAACAAGTCGTAGGACAAGGGGTTAAAAGCGAAGTAAGTCAATTCACTACATAAAATGTTGAATTCTTCATTCTAAAGCAGTTAAATAATATTCCTCATTACTATCAAGACCATTTATAAGTATAAATAAATATGTGACTGAAATCTGTCCAGTACAATCGGACAGTGGACCTTAATACGTGAAGTGGACTTTACATTTTATATTATAAAAATGCTGTCCAACGATTTAAGTTTACTATTTTTTTGTAACAATTTTAAAACAGCTTGTGTATCACGTTTACATTTTGAAATTCTATGTCACGAAAAAGCAGTTCAGAGTTGTACGTTTTGTTGGAATAAAGTTTTCAAAGAAAATTGCAAAACTGCCAGGGGAGAAAAACTGTCGGCCATACTGGAGACATTTATAAACAAACATAAAGTATTCCCCTATGAATAAATATGATTGTAAAACAAGGAGTAAAGGATAGAGTCAAAAATGTACGACAAAAACAATGTCACCAGTACAAAGAAAGACCTACCGTGGCGATCCTGAAAACACATTTATAATCCACGCCGCAGAACGTGGCATTGCAAAATTGCAGCAGCAGCACCGGCAAGCATCCGTGCAGAAAACGCGGAAATCGCCTCGCGCCGGAAACTGTCGTGTATTTGACACTAGCTTGGATTGCTCGAGGACTCTCGTAAACGTGCTTCTCGTGCAAGTATTCCTCGCTTAAACTTCCCATTAACGAAGCCTGAGTTTCGCAAATTAGGACTCTTTAGAAATCGATCATTTACGCTACTTAAACTTCTTACAACTTTTACACATCGTATTTCTTCTTTTCTAAAGTTACTACTGTATAAAATCACTTTTGCACAATTACAATTAACACTAGAAGGACCGACGTTAAATTTATTACACTTAAATATATTAAATAAGATCCTTGGACGTAGAGGAATCAAGGGGTGGCAAATATGATCGGTTTGGTAATCTGTGTTTTATAAGATCGACTTAGAATTTCTAGCCTAGGACTCTCAGAATTTTTCTTCTAGAAATCTGAACAAATCATTTTAACTTGCTCGGTCGTTCTAGTGTTAAACACATTTTGTTTGGCGGTAGAAAAATTCCAAAAAATTGTTTTACTTATTTCTCTCGCTTTGAAAATACACAAGTGATTTCTTCACAGTCTATAAATCGTATAGTTTATTTGTACGATATTCGTAGACTGTTTGTTATCTGTGATTTAACATCATGATTAATTTTAATAGAGCTCGCTGCATCATATTATTAATGTGTTCTTATCATCGTTTAAATCTGACCTATTACTAGAGGTTGACAATAAATACAATTCGAAAAGCAGGAAACAACGATAACGTGAAGTGAAAGATTTTTTCGAAATTATCGACAGACACGTTGAGTAGTTTGTATATTTAACGAGGTTGCAGAAAAAAAAATCCGTACATTCCCGTCGTCCCGTAAACGCATGCAAATTCCCGGGATATTAAAAAGCGGTGAATCCAAACGCGGAATCACATTTGTCGGGGGTTTAAACCGATACTGCGTGTAATTAAAGCGTACTATATCCTCCGGGGATAATGCCGATTTATACAAATTAAATCGAACTTAAAAAGCACTATCGCGTGGATTTTAAACGGCTTACCATAAAGCCCGGATTTGAAGTTGTAACTAAGTTCTATATATTGAAAATTATCCTAAACCATTAACCAACGAGAGATTCCTTCCCGTGAAAGTTTCCACGAAATAAATTACATACGTATTAATTCTATCGGTGTAGCTACGCGTTTTAAATCAGATATCAAATTATAACCGAAAGCTTCGAATGTGGATGAATACGAAATGAAATTTCGGTGTAAAACGATACCGTACGAAGACCCACGTTATTCGATGAAATATTATAACGTGCATACGAGATAAATTTCATTCGGCCGTGAATAGTTTCGAGCGGAAAGCAATCGTACTCTTTCGTATTTGGTTTCCATCACACTCGGGACTTGTGGTCGAATAATTCGAAATTTACTATTACGCGAATACACCCGCGAATCCGTGGGAATTTGCGTAGGGCAGCGGAATTGAGTCGAACGGTATAAATTTTTGTCAGAGCAAAAGGTAATTAGAGCTCTTTGCGCCCGTCCAGATTCTATGGATTTGGAATTACATGTAAAAAATGATATTTACGGCTTCATATGGATTCTAGATTTATGGGAAATTCAAACGCGCTCGAAACGTGACCACCAACTGCGTAAAAATCATCGGTCGACTTTTTCAAATTAAGCACCAATTACATCCTTTCACGTGGAACATGTCCCCATTTCACTTTTATTACACAGAAATAAAAGGGACGTGTCACTCCAATAATAACGTTCGTTCGAAATGCAAACTTCACCGTATGCATATTAAATGTAACCGAATATAACAGATAGAACACCAATGATTTGCAAACTTCCAATTTTTCAGACTTCTCATGCTGACCAATTACTATCGTTAAAATCAACATATTTTTATATTACCTTCAACCCCTTGTCCTACGATTCGTTTTGTTACTGTCTCCGCTATAGTTCAGAATTTAATTATTGAAATAAGTATTGAGCAGTGATTTTTGATATGCCGTATAATTTAATGTAATATTAATGTTATAGAAATAACATTATCGTATTCCGTTTCATTCTTGTTTTCCATTTAATAAGTTTTGGAAAATTGAAAAATTTTCTGTCCCAATCACCTCATCACGAGTGTCACTCGTTGTGGGACGAGGGGTTAAAACAAATTGGAGCAAATCAAATAGCAATAAGAAAGTAAAAAATATGGTCTTTTCACCAATAAAAATCTAACGTTATCCATCTAAAATTACAAAATTCTGTTACATACCCTTGCAACTTTCTCTTTTAAGGACATCTGGACTTTGTTAACACTAGAACTACCGGCGTTAAATCTATCATATTTCAATATATTAAATAAGTACTTCGGAAAAGAAGGAATCGAGTAGCAGAAAGGATGATCAATTCAGTGAATTATGTATTTTGTGATGGACGCAGAATTTTTGTTCTATGGCTCTTCTATGAACTTGGAAAATTTGTGGAGAAAATTGTGTACCAGTCATTTTGACTGGTTTGGTAGTTCTAGTGTTAACGTACCCTGTTTCGTTTCCTCTTAAAAGAAATGGTTACGTGACTAATTGTAAGTCGAAAACAGCAAACTTCGCTGATGGGCCTCAAGGGCCTTTCTCCCATAAATTCACTCCTTCCTAACCAACTCGCTTTTCCGAAAACTACCACCTCTACTCTCTCTCAGCAACCAATCAATTCCAACGCTCACACCCTCGCAAATAGAATTTCCAATTTTCCAACGCATGACACTTTTCCTCAATTTACCTCTCTTCCAAAATCCCAACTCAGAAGGAGAATAATATTGACTTCCATCCAGTAAACCTCGCTCTTAATATAAAATCCAGTTAAATAATAAAAACTTTACTGTGTAAGACAAAAAAACCCTTCGAATTACTTGGTTCTCATTCTTCGGGTTTACGACAATTCACGACAACAAAAATTCCATAATACATCATGGTAGGATACAATGGCGATTAAGTATTGCACATTTTACCTTCGCATTTTGGTTACAGCCGCATTTACGACACCAGTGAGAATACGTCGTCGATTTCTCCGTCCATACATAAAACAATTTCTCCAGTAAAATACGAGCCTGTATTTCATGGATTTTTCCAGGGAGTAGGCGTAAAAAAAGAAGCAATTTGTGGTGCGCGTATAAGGCGAGCCATTTACCAATTATTTCTCACCCTGCCCTCGGTGTTTTCTTTTTCCTCTGGCGTTCGGCGCTGCACTGTCAGTACGTTTAGTGCAAGTACCATCTGCATAATATCCACTCGTAAATCCAGGAAAAGCCTCCTGCCGGCGGTGCTGTTCCGGGCACCAAGGCTGTGTACGTACGAGACTGCCGGGATGATCCCTCGGATTTTATTTCCGGCCTCTCCTGGGAATATGGGGACTCACTGGTGCGAGTAAAGGGCTCGAGAGAGTGTGAGGTATAATATCGGCATTAATTATATTACCCGCCCGTAATACGCAAGCCGCTTTACTGTCTAATTATTTCATGATTGGGACACCCCTACCTCGAGAGGCTAAGACTACCCGATGAAACGCATCGCACTCTCCGTACTTTTCTGGCAAGATGGTTTTAACGGTGTTGGCGTTAATACATTCTTTAAATCCTTGAACAAGATTTTAAAAAGTACTTGAAAATTTTTATAGTAATTTTTATCGTTTATGATGCCCTGATATGCATGGTATTTTAAATTATTTTGTTCCTGCGTAGTTTTTTTTTGCTTAATTTTTAAACCTTTATTTTAAGGTGTAGGTATTTGCGAAGGGTTTGTAAATTTTTATTTTTGTGGTTCACGGCGATCCAATATGCTTGCGATTTTTACTGTGTTTAACATTGGATTTACGGGGGCCGTCAAATTGACGGGTTCTTACTTTTTTAAAAATGTTTCTCAGATTTATAGAGAAACAGTACAGATATTTCAAGCGTATCTTGTAATACAGAAGTTATTTAACTAATTGCATGTTTTGCCGCTTTCTGTTTTTTTTATGGCACTTATTTAATATATTTCGTAAATTTTTTAATTTCGGGGGA
Organism: Cerceris rybyensis; assembly: GCA_910591515.1. Lineage (NCBI taxonomy): Eukaryota > Metazoa > Arthropoda > Insecta > Hymenoptera > Crabronidae > Cerceris > Cerceris rybyensis. Next base: position 5,173,719 of record OU342794.1, read on the forward strand.
TTACAACAGACTTGTAGTAATTTGAGAAGTTAGGTCGTGTAATTTTCGCTGTTTAAAGTACATCGATGTGATTAAATTGCAAGCGGATCGATTCTCGTTAACGACGCTCTGCGTTTCCGTGTGATTTTCCTTGCCTTTATTATTCATCGAACGATAAGGTCTAAATATTTGCATTATTAATTGTAAGTCGCCCGTAGGTTCGTCTTTGAGCACGGCTTGTAGGAGACTTTAATGGAAACTCTTAAAAGACAGTGCATGCCGAGAGTTTTCTAAGTAAACGATGTAACGGTGATCGATACTTAAAACTTGGTTAAAGTGTCGCCTCTCTTGAGATAATACGGAATTTACAGACAGAATCCCGGTTCCTTTCTCGGGCCACCAACTTCCCTTTATTCGAGCTCGTTGTCCAACCTTGCGGTGGTGACTAACTGCCTTCCTTTACCAAAACTTTGTTTATCTTTCATCCCCTTTACTCTCTCCTCCACCCCGAGGGAGACATCGGAAACTGATCCAGAAAGGAAGCATCGAAATGTTTGCAAAACATATCACAACTTTTCGAGAACGAATCTTATCAGTGATTACACGTGGAGTGAAAAATGAAACTGCAAACATTGATATATATTGATTCTAAATAATATTACTCTTCGATTTAACCTTCCAATTCTATTAAATATATTTTGTACTATTTTTTACAAATCCTGTAACGATTTAATCTGGTTCGACCAGGTATTACAATTTGAGCCGAGTAACAATAGACACGTAAAATTCAACATTCATAACAGTCGTTATTTGATTCCAGAATTATATGGAATTGATCTCTTACAATTTCCATAGGGATGGAATCAAATCTATCGTACTAAAATTTCATAAAGTTTTAAAAATATTTTCACTCCTATTCCCGGTGGTACTCTAAGTAAATGCAAAATGTGCAGAAGTTTTTTTACGCATCTTCCTTTACCTCGGTATATACACCACGTCGTATTACTCGAACTCGTGGCTATAAAAATATTACCCACTACGAGTCCTCGTTGGAAGTAAAAAATACTCAGGTCGAAAGATTAAAAAATATTTTATCCTCAGCATACACACCGTTAATAATCCATTTGTTAAATGGAAACTAATCTTTCACCGTGTAATTCTTTATATTGCCTCCGGCGATACGCGAATCGGATTGCTGCCATGCCAACCTTTTTTTTTCACGCAATTTTTCGTCCACCGGGGGTAAAAAAATAGCGGATGTTAAATGTAAAATAAAAAATAATACATTAATTTCAATCGCTCGTATAATACGGTAGAAACCCTGGATAAAAGTTCTCGCAACGGTATCTCGGCGGGAAGTTTGAAAAAATTTCAAGTCATTAATCTTTCTTATCGTCCACCTACACCCCCCGCCTTATTCTCTCGTCTCCAAGTTGAACGATATTCTAAAGAAACTTTATTAGAATTCACGTTGTCTCTGTCCTATTTTAAATAATAAACCTACATCCACCAAGTGCAGTTCGATGTTCCACCATATACGATCAGGCTTTAAAATGTCCGATATTAAAATACTCGATCTATATTCAATGGCATGAGAATTTTGCAGCCATGAGACTTTCTCAAGAAATATATAATACTTAATGCGTTTGCGGTGTGCACAAAGAGTACGCCTTATTTTTCATGCTTCGACGGACAGGCCGAAAAAGATTGCACGGTGAAGCCTAAAGTGTACATCCACTTTTATCCGCTGGCAGAGATCCTTGCAAAGACGTGGATCTCTCTTTTTCCTTTTCTTTCCTTCTCTTTTCCTCTCTGTGCTCGTATTCGCCCGCGACGATGATATCCGCGCGACGATACCCGCCGGCTAAAAAGGGATTACACATAAAAGCGAACGCAGTATTCCGCCCACATGAGCCATAAAAACATAAGCTCACTCGCAAAGGACTATCTCATCTTGTTTGTCTCGCGCTTGTAAAAAGGGCTTCGAGCTGGGAGATAAGGGCTGCAAGCGTTACAGGGTTATCCGGACGATCACAAAACCAATTCGATGAACGGAAGTCCCTTACTTCAATCGACGTGGAGTCTTTGTGGAAAAATGGATTTTATAGATATTTTTGGATTTCTGATTGGATTTTTTGATAAATATATTGTGAGATTCTTAGAATAGTAATGGTAGACGTACTGAGACAGTTTGAACGTTTGGTTTACTGAATTTTGGAAAAGTTAATTAATCTTGTAATGGTGGGAATGTGTTTAATTTGATGCATTTCTGAAAACACTATAGGAAGCTATGGAGTTAGTACAGTGGATATGGAGTTAAAGTTTTGGATTTCCAGTTAACGGATTCGTGTTAAAATTTCCCGTTACCTTTGGGAGATTTTCTCTATGTGACATATCTTACAGCTTCTGGAGTTTGAAACCCATCCAAATAATATTTCGTAATTATAATTAGTGTAGCAATTTAGGCTAAAAAATATGAAAACAATTTGCTAAACATCTACAATTTTTTTGCAGATATAGTGCTAAGAACTTTATGGTTTTATGATTGAGGAACCTTTTATAGTGAATTGTGAATTATTTTGACATCTGAAAAATATCAATTTAATGAGTCAATTGCAAAATCTCAGTAACATTAATCGTCTATTAAAAGTTTAAGCGAGATATTCACGGTACTTTTTCATTTTGTACGACGATTCATCTCATAGGCGTTCCAAAAAAGGGTACGAAATGGTAAAACCGACGGATTTTCCGTGCAGGGTGCGTCGAAAGGTCTTGTGCAAACTTTGAAATTGAATTGGAAAGCGGTAAAAGTGTTCGGACAAACGGTAGTACGAAAAAGGTTTCTTTTAATTATACTCGATTGTATAGAAACTTGTATCGGTGTCTCGAAATTTGCACAGGACTTGGGTGCACACCCTGTACATAAAAGGGGAGTTGCAGGGTGGCGCGTGCAATGATCAAAGAGAGCTTTCGGTTGAAATGAATGCAGAAGTATCTCCCTCTATCGTTCGAACAAAGAGAGTAAATTCTTTTGTGAAATAAAAAACCAGTCGCGATTTGTTCGAGGTACGAGCCCGCTGCCCTGGTACCGCCTATACGTTGAAAACTGTGAAATCGTTTGAATTTTTGGAAAATTGCCGCCGCGCGTAGAGGGCTGTTCTGAGTCAGAGAGTAAAAACTCTCGGAGAAACGAACGACACAAAAGTACCGATGCACTCTTCAACGAGAATATGGAATTTAATTAAGACCGACCTACGATTTTGAGATTTGAATCCGCCAATCTGGAAATGACGTCGAAACATTTATAAACGTACAAACACGACAACGTGCATCACCGGAAAAAGAAAAGATAAGAGAAACTCTCGGAGAATCTAACGACAGAAAAATGCCAGTGCACTCTTCGACGAGTATAAGAAAAATTCAGACCGACCTACGATTTTGAGATTTGAATCCGCCAATCTGGAAATGACGTTGAAAAAGTTATGCACGTAGAAATACGACGACGTGCATAATTGTAAAGAGAAAAGATAAGAGAAAACACTCGATGAACGTAATTCCATCGTCGTACTCTCGCTTGTAAATTATTCAAGACATCTCCGATTGATTCTCCAAAGAATTGCAGTCCTTTGATGAAAAAATCGCTATCTAAATCTAGGAGGAAACGTTTCAAACATAAATTATTTAGCTTCGTAGAAGAATGTCGAAACAACGACAAAATAGATTAACCCCTTCGGAGAATAGAGGGTTAAAATAGTACGCGAGGAATTCACTCCCGTACCGTGCGGGGATTTTGATTTATCAATTATAACCGATCGATAGTTTTCGCTGATTTCTTTTTTTTTTCATAGCTGCTTCGATTGCGTACGGTAAATGAATTGCCATGGAATCGTTTCGTGTCTCCGTACTGCAGGTGGATGAAAGGAGAGAACGCATGGTGCGCCGGAAGTACACAACAGAGTTACGACGAAAACGACACCGTTCTCTCAAATCATTTTGAGCCAGCCGGAAATTCGATTTCACTTCGAGCGCGTATTTTTTTTTCTACCTCTGTTCACCGTGCATGCCGACAGTGTATTTGACATTGGCTGAGAAATGTGCACACTGTGCGGCGAGCGTTTCGAATTTTCCAATCTGCGCCGGAACGCCCGAGCTGCCATTTAATTCGTTGCATCGGGTAAGGCACGAACGCATTTTTTTTTTCTCCCCATGGCACGGAATTATTGCCGGCTCTACGATTTATGCAACGACGTGCAACGCGAGTTGCGATATTTTGTGGAAGGAATGTTTATGGGGATTATATTTTTATGCGGATTAGAGGATTTTTGATTGCGGTAGAATCGTAGGGGTTGGATGAAGTAAGTTAGCGGAGGGATGGTGACGATGAAGAGGCAGTTTGGTGTTTTCTTTACAGCCACTTTGTCATTTAAAAAGTCTTTAAGAGGGTCATCCCATGTGATAGCTATTTTTTCACTCCCTTTAGGAATTTTTTTTTACGAACCATTGAAATGTAGAATCTTGGAATTTTTATCATATGTTTATTGATACTTTTGTAATCTACTGGAATTTTTTTTACTGACTTTACACCGTTCGAAAGACACTCATGCATTTTTTACGACTGCCATGATTCCAGAAGTTTCGCTCATCTGTGATAAAAAAATCAAATGGCATTTTAATTTGTAAGTCTAAGGTTATCACCGGAACTAGAATAATTTTGATATCTGTCATAATTTGTTTAATTTCTAAGTCTCTTGTTTACTGTAAACCTTAGGTTTATAAATTAAAACGCCGTTTGATTTTTTTTATTTCAGATGAGCGAAACTTCTGTAATCGTGCCAACCGCCAAAAATACATGAGTGTCTTTCGAAAGGTGTAACGTCACTTAAAATTGTTATTTTTGCTTGCAAAAATTTCGACAGACTACAAAAGTATCAATAAAAGTGTGGTAAAAATTCCATGATTGTATACTTTAATTATTCGTCAAAAAAAATTCCCAAGTGAAGCAAAAAAATAACTGTTACAAGGAATGACCTCCTTAACTTGGATAATTAGAAACATAAACTTGTAAGTTGTTAATAATTTTTTAATCATATTAGTTACACTCGACATTTCTTCAAGTTCGAACCAATAGATGTTAAAGTGTGAAAGAAAACCTGAATTGCATCCTAGAAATTTTTTCAAATTACAAGATACAAGAATAGTGCAATTAAAGCATATATTTAATAGAATTTGTGTCTTCCTTTATTTATTTAAATTGCCCTATTTTTCAGTTCAAGTAGATTTCAAATAAAACACTTAAAAGCTTTGGGAGCTACTAGCAACAAAATTAAAGTATAATTCGGAGTGCAAAGGGTTAAAAGGTAAGTATTTGTTAAATTCAAGGATACCAGGAAGAGAAGTAAGAACTTATAATTGCAATGCATTTCTGTTTCACGCGATTAATGTTAAATTGTGATCAGAAGTTTCTTTGCCATAGCGGAGAATATTTCGAGGGATCGAGGGTCATTCAAAGGGTTACGATTGTCGATGAATATCATCGAAGAATCGAACAAAGCACTTGTGCGAATTGGAAGAAGCGACTGGATTAATTAAAGCATTTCGTTAAGAAGCAAAGGATCGCACAGAGGTTCGCGACGAAGTTGTCTTTACAATTGGAGAACAATGAAAATCTCGTTGTTTTATGACGTTAAGGACAATGGAAAGTAATTACGTCTTTTTTCTTTTCCTTTAAGAGGAAGAGTGAAACAATTGTCCTGGATTTCATTGTTATTATTTTTACTATTACGTTTCTCCTTGCATTCTTGTCATTTGCGATCTTGTTTTGCAATTTACTTCAAGTTAAGATTGCAGCAACGGTGTTGTCAGTGACACAATCGCAGTGTATTTTTTAATGTGCACTTTTAAAATTGCAAGATTCTTGTGTCACATGCAATTATAAATTGTCAGTTTTCGCATTAGAATTAGAAAATAATTTTTAAACGTAACTGCTAATATTACCAGTGATAAAAATTAATTTAGAATATCTTATTTTATGAGAAATAATGTTTTCTTTATGGTAATCATAGGATTTCTCAGAGAACGAAATCGGAGGAAAATATTTATAAGGTATGCCATTAAATCAACGTCGTAACATTAGCTTGCGTTACTGCTAATACGAAGGATCTCATATCCATTATCCTTCATTAGTAATTTATATCTGATTAACGTTCCAGTAACGACACTGGTAGATTATCTCTCATTAGTAATATTATTCGAGCATATACTATGTTACTATTACATGTACAATTATTACAATAAAGATTATATAATAATATCAAATTTCAAGTACGTTCATTTATTCACTCTAAATCTTCTATAATTTATTCAAAAAAATTCTCCAAAAACATTCCAAAGAATCGTATCGAATCCAAGATCCACCTGAAATTACATCATTTTCTTGAAACTCTAGTACAAATAAAATTTCTTCCCAGAAACTTAAACTCCACGTGTATACCCAAAGGAACGTCCATTTTACCAATGAAATAGAAACGCTTCGTTTCCTCGGCAAATACGAAGTAACATGATTTTTCGTCCGCGAATTTATCGTATACCCACGATAAATCAGCTTCCAAGAATAATTTCACCTGGAACTCCACCGGATTCCCGCTGGTACACGTCGAAGATCGCAATATTTCTCCGCTTTTCCCGTCGGAAACTTCAGCGGACCGAATGCAACCATAGCCTGGCCGATTATTCTTTCTCCGCTGAGGGAACTTATTATGCCAGGCCGCTCTTTCTGGTGCGGTTTATTTGAATATTGCTACGTGACCGTAATGCATGTCAGAATTCGCGCGTGTGCGTGTAATGTTTGCATCATTGACCCACACTACTCTGTGTATTGTTCACGAATAAATGTGTGGATGTACGTATCTACATGGGCAGCCACTACGCACGAGGGTTTCAACGTCGATTATACGAGGTCGTAGGTCGAACTCAATAACCTTTGCTGGTAGAAGTCTGCGAGGTGGTTTCAACTAGGAGATTTTACGACAGCCGATAAACAACGTTCTGAGGGAAAAAGAGTTTTAAACTGCGCGAGGATGTGCGAATTTGACAGGAATTTATCTTTGTTAAAATATTCAAGAATTATGTTTGGGGTGTTAAGCCTTTGCGTTATGATTTTTTCTGTGACTGAATGTGTAACGATTAACAATTAATTGGTGAAATAAAATTTGATCAGTGATTTTTGATACCTCGTATAATTTCTTTATATCCCAAAAGTTTCAAAATTCTAATTAATAGCATGGAACGAATTTAAATACTTTTTGACCCACTGGTATTTCCAATTTGATGTATTATGGTAAGCTTCAAAATTTTCTATTTTATTTAACGTATTACGAGTGTTACATGTTGTTGGAGGACAAGGGGTTGAATGTGGGTGGATTTTTCATACATTGGTATTTTGTTTGTATTGAAGAATATTATAATAGTTTCTTGGTATTTTGAGATTTAACGGGGTTAATTTGATAAAAGTTGTTTTAAGCAAGTGATAAGTACTTAAGTGAAGTTGTAAGGCACAAATTTTTTAATGGCTGTGGTGGACAAGGACGTAAAGAATTACACTCGATATTACTGAGCCTCAGTTCAAATCCTGCCTTGTCACATTTAAGAAATTTGTCCTAAAAAATATTTATTTAATACATCATAGCCTCAGTAACTTAAAACCCATCTAAAATTATAGCATTCGCACAAAATAATAATTAAAATTGAAAAATATCGAACAAAACCAATTTTTTTTAGAAAATTCAAAAGAGTCGATAATTTATAATAAAGCTCGTTTCAAAGTTTCATTTCTTATCTCCAATACAGTATCAGTAATGTTACAAAGTAAAAATTCTCTATTCAATAAAATTTCTCAAGAAAAGTCAACATATTCTTGAAGATAATCATGCATAAAATTCTAAAACCTAATTAGCATCAAGTAAAAGTACATATTTCTATATTCAAAAATTAATTCTCATTAATATCGTTGAATTTTAATAAGAGATTTCATTAAGCTCTAATGAATTTTTCAATCGAGACCTTCCGCAGTTGGGAACAGTTGGTATTTATGTATAAAGAAATTTTTGTCCCAGAGGGCACAAAAAGAGTGGAAAAGGAAGTCCAGAAAAATTAAGCGAACTCCGCATACGCTTCGTGTAAAAGGTGTCTCCCTTGGCGAATGGAGAAAATTCGTACGAGCATGTCCGTGTCGCACTGTCCAAATAATGTAGAAGCCAGCTACAACCCTCACCCCCGTCGACCTTGCGCCACGAATTCCGTGTCGGCCTGTTTGCGTTCCATGTATGCTGTCACCCTACTTCTCGCAAAAATGTGCGACAGGAAGCGCTTTGAGAGCCAGATGTTCAACATCCTTTCAGCCATCCTAAAGATAGTATACTCTTAACAAATAAATTCATTCAATTTACCCTCGGTAAGTCAGGCAAAATCCTTTGACACAAATTCGTAATTTTTCGTCGTTGAATTTGACGACCTTGTTCGTTATTCTCTCCAAAAGCGCAAGCAGAAGACTATGGTGGGTAAGGAGGTAATGATTCAAATTTACAATTAGTTAGCACGAATTTAAATTTCCTTTAGACACTATTTAGATATTTATGTATGAGCTGTTTCCAGGCCAAAATGATTTAATCAATTTTTTCACTTGTTTAGAATTTAAGTATTTTACTGAATTCGAGCTTTTTACGTTTATAATGAATTTTGCTAAGATTAATGATTGACACCATAAAATGAGAAAATTTGTTAGGCCATCGAATAAGAAATATTTTATTTTAGAAGTTATTAACACTAGTTTTACGAAAGCCGTCAAGTTGACGGATTCCTATCTTTTTAGAAACGCCATCAAAACTTATAGAGACGTGATACAGTAGATGTTTCACGCGTATCTTGTAAAATGCAAATTACTTAACTAATCATCTTCTTTGACTCCTAATCCCTCTATTTCCAAAGTCTTTATTTAATATATTTCACGTCTGTAAATCAAGTGTCAATTTTATATCCCGTAAGATAAAACTTACATGTAATTATGCATCAAAGAATTTTGAAAAAGAATGTAGGTATACCATTTCATTATAATTCTTCATTCTAGTTTTTATAGAATTAATCGAATTGGCAAACAAGTGGTTCATATTGTCTTGACGATTCAGAACCCTCTCGAAGAAATATCTATAACACTTAAATGCAAAGAATATACAACAAAAAAATCAAAGAAGGGTTAATTTCATTCTAAACTTTTCACGACACGAGGGTAAGCAAATTGATTAAAAACTTTTACAGCCAGGAATTGAAAAAGCGAAAGAGTGTCTCCACTGAAACGGTGCATCGTCGCATTAAGTAGAACGAGTCGGTACATGGTCAGACACGATTACCGCGCGTCCTTTCAGTCAAACCTTTCCGATGCTCTTTCCCTCGGAGATCATCAAGAAATACGGCAATCCGATTCGTACACGTCACGTCGAATTCAATGGGAGCTGTACTATCGTCGGTAAAATATAATAATCCGATATATGAGAGCGTACAGAGAGAGAGAGAGGATCCTCTCAGAATGCACTTTTGACGAGCAATAAGCATGGCCTCATTTTATCATCCAATAAGTTTTATAACCTTTTGCACGAGTAATGGAGAACCAAAGGGAGACCCATAATATCAATAACCCCTTCCACCAGGTCATCCTTCCCTTTGTCTTTCCTGTTCCTCCCGTCCCATCTCTGTCACGCCTGCGGCTCTTTGACTCCCACTTTGATTTACTGGATTAATTTCCTCTCTAGCCGCCACTCCGTTCTACCTATATAATCCTTATTTCGTGATATTTGATTCCAAGATTTCCTAGAGCGTGATAAATTAATTTCTTCTCATTTCTATCGACCTCTTACACTCTTATTACCTACCTTCCTCATTCGTTTACTTCAAAGTACGATTTTCTGTATCTCTCGTAATCAGAGCGAAAGAATAGAATCTAACATAAAGTTTACATTTACACGATGAAATTTCATGTTGAAAGTAACAAGATATAGGAACGCTTTTGTTAAATAACATTTCTCACTGGGTATTCTTGGTTTCAATTTTCTCTGGTCTCCATGAAATACAAGATTCATTCGCCGTCATTTCGACGTATAATTCATGCGGAGTCGCATTCGAGATTTTCTGAAACGAACGAAAAAGGGGAGGAGAGAAACGGCAATAACGTTTGTACAGGTTGTTCCACGTTGGCTCGTTTCACGTGATTACGCGCCCCTATATTGCTGCGAATGAAAACAGGCGCCGTGCCCGCGAGGGATTCCCCGAAACGAGTCCCGTGAATTGACATTAATTTTTATGGAAATTCACGGTACGACCCTGGGCTATACAAGTGCGAAATGCAGCGCGACAGAGAAAGTGGAGATGTCACTTATACACGTCAGTCGTGTTATCAGTGTTCAACGAGGTGCATAGGTATATGATCGTATACGTGGGATTTTCGACGGGTGGAAAGAGACGTATCTGTAAATGACAAAATGGGTATTATACGTGAGGAAAAATTCGACTGAAATTCATCAGAGGGGATGAATCGTACTCTGTATTAAAATTGTACCATTACTCTTAATAAAGGATCGTTTGTATTTGTACAATACAAGGAAATTTTGTATTCTCCGTGACCCTTTTGTTTTTATTGCTAACGAATTCCATGGAATTTATGAACGTTAAGTAACATATGACTGGTTGTATATTCGTACTGTTATTTATCCGATATTTCCACGAACCATGGGAAATTTGACAGGACGTCATAATGCATTTCCTGCGAGACGTTACATATATCCGTTGACTCATATATTCTCGCATATTTCACGATTTCAATTTTTATCTTCCACCTTCTGTCTCCCCGGGACCAGTCTTTCCAGCAGTCGCACCGTGATGATGCGGTATGTGAATCTACGAATAAAATTTTCAGACCAAGAGAGGCGGAAAGGAAGGAATGCGCTTTAAGAGCGCCACGTCAGACACGATGCACTGTATATGTCGCATTTCGACGACATCGCTCGCGAATGCACCGTGAAATTTCGGAGCAAATGTTCCTCGCAATATCGGCAAATAATGGATTTAATTAAACGAAACCATCGTGACTTGAAATAAAATCATTAGAAAATTTCAGTGTCGGAAAGAATATTAACACTAGAACTACCGGCGTTAAATCTACTATATTTTAATATATTAAATATGTACTTTGGAAAAAGAGATATCAAGAGGTGAAAAAGATGATCGATTCGGTAATCTGTATTTTAGAAGATCAACGTAGGATATTTCATCCGTGACTATCCTATAAACTTGGAGAATTTATGTAAGAAATTGAGGACAAGTCATTTTCACTTGCTTTGTAGTTCTAGTTTTAAGTCCAGTGAGAAACGATTGAGTGAAGTTCCATTGTTTCTATTCTCATTTACAACTTCAATATCCTTATGCCGATAATCTCTTTGAGTTCGATACACACAAGGGGGAGTATGTTAATCAGGACTCAATGAGGCTTGCAGCGGACAAAGGACAACGACTTTGCTTGAAATAAAATCATTAGAAAATTTCAATGTTAAGTCGAATGAGAAAAGCTTGAGAAAAGTTCCATTGTTTCTATCGACACTTATAATCTGAACATCCTTAAGTCAATAATCTCTTTGACGGACAAAGGTCAACGACTCTGCTTGAAATAAAATCGTTAAAAGATTTCAATGTCGGAAAGAATATTAAATTGAGTAGGAAAAGCTTGAGCGAAGTTCTATTGTGTCTATCGACACTTATAATCCGAACATCCTTAGACCAATAATCTCTTTGAGTTTGATACACACGATGGAGGATATGTTGTCAATCAGGACTCAATGAGGCTTGCAGCGGACATAGGTCAACGACTCTGCTTGAAATAAAATCATTAGAAAATTTCAATGTTAAGTCGAATGAGAAAAGCTTGAGAAAAGTTCCGTTGTTTCTATCGACACTTATAATCTGAACATCCTTAGACCAATAATCTCTTTGAGTTTGATACACACGATGGAGGATATGTTGTTAATCAGGACTCAATGAGGCTTGCAGCGGACAAAGGACAACGACGTTGCTGTTAACCGAGTGGAAGGGTAAAAGCTCTAACCGGTAGGTAGAGCTGTTACTCCCGGAGGCGTTTCTGGTGCTAGGATATTGGATTGTCTTGTTACACACCGTTCTTTCTCTTCAGCTTGGCATGGTTCGACGTCGAGATTCTAACCTTTACCAAACAACCCACACGACGAAAAGTGATACGGCGTGTTCACACTTTGCTCTTCCGTCCGGTATCTCAGGACGATGGACGGAACGAGAGAAGGAGCTGTCAGATCTGGAATTGCTTTGGGGATCTTTCGAGCGAGCCATGCAACGATGCTCTGCACTTTCTTTTGGTGGCACGACCGATTTTCTTCGAGCTTACAATTATCGGTGCGAAGAAACGTCACCTCTTGGATTCCACATTTGTGATCTTCTTTCTATTAAATTTTTTTTTTTATGAAAATTTAAATCTTGCGGAGTTGGGGAAAATATTAAAAAGATGTTGGTGGAAGAAATGTAGAATTTCGAGAGAAATTCAAATTTGGAAGTTCGTTGGTTTCATGTTTGGACATTTATGTGAAGTTTAAGTGTGAAGTTTTAGTAAAATTAAATTCCCGAATATGTTTTCCATGGGAGAGACACTTGTTAGTAATGAACGTAACATATAAAATAATTATATGATTATGCAATGGGTCGTTACTTTCTGTAATTACGATGATGATTTAAACATACTGTATTACATTTTTAAACGTATGGTCATGGAAATTAAAAATGTATTTAGTTTTTAAAAATGCAGCAGCAATTAGCTGACTATAAATCATGAGACACAAAGCTTCAATTAATTTCCCGTCGCTGAAATCTTTCACCTTTTTTGCATCTGACAAAGGAGATCCCAAAGAAACTGCCGGTGTGAAAGTAATGAAACAACATCGCATATATTCGCACTTTAATCCTTTACGACCTGCTTAATTCCAGGACGATTACCCTTACGCTTGCCATCCACCGGATGTTTCGTTCACACTTCCGAGGAAGTATATTCCACGGGAACCACACGTTAAAATGCATCTTCACGAGAAAATAGAATACCGACTATTATGCAGAAGCTTAATCTATTTTAAACGTTCTTCACATTTACCCTCATAATGTAAACTTTGAATCCATAAAAGTCTTTCAAGGTTCTTTCAGAACTTAACAACGTGTCTCTTTGATAACAATGTGCAATTTTCTAAAGCCGATTAACTGCTGCTTTTGCAAAGATGTTTAAATCAACCTTCAAGTGCATAATTATCGAACATTATTATGCTAACATTTAATACTACAAAGATTATTACATAAATACAGAAGCAGCTATTACGAGAGATTATGATTTTGTTAGTTCATTGAAATCTTGATAATATCTAGTTTGTTATCTTGCTAATAACAAGCTAAATCCAAAGGACATGATCAACTAAGTTTATATTTCAGTGTCAAGAGGAGATACAAACAAACTTTTATTACTTTGATCGGGCGTTAACTATTCTAAGAAATTTATATTTGTTGAAAAAAAGAAGCAAGGCTACAAAATGATCAAATTTGTGAGTCACTGTACCTAGAATCAGGGATTCCCTTTCCTGTACTTTTTCAACGTCATTTCTCCTAGAACCCAATATTTCAGGTAGCTTTTAAATTACCAAAGCTATAATATGTAAATCACCCTGTAAAAATTTCCCAGAGTTAACTAACTCCGAGTCCCTGACTTCAACTCGATGTCCACCGCACCCTCAAACTAACAAGGGTGGTTTTTCGAGCTCCAAATTTTTCCACGATAAGCAAATATTCCACAGCTCTAAAAAATCATCATAATATATTACATCTTGACCACTCATCCTCTAAAAAAACAAGGAATTCCACCATTAAGAAAGATTTATGCGAATTCATCCCTTGTATTCAAAAGTCCAAGTTAGAACGAGGAAGCTATACAAAGAGGATTGCTCCTCGTGCGTCAGCACTACCATGGAAATAAACAAACGGTAGATTTCCATGACACGATAGAAAGAAGGGAAAAACTATCAGCAGAAACGAGATGATAGCGAGGGGGGTGGAAAAGGGGCGCGACGGCATCGATTCGGCAAATAATAAATAATATCAGAACCGGCAGCCAATTCGCGATGTATTTTCTTCGAGGCAATCGGCACTCGTCGCAACCATGAAAGATGGTCGTTGCTTTGAGCGTTGGTTTGGAATCCAGTCACGGTGTCAGATATCGATTTCGTACGATATTACATACGCCCCGTTTCTCGAATATCGTTGCGAATGCGATACCAATGAACCCGCTCTGCCATTTACATGTAGTATCGTTATCCTTCCGTAGTCGCTTACTTTTTATTCCATCTACTCGAATCGTGCATTTAACGTTAAATGACGTGGATTAATCTTAATGTAAAACGACAATGAAATTTGCGAGGTGTTAACATTGCAAATGTTTCAAGCGGACCGATATTACGAACACGTGCTACGGACGATGTTTCTATTTATTCGATAATCCGCTGTTTCCACCGAGATCTGTCCTGTCTCGTGTTAATACGCTGGAACGTGTATTTCTGCCAATGGGTTTTTGTATTTTGCGTACAATTTCGAGGGTTGTAAAAATTCGCAAGGCGAAATAAATTGCAGGTTGGTTGAATGCGTGGAAAATTATTACTGTCGGAATATTGTAGGTCAATTCGCATAGATCTACCTTTTTATTAACCCCTTCCGGTAAAATGAGTCTAACATGTCACTGTTTTTTTATGGTATACTGCATAATAACGAGCTACACTCGTCATGCGACTAAAGTTACTGTTAAATATCATAATAATTAATTTAACACTAACTTTTTTGTTTAATTTTGGCATTTTTAATACTCCACAATGAATTATAATACACCACAATAATACATCCACAATAATATAATTTTAATTAACAATATGTAAGCATTGCAAAATGAAAGAAGCTCTTTTAAATAAAACTTAAATGGTTGTTTTATGCACAATTTTTCATTATTAAATCGCACCGGAAGGGGTTAATAAAGTTATTTGTTTTTAGAAGTCTAAATACACTAACAATTTTGCTAGGAAGTTTAACGTAACGAATGTAACGAAACCATGAAAGTATCACGGAATAGTGATATTGTTCGACAGAGAAGGATACAAGCGATTCCGTTACAATGATTGGAAATTCAGGAATTAACGAAATTTCCACGATCCACGAAAAAGTTTCTCTCAACGAGTTATCTTTTATCCCTTTCATTCCGGAATGGAAACCTTTGAAGGCCGACTTCGAAGTTAACGATTTCCGTTACTTTGCCGCTTTTCCCCATTGAATTTGGCGAGCTCCGTCGATTCTAAGGATGCAACGGTAACCACCCCTTCGTGGCATCGTCGAAGCCTTTAGAATCAGAAAGCGAGCGAAGACGTCTGGCTTTGAGCGCCATTAAGGTGAAAAATATTTCTCGTGGCAACCGGTCTACGGGAAAAACGCGTCTTTCTCACTTGCCGCTGTGGAAAATGTAACATTTTTCTCTCTTACTCTATCTTCTTCTCTCTTACTCCATCTGCTTTTTTTCCCCTTCGTGTTTTCCCACCCTCTTTCATCCTCCCATCCATCGCGTAAACAGAACCGAAACGCGTGTTCGGACAGAAACCATGTTCCACGGAATTCTTTTCGCGGTGGTTGTGCAAACGCATACATTTTATCAGAAACGGCGAAAAAATTACGATACAGTCGTGTGTCGGCCGCTCACGTAAAGCGAGATTATGCGGAATTCTCGGTGCAAACTTATGCAAACGCACGCCTCGCTTCGGGCGTAATAAAAGTCACGACACGCGCGTTCTCCGTTTTCCTTCGCTCTGCAATCCCATATCGGAGGCGTTACACCGCGCACGATAATTAATTATTACGGTTTGCAATTAGCTCGAAACGGATCTCAGCGAATGCAACACGACGATAAGTCATTCAGAGACTGCACGGTCATTATCGTGGACCTGAATTTACGCGGGCAATCGAATCGAGACGAGGGATGTACAGCGATAATTAATATATGCTGAGTATCGCTTGTTAAACCTACCGAGTAGTTGATTATGCATTGTTGCTTGGCATTATCGTCGCGAATTCTGAATAGTTCCTTGTTAGATCGCGTGTCGCTTCTACGATGGTCATTGACAGCTTTTTTTTCGCAGCGGTTAATTAATATTTTATTTTAAATTAACTAGGAAAACAGCGATGAAAATAGTTCAACATCACTGGGTTTCACCGGTTCTGTTACCTGCGCGTGCTTTTTTTAATTGAAGAACGAACGATCTTTCTCTCTGCTTTCTTTTTCACGAGCGGAAAAAAATGTTGTTTAATTTCGAGCTGACAATTATACGCTACAAAAAAAATGCAATTATTATTTCTACCTGAAATAAAAGGTAATGTAGCTACATGTTTACCAGAAAATTCTCAATCCTCGCGCGAGGAAATTTAGCATGTAACGATGCGCCAGGGTACATCGTGCTTTTCTCCCTGTTATGAGCGTTTTTCTTTCTTTCTGTAGCGAAAGAAATTCACGAAAATTCTACACGAGATGAAAGAAAGGAAAGCTGTATTGCCGCGTAGTCGCGAAAACTTTTCGCGGCACGATTGCATTCCATCGACCAATAACATCGGATTGTTTCCGATCGGATCTTTCGATTTAATCGAAGCCTGCTGGAAAATCCATTAGGAAATGGAAATGATCGTTAGTGCTCGTTGACGTCTCGCCGTTTTTGTCGGGCTGCTCGCAGCGGGGGATTTTCGAGAGCTCGAAATATCCGGATGAAAGTCGGGCGAAGTGTGTCTGACGGCTCAACATTTCGAGGCATTCACTTCGATGCGGCTCTCGACACTTCTTTTTACATGTGTGCGCAACGTCTCGTGAAATTTCATTGCTGTCATTAAAAGTAAACAACTTGAAAAATTACGATTACCTGCTGCCGAAAGAAAATCCTAATTCTACTTACTTCAATGAAATAATAAATTATTAAAAAAAGGGAGGGGGGTAGAATTGTTTTTTAGAATGGCATTGTGTGGAAAAATGATTTTGTTGATAATTGAATGTCGTCCAAATGAATGTATCATTATTGGTGTTGAAGCTGTTGATAAAAGATAACATAATGATCCAAAAGTTTTAGATTAATATCAGAACTATCGAGGTGGTCAAAATGAGTCGTTCTTCATGATTTCCAAAATCTTTTCAAGTTTATAGGAGAGCCATAGAAATATAATAGAATTAACGCTGGCAGTTTCAGTGTTAATCATCTTTGAAAAATTTACATTAATTTTTTTATAAACGATCAATATACTTTATTGGACATTCTTTTATTTAGTTTTGCAGGGTACGTTGCTGAATTTGCAACCATGTTGTTGTTATTGCGAAAAAAGTAATGGTAAAAGAGTTATATTTTAAAATAACCTAACAACTTGTGGAGAACCATGTATTATTCATAGAAATTTGAAAGGATAATAAGTATATTTTACATTATCTTTGTTAACAAAAAAATGAGGTGCACCCTTTTTTTAATATTCTGCCCAAGGGACTTTCATGTCGGTTATTGAATTCGCTTCGTGCCATGCAATGAGAGCAGCATTCACGTTATAAACAAATACAAAACAACGTGACTCCGTGTAAAAAGCATCGACATCGGTTTTTGCCATCGATATTTAATCGTCGTTCGATTGCTCTTGTAGCATATTGTATGCACCGAACGTGCATCATCTACGCTGCACCGTTTAATCGTTTTTCCCGAATGAATTTAACGACGATAGATGGAAAAGAAATAGAGTCGAACTTTCATCGAGCTTCATTTTTGCATCGATTTTCTCGACACGTGTTTCCATAGAATATAACATTATTATAGTTTGATACGTTTCGTA
This sequence comes from Cerceris rybyensis, assembly GCA_910591515.1. Taxonomy (NCBI): domain Eukaryota; kingdom Metazoa; phylum Arthropoda; class Insecta; order Hymenoptera; family Crabronidae; genus Cerceris; species Cerceris rybyensis. The sequence goes on from OU342794.1 coordinate 5,191,680, forward strand.
AATGTATCATAATAACTCTCCATTGATATACAGAATGAACTTTAGCCCCAGAACGTAGCAACTGACGAGTGAAGTCAGAACTTTGAACTTTCACGCAAGAGTTTATATTTTGCACGTGAAACCGCTAGTAGTCAGAATCAACGAGGAGAACTAGCAAAAAGCGAGACTGTTTCCTCCAAACTTCAAGTCACTTCTGCGATACGAAAACGAAACTTTCGACTACTCTCTAAATCCGGCATTTTCCATTGAATTATAAGTCCAAGATTTCCTTCCATCATTTAACAATCTTGGATTTATCGTTCCACCATGATCTACAATCCACTCAATCTATTTTCTTCTAAAATTCTCTTCTCCTCGAGAAATTAAATAACAAAGAATTTGAACGAAAAATATCCGATATCTTTGAAGAAAGTTATAAAGAAACGTTTATAACAAACGTTCAAGTAATTTTTCCCCGTCTGCAATAATTCCAAGCTACTATTTTCTTGAATAGCTTCGATAAAGATGATTTCAACGTAGTTAAAAAAAATATCACTTGATTGTAGTTGTTATAGCTTTACTTTCCATGATGGAACGCGAAATTCTACGAGAAACTACCCAGGTCATCCTGACAATTGCTCCCTTCGTCCTTCGAGGTTTAATAACGCTTTACCAGGACTCGTTCTTACGGTGAAGTTTCAGGCTCGAGAGGAGAAAGCGAAAATTGTCGTCAACGTCGTATCTGCACTCACGATGTCGTGTTTGTCGCGAGCAAATATCCGGCAAGTCCTTGACGTGTCGTTGCTTCGAGGAATTCCGCCGGGATTCACGGTAAAAAGAAACCGGAATGAAATGGAGTGCAGCGCGGTCCTTACTTCGGAAATTGCGATATTTTTGGCCTGCCGGGACTCGCCGAAATGTAAATCCTGGAAAAGTTCGTCGTCTAGACCTTTCCTGGGAGTAACATTTTTGCGCGAAGGATGCCTTGAATTTATTAACCAGTTAGCTGCGAAATTTAGTTTTAACCCCTTGCCCTACAATTTGGTTTGTGACTTCCTCCGCTATAGTTCAGAATTTCATTGATAGAATGAAAATTGATCAGTCATTTTTAATATATCGTATAATTGAGCGTAATATTAATATTGCAGAAATAACATTAACGCGACGCGCTTCATTAATATTTTCAGTTTGATAGATTTCGCAAAATTTGAAAATTTCCTATACCAAATATCTCATTACGAGTGTCACTCGTCATTGTAGGGCTAAGAAGGGTTAAGAATCCCTCGTCGGAAATAAAATCAAGCAATGACGCGTACATACATTCAAGGGCAAATGCTTCTGTTATAAATTTTAGAAAAGAAAGAAGGCAAAACGTGGAAGAACAATGCTTTTAATCGATATGAATTGACAATTCAATATTAAAAAGGTTATTGCAGTAGCACTTTGGATTGACGTGTATAGACGTCGAACGCAGTTAACACTTTAACTACCCTCGGCTCACCGGTTATCGGAGCTATTGAATTCAGTGAAATTCCATGTAAGTTTTAAATTGTAATATCTCCGAATTCTCAGACATATTGAATATTTAAATATCGATGTAAAATAGATAAAGATCTACCGAATATCTATATATCTATATCTTTATAGTTTCTGGATTGTAAAGATGTGAATTTAATACAAAAAGTTTCAGTTCAGTAGAAATGATGAAACTAGCGAAATACCGGTGGTGTTGAACGTGTTAACAGGTTTAGACACGAGGGTTCTTTTGATAAAGGAGCACACCCGTTATTTGGGAATTGTGGAATTAAGTCGCGTGGACAAAGTATGTCGTTTGGGAATTTTGTTTCGTTTATTTCAACCGGTCCGAGAAACCACCTAATGCTGTTCTCGTGATTCTTTTACGATGTTCATGAAATATTGACCATGGAGAGGTTTTGGAGTAGAATCTTTTGTCTTCGGACTGCGAAACTGCGGTGGAAATTGAAAGCCATTTCGCAGGTTTGATTTATTATACCAGAATAGAAGTGTCTTTGGAAGTAACTTTACTAAATTTTTCTTATAGTCTTTTAACCCTTTTACTGCCGATCGCAAAAACATACTAAATTAATGAAAAATGAATTTCAATATTTGTTGAAAATCTAGAACATTGAAGAACTAGTAAGTATTCTTGGGAAAATTTAAAAAGTCTGTTATTGATTGTAGACCGTAGTTTGAAATAAAAAGAATCGTCATTTGGCCTAGAATAAAATTGTTAATATCATATGGGCAAACTAAATAATAATCCTACAATTATCGGCGCTAGGACTGTTGCTATATTGGCATTTGACAATAAAATAGCTGTTATATGCATTATAATTCTGCGGGTAAAAATAATTTTTCGCACATTTTTCTGTTACTACTAATTTGCATTAAAATTTAGTTTCTATATCCGCGATTTTGCATCCATGGTAGGAAAAGTATCTCGTGAAGCAACTTTATTAAATAATTCTTGTATTTTTTTTTACACATTGCGAATTTACGGATAAAAATATTTTTTCGCGCCATTTTGCTTCTCCTTTGCGATTAATTCGCATTAGGAAGGGAATTGTTTCCATGTTTGTGGTTGCTACGTCCACGGTAAGAAACTAGTCGAGACTTGGTTACGTGTGATAGTAAAATAACGATATAAATCTCCATCGTGTGAATCATACAATTATAACGTCATTATTGCTACTCGAAGCGTGTACAATTCGTTCATTAATTATCAGACCAGTGGTATGGCATTAGCCGCAACTTGGCGCAAAACATTGTAGCTGTAGTTTCAGGATGTCATACCTGAAATTCATTAGCAAACTGCAATTGTCGGCAAAATTTCGTCGAAATTCGACATCCCGAAGACTGTTCGCTTTAACGAAGCTCATTTAAGTATCGAATAATTTCGTACTCATTAGTCTTCCCAGTCGAAATTCGTCTCGTCTCGACGAAACGAGTCCGAGAGGGTGGAGCAATAGCGAACGTGAAATTGATAATTAAATTAAAAATAACAAATCAATTTTCCATCGTTTTCAACAACCTCTGAAAATTATTTTAAAATTGAATATGAAATTGCTCGCTAAAATAGCATCGTAAACGAAACGTGATTTCGATGAAAATTGACTGCAATGTGGCAAAAAAAATTGCTCGAAGTACAACGAGAATTACCAATTATTATCACTGTATTGAGAGTATAGACAGGATCTAATTTATATAAAGAATTGCGAAACTTGCATGGAAAAAGTGTCACGACAAGAATAAAAGGGATCGATCTCATTGACGATGGTACAGCAATCGATAGATGCCAATTGAACTTTCTTTTCCGCGTGGAAAGGTGAAAAGAAACGCGAAGATCCCCAGGAAAGATAGCGGCATCCGGAATACGAAGAAAAAGATGCCGAAGAGAATCTTCATTCTTTAACGTCCACCATGGATTAAGGTGATTGATACAGGTCGACCCTTTCCACCCAAGTTTATTCTCTATATTATTCCAAAGCCCAACCAAGATTATTAAAATCAATGTTACTCCGATCACCAATCTTTCTCATCTGTCTCTTCGATTTTACCCTCAAACAATATATCACCCACCTTCTCTCCAAACTACATTAACACTAGAACTACCGGCGTTAAATCTATCATATTTCAATATATTAAATAAGTACTTTAAAAAAGGAGGAATCGAGTAGCGGTAAGAATGATCATTTCGGTGATTTATGTTTTTTGTGCTGGACGTAAAATTTTTGTTCCATGGGTCTTCTATGAATTGTGAGAACCTTTGGGAAAAATTGTGTACCAGTCATTTTGACTGGTTTGGTAGTTCTAGTGTTAAAAACAAAACCGTATCGATTTCTTCCCACAAATGACCAAAAGATTATACTTTACTGTTTCTCCTCGCAACACTTAACGCTATCAATCTCATCCTGGAATTCAGTGCTCCAGTAATCTACGAAAAATATGGAGGTTCGTGAAAGCGGCGAAGCTCGACTGTCGGAATAATAAATCGCGACTGCTCGTCCTCGGTCTCGCCACCCCCGGCTGCCAGTCGTTTTCGATCACGTCCGCTCTCTCGTAGCGCCAGTCTTTTCGCTTTGACATCGATTTTGTATCGGACAGGTAATTACAGGTTTCGAGTTATCTATGCGAATCCATCGACGGGACGTGCTTCGAATTATTATTGCACGTTTCGTCCTCTTTCCCTTTGCTCTCTGTCTTCTTTCTCCCTCTTCTCCTACTTTCTACAGGCTTTCTCTTTATTCTATCCTCTACAGATATACACATACAAGAGGATCTCCTGACCAACCCTTATCTCGTCGCTTATCGAGAGACATAACTCTGTTTCGTTCGAGAAGCACGCTCGCACGATCCAGTTCTTTTCTATTTCTGCTGGATCACTCCTCAGAATTACATTCCACTGGACAAAAATCGGCGACTCCATTCGCAGTGGGCTCGCAAACGACGAATGGTAAGGGAGAGGGTGGGATTTGGGAGAACATGGAGTTAGGCGCCATTGGTGCTGCAGAAAGTCGCGAAAAAGGGGTGAGTTTATTTCTACGGTGCCGCGATATAACTTCCAGCCGGAGCTCTAGCTGGGCATTAAGGAAGCGTTTCGTGGAAGTTTATCGGGTCCACGGTCTCTATGTGTGTTCGATTCTCGTCCCCTCGGCCATCTCTATGGTAGAGGATCGAAGCTTACCCTAGATTGCGACCGTGGGAGGAATAAGAAGGGGATGCGGGTATCTACTTTTTTGTAAATTACTCCCTTTATGCCGGCCAGGAAAAGTTCGATTCCTTGAAATCTACGTCGCGGTCGTTGCTTGTCGGAAGTACATTGTGTCGGTTAGATTTGTCGCATGGGGTGGAGAATTCTTTTAGGGAATAGGATGGACAATGTTTACTCGCGTGTGTGGGAGTTGTTGGTATATTTTGAATGGTATGAGTCTTGAGTAGGTATGGATTTAGAGCTTTGAATTTTCAATTAGAGGATGTGAATTTAAATCGTCGTCATTTCTAAAATGGTTTTCCTGTTTTACATTGTATTTGGTAGAGGGAAAAGAAATGGAATATTTTTGGTGGGATATTTCAGATGTGATTGATTATGAATTATTAAAATTTCGACAATCTAATATGGTCGATATCTAGTGTGCGCAATTAAATGATGTAGATATTATATATAAGTATATTGTTTGTAAGTAAGTTTGTTCTCATTGTATTTGCAAAAAGAACGAGATTTCTTTTTGCTTTAATTAATATATGATAGCCTCGGAAGTTTCGGAATTCATCTCAATATTTTCAAATAAGAAGAAAGGGATTATTGGGATTTTAAGGAATTTTAAAAATTGTGATTGATAGTTTTCACACGTGAACTCCTTGCTCTTGTGGCCAAAGGCGGACATTGTTTACTCATACCGAAAAAGCTTCTATCTGCAATTAAAATTACCGCGACGTTTCTAGTAAATTTGTAAAATTGACGATGGAAAATTTTATATTCAATATAGTGAAAGAATCACTTTCTATACACAGCACTTAATTTTTCTCTACGAATGTGTGTCTTTCGATAATGATAGATTTCAAAGTGCAAATAAGAGAATAAAATTTCTCGGGAAACTGATTTTCCCGTGAGTCGCGAATATATTTTTCTTCTCGACAGGAATTGTCAGCAAAAAATGGGGACAGGAAAAAGTGCAGAATTATTTCGAATCTCGACATTCGGTTTTCAGCGTAATGCACTTCCCGTCAGGTGCGTTCTACGAGCACACGTATAAACACATGAAGCGATGAGGGGAAAAATTTTTTAATCGCCGGAACGAGCCAGTAGGAGGAATTCGTTTTCAACGGTAGTTTCACATACGTCAACGTCGTCGTGGAATCGTGTCATTGCCAGATTGGCTCATTTGGATCGTCGACATACGCCGAGAACTGATTTCTATTCGATATGTCGTTTCGACGTAGCGACAAGCTTTCTCGTATTTTTGTTCCCCCTCCTATTTTCAGCTTTTAACAAACCCATTCGTTTTTATTGGCGCGTCTTCCAATTACCCGGAGCTCAACATACACATTTCGTGGTTTTATTGGACGTCTATAAATCGAAAATCTACTCGGTAATTTTTCGATCCTGTGCAAAGTACAGTACAGCAAAAATATCGACGTTAAAAACGCCATATATATTCTATCGTCGAGAAATTTCCTTCCTTCGGTAATTTATAATTCTCAATTGTCTGTCCCTACAAATTTTAGACTATCAGTAAAAACTCGAAATTCAATTCCAAAGTCTCATTCAAACTCTCACAAGTTCTCATCATTCAAGTTAATTTTCAAATTCATATCGAATCGCTATTGGAGGCGATATTTGAAATAAAAAATTCTTTAAAAATGCAAGTTCTCTTGCTTGATGAGTTCCGGAAGTGCGAATAGCCCTATTCGTCATTACACTGCTCAATCGAGACTGCCTCGTGGCACGATCACTATGGCTTATTGTTAGCTATCCAAAAAAATGACCGTCAGCGACAGTCAACACCTTGACGACGCGATAGAAAATCATACAATCTATTTAATATCCGTTGGCTCTTTCAGACTATTACAAATCCATGAAAGAATCACAGCTACATTCAAACTACTTCGCCTCATTAAATTCAACCCGAAAAGAGTCGTTTCTTTAACACGTTAAGCGCCACGGTCGTTCTTAAAGCACTTTCCGTTTAGGCCCTTTATTAGAAAAGATATCTTTCTATTTGTTCTAACATACTACATTCATTTTGGATAAAATGTTCTATTTTATACTCAACTCCACTAATTGTGGCTCGGTTAGGCGCGACAACGTAGCTTAGGTAAAAGACTAATTGTTCATTTTCATTGATCAGTGTCAGCATAAACGAAAAGTCAACGCCCGGTCCCTAGGGACCGCTGTGGTGCTTAACGTGTTAATACAATTCTCAGCATACATATTTAATATCCTCACCATCCACCAAGTTTTAATTCGCGATGTAAAAATTACAAAATAGACTACACCCTTTCGTACCAACAGGGATGCGTAATAACGCTTTACCAACCCTCACCGTTCCTTTGTACCCGTGACACCCTTGCGAGGCAAAAAATTCCAAGCAACTTCACAGGTTCAACACTTTCATAATTATTCGAGTACATTTCGGCCGTTCTTGCATTCCTTCTTTTACCCACCTTAAGTGCAAAATTCTTCCGTGTCAAAGTTAGAACAAACTTCCCCATGCTTTTTCCCTATCGACGTAACACCTTCATAGCTTCCTTCCAAATGAGCCTGAACTTCTATCGGAGGATACAACGGCGCCGTGAATTAATCAACGATGTAAGCCCAACGTAATCCTCGAATTGAGTTAATGGTGGAGATTCTCGGCTGTGTGTCGTTTAACGTGTACGCACTAACACGGCAAGTGGCTTCGAAGCTCTTCGCGAATTTAGGATTCAACCGCGAGGGGGTCCTGCTGGTATATAGCGGGACGATTTCTGGGGCGAATTTCGAGATTACGCTTAATGTATTCCCCAGGGTATACAACTTCTTCGTCCTGGCAGGCACAGCCGTCGTCGGGGACAAAGTTGTCGTTCGTCCGTGCCAGGCGGACCGCCGTAACAATCGCCATTGCCATGTTAATGGTTCCCGTCTCGCAGTTCCGTTTCTATGCCGCTACTTCGCCTTCTTCTTCGCAGGATTAAGTCGCGTATAACTTTACCACCTTATCCATACTTCTTCTGGCTGGATACTTCCGATGCAAATTTAACGGAGGAATGGATGGCTCTTTGGGAACTCGTCCAGTGGAACTGCAATTTTTTGCGCCCATTTTCAGGATAGTCGACGACTGGCTGTCTAGTTTCGGAATACTTAGATGTTTAATTTAATCATATACTCATTAAGTGGACTGTTTTTATAAGTTTTGTGAAACGATGATCATTACTTGATGGTAATTTTTAACGATAGAATGGATAAGTGTTGAAGATTCTTGTCAGAGAATACTGTAATTTAACATTAGAACTACCAAGCAAGTCAAAATGACTCGTTTTCAATTTTTTCGAGAAGTTCTCCTAGTTTATAGGATAGTCATAGAGCAGATAGTCTACGTTGATCTTATGAAGCACAGATTACCAAATCGATCATTTTTTCTACCCCATGATTTCTCTTTTGCCAATGTGAGTATTTAATATATTGAAATGTAGCAGATTTCTCGCCGGTACTTCTATTGTTAAAATAGTCAAGGTCGAATAGTTAGACATTTCTCGGGATCATTAAACTACACGACCCTAAACCCTTGCAGAGCACACATCAATCCCAAATCCGAGCAAAACCGCTTAACCTTAATTAAGAATCACCGCGGACGAATCGAACGAAAATTGGCTGTAATTAGACGCCGTCGGTTTCCGTCGTTTCGTTCCTCTAATCGTCAGAGGCACCCGCTTCAAAGGGTAAATTATTCGCACTCGAAGAGCACAGTTTAGTCGAACGAAGGTGAACGTATTCGAACGTTTGGAGGTTCATCGAGCCTCTCGAATTTACTAAGCGGATCATCGAGGCCGACCGAGCTGCCAACAATCCCAAAAGATATTCTGCCGATACCCTTCGACGTTTTGCGCCGGCTGTTCCCGGATGGGAAGCTCCGGAACCGAAGGAGAAGAGCGGAGAGAAACGGAACCAGGAAGCCGTTTTAATTCCAAGCCTCCTGTCTCCTGCATATTCAGAAGTTTTGCGCCGAATGTCAGGCCGTTGTTATGCTAAGACCGCGAGGAGGGCCCGTTCTCTCGGCTCTTAGCATATTTCGACGATATTTCCAACAGTACCGTATCTACGTGGCCTTTCGGTACTGTTGCCTACAAACTCGAGCACTCTCCCCGCCATTGCCGTTTCTCCTCATCCTTTTGCAACCCCCCTTTCAACCCTTCGGTCATTTGCATTATCAGCTTTAATTACTCCTCGGTTCGTTCTATTTCCAACTGTGGAATAGTCGTCACGGTATGGCCACTTATTGGCTTCGATTTCGAAACGGTAAGCTACAACTCCAACGATACCTTTCGATTCTTGATTTGCTTTGTGTCCGCAACGACTGATTCTCGAAGGAGTAGATGCAGCTACGCGCAGGGTGTGCGGTTTTAATGGATTGTTTGCGATCTCGTTTCTTCCGTGACGAACTTTAATTTCATTGCAGTTATCAGAGGGTCTCTTCTCTCGAGCTTTTAAAGAACGGGACAGTGAGCTGCTCGGTGGAGGATGGCATTAAAAGGTAGTCAAAGAATCCTCCTAGGGGGTTGCTTTTAAAAGGTTCCGGTTTGCGGAAGATTTCGGTTGAAGTGACTATGGCGGGGTGTTTATTTACAACGAATGTTCTTGAAATATTAATTATCATGGGTCTTATTGCTCGTGACAATTAAGGGTGGGTGGATTCTTTAGTGTGTTGCAATTAATTGATGGAGAAGACACTTGACTCTGGAGAATTCTTTATGATAAAAAGTCTACAAGTTATTTTGTCGTAATTTATCCACAATAACGGAACGGAACAGTGAGTTGTTGGATCGATGATAATATAAAAAGGTAGTCAAAGAATCCTCCTAGGGGATTGCTTTTAAAAGGTTCCGGTTTGCGGAAGATTTCGGTTGAGGTGCCTACGGTGGGGTGCTTATTGCTCGTGACAATTAAGGGTGGGTGAATTCTTTAGTGTGTTGCAATTAATTGATGCAGAAGACACTTGACTCTGGAGAATTCTTTATGATAAAAAGTCTACAAGTTATTTTGTCGTAATTCATCCACAATAAAGGACCGGAACAGTGAGTTGTTGGATCGATGATAATATAAAAAGGTAGTCAAAGAATCCTCCTAGGGGGTTGCTTTTAAAAGGTTCCGATTTGCAGAAGATTTCGGTTGAGGTGACTACGGTGGGGTGCTTATTTGCAACGAATGTTCTTGAAATATTAATTATCATGGGTCTTATTGCTCGTGACAATTAAGGGTGGATGTATCCTTTAGTATATTACAATTAATTGATGAAGAAGACACTTGACTCTGGAGAATTCTTTATGTCGAAACGTCTCCGACTTCTTTCTTCATAATTCATCCACAATAAAAGTGTATCTTCGTCGAACCATTTTTCATCGTCACAGAACAAATGTACCAAAAGTAATGCACCCCATTCTGTTCCATGCCAATCAATTAGCAAGAAAGTCAGGAAAAAAATCCTCTTCCGTGAATACAACAAACAAATCTAATTTTCGTTATCGCGGCGGAAAAACGCGGAGACTGGCATAGAAACGACACTTTCATGCCGAGATATTTCATCCCTCCCATAGTTGTTTCTCTTCATCCGCGTCTGCGAGCGCGCCGCCTCATTGTTTATGAATTTATGCGGCTGTCCTACGGTAAATACATTTAAAAAAGATCCGAAGTGAGCGCGCCGTCTGCGCGGAACGTTAAAGAAAACACTGGAACGTTGGATTACACGACGGTCGAACTTTTTCACGGGGGAAGATTATTTGAAATAAAGCGTCCGGCTGGATGATTAATGCATCCGCCAGTCGTTCTGTTGCCGTACGTACACGTACTACTCTCGAAGTGCGACCGTTCTCGTGAAAAACAACGAGATGTTGCATGGCCCGGATGTTATAGGATTTGCCGTAATCATTTCAGCGGAACAACATCAAAACCTCTCCACTTGTACGGCCGTTATTATCCCGTTATGTTTCGCGTGCCGCGAATTGCACCCTGTTTATTACACGATCGCTGGTAAATCGAATAGCGTGTTAACAACCAAGCCACGAATTACTCTTGCATGCCCACATAGTGAAACACTCTTGAACGTTGTAATTTTATGCTCGTTCTCACGATGAGACACGGCTGTGCCAAAGATACCGGCTATATGGACATTCGCCGTTTTACCGCGAATAAACGTGGGACATTAATCAAAAGCAATTTTCCTCACTTTCTGCTAAGGCGTACCGTCTGCCATTTTTCTACACGACAATACCCTCTTATTCGCGTCTGCCGCCTATTTCAGAATGCTCGTTTCTCTTGAAGTCTCCGGTAACTGCAACTCTTTCCTCGGCTTTTTGCCCGTGTTACACGGTGTTACGGACTTGTGATGAAAATGTAAGGTTGTTGCGTAGAGGCTAAGATATTTTATAAGTATTACGGATTAGAAAATATTTTACTTGAGAGTCTCAGATATAGACGTTACTTCAATAGGGATATAATACAACTGCGTGCAAGAGGCAATAATAACAGAATAATCGATGGAACAATCGTAAGATAAATAATAACAATTTTTGGTAGAGTAACCAAGTAAAAGAAGGATATTCTAATTAGGGTGTTCTGGCGCACCAAAGGCATTCTGCTACCCTTAATTTCTAAAATTGTCATTGATCTAGACATCGTCCGATACATAACTGACTACCTGGAACGATGATCGCGGTCCAAAATCGACTATAATGCCGATTATATAATACAATTAATTGCGATTATGATAGTCAGTGCCTATTCGCGGTCGTATTTAACTTCGCCGAAGTCTTCACATAAAAAGGGTAACAATCGTCAAACCCATGACAGTAATACCTCGATCGTCGTCCGTTCTTCTCTTTCTTCACCATTTCCGTCAATCGAAAAAATGGCGCTCTCACCCCCACGTATGCCACCCCGAAAACCATCCCTAACTCAAGATACCCTACTCCTCAAGAGCCATTTTCCCTTCAAGTTTCTCTCTTTAGTCTGCCATAGTGTCACATCGTAAATTGTCGCCTTGTCCCAGTCTCTCGAAACTACCATCAAGCACTCGAAATTCCTCGATACAACAGTAGTATTATTAATAATAATATTAATGATTTCTACCAACTATCATAATTCTTTCTCTTCCAACCCTTCAAAACGTTCGCAAAAAAGTTCGCAAGTCAGCAAGAGTCTTTCGTAGTCAAAGGGCTAAAAACAGAACGGCTCCCGGGGTATTTCTCCTTTTCGTTGACGTCTTTTAAGTCCAAGGAAACCGTCTCAGAAGCTCGCTCCTTTTACTTTATCTCAACGCAGACGCACGAAAGTACGAGGTAGACGGAGGGTATGAAAAGTTAGTTGAGATACGTGCAGGAGGACATACGTTATGCTAGACAACGAGGATTAGAGAAATATATTCTCAGACGTCGACTGTTCCCATTCGATGCGCAATTTATGAGGCAAAGTCCACGGGAGAATAAACGTAAACGGAAAGTTCTCTATGGTTCGAGACGTCGTAAAGTGGAGGATAGGGAGGCGAAAAGAGGTTAAGGGTGGGAGTGAACGAGATTAAAAAATATATCCCGCGAGGCGCACAATTCCACTCAAGCGACGATCGATCATTCGTATGTATTACTATTCTCGCGGTGGAGTTGCACGGTGTATAGAGAGAGAAAGAGGAAATCCATCTTCCGGTGGCATTTGACGTCGACACTGGCAGGGTATATACTATCGGCGGGAAGAGCGCCGATAGCGGAAGGAGGAAGGGTAGAAAGGAAAGAAACTCGGGGAATTCCTCTCGGCCATCGTAATGGAAAATAAAAGTGTCAACTTTTTCCGCCAGCATCGCACTTTTATTGTTATTTCTCTGCCCTTTCATCGGAAAGCTCGACTATCGGTGGACAGTTATCAAAAGGGAATAACTCTCACCTGATAACCGTTTCATGATCTTCGATCTTTCAAGTTGCCGCGACAATAGCTGGAGAAAGAGTTCTTATCAGTTTGATTGCAATCGGAGGATGGGAAGTTACGGTTACTGCATTCGATAGAAATTTAATGCAAAATCGTATTACTCTGTGTGTTATAATTTTAAAAGTATTTCTAGTAGTTTCTATTCTAGGCAACTCTTTTTTTTGTATAATTGTGGGAGTTTTTTATAAATTCCGCGCGGATCGTTTTGAAAGATTCTGGATAATTCGCCATAAGGTAAATGATTTGCAAAGGACGAACGTGGATAGGACGAGGACGATACGAAGACGAGAGGACAGTTAGAGGGTAGGCAAACTCCACAGTAGAAAGACGTATAGAGTTAAAGAGTTAACGAACGAGAGAGTGGACGTACGTGTATAGACGATTGGACGAATAGAGTTATCGACGATAAGACGACTAGAGTTATAGACGATGGGACGCATAGAGACATAGACGATTAGACGAATAGAATTATAGAAGGCTAGACGACGAGAGTTATAGATGATTAGACGAACGGAGGGATACACGATTAGACGCATAGAGTCCTAGACGAATAGACGGACAATTAGACGTAATTAGAAGGATTTTATAGTTTATATTTTATATTATTTAGAGCGTGTGTGATCTAGAACAGTGCGTTCCCCATGTTTCATATTAAATTTATGTTTCCATACATGTATATATCTTAAGTATATTTTTAATAAATGTCCTTCATAATTAACACTCGAACATTTCGATAAAACTTTTATTCCAACAGAGTATCCCTTTAAGTAATAGTTATTCCAGAAAATTGAATTCATAATTTTATCATGAAAATTATGTTTCCAATTTTTCTATTTCCAATTTAGACTTTCATAATCACAGAAAACGGTACAGAAATGAACGATACTCGATGGTGGATTAAACGTTGCCCCTAAATTAACAAGCAATGCTAACACAACCTCGGCTTTTTCGCAAAAGCCTTTGTCAACATTACGCGATATGCATTGGGTTCGTGCAATTATAATAATGCGGAAGCTCGGTGCATCTAATTGTGCCAATTTCGTAATACCATTATGCCGGGCGGACATATTTTCCCATCGTCCGCATGGACTCTCTATTTTTCCATCTTCCCGTAATAGCATCTCGCGTATGTACACACACGATGCAAAAATGTTAGCTGTGTTTCATGACGTTTGCATTGCATACGTTGTCTCTGCCAAAAGTTTCGACATGCATGCATGTAGGTCATTCCGCAGTGGCTGTAATATTCACTGAGGAAAAAGAAGGGGGTGGAATACTTTTCTCTTCAAGTGGATGGGAAAGAAAGCATGAAGTATGTGACAAAAGTCGTAAGGAGTTTGTGCGCTGGAAAATTGTATCCTTGAATTTCGTTAGAAATGGAATAAGGAGAAACGCATGCATACGCGCCATGTCAAACGTGCCGCGGCAAACATTTTCTGCAATATTTCCTACCGCTCTCGAAATAATCTCAGCGCGAGCGTGTAATTTTTCAATTTCGCGCAAGAGAAATCTCAAGATACATATTTTTTTTTTCTGTCACTCATTTTTTTTTACTGCTTGCCCTCTGACCGATTTGCAAACTTTGCTTGCGAAAGGGAGAAAGTTGACGGTGAAGAAAAATGATGGGAGGGGTAGATGGTTGGTAAATGTATTTCTAACAATTTGTAATAATGAGAGAAACGAAGTTGACGTTAGTAATCATTGACCAGCGGCAAATATCTTCGTATCAGCTGTATCCCGAACTGGGGCGGAAAACATATCCGAACTTACTTCGGTAGCGATAAAATTTACGGCTGATTCACTGCAATTTCTGAATTTATCTTCATTCCTGCGAATGTAGCGTACCAAGTTTTCCAAGTAACTACCATGGCCTTTTACGGAGAGTAACTGCTCAATTTATGCTATCATTTACGTTAGTTTACCGCAATAAGAATTTTTATCCACTGTGTAAAATTCCTATAGGTCCAGTATAACATAATACTTCACATTTTTTGCGAAATACCAAAAGAAACAATTATTTTAAATATTACACATTTTCTGCTTCCATCGCAAAGGTAATTTTAATCCTCAACGCTAAAACTACCAATTTTATATCTACAATTTAATTGCACTTAATAACTGTTATAGAAAAAGAGAAATGGAGAGGCGAAAGAGATGATTCATTAACTAATTCAGGTTTTGTAAGATAGAAGTGAAATATTTATTTCATGGTTACCTTATTAGTTTAGATAGTTAATAGAATAAATTTGGAACTGGTCTTTTGACCGGCTTTGTAGGCTTAGTGTTAAAAGCCTTAGTTATTTCGTCAAATATCCACAGTTTTATATAAATTTCAAACTACTGAAGTTATAATTTTATCAACAAAAAATTTCAAGTTTCCTTAACAATTTTCCACAAAGGTTTCAAGTTACAGTCAACTATTGTGCCAAATAAAACTTCATTTATCACTAGAACTACCTATACAAATATTTTAATATATTAAGTACGTACTTTGGAAAAAGAAATCACGAGGTGGAAAAGACAATAGATTCGGTAATCTGTATTTTAACCCTTTGAGGCACGGAAATCTAGAAAATTATATGACTTATGTTACACAGAGATATTATAATTTTTTTAATCGACTAAAGTTGGTTAATATTTATTAACTACGTCACATAATAATATAAATTTTCGAGGTGGGGCAAGAAATGTCTGTCATCTCTTCACACATCAAAGAGATGGGACACTTTTAATCCCGTCGTGCCTCAAAGAGCTAAAAGATCAACATACAATAGTTGCTCTATGACCTATAAACTTGGAGAACCTTTGGAAAAAATTCGAAACGAATCATCACTTGTAGTTCTAGTATTAAAACGAGATGTATACTACAACTTGGATGTAGAAACGTGTCATTTTGAATCTTCATTGTCTATCCTCGTAGCATCCAGACTCGCAAAATCGTTCCTCGTTTACAAGGGTAACGGTTGGAAAAAGTTTTCGCGGAAGTTCTCCCGTTATACGAAAGATCGAAGGTCGTTTAGAATGTGCGGTTGCAGTGCTTCGTTCGGTTGGCCGAAGAAAATAGAAAATGAAAATAGCAATTTCGCGAAGGAAGGTGGAAGTGGCGAAGAAGACGAATACGAGGATGGAGAATGTCTGAGGAGGCTGACGTGCAGCAATGCCTGAACGACGAGAGGCGCGAAGGAAAGGAAAGGCAAGAGAAGAAAAGTGATGAAAGAAAGAGAAGGAAAAATCGTGGAAAAGCACGGTGGAAAAGACGAGGACGAGACGACAGGCGTGATTCGAATCCAACGAAATACGAGAGGGAGCAAAGAAGGGCGCTCTTTGCCACTTCGAGACTTTTCAACCATCCCCTTCAAACTCCTACCTTTCCTTCTCCTTCCACCCTTTCCGTTCCTGTTTCTCCGCTTCCATCGAGATTCGATTAATCCTCGAAATACGGAAAAGGAAACGACGATAATTCGAGAGCTCCCTTCGCATCGACGTCGAGGATATTAATCGTGGATGAGAAATTTACGATTATATTGCGACGACTTTTAAATCCTTCGCTGCGGATGAATGAAATTTAATACACTGTATAACGGACGTCGAATAACATTGCTCGTTCGATTTGTAAAATGTAGTTAACGTAAGAGGAGATGAAATTCATCAGGCAGTTATAACGAACGTACATCTGAGCAAAATTCATGCAATTTCATTGTTTCACAAAAGGGGAGCTTCTTGTGTCGGTTATCAGCATATATAGAATTATTAAATTGTTGTAACAATACTGGAAGTAATTACTTTTAACACTAGATTTACGGAGTCAATTTGACTCATTCAAAATTTGATTACTACATTTATAATATATTGGTTGGTTAATTTTTTAGTAATGAATCTTTCATTTCAATTGATTTGGAACTATTTTCTTTGCAAAAAATTTCAATTTTCTTGTATGATTCAAATTGGCTCACTTCAGAAAAATAGGTATATCCATATCCGTAAATCTAGTGTTAATTTCTCTCTCACAAAAATTACTAATTCATATAGTAATCAAATAATTAAACTTTATTTTTGAAAATTAACACTGGATCTACCGATGATTAATTTAATATATTTGAAATTGTCAAATAAATCTGTCCGAGTCTAATAAATGAAAGGGGTATAAAACTTGATCGGTTCAATAACTTATAGTTTTCAAGATAGACGTAGAAAATGGAAAAAAAAGCGTTAGAAATTTCAAGAATATTTTTACAAAATTGAGGACACGTCATTTCTTCCACCTTGGTAGATCTAGTGTTGATATTCCTTTCTAATTATATCGTTATTTAACAACGATCCGAATATACCTATCACATTGACTGCCGTGAGGGTCACCAGTGGAATTTAATATGACTTTTCAATTATAATATTTACTAATTTTCAAACACATTCAGTATTTAAACACTGAAGTTCAAAGGATAAAATCCTGTTGAATATTTACCTATTTGTGTCTTTAGGGTACCTGCTTTACAAAGTTGGGATTTTAATAGAAAAAGGAATCACTTCAATAGAAAAGATAAAACAAACGCAATGTCAACGTGATAAACAATTTCTTCGAGTTACAATTGTCAGCACGAATAAGACACAATCGTCAAGATTAAAGCGCAGCTTGAAATTCGACTTCCACTTCTTCAACCCTTTCCATTCAAGAATAGAAGGAAAATTTCTTTTCTAAATTACGCAGAATTTTAATGTACCCGATCAAATCGAAGTCATTTGGAACGGTCGGGCGAGTCGATTCGTAGGAAGTTTCGATACGGCGATTTGCGATATTCCGAGTTCAATCGAGCGCGTCGAGAAGACAGGGTTGTAACGAAAATGCGAAAGATCGGGTAATGCTTTGCTACGAAGAAAGAGGACAAATTGTGATTAGTCAGCGAGCTCTTCTCTCTCCTAGCAATCCATTAGAGAGTCGTGCGAACGTCGAATGTCGTAGTCGTCTTAGGGTGTTTTTGAATCTTCTGATTAAAATTCGCGGATGAACTTTCAACGTCGAGTGCGAACTCTCACCCTCTGACGATTATTAAAGCTTCTACGAGGCGTCTTGATGCCTCGTGTTCTTCAGTTTCCATACTTCGCTTCATTTTCTTATTCTTTTCGCCCTTTTTACGGCGAACCGGTGAGGTACGAAACGAAACGGAAGAAAGGAAGCGACCGGTAGAATGACAATGAAGAATTGAGAAGAAAAAAAAGACGGGTATGAAGAAGAACACGATCTTACGAAAAAATGTTCTTTGAAGAAGCAAAGGAAGAAGAAAAGACGAAGGAGATGGAGCAGAAGAAAAGATGAAGAAGAAGAACAGGAAGAGATCCAAAGACGATGACGTACGGAGAAGAACGGGGGGAGATTACGATGACACGAAAATAACCGCGCAAGATGATTAATGACTTCTCCATCTGACTATCGCTCTTCGAAGTTCGGACTCTGGAAAAGCGACGGAAACCAGCGAAAATGTGTGTACACGCTTCTATTACGAACACCGTAAACTTGAACGGGCATGATGCATCGGATCTAATGCCAACTAATTTAATGGTGATTTATGTGGAGCTTCGAGGCAGGACGGTTGTTGGAAATAAAAAGTTCCATTTCAAGTAATCTTTTTTCAACGGATGCAGGGATTCAAGAGAATGTTATTGGAGCACGTGTGTAAATGCAATTCTGGAAAAACCGTGGACTATGTTAAAATCGACATTTGCAATTGCAAGAATGAATTGATTGCGTGTTGTAAATGAAACGATGGTTTTTTTGATAGTTTTCGTTGAATGTACGAAGTCACTGTTGAATTTTGAACCAGGAATTCAATGGAAAACTGTGATGAAATTCTGTGACGAGTACAGCTCGAAACAGACAGGTAAAGAGTCGATAACAGAGCTTGATACAAACAACTTCAATAAACTTATTAAAAATTCCGTGTGACAGCTAGATTGACAAATAGTAGATTTCGAAAAATCCAAGTCAATTGAATTTCTACTATTTTATCTTCAGTAATATAAGTAATCTTCAATGTTACCGATCAATACAAGTTCTTTCACACCTTGCAAAATTTTAAATTAATCTTAATCATTATATAAATGAAGCTACAAATAATAAATTATATATGAATGAAAAAACAAAATTATATACAATATAAACTATAGAGTAATAAAACAAAATATGGAAAGCTATAAAATTAAAATTATAAATTATAAAACAGAATATCCAAAGCTATAAAATTATAACTACAAATTATAAAACAAAATATGCAAAGTTGTAAAATGATAACTACAAATTATAAAACAAAATATGCAAAGCTATAAAATTACAACTACAAATTATAAAACAAAATATGCAAAGCTATAAAATTATAACTACAAATTATAAAACAAAATATGCAAAGTTATAAAATTATAACTACAAATTATAAAACAAAATATGCAAAGCTTTACAATTATAACTACAAATTATAAAACAAAATGTGCAAAGCCATAAAAAAAAGTCGTGACCTGCTCCTACAGAGTGCAAAGTGTTAAATCCTACATATCTTTACCCCATATTTCTTCAAAATACTTAAAAATCCATTCCATTTCATCTTACCGAAAACCCGTATATCTCTTATTCCGTTGAGAACGAGATTAACTCAATGATTTTATATTCATACGAAAACAACGGGAAAACTCCGTCGCAGAAGTCGGAAAGACTTGGAAATCCTTCGACAGCCCCTTTCTACCGAGGTTGCATCTATCGTCGCAGATAAACAGGCTACTTCTCTTCGACTTTCTTACGTACGAGCTATCGAGAGAGAGAGAGAGAGAAGTATCGTATCCCGAAAATTCCATGTCTCTGTGCTTTCGCTGATAAAGCTTCCTAAGGACACGTAGGCAGGTGATATGCGAGGGGATACTCTTCCAGAGGATAAAGTCGAGTTTGATCCTTGATATCCGTATACCCTCCGCGTTTTGGTCGACGTCCAGCAGCATTCCGGCTATTTTCTGAATACGTAACTCCGCTCTGTGTAGAGGCAATCGGCCAAATATTCATGCGACCTCGTATCGAGGAATGCAAACGGACGATTCGTCTCTCGCGATACGTAAACTGGATTATGCACCAGCCAGGATAGATCCATGGTAAGGGATATTTGATAGTTGCGAACCATCAGATCATACAAATAACTTTGTCGCTTTGCTATCGAAGGGAGCTAACGAGAGGAGTGTTGAAACGTTATCGTTTAGAATTTTTCTCATTTTTTCAGGGGAATATTTTGGTACTCAGTTAGAAGTGTAAAGTTACCGGTATTACATCACTCTACTTAGATAATTTTAATAAATTAACCCTTTGCGAACGGCGACATTTTGGAATATTGCAAGAGTGTCATTTGGTCTAATTTTTTATTAGAAAGTTAGACTGATAATGTACGTAAATTATAAATTACTATTTCTATAGTTATATTCCAACGGTAGTATTTTAATTTTTCAAGTCTAATTGTGTATATATGCGGCGAAGATATAGGTATAAATTATTTCTCAAACCATATGTGTACGTAACTAGTCCTCAAAGGGTTAAAAGTCAGTGGCTTCAATTAAGAGAAATATTATCACAATTGCTGTATGAGTAATCTGAATTGTAAGTAGGGCGAGTACAAGTATTTTTTTTCTACTTCATAATGATTCTCTGAATGAAACGATATAAGATCTTGACACTGCAAGTACCTAAGAAGTAAGTTTTACAAAAATTCCCCATGTTTATCGAAAAGGAGTATTTAACACGTTGACTCCTACGGGGATCCCCGGTGACCGGCGCTATTCAATTCAATAAAATCTCATATGACTTTCAAATTGTAATGTTTACAAATTTTCTTACGCATTAAATATTTCAATATGGGCATTGAAAAGATGAAACCCTGAAAACTACATATCAATTTCTGTATCAAAGACTTCTGCTTTTTAACCCTTTCCAGTCCGAATTATTTTCCTAATCTTCTACATAGTTAAACAAAATTAATCTCACAAAATTCTCTATCATTGATTATAAATTTTTTTCAATGATATCAATAACTATAGGTACAGATGGATTTGTAGGTGATATTACCAAATTATTACGAAACTGGAAAGTCGATATTAAATTGACAGAAAATAAAATCAAGTGAAAAACTCTGTCGAGTACTGCTCGAGGACCTCAAAGGGTTGAAGATCTAATTTTAATAGAAATACCGGTGGCGTCCAACGAGTTAACCGATTATCTCACCGTTTCATATCAGTACTGTTAAAGTACCTTCTAAAGTACTTATTCAATATATCAGAATATAACACATTTGACAATATTAATTTCAAGGTAACAATATACTTTCAATATCACCCCACTATTATTTCTATCCTTCGAAGAAATCCAAGCAAACCTACGAAAGTCTCGCGACAACCGCAAGCCTATAAAGCGTCAACCTTATCAAAATTTTAAGATAATATCAGAGGCACGATTCAAAGGGCGAAGCAAGCAAATGCGGGAAGCGGATGGGAAGCCTGTCCGAGGGAAAAAGCCACCGGCGTCTACGTGCCCGGGGTTGTTTGCTCCTCTCTCCGCTTTCAATGGAATGTCAACGTTCCGTCGGGGAATCCTTGTTTTTAAGGAAGCACCGCGTATCTACGGTATTCCAAAAGATTATGGAAAATTTAGGTAACCGACAAGAGAAGAGAAACGTTTTGTACGGACGCATCGTGTGGGTGCGGCTCCTACTGTGGATCGATAAGGAGTCTGTTGTGAATGAAACTTGTTAGTGAAAATGACACGAGGAAGCATTGTCCTTGAGAAAATGAACTCTGTCAGGGTTACTGACTAGAATTTTCGGTGGGGTTCATTTTACGTGTAATAAATTAATCCTTAGGTAAAGGATTATACTGGTTAGCCGACGAAAGAGATAACCTGTTTTGCTTAGATACACTGAATGAGATAACTGTAATTACCGGAGCGTATATTTCGCGAAAATCCATCCGATACTATCGTATTAACTGTAATAATAATGCCGTTTATAATTTATTTGGACACTAGAAATTCAATTTTGCATTCACTTTCTATGTTTTCTCAATCGCATCAGAATATTCTATGTAAAATACGGGCGGCCCTCGACTCTCGCACATAACTGGTTCCTGAAAATGTGTGCGAGTGTTAAATGTTTGAAAGTAGAGGGATATACGAACAATATTAAAAGTTGCATATTAACACTAGAACTACCGGCGTCAAATCTAATAATAATTTAATAAATTAAATAAGTACTTTGAAAAAGGGGGAATCAAGCGGCAGAAAATTTTATCGATTGGGTGATTTATGTTTATTGATATAGAAATAGAATATTTATCCTATGACTCTTATATAAACTCGGAGAATTTTTTGAAAAAATTGTGTACCAGTCATTTTGACTGGTTTGGTAGATCTAGTGTTAATATGGTTTCTTTGTAATCTTGAGATTTTTCAACATCTAATAAGTAATACTAGAGACGATATTACAATAGTAGAGAACCTCAGGATCCACTAATATTGTATTTGGGGACCTCACTCCGAGGGACTGACTGCATAGAAGCAATTTTTGAAATAGCGACAAAAATTTTTTAAAAATTGAATTTTTAATAATGTGCGAAATAGCGAATTGTGCGAAAGTCGACGGTTGCTCGTAATATTATAGAAGTTTGGGAATTTTTAAATAGAAAGGTTTTTTACATGGATGGAGGGAAATGTTGAAAATTAATAAAAATTGTGAAAGGTATATTTTTTTCGTGGTAAGTTGTGTTACGTAATTTTAAATCAGAATTTACTGAGTGTAATAACGAGTCGTATGGGTCTTTCAAGTTTCAATGAAGATTTGTTAGGAAGGATACGAAAGTACGTTCAAAGCGATGACGAAGACCAATTAAAAGTTTTTCGCTGAAAACGTAATACGAACGGCGATTCGAAACGAAGGCGAAGATATTCGTCTAATTTGATGTACTTGATTTCTGAAATAATTAAGTTACGCTAGAACGATTCTCAGGTACACTATTCCAAACTGCAATTCTCTTGTTCCTATAAACTTCCCGATCTTCCTTGCGTACAACCGCGTAATAAATTATCGTCTTTGTGCTAAATAGTTAGTTTATAGTGCAATTCTTGGAGCGAATCTTCCTGTTTGCAACCGCAGCAATACGTAAAGCGTAAATACATAACGATCGCAATAACAGTTTGACTCAGAACAGCATGAAAAATGCAATATCACACGATTTAAGAGTTTGAACACAGAGACACAATAATACGCGAATCCTTTGCGGTTCGAATTATTTCCTCAATTTTTTATCAGCTCATGAAAATTAATTTCGTAAAACTTTCTATCCTTGGCGAAGAAATTCTCTTTGATAACACAAATACCTGCGAGGATGAAGTGATTTTACGTCAAAATTACCTCAAAATTGAATAAACCACAAAATCATTGTCAAATTTGAAAGTCAAAAGTAAATTAAAGTGTATGGAATAACTGTAACCGAGTGTAGCTCCTCATAGGGATGCAAAGGGTTAATAAACACTCTCATTAAAAATTTGAATCAAGTAACAATGTGAAAAATGCAGTATCATACAGTTTAAGAGTTTAAATGCACAGAAAGTTTTAGAGGCAACCAAGGAGCGTCGTATTTATAAAACCTAACGGTAAACTTTACGACATAATCCGACGTGTCGTGAACAGTATCAAAACTTCGTTTATGAAAGCTAATTACGGGGACAGAACGTACGGTACACTTTGTATCGTTAGGAAGGTCACTCGCCCGGAAGTGCAGACCGATTAAATTTTTATAGCAGCAGAAGATCAATTAAAAACTTCGTTACGGAGAATGAGGAAAACGACACCGACTCGTCGCTCGGAAGTTTCCCTCGACAAGGAAGAAGTTAATCACGTCTCGCCGAGTAAAAAGGATGAAGACGATGCCCGAAATTTGCAACATTTACTATGCAAATTACTGGAAAAACTCTACACTCAATATACGCTATGATTCGAGTTTCTCAATCTCGGCTATTCTCTTCGTTTCGAGGGGTAAACTTTTCAGATTTTCTAACGAGAATCGTTATCAGCAATAATCGGTAATCGTGCCGTGCGGCTGTTTAATAACTGTATTCCAACACGTAGCTTTAATGCAAACCAACGAAACTTAATCACGTTTGTCCAATTCACCACCGACGGTTTTTACATAGTTCCTACTTCATTCAGGAAATGTACCGAATCCATTTCCAACCCCTTTCATCGTCCATCAGAGCTACGGTTACTCGCTGCCCCGTACCACCGAAAAGCATTCGATGCCATTGCCACGAAACTCCGTGAATGTCCTTTTTGTTGAAGCGGTTTAATCATATCCCGTGCTGTTGTAGGTTAGATTAATATCTCCTGACCCAAGTTATCCTTCGCGTTTAGATGCAGCAGACCGATTGACTTTGGGGGTGGAAATTTGTACGATAATGAGGAGGATACTTGAATGCTGCGACGATGGAAGTTACATTGTTTCACAATTATTGTATGCAAGCAGAGCTGGGCATTATTTCAGATACAATATTTTAAAACTTATTTGAAATGTTACTTGAAATAAAAAGTTATTTCACACAAATATTTCACCATTTGAAATAAATTATGTTATATTTCGTCCAACAAAATAATTTTATGAAATGATTATCTATTCTTTTATTTCGTGAAATACATCAGTTCAAATAATAAAATAACAAGTTATTATATAACAAGTTATTTTATTATTTGAGATAAGTATTTCAAATGTCAAATAACATGTTTGATGCCCTAAGAATGAAATCTCTTTGCGATGAACTGTTCGAAAAAAGGGTTTTATTGAAAGCAAATGGTGTAAAATAAATCTTTATTGCTGCCCATCAATAACTTATTTTCCGAACTAAACATAAATAAGGCGAAATTTCAACTTACAATTAGTATCATACATTTCTCTTAATTATTTCAAATATGTTTATTTCAAATGACTACACCGATATAAATTATAATAAAGTTATTATTTGAAGTAAATGTACTCAAATAAATTCCTCTCAAATAGTTATTTCATAGAGATTATTTGAGATAATGTTATTTTCAATAATTAACTTATTATATTTATTTGAAATAAAATTTGCCCAGCTCTGTATGCAAGTATATTGTTAGGGGGGCCGGAAAGTAACGTCGTTTTTCCACATATTTTGATATAAAAGAAATTGATTTTTATCACGGACTGTACAAATTTTCAAGTATCAACACAAGAGAAAAGAGACATGTTCGACTTTCAAACATAATTACCATAAGCTGACTTATAAAGCTACCATAGATTTGTAAAAATTATTTTTTAAAATTTTGCATTGTAACGGAAATATTCGAGGCACACTCTGTACATTGTTGGAATTTTATAGCTATGTTTTGAAGATTTAAGAGGGGAGTCACATAGTACTCTTCTGCAAGTTCCATCGAGATTTCTTTATCGTTTCGGCTAGCCTCGATACCGCAAATGGAGAAAGGCGACCTTTGTCACCCACCCCCGTTAAATTTTCTCGGTCTCAGCTCCTTCCACAAACGAGCGTTCATTATTCCTGAGAAATCCTCGAGCCACCTTTAACCTCGAAAGATAACGCTCCACTGAATACAACACCCAGTCTCCTCGTCGTCGTATCGAAGTGTCCCACTGGTAAAAAAGAAAAACTTTCACCCCCTTCTATTTCTTTCTTTCTCGATCTCTCTGTCTTTTATATAATATCATATCTCTTTCTCCCCAATTTCACCCTTGTTCCTTCACCCTCAAACTTCAAAATGCTACATAATTCGTCCAGAAAAATTATACGCGAAGGATTTTCATCTTCCCTTACAAAGTCGAGCGGCGTCTAACAATATTTTTATGCTTGGACAAGTCGACGTAAAAAGTGTCACGATACTTTCCGTAATTAACTGTCGCGCAAGGTAAAAACCGGAAAAGAAAGGGAGGAAAAATGGGCGAGCACGTTTGCCACGAATGGCAAGAAACCGAGTGGTTTTCCGCGATGGAGAACGCTAAAGAAAGGTGGAAATAGCCAGTCTCGAGGGGTCAAAAGGGGGTAGCGTCTTCTGGAAACGGATTAATTTCCGGAGGTGCGCCACTTTCTCGTTAAAAATTGTCGCGTCTTAACGTTTATTATCGTCATTATAAGAAAGCTTAATATGCCATTGTAGAAACTATCAAGAATACGCTCTAAAGACCGAGTCATTGACATCCCCTATTTCATTCTCAGGTAAATAGATTCTTTTCCAATAGAAAATGAATTTTGCTTGATTATATTCATAAAAAAAATCACGGTATGTTATGTACACATAGGAAAATGATTCATTATGTATTCAACTAATTTATACTGACGGGAAATTAAATCCTACGATGTTAAGGGACTTTTTCTCCCAAGTGAAGGAGTACACAGCGTGTGTCATTCAGGAAAATTCTACATTGGACAGCCGTAATAACTCTTTCATTAACTTTAAACAAATCAAACTTAAAGATTACTCATTAACTCAGTTATTCGTTAAGACTCTTCCTACGTTGTGCCTTTTACTAGAAATACATATATCGTCGAAACGACGAAACGAAATCCATTTAATATAATCATCGTCCTTCGAGTTCACGGTAATTCGATCGTTTCCGATATTACGTTCCGGATTAAAGGAGACGTCCCACGAATTCCCAGGTTTCCATATATTCATGAAGACCTTAGGAATATCGGAGAACGAAATTCCCATAGGTAGAATCGCTTTTGCATCGAGCAAGCATTAAACAAAAATCTACTGCACTGATAACTCGTTAAAGTTACACGGTATAAACATCAGCCATATGTAGCACGATTCCCTCTGTTTTACGTCTAGTTTGCTTTTTCCTTGCTTTTTCAATAGCCACAAAACTCATGAACTTCCAATCGATTTCGGTAATAACCGGAGCAAACGATCGGACGTGACGTCAGTGAACTCGAACGCCTGGTAAATGGGGTGTCTTGAAATTGTCGTTTCCATCGCGTGTATCGAAAGTCTTTTAATATGTAAAAAGGGACAACAGAATCGCTGCCATTATACGCTAATGCTGGATTCTGTTTGCTTTGAAAATTAATGTCTACCCTATTGACTCTCTCTCTCTCTTCGATTTGCAAACAATGACTCTTGCTCTTTTCTTCTATGTCTTTCCACCCTTTATTCGCTCCCTTCTTTTTTCTTCTCGCTCGATTCTTGTAATCCTACAAGAGCACGCCTGATTTGCTTGATCGAAGAACAACGATCATTTTGACGTAAAATCTACCCATTTAGATTCACATTTACGATAAGGAGACTGTATTTTAAGACGATGATACGGTGCCTGGAATTTTAATGCTTCTTGACGGTTATAGCATGAAAGTCTGCTCAGAATTTTACTTTGTAGGATACTTTATATTTTATACTTTATAGAATACTTATCGCAGTACGTCATGTATAACTAATTTATATCGAGAGAAAATTTAAATCTCCGATTTTTAGGGATTTATTCCCCTGAAGGAATACACAACGTGCGCCATGTAAGAAAATTCCACATTTGAACATTGTGATAACCCTTTCGTTAACTTTTAAAAAATCGAACCTAAAGGTTACTCATCAACTGAGTTATTCGTTTCAATCGTTAAAAATTCAAAGGCTAATTTTCTCAGGTGGATATTTGAAATTAAGAAAGTCGAAGTAAGTAGTAACTTGCTACCTTGAATGTTACATTGATTTTGCTGAATACTATCTAATGATAACAATTTCTGTGAAGGAATATACAGCGTGTGGAATTCGGAAAAATTCCACATTGGAGAGTTCCAATAACCCTTTCACTAATTGAAAAAAAATCAAGCCTAAAGATTACTCATTAACTGAGTTATTTGTTTCAATATGTAGTAACTTGTAAGTAACTTCAGTAAGTAGTAACTTGCAACCTTGAATGTTACTTTGATTTTGCTGAATACTATCTAATGATAACAATTTCTGTGAAGGAATATACAGCGTGTGGAATTCGGAAAAATTCCACATTAGAGAGTTCCAATAACCCTTTCACTAATTTAAAAAAATCAAGCCTAAAGATTACTCATTAACTGAGTTATTTGTTTCAATATCTAGTAACTTGTAAGTAACTTCAGTAAGTAGTAACTTGCAACCTTGAATGTTACTTTGATTTTGCTGAATACTCGTCGATTACAAAAAGCTCCGTGAAGGAAAAAAACAGCATGTGCCATTCGCAAAAATTCCACAGTGAAGAGCTGTAATAACCCATTCAATAACTGTATAAAGATCAAAAATTACAATTATTCATTTCCTAACAGATTCGTTCCAATCATAAAGAATTCAGTAGAGAATCTCACTCTGTAGGTATTTGAAATTAACATACATATACCAAGCGATTCAGGAATCCGGGGAAGTGTAACTTACAACGCTGAATATTACATTGACTCTGCTGAACACTCACCGATCGTAGTGAGCACCGTGAGGGAATACAGAAACGCTTTGGCGAAGTTCCACTCGTACTCTGGTGCTCGTCGTTCTGTCACGGTATCGCTTGTGGAACTTCCGGTGTAGGTACCCGCGTTCTGCGTCGCCATCATGTCCTCGGTGATCCTCTTCACCAGTTGATCCTGAAAACGTGCAATTTCCTGGGCAGCCAATCTCGTCCAGTTTTCACGATAAAGGATGTTCAAGCTCTCCGTGATTATCCATATGTTTTCCACGGTTTTTGCACGTGCCTCGTGATTCACCTGTACAGGAACAATCAATTTTCTTGAATACCGTTTAACATTTTATTTACTACTGTTTTGTATACACTTATACCGCTGTTCCCTGGCTTAAAGGATATTTTATTTATACTATTTCATTGTTACACGGTTATTAACACTTTAATGGCCGCACATCTACCTTCTCACACGTTGCCAGGGGCCGGCTATATTTTTGAAGAATTAATTTTAAAAAAGTTGATAAAAATTCAGAGAAGATCTTCTAAGATCAAAGACTATAGAAAAACTACGAAGTCAATAACAATATCCACACTTGTTTACATTCATAATTCATCACACAGAGAGTGTGCTACTGACCAATAATTTTCGGGGTAGCATCACACACAGCATTAAAGTGTTAATATAAGGGAGTTTTTTAAAGAATTTACTTTTATTTTACGTCAAAGAATCACAATCCACGATTTCGATTTAAACGATTTTCCAAGGAGCCTATCTTCCGTGCATGTCAAGGGGTAGGTGTATTTAAAATGAATGTAAAACGACACCTTTGTAGTTAGTGGCAAATACCTATGGATAAAAAATGATTTTTCATGTGAAAAAGTCAATTGAGAAAAAGTCTCTAAACACAGAGATTATTTTTCAAGGGGCACTATAATAAGACAAATTTCTGCACAGTGTCCAATGGAGATCTTCTATTAAGCGATTGAAAAATGAATTAACTGATGCAGATAAATTTGTTAACAAAAATTTTCAACGGAAACATGTGGAAAATTTTTCAATTTGCTTGATAGAAAAATACATGACGCAAACTTTTACAATTCTAAATATTATGTAAATTCTCCCGTAGAAGTGGTCGCAAGTAGAATCAGACTAATTGGAGATATTTTTCAATTATATGAGAAGATGAAATCTTCAACTCGTCCCTTCTTATCGTTAAGGTTTCTTAGAACAGTGTAAAATAGTCTCTGCAGAATTTCCTCAGACAGTGCCATAAAAATGAACGAAGAGAAAACGGCCGTGATTACTTTAATTAAAAACTGAAACGTTTAAAACCGAGACCAGGATGTTTCTTCTTCCTGATAAAATTGCACCAAGCAATTTCTTTGCGCGGAAACTCTCGGAAAATGTGTTTCACTCTGAAGAATCGAGAAAGTGGATAGGAAATTTCAATCGATACGACTTCGTCGAAGCTATTGCTAAAGGCGGAACGCATGATAATACCATTGTCTTCGTATTCACTCAAATCTATTTGTTTAAGAAACTAAATCGTGGTTTATTTCCAGTGGAACCATTTTCAGCCCTCTATGCGAGGAGGAAATAAAGGGGGAAAGGTTTAAGGGCGAGAAGAAGGGCAACTACAAACGGTTTCCACGAAGACGATATTTCATCCTACTTCTCCCCAGGCTGATACGATATACGTTTCGTCTTCTCGAAGGATGAACATTCTCAAAAAGTTTCAAAGAACAACGAAAACTGAAATTCGAATACGCGCGAAATATAAATGAGCTGATTTAAACCAGAATTGTTTTCGAGAAAACCTCATATTTTTCCACAATATCTTCTTACTCACCCCCTAATATTCACGTATATCATCTCCACGTTGTTGCCATACGAAACTTTAAATTTACAACGTTACAAAAGACGTACTTAAGTTGTAAAGCTAATTTCGAATCGTACAAGTCGTTTAACACTAGAACTACCGGCATTAAATCTATTATATTTCAAAATATCAAATAAGTACTTTGGAAAAAGAGAGATCAAAGGGTGGAAATGATGATTGATTCAGTAATTTGTATTTTATAAGATCAACGTAGAGTATCTGCTCTATGACTGTTCTATAAACTTGGAGAACCTTTGGAAGAAATTGGGAACAAGTCATTTTGACTTGCCTAGTAGTTCAAGTGTTAATGAAACTTCAACTGTATCTTCCTATATTAACAGGTTGAATGCCACCGATGTTTCCCTTATTTCCTCATTTCTACTGAAGTGAAACTTTTTTCATGAAAATCACATATTCATAAAACAGAAATTTTAAGGACACTGATTGATCGGTGTTTAGCAAATCTTCATCTTCTTAACGCCAAAATTTCAATATTCAATATGTTAGAAAATTCATAAATATTGCAATTTAAACGTAACATAAAATTTCATTCAATTCAATAGCGCCGGTCACCGGTGACCCCCATGGCACTCAACCTGTTAAATTCCCAAACGACATCGCCGACAATTTTACTCCGACGACATCCAAGGAATAAAGGCGACAGACAATAAAGATTATTCGATTAATCCCCATTACGACTCGAATTACTATTGAACGGAGAAGTTCTCGAACAATTTGAGCTTCGTATTCCGCAAACACGATTCCCAGGGAACGACAAACGAGGATCGATACATTCTCTATAGCAAACACTCACCTGCTTGAGCCAAGCAGTGGTATTCCTTCTGGTAGGTTGATTCCCATCTATTGTGGTAGCTAGCGTCCTTTGTTGTATTCCAACATCGGCGCCACCCTCGATAGCGAGGAAGATGAAGCTACCGAGTAGAGTGTAAGCCACCAGGAGAGCGCATATCCCGAGATTTATAATAAAGCCCTTGAGAAAAGAGTGCTGGCTGGCCTTGTCCGGCACTCCGCCGAAGCAAAGACACCTCACTTGCCTCGACGGATGGGTCTTGGATCGTTCGGTGGTTGACCTCTTCAAGGACGATGTGTTGCCATTGTTCGCGGGCTTGAAGCCCTCGTAAGCCCTGTAATGTCTCGCGTTGTCCTTCTCCATCCTATCTTTTCCCTTCGTACGGTATCACCCTGTCCTTCCGTCTGACTCGCATTTGTCGGAAGATATCTTACTGCAGGCTGTCGTTCGCATTTGTCAGCTGACTCGGTCGATAGGAAAAATCGTGGGTGAGAAGGAAGACAAGGAAGGATAGATAGATAGATAGATAGATGGTTAGATAGATAGATAGAAGAAGAGAAAGAATAAAAGGAGATGGTGGAAAAGACTAAGGAAGAAGAGAAATAGAGAGATAAGAGACGTCTTCTAATCTTCCACGAGCTCGCTCGATGGCTGACCTCGCGCCATTCGTACAGTAAGTTCCGCGGGAATGGAGTACCTGGAATTTCTTACTTCCTTCGAGACGTTTCTTCTATTCCGCTTACAAACTGCTGGATCATTATTTTATCCCTCCATAGTGTCTTTATCCTCATCCCCCGGGAATTCCTTCTCGGTCTGGTCTTTATTTACGAATTCACTTCGATCCAACAGTGAAGGACCTTTAATCGTTCTGTTCCTTTCGATTCAATTAAGTTTCTTTTGCTTTTCTTCGTGCGCGTCTTCGTGATCTCCGTGAATCCGTTCGTAATAATCCCATGACGAGGATGTAGCGTAGATCTTGGCTCAGGTGACGAGGGAATGTTCTTGGTACTTCGGAATCTCCAATACGAACGATTCTTGATTTACGACACCCCATTGGACGCACCGAGAAAGACACATCGTTCGTGGTACACTCTTGCTTCTGGATTATCGTGAAAAATAGAAGAGAACACTTTTCACCGAACGTATCATCAGTCCGAGGATGATGATCAAGATCTCATCGATACATCTCGTATTATTATCGTCGATTTTTATCGCGTTCAACGCGAAGATAGTCTTTCGATCGAACGAGGTCGTCGGAGGATTTCCTATCGAGGAGAGGAGATGCTCGATCCAACGTAAGGCGGACACTCCTGTCATTTTTCCGGTGGACTCCTTTTCCGGATGGAACGCGCCCCGGAATTCTATGGACAGAACACCGATGTTTGAAATATTTTCTAGAATATTAGTTCTCGTGGACGAGGCAGGATTCTATCGAGGTACCGGTATCAACAACGGCGTGCTTGCATATCCTCGTTTCGGGAATATTGCTTCTAGGATCTGATATAACGTATGGGTGAAGTAATACCATGTCGTGGTGCCACCCATAACACCAAGTTCCAAAAGAGAGGAACATAAAGAGGAGGGGTTTTAGTGGGTATTCCGGGAGGTCACACTCCCGGCGAGTCCCACACTACCCCGGCATTTGGATGCCGGGGTGTGCGTAAACGCATTTCCCCTCCTCAAAAAAAAAAAAAAAAAAAAAAAAAGGATCTGATATAACGTGGAGGATACTTGGTGAAGATATTTATAGGCGGTGTAATAACGTCAGATTCGATCTTACTAAATTAACCGGCTACATTTTTTATGGTGCAATAACGTTTTGTAAAGACCCGTAGAACTATGCGCGGACTGGCGAACTTTCGGTCTTAACATCTTCACGGATTAACGAGGCTATCGGCCTTTCTGGAAACTTCGCCAATTCGAACGTATGATTTACGATCGTGGTTTACACGGATGCTTTTAAAAGACAATTTCGATGGGGCTTTAACGGATGGTAATAAAAAGATCGATCGACCACCCTTCAAGCTCCACTATTACTTCGTCATTAGAGAATACCCTTGAGAGAGAAAAATATATTTACTCTCATTACTTAAAACGATTAGGAATAACTACTTCATGAGCTCTGGTTAAATAATCCGACATGTCGGATTGAATACTAAAACTATCGAAGTTATATGCGTGTAATTGACGGTTATTATTAGACTGCGGATGTTTATGCAAATTTCGAGTTTCACAAATGCAGGTGAGACAGGAAATCCTATCTAGGGATTTATTGCACTTAATAAATATTACAACAAATACCATACTTTGGATATTTTAGATATATTTTTATATTATGTTCTTTTTGTATATTTTAGCCGTATTTAATTTGTCATAAATGCATAAAAATCCGCAGTCTAGTTATTATATATAATTACCACTAAAATCTAGACCAAATTCAGATGTTTTTTTCTCAGGAAGGTAAATGCATTTACGCACCCCCTCGTGTACCTGCGGGAGTATAGGGTTCTTGGGAATTAAGATGCTTGACGTAACCGAGATTTAACCAAAACTTAAGTCAAACAAAAGTCCCAAGATTCAGCCGTGAAAGCTAAACAGGCCCCTGAGGGACTTTCTTCTGCATCCCTTGTACGCTTTTCACCCCTGTGGCTCGGGTAACCCCGGGTTCGCCAAACCCGTACCTGTCCAGCTCACTGGACAGACCCCTGAGGTAACTCCTTTTATGGGGAACTGATCTCCGAAGGGGACAAACTGGATTTAACTCAGACTTGCCGATTAATTTGATAAATATTCAATAATTCGTCACATTTACTAAATTTAGCCGTGATTATACATAATCACTGGATTAATCACATTTACTGTAACATATTTATTGAAGTAAACATATTGAATAAGTATTTTGGAAAGTGGGGAATCAAGAGGGGAAAAATATGATTGATTATTTGATTTAAGTCTTATGAGATGGAATTTGAATATTTACTTCATGATTCCCGTATTAAGTTAACACGCTGGACTTTCCGTTCAGGCCGGAAAAATGCTTATTAAAACAGGCGATATTTATAACAAAATTTTGTCAAGTAAAATAAAATTTATCGCTTTTCTGGTTAAAACATATTAAAATATACACTTTTGTTTTTAAATTTATGGTTTTGCATTATTGAAATATTCTATAGTGTACTTCAAAAATGTATTGATTTAAACCACAAAAGAAGACGTTGATCTTATAGACCCCACGCGGCCTGATTGGAAAGTCTTTAAAAAATGGTCTGGCAGGTAAAGTGTTAAGTAATTTTTCGAAAAAATTAGGAAAAATTATTGACCGGTTGGTAGATTTAGTGTTAAAAGATACTGAGATTTTCTTTCCCATCGTAATGAGAAAACGTGAAAACTTATAAAGTATAACGCGCGAAAAGAATTTAAAAAGACAGTCTTTTTGAGTCTCTGAAACTTTTCACCCTACCAAGCGAATGCAAAGCCAGTCAGTTCCACGTTCTCCCATCTCTTTCTTCAGCTGACGATGTAGAAGGAAGAAAAAAAAGGCACGATGCGCCAAGATAGCGCCAGGATGCAAGCAAAAACGTCGAATGTTGAGAAGAAAGTAGTAGATGAGAAGTTCAAAGCTTCATTCCGACATGCCGAATTTCCGGTACGAGTATCCTCGATGCGAGTCTTCGGTGACATGGATTTGCGCAGGCTGAGTCTTTCAACTCGGCTTTTCTTTCTCATTTCCCTTTCGTTTCTTCTCGTTCATGAAATTGCCACGTCGATTTCACTTACACCTCGAGGCCGTTTACACTGGCGATAAGTCGATTAAACCGGGCAGAGTGGAGGCATTAATTTGTTTATGCTTCGCACGATCCAACCACTCCAGTGTTTTCATCCTGCTGAGTTGCAAATGATTCCGCAACCCCTTTCCGTGAACCCTCTCTCTGAGATCCGTTGCTCGTTGGGGCGAGTCGAAAGCTTCTTCCTTTTCCGTCGATCGAGGTAATCTGCAAACAAAAGCGAGAAAATGGGATGGGCCGTTCGGATATTCCACACTATTTTTATATTTTTCAAGCAACGTTTCAACCGTTCGATGGAGGAATGACTGCGTGAAAAATATACGGGTAAGTGCTTTTCTTAAGGTTAAGTTTTCAAGTTTTCATCGTGGACGAGATTAACCCCTTGCCTTTGAATAACGAACGACACCCGTGACGAAGAAAATAGAACAATGAAACTTAAGATCTTTCGAAAACTGGCAAGTTAAAAAGAAAGTTTGGGTGGGTGAGGAGAGTCTATGGTGGATAATGAGGCAAAGACATGAACTCGTAATCAATTAACTTGAATTAAAATTCCTCGTCACGTCTGGGAGTTTTTAATTTTTCCATGTATTTGTATCATAAGTTAGGTAATTTGGAATCAACCTAAAACAATTAGGATAAGCGGAAATGACGATATTACTACTAGATTTACAATTCTATTGGAAATTATACTATGTAACAAAAATCAGTGATAAAATTGTGTTTTAGTAATTAAATACTTAACTCGGTATATTTAATTGCAAAAGTAATCACAAGACAAAGGTTTAAAAGTTGCATATAAATTAAATTATCCATGGTCAGAATTTTTCAGTTTATGTCAGATAGAACTGTAATTTTCGGTGCGATTATATGCGATAATTCCGAGGTATTGTTGTTGGCGTTAATCGCCAACTTCAATACAAATTTAATTGGACGACTGATAGTTGTTCTAGATTGAGGAGACTTGTACACGAGTTTATGGGGGTGTTTACAGTGTCTATTAAATATACCGAGATGCGTTGCGGTGTTTGTTATGAGATGCTTCGAGTTCGAGATCTAATTGCGTTCCGTTCAGCTTGACTTCCGTTGCCCGAGAGGAAGATGGAATTTCGTTATATTCTCAAATGTGTTGAAGAGATTCATCGAAAATTTG
This sequence comes from Cerceris rybyensis, assembly GCA_910591515.1. NCBI lineage: Eukaryota > Metazoa > Arthropoda > Insecta > Hymenoptera > Crabronidae > Cerceris > Cerceris rybyensis. The sequence goes on from OU342794.1 coordinate 5,227,429, forward strand.
ATCCGTAATATTCCATTCTTTAATGTAATTACAAACTTCCAATATGCTGATTCGGTAATTGTAATTATATTATGCAGTATCAGTTCCAAAAATGACTGCAACTTACATTAATGTCAATGACCACAAATTTTAAATCTATTTTCATCCCTATTACCTTCCTTGACTGTTATTTATTTTCTTCTCAATGTTATTATACAAATATAAAATATTTCACAAGTTCAGAATAAGTTATTTTCACCACCTTGTCACATCTACTGTTAGATATAGAAAAGTATTTAATGATACGAAAAATCAACTTGCACTTCTAAAAGTTCAATGACAATGATACATTTAATTCTCTTTTAACCCATTCACTGCCGGAAAAACTAAGCAAATATTACTTTGCGTGTTAAAATTTGAGAAAATAGCAGAAAGGCTGTAAAATATTAATATAATGAATCAAAAATATGATATCGACATTTACACAAATACGAAGAACATTTTTGTTCCGAAATTACTATACACACTCGGTGATTATTGCTAACTTATTAATTCCAATTTATAGCGCAAGCACGAGATAACTCGTAGTTGGCAGTGAATGGGTTAAAGTTGTTTTAGAGGATGCACGTCAGGAACACCTAACATTCCTAGTCGAATTTCAAAAGAGAAACCAAGAATCGTCGTCGTCCGCGGTAGTCTCGATGTCTCAGGAAAGACAGCTGAATTCTAGGAGAACCTGGGACATTGAATTATCGAGGAAGACCCTTTGGGAAATCGCAGAGAAGTTCCATGGAGTTGGTGTTTCCTCGTGCGCTTCCTCCGGTTACTCGAAGCGCCTTCCAGTCGAGAGACCATAATCGACGATCATCCTCAAATCCACTAATACACAGTCCAAAAGGAATCGGACAAAAGAAGAGTCGGTAGGAGGCCGATAGATAAAAATGTAAGGGTAGAAACGGCGCGACGATGAGAACAGAAGAAGTTCCTCTCTCGTAAGCGGAAACCGCAAGATATACCGAGTTCCTGGGGGCCTTCGACATCCATAAATGCATAGCAAGATCAACCGGTTTAAAGCCGGGAGTCCTTCATAGCCGAGCATGATTCAAGATCCACGCTGGCTTTGTGTCGAGAGATATTTAAATTCAAAGATTCCTAGGTATATCCGTAGTCTTTGGTCCGCATTCCGATATCGGTGAAAATGCGCGATATTTTTAGCAAACGCTTCGAAACAATTCGTGGATAGGAAGCGGACTTCAATACTATGAAGAATTTCTTAAATATGAAACACTGACTAACTTTAAAACGAATCTCTAAATTCTTTCAAATATTTATCACTTCCACAACCTTTGAATGTTATTATAATACTGACGGTAGTCGGTCACGCGTTGTCGTGGATCTGGTTAAATGGAAAAGAAAAACAACAAAGCATGTTTATACCTGTCACATGTGTGATATCTGTATGATAGGTATATAAAAACACGTGTATTCGAATACAGCGGTGTGTCAACATTTCAAAACAATGGGTGAAGAACTTTCGGATATTTAGAGATTTTACATTTCTATTTATATAGAATATTGATTATTTTAACGCTAAACCTACGGCCGCTGAAAAATATAATCAATTAAGTAATTTGTATATTATAAACGTAGAATATTTACTTTATTACTTCTCTATTAATTTAAAAGGAATTTTTAATATATCGACTGCCATGCTGGTCATCGGTGACCGGCGCTATTGAATTAAATAAAGTTTCATGTTACATTTCAATTACAATATTTATGAATATTTGGATATACTGAACATTTCAATATTGTCGTTAAAAAGATAAAGGTCTGCCGAATACCTATCTATCTGTACCTTTAAGGTTTTTGCTTAATAAAAATGTGAATTTCATACAAAAAGTTTCACTTTAGTAGGAATGATAAAATTAGAGAAATACCGGTCGCGTTCAACCTGCTAGAAAAGATAAAAAGTTGTCAGCTGCCGTAGATCTAATGTTAACCCTTTGCAGACGGAGGCATTTTTGAATATCAAGAAACAATTAATTATTTAGCGATGAAAAAACACTTTTTCATCGGAAAGACAGTTCGTTAATGTATACAAGTTGAAATTTACTCTGTGTAAAATAATATTTCAACGATTATATTTTAATTTTTCAACTCTAACCGTTTATATATGCACCGACAAATTATATCCAATTTTTTTCTCAGAGTGCATATATCCGCCCGTCGTCCTCAAAGGGTTAAATAATCATCAACAATTTCCTCGTGTTTGAGAGTTCACGTGGAAATTTTCAAAAAGAAAAACCCACAACAGTAGCAATTCTTTTCTAGATTCATGGTTCTCAAAGAAAGTCAGAGACAACGTTTGATTTCTGAAAATTCGATCCGCCCGATAAAATCCCTTTCCATCTTCTCTTCCTCGTCGGCACCTCTGCTAGCCTGTGATGTCAGAAGAATAACGTTCCCCAGGATTTACAGTTCGGGTAGCTTTCTTTCCTATTCGAAGGAAACGGAGCAAGTCGAAGGCGGTGGCGTTCACAAACACGCTGAGGCGTATTTGAACGAGAAAATTGGCCGCATCCACCTACGACGATGTCTGCACTCGCGGAGGATCTCGATGCACATGCGCACGTGCGGACAATGAATTTGGTCACGTCGGATACTAACTCGATGCTAATTTATCGTCCGGCCTGATCGATCGTTGCACTCGATCCCTCTCTCCAGTAGCGAAGAAACGATCTCTCTGCTCGGAACAAACTGCCAGGACGCGTTCACGATCGTAAATCGGCTTTGCGGGAGTTGCACGCCATTGGGCTGACCTTTCCTCCACTTCCGTTCCGATTTCGACTCTTTCTTCTCCTCACCAACACTCCAACCCCTCTTTCTTTCCTTTTTTTACGGGCCGTTTACGAGCTCGCGTGCATCCTCGCCAACGAGTGATACTTTCATCCCCACCTTTTCTCCTTTTTTTTTTCTCGTAAACAATCGAAGACCAGGATCGAACGTGGTTTATGGCTCGTTTTGAGGAGGATCTTCTTGCTGCTGCTGCTACTATTGGGAAGACGTTGTATCGTCTTTGATGGCTGACTTAATTTACGAGTATTCAGAGTGTTTTGAATTTTCCAAGCGGCGAAAAGTAACGAGGAGTTTGACGATCGAGCGGAGATCGACGAGGTAAGCTGATTTTGGACTTTTTATGACGGATCTCTTAAATCTGGGGATTTTGCGGGGTTGTTTGTGTATTTAAATTATCGTTGATGAAATTGATTTGAGATTTTAGTGAGTCTGTATTGTAGAGGTACTTAGTATTTCAAGTTTTGAGAAGCGGACAATGTGTATCATGTAACTTTATTATGTAATGAGGGGGTGTCATATGGAAAAGATATTACTCTCTCTCATCTTGACTCTAAAACTACTATGTTTAAATATACTGAATAGGTACTTTGGAAAAGGAGAATTTCGATTGTATAAGATACATTTGAAATATATCTTCTATGATTTTTCTATGAACTTGGAGAATTTCTTAAAAGTTGTATGTTTTTTAGTATGTCTTCAAAATAAGTACCATTCGTAAGTAAACAAATTATGAACTTTCATAAAAAAAGCAAAGTTGGATATTTTATCTCGTCGACGCTTCAACTTCTTGGCCTAAGATTTGTTTCACGACTTACTCTGCTATAATTCAGAATTTAATTGTTCAAATAAAAATTGATCAGCAATTCTTAATTTGCCGTATAATTTAACGTAATATTAATGTCATAGAAATAATATAATCGTGTCGCATCTCAATAATATTTCCAACTTAATATGTTTTGGAAAATTTAAAAATTTCCACATGTTAATGTAGGGCAAAGAGATCAAACAGAAAAACATATTATCATTGTAATTTCCTCCCCATAAAACTATGCCATTTTTGCAAGAAACATTTTGCTCAAAATAATGAAGTGAAATAGTGCATCCCCCATAATTCAAGTGTATTACATTTTGGTGAAACTGAGAAATCGTATAACTCATTCCCTCAAAATCTGCAAAAATTAATAAACGCATTTCTTCGAGCAATCGTGGCAAAGTTATAGCCGAGTCCAGTTTTCCAGTTGGTCGTAGAGCTCTTTCCCTTCTCGAATGGCCGTGCATTCATCTTCAGGGTTCCAAATATCGCGCGGCAGGGTCGAACTTAAAATTGCACCCGGGCGCGTTTCATCTCGGAACGTTCTCTTTCAAAGATTGCATCGCAGCTGGCTCGTACATTAGCATTTATAACCAATTCTCAGCAAGAATCGGGAGATAACTGGCTAGGGAGTCGAGTACACCCAGAACTCTGCTCGTTCACGGGGGTGGAAAATGGGAGAGAGGTCACGGACACGAATGTTTATGGGATTTCGACGGTATGGTGTTAGCGAGAAGAGGGAAAAGTGGGAGTAGGATACGAAAAGAAGGGAGGAGAAACGTACGAAATACGGGGGAATGAAATGCAATTTTTCCGTTGGACGCTTTTTCCACTGCCGGGGAGAACCACCTGTGCTCGTCTCAGCGACTTTTAAATTCGTACCATTGTCGGTTCTATTTGCTGAAAAATGTTTATTCAATTCCGTTTACCGTCACTGTAAGATATTTACCCGGTCGCTTTTGCTCGAACGGTCCTCACACCGCTACAAGCAATGGGAATTGGATGAGGCAGAGATGCGAAGCGGATGTCTCGCTGGCACGAACGGAGAGCGAGAAAATTCCTCACTAACCAAAGTGGAACAAATTTTACGCCAAATAGAACACCGCCGGGCAAGTGTTAAACCGACTTTCATTTGAAAGAAAAATGATACGAATTTTTGGAATTCTACCTCCCGTCTGAGATGATGTTCGATAACAATTCTCTCAGCTTTGAACTTTCTTGGCTCCCATTCTACTCACTTCAATTATAGGCTACGTCGATTATAATTACAGTAGCGTTTCCTTTAATTAAAAGACTTAATAGCTTTGAACCATTGAATTCATAGTACTTCCCTTCCCTTTGATTTTTTAATATGCACAGTGAGAAAAATTAGTCCGTTGACACGTTGACAGCCATGGTGGTCACCGGTAATTGGCGCTATTGCAATATCATGTAAATTTTTTTATTTATGAACTTTCTAACACACTGAATATTTAAATATTTATGCTAAAAAGATAAAGGTGTGTTGAATATTTTTCTGTCAGTATTTTTAAAGATTCTGATTTATAGAGACGTGATTTTAACCCTGTAACTTTGAAGTAACACAAAACAAATCTAAGCTTTTATTCCTCAAAGTGAATTTTTTAATTTTCTTACTTATTACAATGTAGCTGTTAAAAATCATAAAATTCTTCACAATCCAATGTTTTAAAATCAAGTTAACTCTATCACTTGTAATAGCATTTTTATCAATTATTCTAATGTGCTATTGTATAAGTGATCTTTAAATGCCGCAGAAAATTCGGACTATGAAGGGTTAATAGAAAAGCTTTCACGTCAGTTGAAATAAGAAAACTAATGAAATACCGTCGGCGTTCAACGTGGTCAATATAATTTATTTATCTTTTCTGTTCGTTTAAACAAATTTTTTTCCTCGACCAAAGTAGTACAGTAATTTTTTACCGTGATATTACATTTTTCCTCGCAATCCCTTCGTTGTTTTCTAATTACTAGAAAGATTCGACAAAGCGATCGTTGCAATTCAAACAAAAAGCGCTCAAAGGCAAAGGTTGAATTACTGCGAAATGAAATTACAGAACTCTTCGGTCAATCTCTTCTTTGCTTGGTTTTGTATATCGGAGAACAAGGTCGTGGTTCATGATAGAAATTTATGGCAGTGTCAACACCCTCGAAAATTTCATTAAGCCGGCCATGCTATTGTATTGAGAATCAGCCTGAATCGATTGAAAACAGAGCGCACTATCGCGATACACTATGCGCGGGTTTAGAATTTAAATCAACTGCTGCATTTCATATGTTATCCTTAAGCCACTAATCGAGTCGATATTTCAACATAGTGTACAATCAATTATCCACGAAATTACATGGTATTCACGCGTTCGAAACAATGTACAAACTACAACTTGTAAATTAAACACTCACTGTAATTCAATTATGAGTGGCAAGTATCATAAATATTTCTCAAAGCGGTATGATCATTGATAAATTATATTTTCCTGCTTTGTATTTTTGTACAAAATTAACTTCATTCTGAAAATCTTCCTCTTTATGGCTATAAGGAATGAGTTGAATTATTCATCGACAGTTAGAAGTGACGTTATCGAAATCTGTCTTCTATTGTTCTGAAATGCAGTAAATTGAATAGAAAATTTTTAAGTTCTCGAAAAACTGTTAAATTAGTTCTATGATATTAATAGTGCGTTAACTTAAATCGGTGTATAGGATATCGATAATAGATTATTATTTCAACAATTAATTTTGAATTATTGCACGTTCGGTCACAAAAGAAATCGTAAGGCAAGGAGTTAATTTTACTAGTCGTTTCGCCCAGGACCCATTATCGAGGCAGTTTTAGAAATGCAAAAAAAGTTACTAACTGCAAAATCGAATTTTCAATCCCTTACTCCCCATAGCCCCCATCATATTGTCTTGTACAATAGAAAAATGAATTCTCCGAAAACACAATTTTCCTATGACTCCCTACTTCCTTCAATTATCTGCAATATTTTCGCACACTGCTACAAAATTTCTAATATCAGGAAATGGGCGTCAACCACAAAATCTCATAAGTAGCTACAGCAAGGACCTTAAATTTTCCAATAACTCATGCCACAGGTAGTTTCGCTTGAAAACGCTTCACGCCTCGTGCACGACAAAACGTGCGGTTTAATCTTACAATCATTCCCACTGCGAATCGAACAAAACGGCACGGTGACAGGCGGAAAGCCACGTTGAAAAAGGAGCCTGTACGAAACAAATAACGACTCCTGCATTCCCTGCCAGCCGTTCGGTTAACTTTATCACCGTCATTTCCCTCGCTCCTGTGTACACGCGTATCAATGTTTAGCTCACACGTACAAACATTTCCACGTCTACGTTTGCACAAAATTACGAATGTACAGGGTGAACGTGAATGTATATATTGTGTAACGTGTGTACAAGTCGGAGAGTAGAGGGATGCACAACAGTGGGGCGAGGAGCGTTACGAAATGGGGTTGGAATTTGTGCACCGAGATGAAATTCTCCTCCGTACACACCAGCGATATTCGACAGGAGCAGAGCGCGTATCCATTCGAGAGAGTCCTTTCGTGATTCAGCTTGTTAGGCAGATGCGGTTACTTGTGGCCGCTTCTCGTCTCGAGTGTGCATACCAGCATTTTCTAGAATTAGCGATGCACGAAAGCGCGTGCATGCTAACGGAGACCCGTTTTTCCACATTCGTTGCGAGATATTCGCCAGCTATTTAAGTGAGTCGAGAGGAGTTACAAAAATATGTGTGTCAATGGCAACAATTTTGCAGCTATGGGTTGCATGTGGGAAAAATTGTATGGGTGGAAGTTTCTTCAATGTTGCACTCTATTATTTCGTAATAGTTTGGTGAAGAGGGGAAATTTGAAGTTTATGGCAAACCTTTTGACAGTATTTATTTTTTACTCAGGATGGGAAAGGTACGGTGAATCGTTATTTGAGATATTAGGGTAGTATGGGGTGGAAATAATTCAGGTTATTTTAATAATTCACATTTCAAAACAATTGATATTGTGGGATCAGGGCGGAGAAGCCCTTCTATAAAAGAAGTTAGGAGAAAAGGACGTGAAAATGAATTGTCAGCAGACGATCGTCGACGTTAAGCTACTCTGGCCGAGTTGCTGCCTTGGATGGGTTGCCGCGCGCCTCTCGTTTCTTTTTCACGATTCTACAATATGGACGGCTATTGTAATCTCATTATCTGTCGGTACTAGGTTGAATAAATCTATTGCTCTAAAATGGTAAGATCATAAAATTATCAATCCATGATCAGGATTATTAGGAAGACACAAAAAATTCTGTATACTATAACTGCCAATGTATTCAGAATGACTGGTCCTTAATTTTTTCAAAGTTTTCATAGTTTCTACGGAAACAATACAGCAGATATTGCACGCCTATGTTATAATTTGTTCCTCTTTTCTCAATGTACTTATATATTTGAATATAACAAATTTAACGGTGGTAGTTCTAGTGTTAAAAGAACCCTCATCTCGAATAAGTTAAAGATTAAGGAGAACAATAAAAATAGGAAATTAAAATCCATCAGTTTCAATCGCTACGAAATCATCGACTTACCCCTAAGGATATACAATTTTCAACACCCCATCCAATCATAATCAATATTGATATATCGTTCTCCAAACTTAAAAAGGACAACACGTTTCAATTTCCAAAAAGTTTCCCATAAGAAACTCTCGTAATCCACTTCCGATCAGCACAGTAATCGTATCGAATCGTCTCGAAATCGTTTAGTATCAAACACCCCCGATTTGGTGTTTAACATCAAATGCTAATAAGCGTCCCGTCGATTTCCAGGACGAAGCACGCAACTGTTATTACAGAGGGGTCAGGACGTGTAGGACATTAAACTAATTAGAAGTTAATTGCCAGTATAAATGTTATGCCGTTCACCGCGGACCGATTGACGCGGAATGGTACACGCGTTGCGCGCTTACTTTATAGCACGTAATGTTATTATTATTCGTCAGACCATCCTTTTCCCCCGTTCTATGTGTAACATTAACGCGAGCCAGGATTTTACTAACACCACCCTCCCGTCACCATCGAGCATCGTTACAAAGAGTTACGAAGCCACGTCGGTTCGTTACCGAACGCCTGCTCAATTTTCATCGGCGCGACGTTAATTTAATTTCGCGATAAACGTTCCAATCGATATTTCTCCGATGTTACGAGAGGGTTGGTTCGAAGTCACGCCTATCCCACGCGACTATGTTCATCGTCGTTAATAGGTCATTGAACCTATCCTGCAAATCTTCCATGATTTTTATTCCACCTACCAAAAAGACTGACACGTATTTGTTTAACACATTCAGGTCAGCGTGTACCATCGGCAGTTCACGCTTGAGTGTCTTATCGAGCAGCGTGTACCATGAGTGGTTCAAGCTTCAGTGTCTTTTAGACAGCAGACTTAGAGTAACCGTCTATAGGAGAAAGACACAAATTGTTGTGGCGACGTGAACTTGTAAAACGATGACAAGATGTAGGAAATATAGGATTCATGATGATATCTGTCATTTCTTTCACCCCTTCTTCATTGTACCACCCTGTCAAACGTCCAATCAGAGGTTAATTTCTGATGTAAACGTTTACGCGCCATTATTGTAAACTGTTATCGCAAACGAGGGTCGATGTTATTGCACGCAAAATTCAGTCAGTCCGAGTACGCAATTGGCCTGACTCTCTAACCGCTCGCGAGGAGTCGGCACAATCCGGTTTCAGTTTATTAGGTAGGTATGCTCAATTATCGCCGGTATGACAATAATTTGCTCTCGTTTGCACAAGCCCTGCCCATGCAAACGTGCCGATTCGCCCGGCGGAATTAACCGAATGAATTCGAATTGTACGCCACGTCGATCGATTCGTCCACCCCTCTGACTGCCCTCCTTCGCCACCGAACTCCACCCTGACCCTCTGCGTTCCAACCCTACCTCCTCGTGTGTCCATGCTGCTCATATTATTCCAGATGCAACATCGGAATTAACCTGCGTATGCATTTACGTGTGTACAGGACTCCTTCATTAGCGGAAGTAAGCCGAATTACGTGTCCTGGAACGAAGGATGTTGACCATTTTCTCTCTGTTTCGATACAACCCTTGGGTTAGGTGTCACGTTGATATTGTCACATTGGGGCAAAAATTAATTACGTTAACTGCTTTGTCTGAGTTGGTACGTATTTGTTTTTCCCTATGTCGCATTTACGTTTGTATGTCCGGTAGAGAGGAGAATTAATCGTGAGTGGGTTCGAATTCAATTCAATCTGCGTTATAGTCGGGGCTGCTGTTTATGTTAACACTTTGTTGTCGGATGATGTAGCGTTGCGTTACAACGGGAAGCTGGAGCTGTTTACAGGTGACGCAGCGATACGTCATATCGCTAATTGTACACGGTGAGCTGTTAACATGGAACACGATAGGAGTCCACATTAATATCGGCCATTACTTTAATTAAAATTGCTGCGAATCAACAACGTGAAGGCCTGGGTAATTTTCATGGCGAAAGGCGTACGAAAACAGCAACGTTCAATGATGGAGTAATGGAATTGGAATATGAATATTTCACGAGCTATTTGATTGTGAAAAATTATTGGAAATTTTATCTCCTAATTATTGAGGAGATAATGAGAGATCATATCATTTGAGACATTTAACCCTCTATGGGCACCTGTGACTTTGAGATAATGCAAGACGTATCTAAGCTTTTTAACTTTGCCAAATATTATAATAAAAAGAAATTCTTTACAATTCATTATTTAAAATTGAGATTTAATTCATTAATTAAAATAGTGTTTTAATCATTTCTTAATTGTGCTACCGTGCAACTGATCTTTGGATACCACAATAAATTCGAACTACACAGGGTTAATACGGTGTTTGACGATGTTTAGACGTGTTAAAGTTTATGGGAATGGAATATTTAATAAATGTTACTAATAGACTTCGAATGCTAATTATAGCGATAATTTAAATGAGTAGTGGTGTTTTAAATGAAAACAGCTAAAACAGACTTCGATCGACGAAGTGTAAACTAACCAATTATTACGAGAATGTTCATCACCAACGAATTTACGTCCCATTTGACGAACACGTTTTGTTGGAAGTGAAACGTCCATTATAGTGGATAATGGTTCGCTTTTTATTTGAAAGTGCACGATTCACAATATCCTCCCTACTTCCCTTTCCCCGTCTGCACCAAAGGTGGGAACGATTTCGAAATATCTCGAAACTTTATCGAAGCTTTCCTGCCAGCTCGAAGCGCGAAAAGCGCTGCACGAGACACTTGAGCGATTTCACCCGCTGCGGAACTTTCATTTTGTCGTTCGCCGACGGAGAGTGCCATGAAAATAAAAAAAAAAATAGGAAACGTTCGAGAAAGGGAAAGAAAAATTAGACGTGAATACAGAATCGTTGTTTCAAAACGGCACCAAAAAGAATCACGTTGCTTTAAATCGAGCGAGTGTTTCTCGTTGCAAATACAATCCCAGGCAAAAAGATAGCATGGACGTGTTATCTTTCATTTCTCTCGTTACAATTATGACAGCGTAAAAACAACGAATGGCATACAGAGTGTACGTAATTATAAAGCAGATTGATATTTTACTAATGCGTTGTTTTAGTAGAAGTGGAAACATGCAACAGACAAAATGATAACTTCCTGGAAAAAAGAGGTACCTAATTATTTCATGTAGTCGGGACTATACACATAGAAATGTAGTTTTACACATAAAATAGAACCTTCATTTTGAAAAAATTTCAGTCAGAAAAAATTTGTATATTTCTCTAATTTTCTCTTGTTGCAAATTCTCTATTCTGTAAATGATGACTGATATTACCAATTTAATAGTTCCTGGAAATTTTAAAGTTTTGCAAAAACTATTCAATTAAAAATATCAGTCAATATAAAAATGGTAAAATTATTTCTATAGCATTAATATTGCGTTCAGTTACATAAAATATTAGAAGTCAGTAGGAACTTTTGATCTTAAGGATTAATTCTGAATTATTGCAGTCTAAGTCACAAAAGGAATCGTAGGGCAAGGGGTTTGTATGTTGTTTATATCTGTAAATTGTCTATTTTCAACGTATATCGCTTGCGAAAGTACACCCAGCAAGAATATCACATCTCTGCTATCTTTTCACCAGAGAGTGTACCATTTTCTCCTCGCATCGTTTACGTTACTAGATTTTTTGTTGGGCAGTTACTCCCACCTTTTCTGCAATACAGTAAAAACAGAATCATCCCTGGTTACAGTTTTTTTACTACCCTATTGAATACACTGAACTATTACAAATAAAAAAAAAAGTACAATAACCAGACTGTACGTTCCAATATGAAATTTTGAGCGATACAATACCATACTAAATTATACACGCGTAAACTTTGCCAGGTATTGAAGATCGTCCAGATTCAAGGAGGTCTACCGTGCCTCAGGGCAAAGACTAAAATTCGACTGTAAAAAATTCAGTGCCCTCGAGTCAGTAGTTCGCCAGAGTTCATAACAGAGACCGTGTACAATCCTATTACTTTCTAATTTTTAATAAACCACGCTAATATTTGCCACGAAAATGGAACACTCGTACAAACGTCACGAACGACGAAACAGTTCACGAATTCCACCTTTCGTTCTCTCTCCGTTAAGCGTAAGACGTTCAATAAAATCTATAGGGATTCCTTGTGAATTCGTAGGAAAGAGGAGAGGACGATACGACCAGTAGGTAGATATCGTGGATCCTGGTGCTTCCTTTCGAAGAATCGACAGGGTCAGTTCACCGAACCGCGGAAGTGAATTTCTTCTTGGTCGACGCATTCGACCATCGCCCTGGCAGAACACTCGGAGGATCGATTCACGAGCGTTTCTAGCACGGACTGTGAAAGTATTCGATATCACGAATTCAGAAGGTGGAATGAAGTTTCCGCGGAGCCAACCGTGGAGAAATGTATATTTAGGGATATCTCGGCGAAGAATGTATATAGAAATGAATGTATCCACCACCCTCCTCATCGTGGAACTACCTTTTGAACTTTCTCTGTGGCGTATCCTAAGTTCCGACCCCCTTTTATTGCACTTTGAAACAGGGCTCAAGCGTTGCCGAGTGGAGAGTTACAAAAATATTTATTGCATTACCGTTGCAATTTAAGAGTCGACGAGAAACTTCTGAATGATGCTTCGCGATTAAGTTTGAATGATACAACCGTCGTATTTTTGCGACGTTGGACATTCGATGATATTATATATATTGCTTATCGAACAATAGAGAGATAAATTCAACCACGAGTACTAAAAAGTTTCGCAGTAAAAGTTTCCCTCGATTCAGGGAAATAATCGTAATCTGCGAATATGAAAATAGAGTATACCAATTTAATTTAGTCGCGAGAATGTTTGGGAAAGTATCGGAGGGAATTGATACTCAGGAATGTAGAAGAAAACATACTTGAGATATGTTTCTCCCGAATTGGAGAAGTTGGATTCTCTTATTTGTCGAAAAGAATTCTGATGATCGATAATAAACTGTGAACTGGAGATCAATGTATTAGCATGTATTCTGCTTTATGTTTAACCAGTTAACTGTGGCGAAAATTCTTTTGAATTTCGTGTCACGAAAATCTAGTGATGAGCATAAGTCTATTTCAAATTATTTATACCCTTTAATTATTTGTATTATTTCGGCATTGCCTCTAAATATTCCAAACGAGTTACGAATATACTTTACTTTTCGTCAAAATTACAATTTAAATCACCAGTGGTAGTTTACGCATGACGAGTATACTCGTCAAACACAGCTAACTGATTAACTCATTGACATACAGTGACGTCTGAGAGACGTCATTTGTTTCATGTGCCATTGTAGACTTTGACCTCTCTAAGGCGTCAGGAACTACCTCCAATGGACATCGTACAGTATATTATTAGTTTATTAAATTATTTCACTTGATCGTCAATAGAGCTACTAATTTATTATTTTAGAATATTACTTATTGTTAGTAATTGTTCATTCACCCTGATTACATGTTATATACTAATGCAAATTTCAAAATAAAATGTTCTGTTTCTAAGCTTGCACGTAACTGCTCAGTTGGGCCAAATTAACTCTGTGAGGCACAGTGGGATTAAAAATGTCCCACTTCTTGAAACGTGAGGATGCACAGTGGGACATTTTTCACCCCACCTCGAAAGTTTATATCATTACATAACTTTGTTAATAAATATAAATCAACTTTATTCAATTCACCCTAGATCACTAACCTTCGTCGATTCGACGACACGGATTTAATAAGTATGCCATATTAGTTAACGTTATCTTAATAAATAAATACCTATCTTTAATAATAGAAAAAAACATGTTTAAATTTTATTTAAATAATACCCTTTAACCCCTTTTGTAAACACCGTAGTCGAAGAGACGAAGGTTAGCGTTAAGCGTCGAAAAATAAAGTTTGTGATCTAGGGTTAAAATTTTAAAAAAGTGCCTCTGCAACATTGGTCATTTTCTTTTTTGAGTTCCCGTGCCTCAAAGAGTTAAACAGTATTTTTCGCTCGCGTCGAATACCATTTAATTTGTATGTCAACGAGTTAAACAACCTGCAAATTTTCTCACCACATTTCCATATCCTTCGATGTCTTCTTCCAAAAAGCCAATCAAACTTTGTCCACATCGACTTCCTTCTCAAAGACGTATCCAGTAGTTCCTCGGTACTTTCTTGATCAATCATTTTTTCATTCCTACCCTCTCTTTCCCTCTTTCCTTGGAAATCCTTCAAACCAGACATCTTGGTGAGCCAATCAACTGATATTCGTTTCATTTGGATCAGTTCCACGCTAATAATTTCGACGTTTCATCGATCATCGAGCTGCCTCGAAACGGGCCCTGATACAAAAGACGGTGGTGGGCGCATTTCGCGTGCAGATATTATTGCACGCGTGGCACCCAGAGCGAATTCGACGTTGGTAACAGTCGCATGTAAATTGTCGCGGCACCAAATGACAAATTAACGGCACCGGGCCATTCATACGGACACTGATTAATTGCCATTTACTTGCAAATTTCCAGGGTGTGCGGGGGTTTGCACGTAGCACGGCTAGCCCTCTGCTAGCATCCATGTTACCCCTCTTCGTCCAACTCCCATCGAATTTCCCACTGCTGCGGCTGCTGCGCCGCGTTGACGCAGCTTGTTGTTTGTCATTTGTTACGGACTGCATTAACACCGACCGCATGGGAGCGTAACGCGATTCATGCGAACGTGGCTGGACGATACTCGCTGGTTGGAGAATATTGAATTTTTTAACCCTTTCGGCACGGTTCACCGATTCATAGTTCCATATAGACTTGTAGCTTGTGAGTTGACCATGATTGCAGATTCAGAGTTGTACGAGGTGGTGTTATAATGTACTAGTTTGGTCGATGAGATTTCTTCGACTGTGTTGATATTATTTCTTCAGTTGTGATTATAATTTGGATGGTTAGATTACAATTTATGAGGTTCTACTTTTTGAATTACGATTGCTTACGCGAATGAATATGAAATTACTGAGAATTAGTTGCTGAGATAAACATTTCTCACTGGTTTGTGTTATGCAATATTCATTTAACTCCTTGCCTTACGATAATGAGCGACACTGGTTATGAGGTAAATGGGATAGGAAATTTTCGAGTTTTTCAGATTCTATTAAATTGAAAATATTAATGAGACGCGATGCGATAATATTATTTATTTCTGTAACATTAAATAATATTAGTTTTTATTCTAGTAGATTAATTTTTATTTTAGTAATGAAATTCTGAATTATAGCGGAGGAAGGTTAAGGGGTTAATGCAATGTTAACACATTGTACGCCGGCTAAATATCTGCTATCAAATTTATTATATTTGATAATGTTACTATTTAAATCAATATAAATTTAAACACATTAAGTAATTCTCAATTGAGAGGGAATAATATTGCCTTCTTTGTCCACTTTACCGTTTTCCTCGAGATAAAATAATATGACTGATATTGATCGGTAAAATCCTAAAATCATATATTTGAAATCCCGCATTATCGCGGGACCGGCATACAATGTGTTAACACGTTGACTGTCATGGTGGTTACCGGTGACCTGCGCTATTGAATTTAATAAATTTTTATATGACAATGTAATTGTAATATTCTCAAATTTTCTAAGAAATTTATTATTTAAATATTGGCATTCAAAAGATTACACAAATTTAACTCTACGTGCATCATGGACCTCCAGAAATATCAATTGATTTTACATCAAGAAATTTAAATATATATATGCACGAAATATCGTGAATTTTACTGCTATTGTTTTATCATCTGAATTTCCCCAATAATCATTGTCTCTATAACGTAAGAGAATTTAAAGGCGATAATTAAATTTCATGTAATACCGATCAAAGCATATGGGTGTATAATGCAGCAAAGCGAAATGGATTAACGCGTGAACAATTCTCCAGCGCAAAAGAGATTATTTTATTATAGGGTGTACATTCACTGAAATAGATTTGATTAATCTCCATGCGTAATTACCAGAGATTATACATAATTACAAATAAAATTGGGGAAGCTTATAAACGTCATTAAATCCCTCTGGTACTTTATCCGATCCCTAACAGTAGCTGATAAATGTCACAAATTCATAATAATTATAAGTAAATGTCTACAATCATTTAAATACTTCAAATCATAGAAAGAAAATAGTCTTTCTACTTAAATCAATAAATTACGATTTCCACAATTAACCTTTTTCACCCCTTAATTATATATCACCAATAACTAATTAATTATTTTGCAAAATAATTAATAACAGAAATTGTTATTATTGTATTATTATTACTATTGTTTTCGCGATTCTATTATATAAAGTCAAGTCTAGCTCGACATTAAAGTTGGCGTAGAAATTTAATGTCGAGCCACCCTGACCATAGAAATGTTAAGAGTTAACACTAGAACTATCATTGATATATCTATTATATTTCAATATATTAAATAAGCGCCTTAAAAAAAGAGGAATTAAGAGATGGAAAAGATGATCGATTCCCTAATCTGTGTTTTACAAAAGCAACGTAGAATATCTTCTCTACGACTCTCCTATAAACTTGAAGAATTTTGGGAAAAAATGTCAAACTTGTCACTGTGATTTGCTTAATAGTTCTAGCGTTCAAAGAAATAAAAACATCGATTATTCAAACACAAAGTTAACTCAGTCCCCGAGCAGGAAAGATACCGAGATTCGAATTCCAGTTTTCAACCCCCAAGTTTCACCAGTTAACAGCTCGACCAGCAAACCTCAGAGTTTCCTATTTCCCGCCACTTCAAAACACACGTGTAAACACTTAACAAGCCAACAACGTGACGATACATCCTCCTCGATGTTTCCCTCGAATCACCTACAAATTTAAACGATCATTACTTTCCCGATTTCACCCTGACGATGCTTCCAACAGGAAGCTCAACATTTAACACTCCCCCTGGCAGGTGAAAGACAGCAATTCCGTTCATCATCGCCACTAAAATTTAATGAAATGCGTCAACATGGAATACCACCGCTCCTTATGAACCAGCCAAGACAATAAACCCCAAACACGCTCAATTCTTCGCCATGGAACACGTTCTCTGTCGCTTTACACGCAGAACACCATCGAGCTATCATTTAAGCCCATGCATATTCCGTAATTCTACGCGTCTCTCCATGGGCGCGTGTAAACTTAAGTCTATTAGCTGGTTCGACGATCCAGGTAGTACACGAGCTTCAGCATCGTGCATGGGAACTTCTATGGAAAGTTCCTTGACATCGGGGCGAAACTTTTGTCACGGCACGCGGAGGTAACCGACGAGTTTCGGCGCACTCACGTTCTACCGGTAGCTCGTACGTAGAGAACTTGTTCCCGAGCGAAGCGGTAATAAAATATCGCGACGTGGTGGTCCCCGATACCTCCAGCCGCGCGATAGTGTTCTACTATAATCCTCTTCCTGTCGAGGATTTAATCTCTCCTGCGAAACAGCCCGATTTTCCGCGTTAACGCAGTCAAGACGGATTGCAATTTTATACCATCCTGATGCATCCTCCATGGGGGATCTTTCGGTATTTTTTTTTCTTCGTGGAAAGTACCTATGTTTTGAGTATTTCTTGCTTTTGTAACTGTATCTTTTTGACTTTCTTCAGTACAAATTAGCACTTAGTGCTGGGTTACGAACAATATTGACCCTTTTAGTGGAGAGCGAGAAAATTGATTGAATTAATGATTAAATGTAGTTGCGAATAAAAATAATAGTTACTTGTCAAATTTATATCATTTGTAAAATTTAGTAATTTTATATATATGAAAACTGTTATTATTCGATTATATTTGCGAATATATTTGCGATTATATTTAACAAAATTACATAGTGCGCTATTTTTTTTATAGGGAGTGTAAGATTGTTCTCTTTAGGATCTATTGTTTTAACACTAGATTTACAGAGCCAATTTGGCTCATTCAAAATATGATTACTATATATATAATATATTGTTTGATAAATTTTTTTTAATAATAAATCTTTCATTTAAATCGATTTGAGACTATTTTCTCTGCAAAAAACTTGGATTTTTTTGTATGAGTCAAATTGGCACACTCCAGAAAAATAGGTATATCAACATCCGTAAATCTAGTGTTAAGTGAGTTTGAGCCACTGAGACTATATTAAATAATAATATAGGAGAAGTTTCCGAGAGATGAAAGGGGACTTAAATTCATGCCCATGAATTCAGGTGTTTTAAAAGCCCTGTACTTTTTGGCTCGGATTTCCCCGGGAGCGCCAAGTCCCGTGTCAGCCCAGCCACACGCTGGGTCTGACTCCTGAGGGAATTTAGGCTATGATATATTAAATTCTAACGGGGGAAAATTTCCCAGAAGTGAAAAGCAATTCGAATTCGTACCAATTGATTAAGAAGCTGAGCATTTATTGCCATATTCGCAATAGCCTCAACTGCCGCGGTCAATTTACCCGGGGCCTACTGTTTCAAATGAGATCAAACCACCAAGGCTATGATATATTAAATAATGATGTTAAAAAAATGCATACGTGAAGGGAGATTCCAATAAAAGCCTACTTATTAATAGTCTGAACCGTTACATTATGATCCACCATAGCACCTTTCCTATTTTTTCCCCTTCCACAAGTACGATTCGAACGTAGGGCAAATGAAGACATCTAATCAATGGAATTAGCTGGATGAAATATTAGTCGATTTCGGTCGTGAATTTCTAATGGTAAAGCTCTTCGAACGAGAGAATGTATCCGTTACCCGGTGACACGATGATCGTTCGTTATTGTACGAGGACGACGTTAAAGTTTAAACGCTTCCATGCAATTTGTGCCGCGTTAATATTCATGAGAGATTTAATTAACTATAGCGTAATATTCATGTTATTTAAATTTTATCATTCTATGCAGGCATTCCCGTCCGACGGCACGTGGGTTATGTTTCATCGACGCCGAGAGAATATTCGGATCGGCAAACAATCGGTACAGAGGATCGTCACATTTCACGTGGGTAGGTTTTTACCTCGCAATGGCGAGACTTTGCGCGCGAGAATCGCGAATGAAAATGGCATAGTTTGCAGCTCCTTAATTGTTCCCGTCGCAGACGGGGTCGAACGGATGAACGGTCGGGAAGGGGTGAGACGACGTGGAACAAGAGAGAAATGAGAGAGAACGGCCAGAAATATTGCGTTAGGAATGCTAATGAGAGAGAAACCCATGACAAAAGGAGGGATGCTGCTTTCCCTCATTTTACCTAGAGGAGAAGTCCATTATCTCGATTCGCGGACAAAGCATGAAAAATGCTTGAAATGAGATAGTAATTTCAAAAGAAAGTCCTACTCTAATTTCAATGGGGGAGAAAGAAAGGAATTTCTTTCTTCGTCTGTTGCACCACACTATATAACAAGCCAAGGTGTACCTATTTATTTATTTTCAACACTTCTCGGGTATGACTGTAAGTTTAAAAGAATTTTAATGCGAAGGAGATGAGGGGAGAGCAGTACAATGTGGAAAATTGAAGGGTCGTGTTATACCACAACGCTCAGAAACCCTTTGAAACTCCCAACTTCCTAAACCTTTGACATTTTAATATTCTTACTTTCCGACTCCATTGTATTTTAACTTTTCTGGCTTACTTAAAAACCATAATAACATATTGCATTCATACCTCGACAGACATCCAATTCACGCTTTAACTCTTCCTTCCTATTGTTCTTCATTCACCTAAAGTTTCTTGTTACATTTTCTGTCAAAAATTTATCAAGTTAATGACAATGCACTGCGATTTGTTTCGTGGCTGTCTCCGCTATAATTCAGAATTTCATTGCTAAAATAAAAATTGATCAGTGATTCTCGATATGTCGTATACCTTAACGTAATATTAATGTTATAGAAATAATATTATCGCATCGTGTTTCATTAACACATTGAATGCTTTGGTGGTCGCCGGGGACCGGCGCTATTGAATTCAATGAAATTTCATATAACGCTTAAATTGCATTTATGAATTTTCTAACATATTGAAAATTAAAATATCGACATTCAAACCGGCTACTGAATGTATAACTGTTAGTATCTCTAAAGTTTCTACTTTACAAAGATGTAATTTCAATAGAAAATTTTAATTTTAGTAGAAATGACGAAACTAGCAAAATAACGATGACGTTCATTTTCAATTTAGTAGGATTGAAAAATTTGAAAATTTCTTATCCCGTTTACCTTATCACGAGTGTCATTCGTTATTGTAGAACAAGGTCTAATTACTTCTATATTATTAGTACTGTCTTCAGATAGACGAAAAATCAGAAATCAGTAAGAAATTCTGATTCCAGAAATTAATTCTGAGTTATTGCGGTCGCAGTCGCAAAATAAATCATAGGTCGGGGGCTTAATATTTTCAATTTAATAGATTTTGGAAAACTTGAAAGTTTCCTTTCCCATTTTCCTCCTCACTTGTTATTGTAGGTGAAGAGGTTAATTACCTTCATGATGACAAAGTTTCAAGTACTTTAATTATATTGAGAAATCATCCCTTAATATCTGCAAGTATAGAAATACATCCATTCTTTTTTGACGTCCAAAGAACATTGACTTTCAGTCGAATCAATAGCTCTAATCGGGGCTCTCGCATATAAACGCGATTTTCGAGGCCCGTATTCGGCAGTCGATTCGGCGAAATCCTATTCTGCGAGGGATACCTCGATTAAACGAGAGGCAATCAAATAAATGGGATTTAAACGTCGTCGTCGGCGCTGTTCTGCACAGTGCTGGGGGAGAGCTATCAACGGTGAAAAGTTACCGACGATATGTGGAAATTTCGAAACCGCAATATCAATTCCTTCTTTCATTAACCTGACGTTCAACGATTCGTTTGAATTGCAAATAATCACCGTGATTTATCTCAACCATGGTAATCATTATGCCACAACGACGACATTTGTTCATTTTCGTGTCTTTGTTTAAGAAAAATCAATCGAGAGATTTACAACGAAACAGGAGAATCGCAGAATTCTATTTCGCATGATTTATAAAAAAACACACGAGCACGAGTATCGAACAGAGGGAAAATTTATCGAGCCATTTCTGATATTTCGGAGGGATTTTTATTTAGGCCAACTATAAATCCTACTCGACCTCTACGATACATACTTTTTGAATGTAACAGAATCGGTTACCAGGTTGAAGATAAAATTTAATTGGTATTGTGAAATAACGGTCAGAAGTTCGGTAGCGCTATAAATATAAATGATTCGTGGAATCGTTTCGTTAGCTAAATCGTGCAAATGTCGGCTGCGAAACGTTTCAAGTCTGAAATACTTCGTACACCATTTAATTTGCGTCAAATAAATTCACGTTATTTCCGTAATTGTTTACCGGATGCTTCTGCACCTTTTTAACGAATTCACGTTGAACGATGCGTTAAACAATTTGTAAAAACTCATTCACAGTTAGATTTCAATGGATCCTTCAATTATATATTTTCTTTTAACGTATAACTCCAAGAGGAGAACACGTTAGAGAAAATGCAAAATTAGAAATTAATTAAGGATCCGTCCAAACCAAGGAGGGATTCTGTCTTGCCGCACGAAACAAGGGAATCTAAATAACGGCGTAATTTGATTATCCGTCTGTTTGGCCGAAAATTGGATAACTGTGGTGAGTCGTTATTGTTCCCAGTACAAAGGATTCGATGATAGAAGGCATGCACTTTCGAGGTCCTCTTAGAAACGTGTAATTGGCCAAAGAGACCAGCCAAGTTAGCCTCCGACTTCCACCCGGGCGCATTAATTTCTGTTTATTGCAACTCTCTACTTTGATCTGCCCGTGTTTCCCCGAGTTTCCAAACTCCTTCGACGAATCGATGATTTAACAATCGGCGAATCCACCGAAGAATTTCAACGGCGAAGACGTTGCGCGAAGATATCGGAGAGTTTCGCTTCAAAGGGTATTCAAACATTGTAGAATGATCGTGAAAGGAAAGCATTCGAAGTAACGCAACAATCGAAAACCTAAAGAAAACGACGTTATCGTGAAAGACTAATTCGATTAACGTTTCACGGTGATTTTATGGAAATGTAACCGGGATAAAGTATTTATTGTTACGACGACAAGCACGTCCAACTCGTTGAAACCCCCTGGCGTACTTTAAATTCCTGGCAGAGCGCAAAAGTTCGGCACCACGGAGTCATTAGCTTTATGCACTTCGTAATCCTAGGGTAATAGAGAATAATCCGAAATAATGGAAAACCAGGAACAAGTCCGAGGCATAAAACACACGTAGAAAATACAGAATCATTAGGATAGAAATTCCCATTGAAATTCTCGATACGATTTGCATGAACAATCGAACGGCAATTGACAATTTAACGGGACCGATAAATTTCGAGAAATTCATTAAAATGAAATCGTTTATTTATGAATTTAATACGACTCCGAATGTGATTACTGTTATTCTGGTATAATATTGAATATGTCAGTCAATAATCCATTGTAATTGAACATTAAAGTTAGCTTTGCGAAAGTAGATCAACGGTTTAATTGTATTCGAAAGTATACGTAAAGGGACACGATTAGTCGAAAGGCAATTGAAGTTAGTCCTAAGAGAAGAAGAGAGGGAGGTTGTAATCTCTGGAGAAGCATAGTTAGAAGTCGTCCCAACTTTCTTAGTTATGTCGATACCTTCTTCTATATAAAGGGAACACTCTCATAAACTTTCATCCGAGTTTACAGACCTGAAAATAGCTTTTCTATCGATATTAATTGTAATAACCTTCCTTGCGATAACCGTTAATTTCATTATTCCGAAAGGCAATTGCCGTGAACGAAGTCGATATAAAATATTCCAAAGTACGGGAAATCAATAATTTAAAATAATTAGTCAGTTGTACAATTACATTACAGGTACCTTTATCGAATACTTAAGATAAAGTCTAAAGAATAAATGACATTTCTCAACTTAAGGTGGACGGGAACGAATTTCCTTTTATATAAAACTTGTTTTTTTTTCTTATCTTGATGGACATCGTCAATGCCCTTGAGACCTGTTAATAATAGACACCTCTAACTTCATTTCACATATTCAATTAAAAAGTACTCCACATTTCCAATAACTCTATATGGAAAAGAATTCATTCACCGGAATTTAACTAAAAAATACTAATTATCCAATTTATCAGAGAAGAGGGTTCTTTTCGGCTACAGTCTTTCGACTGGTTATAAAATAACGACAATAAATTTCCAAAAGGTATACATCAGATTGACACTTTAACATTGGAAACATCGCAAAAATAATTTAATTAATAATACAAAATAATAAATTTAAAGTAAAGACCGCATTTAAAGTAATTCTAGGCACTTATCATTTTTCAATAGATTTCCTTAAAACTTTGAAAATATATTCTTCATAATATTTTATAATTATAACCGGAATCTCAACGAGTTCGTCCACACGGTTTATGAATAAATCGTGTTTAAAAATGACATATTTAACATGGGTCTTATGGAAAAAACTTTTTGCTGAGTCCGTAAATTCTTTTTTTATTTTTCTAATGGAAAAACGAGTCGATGTATTCTAATAAAAAATTAGCAACGTATCATTTTACGCTTTTGGAATATTATTGAATTTTTTCATAATTTTTTACTTCATAGTTATAGAGAAAGATGTTTTTTAATGTCTAAAAAGTGAATGAAATGACCTCTGTGAAGTTAGCCCCTGCATTAATTCTTACGCAATTTTTTTCATTTCTAATGATAAAAGAAACTTTTAGTTCTGAATCCAGTTAGAACTACCTTAACACTATTACTGTTAAAAAGTTATATTTGTATAAAATAAGAACAATAATCTCTTCAAAACGACACACAACATTTTAACCCTTTGCGGACGGAGGCATTTTTGAATATCGAGAAACAATCAATTATTTAGCGATGAAAAAACATTTTTTCATCGGAAAGGCAGTCTGTTAATGTATACAAGTTGAAATTTACTCTTTGTAAAATAATATTTCAACGACTATATTTTAATTTTTCAACTCTAACCGTTTATATATGCACCGACAAACTATAACCAATTTTTTTCTCAGGGCGGATATATTCGCCCGTCGTCCGCAAAGGGTTAAACCTCCTAAGTCGTAAATAGATCCAACCATCAATTTCAATTAGCCATCCAACTGAAACAACATCCAAAAACTTCTCTATCGATAAGAAAAGAATAATCTCAATTCGTACCGTTCCAAAACTAAATCAAATTACAATACCCTCTAAAATGCAACTGTCTCGGCAATAGCGTTCTCACTTTGGCAACTCACTCGACATACCGAGAAGCCAGGGCGTCCTGGATTTCAGGATTTGTGCTTCCGTGCTATTCCTTCTCTCTGTACTCCCGAGAATAATTCTGAATCCAATCGGACGAAGTTGCTTCGTTGAGCGTAATGCTCCGTGTACACGGACACTGCTGAGAGAAGCTAACGTTGCCAGTTGCGTGAATGTGTACGTAAACGCACAGAGAATCTAGGAGGGTGCAGGTATTTCATGGTTCGCATACCGTATAACAAATGTTCGGCGCTTTGTGATTTATGCTTTGTTCAGGATAAACCGATGTGTGCTCTGGCCAACGGTTCCGGGGGATTACGTAGCTGCGTTCTTGATTATGATCATGCAACTACCCTCCGGGGCAGGTAGCATGCGTGGAATAGCTTTTGAGTCGACCAATCGATTGACGGTATCGACTGTTAGATTGGTATTTCTCTTTACGGTTGCATTGAGATCTTCGAGATACCTAGACATTTTTTTGTGGTTTTGATGAATGTCTTTTTCTCCCTTTTTGTTGTTTAGATTTAACTCTTTGCACGCTGAATTATATTAAAATTTCTTTATCAGCAACCCTTTGTATTTTTATGTCGACAAAGGAGCTTTTGAGATAAAAAGTGACGTCGAGTTACACTCGACAGGGGAGTGAAAAGGGTTAAGTGATATGTCTGTTTCACGTGGGACCTTAGTGTTTCAGGTGGTTTTTGAATCACCGGAGTATTGTTCGTTAGTATTGTATGTTTGCATTAACTTTTGCTTTAGTTAATCTGGTTAAATTGTTATGCTATTCAGTTTTTGTTGATATTCTTAACCTCTTTGCACTACGACGACACTCGTGATGCGACAAGAAGTATAGGATATTTTGAAATTTTTCAAATCTATTAAATTTAAACGCGAGACGATCAAATTATTTCTACAGCATGAATATTCAGTTCTTTTTTCGAAATATCAGAAATCTTAGATTAATATTTATTTTAGGAATTAATTATCGGTTATTGCATACGCAGTGAAAACAGAAATCGTAGTGTAAGGGGTTAAGGGTGGTTTTCGTCAGAGAAGATTAAGGAAAATATTCTAAGGAATGTCTTGTATGTGCAGATTGAAAATTTATGGAGAATATTAGGAGTTTGTAGAACTTAGGATTACACGCCGCAAGGAGTGTTGTTATGTTTCTTAATTTTTATTTTCCTTGGTGTTTTTCGGCTTAGATTGTTATGTTACTTTGATTCGAACCTACGTTTTTGGATAGAATACAAAGTAGCAGAATTATGATGCGAATATCACATAGGAAAAATCTCTCAGAGTCGAACCGGATTTGAGCTTGAGCCCACTAATTGGGACCTCAAACCTTTACCCCTTGTGCTGTATTAATGAGTGACATTCGTGATGCAGAAATAGTAATATAAAAATTACAGCTTTTCTAAAAGCTTTAGTCGATCAAGGCACCGTTAAATTAATCATATAGTATCACATATATTATAAAATATTTAATATAGCAGAAATTATTGCAAAGTTGGACCTCGATAATTCAATACTCCACTGTGTCATTATTGTTGATATCTACATCGGCTTTAAACGTTAAGGTCATTTCGTTTAAAACCTACAAATTTACGTAAGTTCCAAGTTACTAACACAGCAATGTGTTAAATGATTATTTAGCGAAAATATCCCACAGGTGGTAAGAATTTAATTTACCCCCATAGATTGCGAGTCCAAGTCTTTATCTTCATATCCATCGCAAACCCTCCTAATTTTTTGACACGACGATAAATTGGTCAGATGACACGAAATTGAGAAATTAACGGGTTCGTTTCGAGTACATGAAAAGCATCTTTAACATTGGAGGAAGGGGAACCTCTAAGACGTGCAATCTCTCGGAAATTTTGACGAAGTGACCTCGCCCCCTCAGACTTTTTTCTTTCCTCTTCCTTACGCGGTCTACTCGTTCTTTTCCACTTCCACGGAAAAGTTCGCATGCCGAGGTTTCACCCGTGCCGAGCGTTCGGCCATAATGAGATTTCAGGCGAACAATAGTGTCGCCATTTCCCTAATGCGATTCGCTACTTAAATATTTTAATAAAATTCCTTCTTCTTTCAGCAAGCTCCTTACTTAACTTTAACCCCCACCCATCGGACAGTTCTCCAACGCCGCCCACTTTGCATTCTCATACTTTTAACCTTTTTTTTCCCCTCTCTCCCTTTGACGACCTCCCATTTGGCTAAGTGGAGCGGAGTTATCGAAATGGCAATGGTCTCTCCTCATTTTTGCTGTTACACGCAACGGTCGCGTTGACGATGCTGTTATTATCAGCAGAGCGGCGATCCTTCCGGAAATTCAAATAGAGGAGAGCCATATGTGTTTTTTTGAATTTTATTACAAATTTTTTGCTCGTTGGTGCTTGAAATTAATGAACGAACATTTAAAATATTCTCGTTCGACGATTAAGGGTGGAAATTATTTTTTTATACGTCTATGGTACACAATTAATTTGACGAAATAAACAGAGACATGGAAAAACTAGAATATACTGATTGTCGTGTAATTAACGGTGTTACATCTTCTAATTAGATTAAGAAATTTGCATGAATGTTAGAAGTTCATTTCTGCAGAGACTATGTCTTACATGAACAAATGTCATATCACTCTTTCAGCTTATTTTTTACTTTTACGCAGAATACATGGAGTTAACAATAGCAAACTATCTGAAAACAATTTGAAAATGTCGAAATTCTAATTGTGTCGATAAAAGTTTAATCAACAATCAAAACCAAAGAAGAATGCAGAAACTATGTCTTAAACAAGCGAATGTCATATTACACTTTCGAATTGTATTTCACTTTTACGCAGAATACATGGAGTTAACAATAATAAACTATTTAAAAACAATTTGAAAATGTCGAAATTCTAATTGTTTCGATGAAAGTTTAATCAACGATAAAAAGCTAAGAAGAATATCAAGGAAATAAAATGAGTTCAAAGATGACAGTACGACACTAATTGTAAGTATCGTAAAAGCAAAAAGAATCGAAATTAATTACAACCAATTCTCGTTACCCACGAGTTCTCGGTTCTACCGAAATTAACAAATGCACGAACATCACACCGTGCTATTCGAAGACTTTTCTTCGAACTTCCCCACAGTGAGTTTATCCCTCCGGCGAAGTATTATAAGACTGCAGTTTTCTGTTTTAATGCTAATGTCACTCCGCCTTTCTCTTGCAAACGAATCCTCTCTTTTCCCTTGCACCGTTTCCATCCCCTTCGCAGAGAAACTCGTCGGTTATGCAACTCCGACGACCCATCCTCGGTGTCGCCTTTCGTGCATTCTTTCTTATTGGCACAGAACGAACTTTCCGCGATTCGGTGCATCGAAACCGACTTCCTTCTTGCGTTTTCTGCTTACGTTCGCCCCGTTGCTGAATTCTAACCGAAGTCTTACGTGAAAAGTTGCCGAAGTAAGTCGGAAGGAAAGTTTTGCGGAAAATAGAAACCACGACGGAATTGTCGCTGATCGAGTGGACAGGATGTATGAAAAATGAAAAGTTCGATTTTTTGGTCATCTTGTAAACTTGAGAAATGTGAATCTTTTATTATGTCTTTTATAATTCATTGGAGAATGTATGCGACTCTACGAGAATGATTCTTTGGATCGTAAAACTCACTGTTAATCTTATAAGATTTTCTGTATCCAAATTAATATGAAATATACTTTAACTCTTTTTACTCCAGGACTCTTTTGCTTTCACAAACTAGGAACTCGAGATGATTTTACCTACAGGTATTATATAAGGGCTTTGCGGATACCTTAATTAGTTCGCTGTGATTGACGAGTACACTCGTCGTGGAGAAACGGCAGAATTTTGTGTATCGACGAGTATACTCGTCATGTGTAAAAATTAACAACCATTGGTTATTTAAATTTTAATTTGACGAAAATTAAAAGAAATTACAAATTTAATTATTTCACGTCCTTATTTCCCAGAATGGTAAAAGCAACTTGACTATGAACGTGAAAGTACATCAAAATAGCCAACTATGCATTGTCTAATATTATTCTAGCAGAAGAGATTATAAAATAATTTTCTACAACTAAAATACACCCAAAACATTTTCTATTTAAATTTCTTTCCAACAATATCATAGAGCGTAGATGCAATTTCCTTTGAATTCCACATTTCCTTCAAACACAAAATGAACTCAACGTTTACTACAATTTCTATATTGCCCGATCAAAAATTCATACCTAAAGTTGAACCCATGATTTTTTTATCGCGCGCAGAATGCAACGGAAGAGAATGCAATTTATATTGTACGAACGGTGACGTATGTACCGCACGTACGATTGTTCGTATACGTATGCATTGTACGTACGGTGAGAGAAACGGAGTACGACTAAGTTGTCTATAGGCGACCATACATCACAGTAAGAAAAAGAAATTGTGTTTCTTTATTTTCGCGAGAAACTTGCCCGGAAACGGGAGAGCCGAACCGCAGCAACAGATAAATCAAAAGTGGCCGGCAAAGTTTTCAAGCGGCTCAAATCCGCGCTCACCGAAGGAACCCTTAATGGTCGAATCTTACGGGCACACGAACACGGAAAACTGTACGACCGAAAGTCCTTGCGAAAAATAGATCTCTCGAGGTTCGTGATACACCGTACGAGACACTGAAATCGGTGTAATTTCATATTCGAGAAGACGAGCCAACTTTCGTCAATTCGGCCGAGTTAGAATTATTACGTTGGAAGTTTCGCGAACTGGCACAAGTCGTAATCACGTCCTTAAAGTTCAGCTTTCAAAGTTTTCAGTGCCTTTAAAACGAGTCTTAAGAGATTCTCCAAATATACGTACGTAAATTGTACCTTTAGCGATGCGGAAAATCATTGACCGATTAAGAGATTTTTCTTTTCGTTCAATTTCTTCAATTTTTTCATTTCCCTTGACATTATCCATTGATTATTCTCGTTTACACTCTATTTCGTAGAAATTCTTCGTTTATTTTCGGATACATCAACTGTTTATTTTAAAAGTGGCGTCAACTTTCTTTTAAAATCGAGATATTTGGGACGTTTGGAGTTTAGAGTTTTAATGTTTTTAACACTTTGCGGACGGAGACTTTCTTGAATATTGAGAAATAATCATTTATTTGCTGATCGAATTCCATCTTCTTATTAGAAATCCAGAAGACTAAGCTGAGAAAACTATAAATAACTTTTCCGCCTTAATGTTTCAACAATTACATTTCCATGTTTCGACTTTAACTGTACATAAATCAGTAGTATTTACAATTAGACATATAATTGTAATCATGGTTACTTATATTTTTCACAGTCTAAACAATAAATAGTCGTTATTAAGGAAAATGGTTTATACCACTTCTAAAATAAATGACTCATATATTTCCTGTTTTGAGAATTATCCTAAGGTGTAAATTATGAGTTTCCAGAGCCGCCTGCTTGAACCACAGCCTAATAAAAGTTTTAAGTGTCCACCGAGTACAAATACCGAGACCAAGAAGGAATCTACGAATCTCTCGGAACGGTTAACCGCAAACTTATTTCGCAACAGGCCTGCTTTTTTTTCAGCATCCGACACAACCCACCGTTTTATCTGCGTCGTGAACAAAAACGAGAAACGAGGCATGTTTTTATCCCGCTTGTTTCTCTTTTCAAATGAAAAAAACCAAGGGGGTGAAACTTTGATACGAACTGCAGAAAGTTTTTCATTCCTACCGTGAGATAAGAGATTCCCGAAAGCTGATACGGGACAAAGGATTTTTAATTACAAAAACGAATGTACGTTTCACGGTGGCATAAATAAAGAAGAAACAGCATTGCGATTTAGCTGGCGGGGGATGAAAACTTAAATTAACAGGCAAGGCTTTACGAGTGCTTCTCGATCCCCTTTCGTAAAACTAACTTTCTTTGTATTCTCCAATAACAATTTGAAGTTCGTAATACAAATTATGATCGTTTATTTGATCAAGTTGAAATTCACTAAACCTTTGTGTCGTATCGGAAATCGAGTGTGGTCTCATCACGATCGCTTAGAGTCTAAATTAAATAGTCTAAGCCTTAGACTATTTAATCCAGGCGATTAATCAACAGTCGCAACTGTTTAGAAGTTCCTTGCTGCGGAGACCCTACGGCCCTTCTTCAGTTTTTACACTTAACCTACCGAGCCTACCAAATTTGTTCTAAAAATTATCTAAATTAATGGGGTAGACACGAAGTAAATATTCCACTTCCACCTTAGAAAGCCTAAATTAATTAATTGATCATCTTTTTCACCTCTTCATTTCTCTTTTTCTAAAGTAGTTACTAAGTATATCTAAATTTTAGTAGATATAATGTCTGTAGTTTAGTGTTAAGGAACGCATGTGTGTATGTATGAACAAGTGCATGGATGTTGAGTATGAATGAATGCTTAACTCTTTGCGGTTCGAATTTTTTTTTAAATTTTATAGTGAGCTCAATGAAATTAATTTTACAACATTTTCCATCAATGTTTATTGTTTTTTTAAAAATAATATCAATTACTATAGGTGCTGACAGATATTTTGGTAATATAAAAAATCATTGTGGAATTGAAAAGCCGATGTTTTAATTGTCAGAGAATAAAATCTAGTGAAAAGCTATGTCGAGTACAGCTCGACATAGGACTGCAAAGTTCTCCTCTAACGATCAACCGATACAGTTCACATTATTTCATTTGTACCATTACATAGTATATAGTTTTAATAAATACTCTTACATTTACATATATTTTATCAGCCAATTCACCCAATTCCACATTTGTAATATGATCGAATTGAATTTTTGCCAAGAAAAATATACGGTGTGAATCGTTACATGAAGTATCGCATAAAACTTTGTGTTGTTTTTTCTACGGCTTACTTCTCTCCACTTTAAATTTCATGGTAGAAGAGTAAAGAAACATGCTGTAAGACACCGAGAGAAAAAAGTAAGTAGAATCATATAGAAGAAAAAGAAATGGATAAACATAGAGTACTTGGTTGTTATTGCACAAAAAGTAGATGCCCGCATAAAATTCTGTTTTACATTCTGACCGTCTTTCGCTGAATAAAAGAATCAATGTTTTTACCTCGCAAAGGAGGATACGAAGCATACTTTAATATTTATCCGTGTTACACTTATTTCCTTCGAAACGAGCACGACACGGTTTTCTTAGTTGACTCGAGCCAATTAGAGAACTTGGCCACGCATTCAATCGGAGCGAAAAACTCGATTTCCACGAGTTTCAACAAAAAGAGATACTATCTGCATCGAATAACCGAACTACTCGACACATGTACGATTCGGTGACTTAAAAATTGCAGATTTGTCGTTGAAAGTACTCTCGCTTACGAGATGAAGAACTCTAATTGGACTAGAAACGTAACCCTTTACAACCGCCCTCGAGAATCGTGGCTTTGTTCGATTATACGTGAAAGGATCGAGATTTTCTTTTCTTCTTCAAGTTCTATTGGAATATTGTACGACGCGTACTAGAATATTGTAATTTCTGCAAATAATGTAACGGCTGTGATGCAATGTATAATGAAAAATGCAAGAATCATCGACTCAAGAAGAAAGTAAATTCGTGTGTTGCACTTTGTGCAAATAATGCGAATCTAACGCAAAGTAGAATGAAAAATACAGCGATCTTTGGACGAGGAGGAAAGTGAACGTGTGTGTTGTAGTTTCGTGCAAATAATGTCGATGTAATGTAGCGTAGAATGAAAAATACTGCAATCATTGGATGAACAAGGAAGACATGGGTGTCGTAGTTTGTGCAAATAATGTCGTGGATGTAATATAAATGCTACAAGGTAAGAAGATAAATGAACTGCAAGAGAAGAGAAATAAAGTGTCCAAAGGCTGTGACACACCTTTTGCAATCTTGTCGTGTATGCAGAAAAGCATCGTCAAGTATTTCCTTAAGCGATAGTATTTTTCTTTCGATATAAAAGAATTATCCCAATACTTTTTTTTTACATGTAATCTACAAACTATGTAATACACAAAGAAAGAAATAAACGCATAATTCTTTTAACGTTACTTCGCTCTTTTTTAAATATATTGTAGTACCCGAATTTTTTAGAATTAGGAAATACCTTGATTTTCTCAAATTGTTGAGAAGTTGAGAAATTGAGAAGAAGAATTTGAAGTAAGTTTAAAAATCATACTCGTGAGTGTTAAAAAGGTGCCATTTTTCATTACTTTAAAGTGACTTTTACTTCTTTCAAAAGAAACTGATCGATTACGAAAAATCTGTAATTTCAAGTACAGGGTGTGTCGACATTATTTGTCACGGCTTTGTTTGTCTTCTAGCACTCTTACATTAACCCTTTGCGGTTGTGTTTCATTAACCACTTTGGTACGAGCGCCGACTATAGTCGATGGCTATACACAACATAGCCAATATGTGTCGTACAGAAGTGGTTAAGAACAATATGTGTAATCACACTTAAAACATTACAATTATAATCGTAGGAAGAATTGTATATACCTTAGAAACGTGTTGATTCTTTGCTTCGATGGCACAGAGTAGACACACAAAGGTGAAAGTGCTTTGGAGGTTGCGAGTAGACGTACGGCCGTCAACTAAGGGTTGATACTACTGCGACGATGAATTGCCAAGTAGTCCACAAAAAGAGAGGTATTTAGTGATCCAGGATCTCGTATTTGAAAGTATTAAACACGCACTAATAGGTGTGAGGCAGCCGTATCATAAAGTTCAGAAAATCATAACAACTATTTTAATAATTATTAATCAATGTATTTAGTACAGTAAACTCACAGCCGCGGACAATAACCAAATGATGAACTTCGTGACGCGAGGTTCCTAATATAGACGTACTTGCTTAGGGCCTTACCCCCACCATTACCTCCTTGACCAATTGCAAGCGTCGGAGGGACTCGTCTAGCGAGACATAGGTAGACGCCCCCCACTCCGAGGCACACAACCGAACCATATATATTAAGGCAAATAAGTGTATCAATTAATGTGTAATCAGAATTCAAGGAACAACTCTCGCAATTCAATAAACCTCGGTTCTGAACCACTCTCGTCTGCACATTACTTCAATTCTTTCCTTCGATGGCACAGAGTAGACATACAAAGGTGAAAGTGTTTTGGTGGCTGAGAGTAGACGTACGGCCGTCAACTAAGGGTTCATACTACTGTGACGATGAATTACCAAATAGTCCATAAAAAGAGAGGTGTTTAGTGATCCAGGATCTCGTATTTGAAAGTATTAAACACGCACTAATAGGTGAAAACGATTGAACCCGTTCACGGAGCAGTGATTACTCGTCGGCGGTCACGGGCGAACTGATAGCGAGGCGAGGCGAGCCATCGAAAAGTCTTATTGTTAAGATTCCCGGAAAGGATACCTGTAGGTTACGGCCGCCGAGTTTCGCAAAGTATGTTTTGACAACACGCGCCAGTCGTTCATCTTCTTGGCCAGTGAAGTGGAAATAATTTCTCACGTTGCTCGTAGAATTAATTTTAAAATTGTAAATGGAAATGAATGATATTATTTATCTGTATAATCAAATATTACAAATATAACAATGTTACAAAGTACAATGGCGTAAAGTTAATGGTAGTTTGAAGAAAATCCTAGAAACGTTCAGGTGAATATGCGTGAGGTAGATTAAAGTGGATATTAGGTAAATTGATTTGAACCGGCGAAAAGAGGCCAGAGAAATCCCGAGGTAAGAGGAATTTAAAATTGAAATTCAGTTAAAATGTCAACGACGCCTAGCTCGTTATCATTTGAATTTTTCAAAGAGAATCGTCCCGTCCACGAAATTTTATTCCTTTTATCGTCCCGGCGTTCTGGTTAAGCGCGGTTCAAGATTTTGCATACCGAAGGAACTTGGAGCTATTCGAATTAACGTGAAATTCACCACGAGCAATGAACTTTCCCCTTTCATTGCTGATTTCGTAAATACGATGTAATTGAATTAACGTCACTTCCATGAGACAAACTTTAACGTCGTTAAAACGTTATACCAGTTACAAAAGGATTTAATTAAATACTTTTTTTTATAATTAATCGTTTGATTAAAATCGCTAAAAATTCCAACCGATCATTCCACTTCGTATTTTTCTTCATTTCAAAAATTCTTTATTGCTACGAGATGTTCTTTGATGTTGCAGCCTCTGCTTCGCTTTTGACATTTGAAATTTCATAAAACATCCAATTACGTCGAAAGAAATTTTAAAAATTCCATCGTAAATGTAAGAAAACGAAATTCAACGAAAGGTGCCATTAAATCCTCCTTGTATTGAGTATAAATTGAATACAAAAATTGCTACGTAAAATACATTAAATACTGTCTCAATCAAGTAAACACATAGAAACGTAGTTTACTTTAAAAACGACCAAAGAGGACGATAACCCTGTAGAGAGGCCCTTTAAACGAAACTAGATTCTCCCTTCCGTAACCACCACAGGAAAAAGTTTTTCCATCCCCATCCGAGGTATACGACGTCGTTTGCTTTTCGAGACCGTCACTTCGGACTCTTAATCCTTCTCCGGATTCAAAGTATACAGACGTACCCAGTGAAATGGTAAATTCGATTTCCTCTACGTAGATATTGGGAGAAAGTTGACAAAAAAAAAAAATCACAAGCTTAAAACGTCCAACTCAGACGCCTCCTTAACGTACAATACCAAGGAAGTTACGAAGGAAGAAGCAGAAAACTCCAAACATCAAATTCATCATAGAATTCTGCTTTACACGAAACATAAATATAAATATTCCGTAAAGAACGAAACCACTGGGTAATCTTCGACGTTGTAAAATTTCAATCGTTACCATTTCCCTCGTTTCTTTCACTTCTGACCACTCGGAAGAATCGTAAGACCGCTTCGAACTTTATATTCGGGTAGATAAAGACCAAAGTGGGAGATAAAAGTATAGTAAGAAAAGAGAATACATTAGGAGTAACGGGTGCAGTCGTATCATCCTTACTACTCGCCACGTATTCCGGTGGACCCTATATTACTCGGTTTCACGGGAAGCAACGGAAGGGAGATTCGTATAACGGCTTCCACCCCCATCGTTTCTTCCCCTTTTCCAGAGTGTACTCTCTCTCGCGCGTACTCACACACACACACACCTTTATCTTCAAAATTTGGAGCTCATCTCGTAGAGGCTGTAACTTCGTTGGATCGTATTTTCATGGGAGTACCAAGGACACCCTGCGACTTCCTTCTACCCCCATAAGCATCGGAGGCTCATCCAGGGTTACGAAGTAACGGGTCGGCACCACGGATTTTAAAGAATTAACTTTGTTGGCCCCACGGCCAGGATCAGGAAGGATCTCTCGTATTATCCTTCTCGCGCGGTACCGGGAGCGCGAAACTGCGTAATATCTTTCACGGAAGCCCCTGGAATTTCTCATTAGCGTAAATATTATTGGTTTCGCCGAGCGTCGACGTTTTATCCGGCGGGGAAGTAAGTTTTCGGTAGGACGAGATGGGATCATTTCCATCGACGAAGAAGTAATTGGAAAGTTATATTTGGGACGTTATTCCTGGAATCCCTACGGATCCGTCGCTGTTGGAAATATCATGTAATAAAGTACACCCTAGGATCTTGGGATTGCTTAATTGCTCATCTAGAAAATTAATTGGTCTAGATGGGCCGTTTTGAGTTTTATTAAAATCTTGGATGTAATCGAACTCGGTAGAATACTTTTGTATGCGAACCGATCGGTATTTTAAAAGTCCAATTGGGTGGAAATTAACAAGTTGAACGCCACCGATATTTCACTAATTTCATGATTTCTATGGAAGTGAAACATTTTCCATGAAATTCTCATTTTTATAGAGCGGAAACTTTAAAGATACAGATAGATGAATATTCGTCAGATCTTTATCTTTTTAACGCCAATATTTAAATATTCCGTATGGCCAAAAATTCATAAATATTGCAATTTCAATGTTACATGAAATTTCGTTGAATTCAATGACGCCGGTCACCGGTGACCCCCATGACACTCAATGTGTTAAATATATTTACACTGACTTAACACTGAAGCTACCGACGTTATATCTACTAAAATTTAAATATACTTAATAACGACTTTATAAAAAGGGGAAATGGAGAGATAAGGAAGATAATTAATTAACTAATTTTGGTTTTATAAGATAGAAGTGGAATATTTACTTCATGGCTACTCTATCAATTTAGATAATTTTTAGAAAATATTTTGGAAACGGTCTTTTGACCGCCTTGGTAGGTTTAGTGTTAATGTTATTGTACGAGGTGATTGCAGAATTATTAGTATATATTGACGGTATAATGTGGTGTATCTGCATTTATATGGCGAAAGAGAGAGGCCGAGCTAATGCGCTTGCCCCTTTTATATAGGTACTTTGAAGGGGAGGTTTACGGACTCTCGAAGAAGGGAACGAAATTTTCTATCAAACGTGGAAAAACATTCCGCGTAAATTCGGCTCGCCTTGATTTTCATCCCGAGGTTCCTACCTAGTCATGGTTTATCTCGGTACCTATAGTCCGACAACGTAAAAAGGGCTAGGCAAAAGCATGCGGGTCTGATTCGCGGAGGGGATATCCACGTCGCGTTTATTGAACCAAATAAGTCGAAATATGAGAATGCTACGACTACGCAGAATGTTTATTTTAGCAGTCTGAGTTCGAGGATTCCAGAAACGGAATGATGGAAATAGGAGATTGAAAATGAGAGGATCCGCTGCTCCCTAGCCAGTTTTCAGTTATCGGACTGTAGGCGCAGAACCTACAGGAAGTTTTCACGTTTGACAGTCTAAGTCAGAAATATTCCTCTCAACGAAGCGTCACTAAATGTTTTATATATTTCAAAT
The DNA here is from genome assembly GCA_910591515.1 of Cerceris rybyensis. Lineage (NCBI taxonomy): Eukaryota > Metazoa > Arthropoda > Insecta > Hymenoptera > Crabronidae > Cerceris > Cerceris rybyensis. Next base: position 5,264,820 of record OU342794.1, read on the forward strand.
TTGATATATTTAACACCGTTAACTCTAGGCTTAATAAAATTTACAGTTTGTAGACTAACACTTAAGGGTGTTATGACTTGAGCTACCTTCCCCTAATTTTGAGTAAAGAGCAGAATACAAAGATATTAACGTTGCTTGTAATAAAAAAAGGAAAAGATGGAATGAATCGATACTTTCTCACCATGAATTTTGAACGACCCTGTACACAGTACGCTCCATTCCGAGTAGCGCTCTGTTATTAACGGGTTGATGCAGGACAGGGAAATGAATGGAGGAAGTGTCTGTAAGGCAACGTGCGAAACGGGGTGATTGTGGGAGTTCTTTGTCATAGAAAACTACCGGTAGAGAAACTCGCCTCGGTAGGTTCTCTCAGTTTACCGGGGGTGTAATCGTTCCTCGGGCTAAGGTCTTTCCTCTCTCCTACTCTCTCTCTCTCTCTTTGTCCCTTGTTTTTTTTGGTCCTCTGTAAGTTCCTTGTGGCGTCTTTAAAGACTCCCTTTCTTTTTCACAAACGATATATTCGTCTCGATGTGTTGCGCAAAGATAAAACCGTTTCTTGACTATAAATACAACAACCCTCGATTGAGCGGACCGAAGAAGGGTGGAAGATGCCGCACCTGGCGCTTCTTATAACTTCCCAACGCTTTCTTCGTATTTTAAACGAGACCGTTTATTCGAAACTGTTTGCAGAACGAGCAGCTTTTGAATTATGCTGCCATTTGGTCTTCTCGATATAAATACTTTGCACAATTACATTTACGTCGGCTGAGATTTTATAGCTCTTATTTCTACTGTTGAGAAACATGATATTTAAAAGTATCATTGAAAAACATCGATTAAATTAGAGGGAATGTACCAAGTTTATAAAATTTTTATCTTGTTAACCCTTAGTGAACGAATGCTGCCGTATTTGCGATATCATAAATATTATAAAAAAATCAAATGTCGTTATACAGGAAACACGTAATTATTGCGATACTTATACTGAAAATCCTGGTATCCACGTAGGCGACTGTCGGAAGAAGTGTCACATCCAAAAAAAATATAAGTAATTTTGTATAAATACATTGTAAATCTATGAAAAATTTTATAAAGGTTTACGAATCTATAAATTACACACATATATCTACTCGTCTATTTCAACTCCCATTATTTTTCTCTAATTTTCACTTCAATATCCTTTAGTATGGACCTATCTGTTCATATATTCCCTATTATTACTGAAAATTTCTAAAAAATCTAATAAATCGATATTAATTAGACACTTTTTCTCGCTCTGAAAGTAAAGCAATTAATTTCTTAAAAATCCATCGATCTACTGGCCATTGTTCTAAAAAAATACACTCGTTTGTTGAGGATGAAAATGTATAAAAATTCTCGTAGCCGTTATCGTAACACCGACGAATATGACGATGAATTTAAGTTCTCCCTTTTGGAGAAATGGAAGGGTAGTTTACTTTCTCCTCGTTAGAAGAACAAAAACCATACTGGCGGAATAACGAAGGCATTCTTTTGCTGATACACAACGTTTCTTCGACGGGTCTTGTTACCAGGACTGCCTTACGACCTCGTTATCCCAAAAATTCGCGCATATAGGGGATAAATAAAAGCACGCCCTAAAACTCCAAAGAAAGAGTGTCCCCTCGGACAGAAGATTTATGAAATTGCACCCCATTGTTCTTGTTCATACTTCATTATCGATGGTCAATACATCGTCTTCGATAAACTCGTCCGATGGCACGGACAACACCATAATTTTGCCAAAAATCAAGCGGCGACAGAATAAACGTCGGCGTGTATGTTGGCACAATAAACGCGACGTTTCACCGGTGACAGTGTGCAAAATGTTGCAGTACGAAATTAATGCTCGCGTGGAGAGTCGAACATTCATTTTGCAATGTGTCGCGATGTTCCATGCAACGCCAATTTCTGCCTCTCCGCGTGATATTTGTGTCAATGAATTTACTGTATGCATGATCTGGTAGAAATCGATCCACCATAAAAATAAAAGAAAAGAGAAAGGAATAAAGTAGACAGTGAAGTTTTAAATTAAGAATACCACGACTCGCCTTTTCCTTGGGATTTTTGTATCGGAGAAAGAGTGTTTATTACACCTCGCATTTCTGCTACCGGACAAAGAATTCTTTGGGATTTGGGGCATTGGCAAACGTCCAGCTGTGCAATTTCAATTACAGCACTATCTCTCGGTTTCATACGGAATTGTCTGCTTTTAAGAAAAATTCGTATGGTGGAAAGCGTTTGGCAAAGCTTTACGGCGATACGTAAGGCATTCAACTTTTCGAACATTGCGAAAAATCAATTCAAAATATAGATATTTACATCTCACCCTTTTCTCTCTCTTTTCGTGAGAAACTAAAGTGATGAAAGTACATGGAAACGAATTAAATGCAATGCGAAATAAATTTACGCGCTAACTAATACGCGGATGATCCTGTATTTTAGCGATGTACCGACACATCCTCGAAATGGGGCTCCGACTTCCGGCGATGTCATTCTCGGATGACCACCGACACTCCGACAGCGTCCAGTAGAGAGAACTTGTCGCAAATCCTCTCGGATTTTGTTATTTAATCCGCTTTCGAATCGTATCCAGTATTTTCGACCTTCCATCTAACTCTGTTCTCACTAAGTTCCGAGAGAGGAAACGAGATGGTGGAAATACCGAGAGAACGATAGAAAAACGAAGAGAGAATTAGAGGTGAAAAGAGAGAGAATCTGTGTGAGAGATTTTACAGACAAAGGCTTTATCGGAGCTTCAAATTAACGTCTAAATATTATGTCATATTTTGTCAGTGGAAAATTGTTACGTACTTTTAACTACGACTTCGAATTATGATAATTTGTAGACGAATATCGATGATAAAAAGATTTCTTGATTCGACGAACGAAAAGAAACGATACGAGGATGTAACGATAGGGGGAAGAATTTAAACGGCAATGAAAGCAACCCCAAATTCAAGATCTCCCGATATCCGCAAAGCTTCGCCATGCTTTCTCGGCATAATTGAATCTGGTACGTGTACCTGACATTAAGAATTAATCCTTCTATACTACGTATCCGCGCACGGAATCGTCGAGTAGATCCTTTGGGGACCATTCCGCGATTTGGTTTTCAATGGGCCGAACTGTTCGAATTGCTCGATATGGCTTAAATGCGATTTCCAACGCTCGATGGAGGATAATGTTCCTGATTCCCGGTTTACGAGAAAATTCCAGGAACTTTTTCATTCAATGAACTTCCAGGGATGTAAATATTATTATTATGGTAGGGTGAATTTTCTTAGCTTTGTAAAAATATTCGATTTCCTTCGCAAGCGGAATATTCAAATTAGGCGAATGTACGTACGGTTTATCAAAGATTGCGGTTAGTGTATGTTAGAATGTCTGCTGTTATTTCACCGTTCTGCTATGTTATGCTAAGCACGAAAATTTTCCGACGCGAAAGGTGTCACGGCGCACGTTAACGTAGCGTTGTGTGCGCGACCTTAAATTATAAGTAATGTTTTCCAATTTCATTGACGTAATATAGTGCGACATTATTTTCCGGCTAACTGGTCTAAATATTGCACGATCGTATCGCAACGTGATGTTGATGCACGACGCATTTAATTCCATCAGGGACAGATGCTTTCTGGAATCTATAGTCTTTTGTATTGTAGTACATGGTGTTCCATACATTTTTAACCCCTTGCTGTACAATTTCTTTTGTGAATACCTCCGCAATCATTTAGAATCTACTTTGATAAAAATATGCTTTAACGTAATATTGGAATTATAAAAATATTTTTACCAGGTAGCGTCTTACTGATATTCTTCGACAACCTCAAGAAGTCTCCTGAGCGGCGGAGCTTCTCGCTAAAGACCCCCTATTCGCACCGTTTTTTTATTTAATCCACCCTGCTCAGCCTCCTGAAGGACACACTTGACAAAGTCGTAACATTGAAATATCTTTGTTAAAATATCTTGACGCCTGGCGAATCAGATCCTGTCGAAACAGGTCTACCTCCGAGGAGACTTCTCGAGGTTGTCGCATTATACCTTCATTTTGACAAGTTCTGTAAAATTTAAAAATACCCTACCTAATGGAGATATTTAATTTTAATGCCAATGGTGTCCGATTTTCGGGCGGTCCTTGGTGAGGGGTCATGGCGGTCAGGGGAGCGGTGCAGGGTTCAAATTGATATTTCGTATCTTCACTGCTGGAGGTCATAGCGGCATGGTTTTTACTTCACTTTAACCGGGAAAGAGTGTAGTTTAACATATTTCAAAGTAAAATTTTCCATCTACATTTGTTCAAACGTGACAGGCTTTTGTTTTTTCTCGAACCCGTCGCACAAAAACTTATCTTAGCATGACGATTCTAGTGACGTAATTTGAAAGCCTGAAGTCTCAGGAAGTCGTGGAAAAAGTCTCTTCACATTCGGCCACGAAACAACTATTTGATTTTTTTATTTCAGTTGAGCGATACTTCTGGAATCATGGCAACTATCAAAAATACATGAGTGTCTTTCGAACGGTGTAAAGTCAATTAAAATCTTTATTTTTGCTCGCAAAAATTTCAATAGACTACAAATGTATCTATAAACGTGTGATAAAAATTCGAAAATTGTACATTTTAATGGTTCATAACAAATAAATTACGAAAGGAGCAAAAGAGAATAGCTATCATATCATTTAACACTAGATTTACGGAGTCAATTTGGCTCATTCAAAATTTGATTACTATATGTATAATATATTGGTTGGTTAATTTTTTAATAATAAATCTTTCATTTCAATTGATTTGAAACTATTCTCTTTGCAAATAATTTCAATTTTCTTGTATGATTCAAATTGGCTCACTTCAGAAAAATAGGTATATCAACATCCGTAAATCTATTGTTAATGATGAATTACCATTAGATAATATTAACTAAAATCATGGAGATAGATCACAAACTGCAACAAATTTTCAATATGATATCAAAACGAATTTCTCCGTCGTTTGTACTAAATTGATGTAATTTCCATGCAAAGTAATCGCATCTACAACAAGCCAGTCATCCGACTATGAACCACGAAACAAATACGACAGGCAAGGGGCTAATATATGCGCGCGATAATTGCGATAGATTCGATGAAACGTTGCGCGTTTCCACGACGATAATTACTCGGCACCTTGCAAGGGAATTGAAACGCAAGGCGGCACAGAATTACATTACCGAAGGGAAGTTCTGTTTCCGTTTCTCTATAATTGGTCAAACGAGACACCCGGGAGCCCTTGTACTACCTACCTACGTACTTGGCAAGACATCACAGAGAGACGGACGAAAATCCATTCGGAGATGCGCGGGCAAATGGAGATGCAAAAGATACTACCGAAGATGAATATTCTCTTTTCAAGAGTGCTGACTGCACTACGAAGGCCGTTCGCGAAAAGAAGGCAGATAAAATCTCCGCTGGGCTTGCAGCATTATATTTTATACGACAGGAAAAGTCGCCGAGCTGAGAGACGTCAGAGTGCATCCACGAGGATTCCTCGAATGAAGGATGTTCATGCAACCGACGATACGGGAAATCGTTCTCGAGTTTTATTGCCAGGTTTTTTCCACTTGCAATTATAACGATCCGCATTATCATACGTGTCTCCTTTTGTTGTCGACGGTATTTGTTAATTATTCTAATTGTATTATTCGGTATTTTCATAATGCTCATTGATTATGTGCAGTGTAATTTGCACTTTTCCATGCGAGTTAATAAACAATACTTGCCGGAGTTACTCCGTGGTTTGTCCATTGTTTAATGTAAATTCGCTGCGTGTAATTGACTGTTTTTCATTTCCATGAATAATTTTTGCTTTGTTATTGAGACGCACGGTGTTTCGGGAGAATCGAGGTTGGCGTTATTATTTTCGGGTAATACAATTTCAATGTGTTTAATCGAGAATTTGGTTTGTCAGGACTTTTGAAATATTGAAATATCGGAACAAAGTTTCACGGAGTATTGACGAAATACATTTTAAATACAAATTATATTTAATTGGATTAACAATGACTTTTATATGGGCGTCTGATTTCAATTAAAATGATTTTTCTCAGTGTTAGAAAGATTATAAAGATCTTTGGTAGTGCAATTAATATTGGAATGCTTTGAAAGAATGTGAGAGATTATTTCTTCCTCTTTCAAACATTTAATCCTTTTATTTTCTAAAATCTTCAATTTACAAATGTCTCCAGCCGTATTTTCGCAAATTTCTTTAACCAAATACAACGTTTCTGTTTCCACGCGAAACGCTATTTCATTTCGCTATCTTGACGAATAAAAGAGGAAGGTAACGAAATCACTTTAAACTGTTATTACCATTGTTTTATTTAATTGGTCGTTAGAACTTTTTAATTGAAGAGTTTTAATGCGACTCCTTGAAATTGAGTGTGGGTTGCTAATGAAGGCTAATCTTACTTTTATTAAGAGGGTCCGACGAAAAGGAGACGAGGCGAATCTTCCTTAATATCAAGAAAATTAAATCTTATTTAAATAATGTTCAAGATACAGATAAAAGTACGTCAGAATTCTAACACGTTCGTTTGCACCAAAAGATAAAATGTTTCTCGATTAATATCCCAGATATAGGGAACATTCGTGGAACACTTTTATGCCTTCGGTAATTATCAACGTATACTCATTGCTTTCATTAGTAGCGCGAATGAAACGACTTTTAACAATAACCTTTGATGACTGAGATTTACACGTTTCCATGTATAAGTGTTCAAAACAATACGGCGCTGGGATATTTGCTTTAATGGAAGAAAAATAAAGGATGCGGAGCTGATGGCTTCGATAAATAAATGCGATTTTAATGGCGCATTCCTATCCTTTTTTCCTCGGTCGGTGCGGTGATATCGTTTCCATGGAAGGAATCGCTTTGTTGGGACAATTCGTCGCGATTTTTATATTAAAGAGTTTTTCAGTTAGTCACAATGATAAATTTATTTATTGTTTACTATGTTAAGTATAGAGTTAACGGCAGGGACTACGAATTAGTTTGGCTGAGTTCATATCTTCGCACGTCATTCTATTTTTTTTTGGTTTATTAATAAACCATGGATAGCTTTAACTTAACCCTCCATTGGCTTCTGTGATTTTGAGGTAACGCAAGACACATTTGTGCTTCTATTTTACAATGTCAAATTTTTAACTTTGTGAAATATTATCATTTTCTGATAAAAAAAAGTTGTATTTTTATCATTTTCTAATTGTGCTATCGTGGAACTAATTTTCAAATAGGTAATACAAAAAATCCGGACTATATAGGGTTAAAATGGTAGAAGTTGCACGCAAAATGATGAAGATGCTTAAAATAGATATATCAAATAAAAGAATTGGAGTGTAGAATAAAAATTATTATGAAATATATTGCAAAAATAGGTGTGGTTTTAAAGATTAAGAATTCTAATAAATGGATGAGAGTTCAATCCGCGAGATCTGCGGGACTTTCCTTAAAATACCATTTGACACATTATAGGAAAATTTGGAACCGTGGTAAGATTTTGCAACTCCCAGCCGTTAACCGTAGCAATTAAAACTGAAATGCAAAGCATCATCTTTAATGTATTAAATATCAATCGTTTATAATATTCTAAACGTACCATTTTTTCAATTTTTCGTAAAAAGTTCTACACCGTTGGGTGCATGCAAAAATTGTTATTCGATATTCCCGTCGCAGACTTATCGGAAATCTGATTTTGCTCCGTAGGAATTCCAATTACGCCTTTACACGCTGCGAAACGAAACTGGAGCTTACAGGAACACCAATCAAAATTACTCTCACTTCGTGAAATCGAAGAGCCGAGAATCGAAGAAGCACGAAAGTCGGCGGACGCTCTGTAACCGGAAATGACGCCGAAAAAGGAGAAGAGACACGGTGTTCCGTGGAAGTTTCTCGTGCGAGGACGAATTAAAAAGTTGGTGAACGAAGGGAGGGTTGCACGAATGAGGAGAACGAAGAGGGCAGAAATGGCGGAAGAGGTGGGAAGACCCCTTTTTGCGAGGAACGAAACGAGATCTATATACGCCGGATGAAGAGAGGCTTCGTGAGAAAGTTTTTATTGGACGTACTTGCAGGATACTACGATAGTTATCTCCGGTACACGCTGCCTTACAAGGGTTACCCTAACTTCGTAACACGGAAGATCGACTTCCGGTTTACTTGGTCCCGCTCGACTCGGTGCAAAGTCTGTTGGAGGTTAAAAATTTCTCGACGTGGGTCGTCGAGATGTCGACGATCTGAGAGGTAACGTTTTTTGTAAAGATGGCGGAAACGTTTCAGTTGAATTTCATGTGAAAAACCATGAAATTAAAAGTTCTGTCTTATACGAGTATCAATGAAATTTTCGTTGTAGTTTATTTCTTTGTTTTAACTCGTTGATTTTGACGTGGGTTAAGGGTAACATGAACTATCTTTGTATATTCTATTTTAAATTAGAAATGTTGAAATTGTACTTCTTTGTTTTGGTTTTCTAACGAGGAAAGTTGAGACGATTGTAGAATTACCGGAAAATTGGTACCACCAACTAATTAAATATTCTGAAACATCTGTTTCTCAGATAAGAATATATTATTCGATTTGCACTGTTCTTAATTTGTTAAAATATTTTCCACAAAATAACTTTAAAACGTTCTATTCAATCACTGATATTTAAAAAGCAAAAATAGAGACCACTGCGCGAAGAACGTAGTTCCGATTAACGACGATACTTGAGTACGAAATTGCAGGAAATTGTCCCCGTGTTTGTCACTCTACCTGAAAAACATGTCGCTGTGTTTCCCCATCTTTAGATGGGCATCCTAGCCACGAGAACGTCTAAAAGCACTTTAATCCCTCCTACATTTTACCCAAGTTATTGCAAGGCCCTTAAAAAGAGCACGAAACGGTACAATGTCATCGTTAAAATCTTGCAGTTGGTCGCAGATTCGAAGTTACTTCTTGAATGTTAAAAGCATCGAAACGGTCTCTACCTTTGGATGAACACGAATTAGAAGAATAAGAATACCCCTTTTATTTTCGACCTCTTTCGTAGACTTCTCATCGAAGGTTATCCCTCTCGTTTTCATGCCTACCGCTTTGAATGCCCATATTCTTCGCGTTCTCCACTTCCCTTTTTCCCAATAACTTCAGTGTAATCCACCGAATAGCCCGATCCCTTTTCTTTCAACGTCAGCTCGCGCATCCTTATCCGATGAGAGGAGTATTGGTGCATCGATCAATGGGACTATCTCGAATATTCTTCTCTGCGTTCTATGGTTAAGGATGTATCCAAACCATCTCTGACACACGCGCAGAAATATCGGTTCCTGTAGAAAATCTTTCCTTCTCTCCGATCCCCTTTCTGCCAAGAGGCGAACGATAGAAGACGCTCAAGTGGAATATACTTGAGATTAATGCTTACATTAACAATATAAACGTCAAATCTCCTCGATTAAATTATATTTAATAATTTTCCTTGCATTTGTTATAATGTGGCAGATTTTGAGCCACTGTGGTTATAATGTATATATGTATGTACCGGTAGAACCATATAACACAGAGATTGGATAAATCAATGTTATATTAATAGAATAAATTTGCTTAGCAAAGTGGCTTCATGTAATTGGTATTATTTTATTTCAATTGTGCAATTACTTAATGCATTTTGATATTGGCTTAAAGGGCAACATTGCCAAATACAAGGAATTTGACGGCTCTTTATAGTGAGTGGGAGGTTTGAACAACTCTAATTCTTTTGATTGAAGTATATACAGTGATACTCCTAAATACTCGAGCCTTCGGAGACAGGAATTCCTATAATTCGAGACTAAAAGTTTCCCCCTCCATTGCTATATAAACAGAGAGAGAGCAGATACTCTCTTCTTTGTCATAACTACAAAGTGGAGGATATAGAAGCGCGCCAAACTACATACATAATGTGAGATTATGATTTCATTATTTCTATCTTTGTTTTTCTCGCGCAGGTCGCGCAGATAGGAGAAGAGAAAACTGCAAGAATAGGGGAATCTTAAACTCTGTCCACATAGGGGAAGTCGATACTAAAGTGTTCGAGTATTTAGGAGTACCACTGTAGAAGTAGAATATAGAATAGAAAGTAGAATGTCAGAAATATTCAAATTCACATTCGCGCAGAGAAGCACAGTAGAAAAGGAAAGCCAACGTAAGACAAGATCACTGGAGAACCACATCTAAGCATTACACCCTCCATTATGGTATCGACTGGCAGCCAACCCCATGGCTCTTGAGTAGAGTCCATCTGGATTATCTTCGCTGATTTAATTTATTACCAGGATATTACCGACTGATATGGTCCGTAGTCTGAGTTATGGATACTTAGGCTCACAAAGGGCAGTGACTGTGAGTGACTTACTGGAACTACTTGAGGTATGGTGATCTACTTAAGTCCGGATGAGTAGTCTTCGTCGAACCTTACCCTTCTCTACTCTTAAGAACCGAATCGATGAACGTGGTTATTGATAATCTTCGATGCTGTAAAGTACGATCATTGATAACGTTAAGAATAGAAGGGACGAAGACGGAAATTATTAACTCGGAAGACAGAATTGATCGAATAAAAGTGAAGTTGGAAAGATGAGCTTGAAATTGAAGTGCGGGAGAAAATATTGAAGAGAGTTAAATTTAAAGAAACTTCATCGATTAAGAATAGATAGAACAGCGAATATATTAACGCAAAGTGCAGAATTGATCAAATGAAAGCGGAGGAAAATTGTTAAGTTTGATATAACTAGAGAACGAGAAATGAAATCGTAAAGAGACGTTAACACTAGATTTATGGACGTGAAATCTGTTACACAGCAATATATTAAATGAGGTCTTTAGAAATAGCGGGATCAGGCGGCAAAGAAGATGATCAGTCAAGTAATTTGTATATTATAAAATCCATCTGAAATATCTACGATACCACGTCTCTATAAGTTTGAAAGACGTTTCTCAAAAGACAGAAATCCGCCAATTTGACAATCTCCGTAAACTTGTTAAAGAAATGTCATCGATTAATTTACAATGATGTAATTCTTTTGTTATTTAACCACAGATAATTAAATTAGATATAAATCAATCGTTAACTAATGATCGATAAAGTAATACGTGTAGTAGTCGTACAATGTTGCCGGCCGATCGCATCGCGTCATCCCGAACCGCCGAGCTTTTGTTTTCGGTTGCTACGGAATGAGAGCATGGCGAAGAGAGGCAGAATTGCTCGGACTGCGAGCGAGGCCACTCGTTTCGTTTCTTATGTCTTTATTCAACTTATGTTCAGTTATTATTTAATATTAAGGAAACTGTGTGAGTCCAAACCCAAGCAAATAAAGAGTATTTGATGGCTTACATACGCTTCATCACCCTTCCAATGCAATTAATTCTAACTGTACACGTCGGATCAACGTCGTAGGAGAATTTCGCAAGCTCTATCGCAATTCTCGCGTCTCCGGCGTTGCCGTAAGTTTGCTCATTCTCGTCAAACTCGAAGTACGATATCGCGTAAATCTTTCTCGCCAGAGAAATTCCCGTAGTAACGCATGCGCGACAGCTGGTGAATTTGCTGTCACCCGCAATCAAGATGCAAAATCTCCAAGCTCCTCGAGATTCGAGTGTCTCGGATTTTCCACGGCATCTCGGATTCTCCGCATCTCGTATTTGGATAGTTCGATTTGCAAAATATCTCGATTGCCGATAAAAATTTAATCTGACACTTTCAAACATATACAATAAATATTCTTGACTTCGGTTGTTTTAACGTAGCTCTAGCTGGATTCAGAACTAAAAGTTTCTTTTTTCATTAGAAATGAAAAAAATTGCGTAAGAATTAATGCAGGTGCTAACTTCACAGAGGTCATTTCATTCACTTCTTACATTAGACATTAAAAAACATCGTTCTCTATAACTATGAAGTAAAAAATTATGAAAAAATTCAATAATATTCCAAAAGCATAAAATAATACATTGCTAATTTTTAAAAATAAAAAAAAAATTACGGACTCAGCAATACTTTTTTCCATAAGGCCCATGTTAAATATGTTATTTTTAAACACGATTTATTCATAAACCGTGTGAACGAACTGGTTGAGATTCCGGTTATAATTATAAAATAACATGAAGAATATATTTTCAAAATTTTAAGGAAATCCATCGAAAAATGATAAATGCCTAGAACTACCTTAAATCTCTGCAGATTAGCGTGTAAATTTCCAAGGTGTATATTTTCGTTAATATTGCAAAGGTCGGTTTTTGCATTCGAATTCAAATATGTTCATACTATTTACAGTTTTATACGATAAGCAAAGGAAACGTAGAACACGTCGGTTGCTATGTTTTAACATAAATTTCCGTAATACGAAAAGCGCGCACATTTCGACGATTGTAAAACAAGTAAATGCTCGGCGCAACTGTTCCACTTTGTTGCCGGCACGAAAGACTAACGATCCTCCATGTAATCTTCCGTAATAAATGCAGCTCACGCAAAATTACACGATTTCCATTCTTGACTTTATTCACGAGATTTCCTGGCGGAGTTGCTAAATCATAACTGCGTCTGGCAGTTCGCTCCAATTGTCTCTGCGTCGCGGAGTCTCCTTCCTTCGTTGCTTTTATTAGAAAAACAAGGGAAATAATTTCACCGTGATTCCGTCCTCTCTCTCTCGCTCTCTTTTTCTTTCTTTCTTTCTGTATTTTAACTGAGTAACAGGGAAGTTCTTAATTCGATTAAAAGCAGCCATGGCGCGATAACGCGGGAAGCGGGAAATTGGCGCAAATACGGAGAAACTAATTAACGCGTGTACACGTTACGATGTATTAGGATGTATTACACGATTGTGAAATTACCTACTTTACATTGTCGACAAGTCCATATAGTATCGAGCAGTGAATCGATATCGACGGACGACAATCCCTAAACTTAATCGGAAACACCGCCGACACGATTAGAAATCATCAGAGACATTACTGACTGGCAGGAAACACCTGTCTGCAGGTCGGGAGGCAATTTCCTGGTTAGCCTAACCTCTGTTTACCAGTATATTACATCAACCAGACGCTATGTACAGATAAGCACCCTAGATTTTATCATACAGACGCACAGTTAAAGCAAATAGATAATCTACGCGGAAAAATCATGTCATTGAATCCATTTTTACTAATTTATCATAATCTAGAATGTTTTCTCGGGCCAATAACAGTAATAATAATTCACTTTGAAATTAACAATAAGTGCAAAAATCGGTGCTTAAAAATGCCGCTTTACAGCAGCGCAAAAACAGCGTACAAATGTTGCATCAAAAAGAAAGTGCAATTAATGCGTTAAATGCCACCGGTATTTCCCTAGCTTTATCATTTCTACCGAACTATTTTTATTAAACTTGTGTTTATTAAAAAGTGAAACTTACAATTAGCCTTGTAAAGCAGACATTTTAACACTAGAACTACCGGCGTTAAATCTATTATATTTCAATATATTAAATAAGTAAGTACTCTGGAAAAAGTGCAATCAAGAGAAGCGATAGATGATCCATTCAGTAACCTGTGTTTTATAAGATCAATGTAGAAAATATGCCTTATGATTCTGGAATGAAATTTGAAAATTTAAAAAAAATATTATGAACTAACCTGTTTGACTTGCTTGGTAGTTTTAGTGTTAAAAATACCGATAGATATTGGACAGACCCTTTTCTTTTAAAATCCAATATTTAAATATTCAATATATATAAAAATTCATAAATATTGCAATTTAAAAGTCACATGAAATTTAATTAAATTCAATAGCACCATTCACCGGTGACCCCCATGGAAGTCAAATGGTAAAAACAGTTAATAAAGCTCTAGTGTTAAACCAAGTAGTGACATAAAGTCTTTAAAATAATCGCTTTTTACAATCTAATCATACACGTAACACATAAAACCTGCATTTCTTGTATCAAGGAAACAATCAAATTCAAAGTACGTCGAATTCACCAAGAGTCTTCTACTCGCGAGCTATCGTGTGAGATTTTCCGCAAAAATTGTCGCCGGCTGACTCGACCGATGGCAGTCATAAAAGCAAATGCATTCCCGGTTTTGTTTGCTCGTTATTTCAAAAAGCGTCCATTAAGGTGGAAGGGGTTCGGATGCATAGAGGATTCGTGCCAAGAGACGAAGAAGTTTCCAGGGACAAATCGTTCGTCATAAATCTGCCGTGCTTGTCCGCCTTTTCCGGGATCCTTCTATCGGCCGGGTGGTACGCTGTCGTGAGGGAAAACTCGACGATAAGCCCAACATATTCAAATATTTTCCCACCGTCCGAACGAAGAGTAATGAAAGTGCACCGCCTTTTTCTCCAGTATTCGAAATCCTTATGCGTTATCTTCCCGCTTTTCATTTTATTTCGCAACCGTCGAAGAGAAACGGAACCTTGTCAAAGATTTTGAAATTTTTCCTGAGTGAAATTTATGAGGCCGAAAAGATGGTTTTATATATATGTATATATAGATATATAAAACATATATGGCATTGAGAGAAACGACGATCGAGAAAGTTGAAAGAAAAATGGATATCGAGGAAATTTTGCGGAAAATTGACACGAACGATACGACCGAACGTGCTCGACGACTAGTGACAAATTCTTGGCACGACTATCCGGCCAAAATACGTGATTCAATTGTACTCATTTGCCGGTGATTGCTCAGTCAAGAAGCTGCGTTATTAACCCTAAAAGCGCTCGGAAGTTTCGGTTATCCAACTTAAGATTTACCGTTGCAGCCGTAGAAGGGAGGCTGTGTCGCGTTCACGGTTGTCCCTTAATTAACGAATTTACAGGAACTTGGAATGCGTAATTTAGCTTAGCCGAGTCACGTAATCAACATAATTCATTCGCCAAATTCTGCTCGTCCTTCGTTGCTCTTACCGAACGAGCAACGGCGAAACGAGGAATTCGGCCGAATATATATCGCCGCGGAAAATTCGGATGATTTACGCAAAATTGCATTCTCAAGTGTACCATTATTTGTCCTATCAATTTCTAAGGGAATGCAGGAACAATTTTATCCTATAATATATCAAACCATCATAATGGAACTTTCTTAGAAAATTCTTTTACATTTGTAAACATAGCTGTCCTAAATATAAAACTTATCGCAATAGGAAAAAAAATATGATCTCTTACTTATAATTAGACTGCGGATGTTTATGCAAATTTCGAGTTTCACAAATGCAGGTGAGACAGGATAACCTATCTAAGGATTTATTGCACTCAATAAATACTACAACAAATACCATACTTTAGATATTTTAGATATATTTTTATATTATGTTCTTTTTGTATATTTTAGCCGTATTTAATTTGTTATAAATGCACAAAAATCCGCAGTCTACTTATAATTAACAAGGAAGAGTTACAATTAAGAGACAAATAATTGTACTATCTCCGCAACTGTCAAAAGCAGTGCACCGTGGTTATTAATTGCATTTATCGTTTATAGTTTAATATCCGATACTCTTCTCAATATTATATCGCCCGATAATATTATCGGTCGTAACAATAGTCTCAATGATTAACGGTGACATATAATAGCGATTCGTATCGGGAAGTAATTAAACATAAATTGCACGTAACGTTTAGTGCATTCGAGTACACGATAATTCGAAGTGTCCTGCTTTATGAGAGTTTCGCACTATTTCTCCAACTTGAGGCGACCGAGTAAACGGGCGACCATTGTAAATATGGCGAGACCATGGAATTTTAAGTGTTCGCGACTCCGCCGAATTGCCGCGAAGCTTATTTCCTAGATTAACCGTAGATGCATTCGGAAATCCTGCTGGAGACCCTCTACGGTGGTCGGTTGGTCATTTTATTATGGTTGTAGTACAGGTTCTCCCAACGAGGCTGCGGTGGGCCCGGCAAATCCAGGCATTAATGTCACGGAATAATCTTGCGAGCTGCGCACCGCTTTGCAACCGACCGAATCCAATTTGTTTAAATTCAAAAGCACAATTTTTCTGAATTTTCCGGGTATTAAAATCAATGGACGAGTTTACCTTTATTTAACGCTGGATCTATGGCAGCCGTCACATTGACGGATTCGTACTATTTTTTTAAATTCTTTTCAAATTGATGGAAAAGTAGTACCGTAATTATTGCACGTATTTTTTTATAATATATAAATTATTTAACTGGTAATATTTCTTCTGCAAGAGACTTATTTAATATGTCTAAATTTCTAGAATTAGCGGCCGTAGATCTAGTGTTAAAGACATTTTTATAGCTGCATGATAATTTGTTGTTACATTCTCACACGTTTAGTACTTTTTAGTAGTTTCAAGCTGTATAAAAAATTATGTATTAAAGGTTTTTAGTTTTTCGAACATTATACCGATTATTGTATTGAAATTATTTTCATCCTAAAAGAGAGAATAATATTATAGAGCGAGGCATTTCATTGGGGAAATTAGTAAAAGCTTATCGAGCGCGAATTACGAACTTTCGAATGACCAAAAAAATTTGCTGAGTAGAAATTTTGTTGGCTCCGATGTTGAAAAATTCATGAGCAACTCTCAACAGAGACGGTCATCCTGGTCGTTTAATAATTGAACATTTACTATTCGATGAAGCTCCACTTTGTAATTCTCCGCTCCACAAATACTCTAAATTCATGACGAGTAATTCAGTCATTTGCTAGTTATTAATATTTCCTACGTGAAGGCTAAATTTCGTTTCCTATTAACTTTATAATTATGTCAAATATCTTCAACTATTACCTTTCCTCCTCTGCCCTCCCAATTACGATGAAACGTTGCCGAATCTTTGACGAATACATTTACTTCACACTATCAAGAGAATTTTATGAATTTTTCTGAACGGGTCAAAGCAAACGCACGTAGCATTGATCATTAGGATGTTTATCGCACGAATAAACTTTCTTTCTCGTCAAACGAACCGTATTATTTTAATCATCCATTAAGAATATTTCTCTTCCAGAACTTACAGGACACTCTTTTGCTTGAGGTGCAACGTTACTACAACTATCTTTCTCTTCACAGCACTTATCGAATAACGCACGAAAAGCAGCCAGGAAAGCGATAGAGAACGAGAGACTTTAGAGAAGAGACAAGCAATTTTCTACAGAGGTGAAATTTATATATTCCCACGAACGTGAATCGCGCTTGTAAAAGAGAATACGATTGAGAGACCGTTGGAGCCAGGGAAATTCTCCATGTTCTCTATTTTCCGTGTTTTTCTTTATACCCTTTTATTTTTTCGCTGGCGGAAGGAGTCCGTACGGTCTGGACAAAACCGGGATACCCAGGTGCGGATCCAAAAATATACTTCAAGCGTTTCTCTGTATGGTATGAATAGTAATTCGTACGCTAGCCTGGTAGTACATTACCTTGGATGAATGCGCGTGTATGTATTCATACGTGCATGTGAAAGATCTGGAAAATTGCTTGTCAAAGACGCCTACCGAAGTATTTCATTTTTAGAAAATACCAGATGAATTTACACTCATTAGGATCGGATGAAAGTATTTTTTATGTAACGTTGTTCATCGTTTTTTTCTAGGGGAAAATAAAATTCTGTGAAACTCGACGATGTCTGAATCGCAGACTTTAAAATATCGCCGTAGTTCATGAGGATTATTAATTTTTCTGTACTTGTACTAATGCTCGGTGTTTTAATTAATCTTGATTTCGTAAAAGAGAGAAGGTCCCTTTAGAGTTAACTGTCATTAGCCAAGCAAACTCGACGGAGTTTACATTTAAAAATTCTTCTCCTTTTGAGATAATATTTTCCTACGTTGGATGCTGTATTTAAATATACAAGTAGAAAATAGTGTCATTTTTGTTCACGAAGAAATCTGTAAAGAACAGAGAGGAATTGCATCCGGTGTACGGGAAACATTCGAATCAGAACGAAAAGACGGGGACGATTCTTACGAGCGACAGAAACGTGAAATTTTCAGACATCGTGCACAGCCTGCATAAAAATCAGCCTCGAGCAAACAGGTATATACGTTTCCACGCAGAAACAAAGACGGACAAGTAGACGTGCGAATTTTATCGCAGCGGAAACCATTCTTCGCGAGTCTCGTAAAAAGTCGGCGGGAAAATACAGGCGGGAAAAAAGGAAGGAGGAGAGAGAAAGGAAGAGAAAAGAGAATCGAGCTTCCTCTCGCGTGCGTCGAGTATAAAACATTTTTGTTTCGAGGGGAACAACCATCGGGGGTCGAATGAAGGCTCGTTGATGAATCTCCCAGGAAATTACGATTGCGAATTAGGCATCATGACTATTCGGACGGCGTTGCGTCCCTCTTATTCCATCAGTCGAAGCTCGGGGTAATTCCGGGCAAATTACGGGCCCGTATAGAATATTAACGACATACGGAGTGGAAAGCAGTTTACGAAGCACGAGATGCGAATAATTGCGAACGAACGTTTAGGTGATTGTTCCGTCGGCAAACAAAAACGCTGAGTAAGTAATTAGTAACTTGCCGGAGTGCTGGATTTCACGGCTGGTGGAGGGAAGACCGTCAAATTTTGATTTAATCGCGTGACATTGTTCTCCGCTTGGATTTGCCGATTTGTGAAATAGAATTATTTATATTTCAATTCACTGCTTTACGGTATCGTATGCAATTATTTCGTAGGCTGATTAAAGCTCAGAAATACTGCGCTCATTAGAATTAGGAATTAACCCTTATCGTAAGTCTTTTCTCACATGATAACAATTTGTTGTCGCCGCGGTTGTATAACACGTCTCAGGTGATAAGAGCAATCATTTTCGAACTCACTGTCTGTGCAATGAGTGGAACATTGCCTTGTCAGTTCAACATTACCAATGATGTAATAATTTTTTAATCCATTTTTAATATTTTAGCCCCCGAAAATGTGACAACTCCTTGAAGGCAGTTAGGTAGTGATAGTGACAATTTTTCGTAGACAGTTAGTGACAGTGACAATTCTGAAAGTGCTTCTAGTAAAAAAAAAAAACTGGTGACTATTTAATGTATTTAAATCAGAAATTGTTTGGACTTTACTACTTTTTACTTTATACTTTTGTGAAACGAGCAATAAATCTTATGTAATAATTATTGAAAACACCTTTTGTAGTACCAATTGAAAAAATAAATGGTTTCTAACCAATTTGGTGTTTTTAAAATTCTGACAAACTGTTCTTTATTTATTGAAAATAACTACAACAATGTACGCAAAGCTGGCGTTCGGTTAATCGATTCACAAGCTAGAAGATTTCATCGAAAAGTAGAATTTTAACGAGATTCATATCTCACTCGTTTCACGTATAATATTTTGATGGAATTTCGAATCTGTTTGCAATAACGACTCGGAGATCTCGAGAGATCCAGTGAATTCCCCAGCGATGTTAACCGCAACGCGTATAAATTTTAACGCGACACAGTTCGAACGAACGGGGTATTTCTGGAAACTCAACAATGAAGCACCCTCTTGACGAAGAGAGATGTCTCGGTGGTACATGAGAAAGGATCAACTACAAGAGGCCTGACTGAATTTCAATAAGAATTTCCACTTGAAAATTCCACAGTCAGTCTCAAGTATACTCATTAAATATTCAACGACGTCAGATTTGTAAGTTTCAACTCGAAAAGGCGGAAATAACGGGGAGAGGAGGAAAAACTGCGTTACATTTGTTTAGTCGTCATGAATCTCGGGAGAACGATCCCCCTGTGAAATCGTAAAACAGCTAAATTCGCTTACGAGAATTCACCCCTGTGCGAGTATCGCGAAAAAAGACCATAAAAGAGTCTATTGGCAAACTATACGAGAAAATCGGTAGAACAGTCAAGAAGGGTCGTACGAAACGTTCGCCGTATTTTGTCGATAGTTAGTTGCACATTCGATAGGAGACCCATGAATATCTATCGAATAGACTCCAGGCTTTCGTATGGTTCATGTAAATACCGGTATCAAGCCTTCGAGTACGCGTATTAGTGCGGTATTCAGGTTGCTTCTCGTGCTTTCCGACCACAATGCTTCGAAACGTCCGTGGAGTTTCACGCGGTTCTATTTTCTTGACCGAAGAGTGTATCGAACATAGAAGCCAAGGAATAGGGTAGAGCATGAATATAAATAGAATTTTCCATGGTGTTTGTACTCGGATCTCTACGTGCATTAGCATAAGTTGTGGGGATGAAACATTGCAGCATTTTATCATTTGCCAGAGATATTGATTGTTTAATCCATCGAGTACTAGGAGAGATATATGTGGTCAGAGAAAAATCTGATCATAGTTTATCGAAACATGTTTACACGGTTAGAGTCAGAAAGTTGAAATGAAACTCTTGAAATCTAATTAGGCAAATTGTAATTATATAATTTTTACAAATTAAAATTCTGGCTTTCTGATAAAAAGGTGGTTTTTGATGGCTATATAATTTATTGTTTCTCAATATTTAAAAAAGTTTCCATCAGCTACAGATTAACAGTCAGTGGATACTATTCTACTATTCCGGCCATTTTATTTAACAATGGAACGTAATTTTGAAATATTTTCAGAGTAAAATCTTTACGTCAGAAGGAACGAAATTAATTTTGATTTCAATAATAGCCAATATTGTAGTATTCAGAGCGATAAAAATATAATTTGATTTATTTTGTTTGAAAAGGATAGAATAAAATTACAAAGCGTTTATCAGAAAGTAAATTCAACGATCGACGTTGATTCTATTCCCTCGATTTTTTGCAATTAGACGATACCAGCCGGTATTCACAATACTCCGCCGAATAGAGAATCGAATTATACGCAGAGAAAAGCTCTTCGTTCTGTAGCGCTGCGTTTTTTAAGATCGCTTAATCCCAAACGATCGAACTAATAAAAGAAGCGCCAGTGATCAAAAGGGTCGAATTTATTCCACTCTATGGAGCGTGTCATCGGCGCTACGTTCTACTTTCGTTGTAGCCGAATCACTTTGTTTCGGCGGGACAATAAACGATCGCGTGACCTGTGATCAATCTACCGAGGAGTCTAATAAAATTTCACCGGTTTTACGATACTTTCGCCGCTCCAGATGCGAATCTGTCCCCGAAAATACCAGCCACTGTTCGGCAAAGCCTCCGTTCGTTCGTTCTGTCTCAAAGGAGGAACTTCCTCCTAGTATCCTATCCCTTGTACTTTCATTAAAACGGCATCGTCCCCGAACGTAAAGCCCCATAAGGGAAAGGAAAGAAGTAAAAAGAGTAGATGTTGAAAAATACCTGGCTTCGTTCTTGCCTTCTTAGCCCACCCCCTTGGACAATGGTAACGTTGGTACCGTGGCTTTCTCCTTGCGCTCACCGCAATGCCGGGAGTTATTTTTCAAAACCTCTTCTCTCTTCTTCTCTGCCTTCGGAGTTTTCTGCCAGCCTGTCTGGAAAGATACGAAGGAAAATTTGTTGTCTTCTAGCTCGGCCTTGATATACGCAATAAGTCGCGCAATAAAAACGCAGGCAATAACTCCGTCGCGTTGTCGTTACAAAGGAAGGAGAAACGGTGAAGAAAAGCCTTGCACGGAGGCTTGGAAGAAAAGCGCGAGAACGGTGCTTTACGGCCGATTCGCATTAGTCGAGCGAAAGAGAGTCAAGGGAAGAATAACGTTCTGGAAGATACAGTATTATTACAGGAGCCATAATAATGGCTCTGTGATCGAGCAAAATTACATTTCGGTTCTTATCTCTTCGACATGCCATCCGGAAAACGTCGAGGAATGATGGCACGTCACAGGAAGGAATCGATCATGAAATAGTGTGACGCGAATATATCCGATACTCGGGACAACCATCAGGAATGAATTTCATACTTTTCCTGGCTACGTCTGGCGACTCTATAAATAAGATGAATGCTTCTTGGGTGAATGATTTGACGAGCTTGAAATTGCACTCGTGTCGGAAATAGAACGGGGGTTAATGATATGATTCGAAGCTGAAAAAATCTCTGATAGAACGGTTTAACCCTTAAATTCGCGAAGTTGCATTTCTGCAACATAGTAATTCTATGAGTATAAAAAAAAATCTGAACGGATTACGGTTTCTGAACGAACTTTGTCATAGACTATAGTGTACTTTGTAAATTTTTGACAGGTGCAATGGCACCAACTTTCAAATGTTTTAATTATTTGTCAGTTTTAGCGGGTTTTCATCGGCGCGAAAAAAAGTGATATTGGAATAAATTTCCTCGGTCTTTGTTATAATAGAGAAAATAATTGTTTTTATAACTATCATAATAAATAGAACTATAAATAAGTACTAAAATATCTTTTTATTCTATTTATATGAGTCAATAATTCCCCATACATCTGCTTACCTAGGAACGCGCAGTGTTGCATAAATGCAACAAAGGATTTTCAGGTAATTTAGAAGCTGAATTCTTTCAAAAGATTTTTTTAAATATTTTTCCTATAATCTAAACTATATATGGATATTAAAAACATTTTTTCTGATTAAAAAAATAAAATCGCGCATTTAAGGGTTACGATACGACTTAATTGTCGTGTTGATTAGTAACTGTACTGATAGTATAATAAAATTGAAAGTATGTATGCAAATGACTCTATTCATTGACTCTGTCCACTTGAAAATGTAAAAAAAAAGAAAAAAGGAAAAGGAAGTGCAACTTGAGAAAATATAGGCAAGGGGTTGAAAGGGTGGGGAATGGAAGAAGGTGAAGGGGCGCGAAGCGTGCAACAGAAACCGCGGAGCGTGAAGTTTTACGATATTTGAAAAAAGAAATACGAGCAGGGAGTGGATGACGAAAGGAGTAAGAAGAAGAATATGGAACGCGGAGAAACGTCGGCGAGCTACAGACTTATAACAAAGTCAGAAATACAGTTCTTATCTTCTCCACGAAGTGACAAATCTAGTGCTTTTTAACGCAGCTGCCTCAACGTGCGAAAATTCAATGCAATAGACAGACCGCGAAGTTCAGACGCTCTGTAAGAGCCTAGTATCATTATTAGTAAAATATGAATTATTCTTATAAATTTTTGCTTGAATTTTAACGCATAGTTGACGAGAAAGCCTATTATTTTTTGCCAGTAACACTAAATGTACCACTTCATGGATACTTATTTTTATCATAGCAAATCCTGCAAAATAACGATAATATTTGTCTCAAAGAAATACAGTGGATGTCCAGTTAATATAGGAAACAAGGTGGAAAGAAATTCGATGAGAAAATAAAAAGGTTTGACCACAATTTTCAAACCCTCCGCGAATTTTACGGTTGCGTTTTTTTTTTTCAAATGTCAATCAATCTAGAGTTGTAGATTAACGCCTAGTAGATTAGGACAAATATTTTGAAGCACTCTACGCAAAACAGTCTCCATTTAATAGTACAAAAAATTATATATTTTCATTTAATGGAACTAGCAATTTAACCGAGTATGCTACGGCAGTGATAACACTAAAACTATCAGGCAGTACTTCTCGAAATGCCCAGTTCTTCACTTTTTATAAAAATTCTCCAAGTTTAGTGGAGAGCTCTAAAAAGTAGATATTTTACGACCATCTTATGAAACATAAGTTTCTGAATTAATCATCTTTTCCACCTTGTGATTCTTTTCTCTTTTTTACTACTTTGTGCAAAGTGGTATAAAAAACTGAAATTATTTCAATTAAATAAAATTTACGAATATGCTGTTGAATATATCAATAGAATATTATAAATGCAGTATTGAAATATGTATTAGAATAATAGAAAATATAGAAAATAATAAAATCGTACTTAAGTATTATATGTTATCACAGACTATACTGTCACCAATGTATTAAAATGAACAAATACGGAATTCTTACTGCTAACGTTCAAATCCAGTCCAGCTATCTATTGTTATCATTGCATAAATACAGTAAAGGATATTTCAGTTAATATGAATATAAAAAATCTCAGCCAGAATCTAAAGATGATGCGTACTTGGGATTTCAAAGGGTGAAAGAGAACATTCACATTTCCATTTATTCGATAATTTGTGAAATATTCCATTCGGTCAGAATAAATTGAAATCTTTTAGAAAGGCGTCTTTGAACGAATCTCAAATGGCAAAAGGGCGGTTCGCGCATTGTAATCGAATGAAAAGAGTGCCACCTTTTTGTAACTATATTTTGCGATCGCATTAATGTACGATTCGCAGGAAACGAGTAGCTCGAATCACTGAGACACTTCGCCCGAGCTGTGGTCCAATAAAAATTTTCGATCACCGCAAGGTAGAAGAAAGTCATAATACTCTCACGTCGAAAGAGAGGACGAAGAGTTCAATAACCACGGCGATACAATATTCGCCTCCTGTGACAGTTCGCATATGGCTTCCATTTTTCGCCGAGTTCTTTGTGCAGAAGTCTCTGAACTGATTTTCGAGAAGTCTTGAATATCAGTCGATGGATGTTTCACATTTGAAATGTGCGACTTGATGAATAAAACGATTGTTATATTTCATCCATTTTTTGTCACGAGTAATCGTCATCGTTCATCTGTATTTTCTCATTCCTATGACAACTTAATTACTACCTACATTTCATTTTATTTTTCTTTTGTTTTTTACCAATATAGAGAATTTTATGAATTTCCATCCCTCGTTGTTGATTTGAATTATATCACGGTCGAGTTTTCAGTGCGGTTATCTATTTTTCAAACTGGGAAACAATCATACGGGAGAACTTTTTTGTACCATTGATTTTTTGTTAAACCACGTTTGTACTCTGACAGAGGACCAGAGGTATTGAATTGTAACGCTGTACCAAAAAGTAAGGAAGCGAATTTTATTCTGGAATATCACAGGTATATATCTTTTCTCGGCTTTTGTTATCTCTGTTACTCTTTCTCTCTATTAAAAAAAAAGTCACTTGGAAGAGATTGAACATGAGACGAAACCACCGCTGAAAATGGAAAAGACAACGACTTTGTCGACAATACGAATTTGATCTTCCTTCCTTTCTATCCTTCTGACATATCGTGCGAACACGGAGAAAACGAAACTCAGTAATTATATAACCATCGTATTCACTCCGAGCACTTATACTGTTAAAGTGCAGTCTATTTCTGTCTGCATGAAATTTCAAAAGCACTTTCCCAGTTCCTTCCAATTTCCACTGCTGTGAAGTTTCAGAAAACACGAACAACACGGTATTATCTATTGTTTCTAGCAGCGCTCTGAATATCTCCCTGTTTTGAATATCTTCTGTTCAATTAATTCGACTTAACAGGTTAAACAAATTCAAACGTTAAAATTCACAGTGACACTCCATTTTCTATCATTCGTCATCCATTTTTTTTAGTGTTGTCAATAACTTTAGATACAGACAGATATTTAGGTGATATTACAAAATCATTAACACTAGATTTACCAAACCAGTCAAAATGACTGGTGCACAATTTTTTCAAAAAATTCTACGGGTTTATGAGAGAGCCGTAGAATAAATATTCTTCGTCCATCGTATAAAACATAAATTACCGAATCAATCATCTCTTCCGCATCTTAATTTTCCTTGCTTTGAGGTACATATTTAACATATTTAAATATAGTCGATTTCACGCTGGTAAATTTAGTGTTAATAAATTGGAAGGTCAGTATTAAACAGTCAGAAAATAAAATCAAGTAAAAATGTATGTCGGGTACTGTTCAACATAAAACCGCAAAGGATTAACCCCTTGCCGTGCCATTTACTTTGTGACTGCTTCCGCAATAATTCAAAATTAAATTAGTAAAATAAAAATTGATCAGTGATCATTGATATATAGTATAATTTAAAGTAATGTTAATATTATAGAAATAATTTTATCGTGTCGCATCTCACCGATATTTTCAATTTAATAGGTATCGTAAAATTTGAAAATATCCGTTCCAATTTATAGCATCACGAGTATAACTCGTTATAGTACGGCAAGGGGTTAATCCAGTTAAGAAGATTGGTATTTACTTCGAATAGATTTATAATAAAATATATGTAACGATAACACAGAAAGTGTATGAAAATGTTCTTGAAAGATGCAGAAACAACTTGCACGGTAATCGAAAGAAGCCAGTGCTTTTGGAAAGGGGAAGTTTCGCTTTAACGAGCGAAGAACCCCGCGAACCCAGACAGATTCGCGTCCCCGGATAATTTTGGCGGAAGAGCAACGTCGCGGTAGGGAAAGAAAACGGCGGAATACGAAATGAAATTTCCCTTTTCCGTCGGCGCTTATGCGGCGCACCCCATCGCTCCCGGGATGCTCGTTTATAAACGAAAAGCGCGGATGGAGCCACTTCGTTCATACTTTGATCCCACCCCCTAGATTCGACCCCTCCAGCAACCCACTTTTTAACGCTTCTGCAAGAGCAATCTGCAATTCCCGATGTTTTCTTAGATTAAGAGGAAGAAAAAACAAAAATTGTGTGGCTTTTAATTTGACGACACAGGAGCTGATCTCTTTGATGTAACTTTAGGAAAATGTCAACATAAGAATGTAGTTGATGCAAATTGCAGGAGGAAGATTTTATTTTTGAGATTTGCACCGCTCTTTTACTAGTATTTGAAAAGAAAGTCTTGCACCCCAGTTCAGGTTTTTTTTTTAATTAGAATATGGCCTTAACCCTTTCGCTACGGAGTACTTTTCTGCAAGCTTGCTAACATGACAAGAAACAATTCTGCCGCGAATGAATAACTTTTAATGACTAGTGACATAATATAAATAAGTAATTATAAGATCTTATGATATTTGAAAAATATTCAATTACAAACACTGTTCAGTTTGAAATTTATTGTAATACTTTTTCATAAACTAACGAAGAATGAGCACTTGCGGATCTGCGGCGGTGGTGTCATTGTCAGATACAGGAATTAAGCCGTCGCATATATGCGACTGTGGTAGGGAATATGTTAAGAGCTAATATATAGAACGATGCAGCCATTTTTTTGACTGTTTAAATTCATGAGTAAAAAATGGTTGAAGTATTTCATCCACGGAATTATTAAAACCGTGTTGAACGAAAGAATTAAAAAATAGTTGTAGAACTATTTACATACGGAATTACAATCGTAAAATATGCAATGAGTGCACATCATTGAAAAGTAGCTTATCGAAAATTTTTCAAAATCCAGGGACATAGATCCTGGACAATTTGTAGACATCGTTGTAATATAAATCTGGGCGCAATGAACGATATCAGCTAAATATGAAATATTCCATAGAGTTTACAAAGCTGCGTAAGAATAATATATTGCTGAGTGTTGATTTAATTCTGCGAATTAAGTCTATATACGCATGCACGCGCAAAACGAAGGAAAGATTTGTGAATTGTACGTTTTCCAACGAAATATATTGGTCGATAAATTCCGGGGTTTTGTTGGCGATAATGGAACAGTATCTTCTCAATGGTTATATTAAATGCGCCGTAACAGCGAGAGGAAATGCTGCATTATTCAATTTAAGATAACGTATCGCCTAAACTATTGCCCGGCTTCAACAATCTTTCTAGGGTATACCCGTACCAACGCCATAAATCTCCCGCCGCAAATATTGGCTCCTTTGAGATTCCGCTTGGAATGTTTCACAAACTTCGAATAAATTTAGCGGATTACCCCACCTCTGCGAATGCCGGCAAATTTTCTTCGTCTGAACATTTCACGTAGTAATTTCCTTCCTATCGATGCAACGAATACCATTCGTAAACCATTACTTTAACTTATTATCACATTTCGTTGAAGCAAACTTATTACACCAGTCAAAATTCTTTCGAATTACATATATGATTAATACTCAATGTGTAAGTATATTTACAGGTACTTCTCCTATAACACGGCATCCTATAACACGATAAGAAAATTGCGAAAACTTTTGTACACCATACTTCTCAATCAGTGAATAACATGATTTTTGTTTAAGATATTTAACACCAAACCTACCAAGGCGGTCAAAAGACCGCTACCAAAATATTTTCTAAAAATGATCTAAATTAATAGAGTAGCCATGAAGTAAATATTCCACATCTATCTTACAAAAGCAAAATGAGTCAATTAATTATCTTCTTTATCTCTCCACTTCTCTTTGTGTAAGGTCGTTATTGAGTATATTTAGATTTTAGTAGATATAACGTCGGTAGGTTTAGTGTTAAAAACTAAATGTTAGAGATAATAAATTTAAGGAAGCAATTCGTTTTCCGCGCCATTTATTGTCTTAAGTAGAATAGGGGGCGACAACATGCGTATCCTTTTTCCTTTCCGGAAGCAGGGAAAATTCTAGAGCTAAGATATTGTAAAACCTTCTATTTGGTCGTGCACTTCCTCGCTAACAGTTTTAAGAGATCATTTCTTTAATATTAAGGGTGTAATTAAGCAATGTGAAGATGCGTTTTTATATAGAATTACTACTCCAAGTTGATATGTTTAATTTTGTTGAAACATATGTAATCTAGTAATGATTTGTAATTCATAATTTTCAAAATAAAAATCGCTAACACTAAATTACTTTGAAATAATAATAGGAAAGTATATAAATAAATGATAATTTACTCATTTATAACGCTATACCGATGTTGTAGTGAAAAGAGTTATGCAGTTTACGCGTTATCGGCGACGAGACTTGCAGTTTCAGAGATATGGAAATAAAAAAATAATGTTAGCTTCTATTGAGTTTTCGAAACTACTCCTTTTGTACTACCTCTGGGTCTCATATGACACGGTTTCCTACAGACAATTTCTAGGAACCTATCTACAGTGTTATAGAACGGTTACTTGTAATTATGAACCACCCATAAAAGTAAATTAGCAACTGTTCAAAATTTCCAAATAGACAACCATCCAAACCATCCTTTGCTTCATCCACCGCGTTGCGGATATGGTTGACCTCGTCCCAGGAAAACCGAGAAACAGAGATAGAGAGTTACAGGACGAAATTGCAAAGGAGAGCTGCGCGGACAAGACATCATTGTTCGTGGCAGATCTCGAGAAGTTCCTGGTTGTGGCATATCCTCTCTCTCTCTCTTTCTCTCTCTCCTCTTTCCCTCGGTAGATCGAGATCTAAGGACGTATGGCTCCCTGTCGAGAGATTCAGGAATGATTGTGGATCGACACGGTCCAAACGAAGCTTTCCCCAGCTTTCCTCTCCCCTTTTGCCATGGGGAAGAAGCTCTACTCCGGTGTCCGCAGAACCAGGCACCCGAGACTGATTGTCCCTGACGAAACTTCCTTAATTATCCTCCAGTTGGAGGAATAATTCGAGCGATTCGAACGCCGTGGTTTACAAATCTGGTCGACGTCTCGCGACAAACAAGCGACCAGGTTGACGTTGGGAAAAGGAAGAGGACATGGAGGAAGTTCGAGAGAAGAATATCCGACCGGAGTCGACTTGGGGAGTCTGCTCTTTCGAGATACCTTCTTAAACTTCGACCACGTTGCCCGCCACTGTGATTCGTTTCGACGAATCCGGCAACTTCTCGACAATGAAAACCTCGGAGAAATTTGATCGTTTCCAGTCCAACTTCGTGCTTGACAAGCTCCCTTGTTATTCTCCTACCTACCTTAGCGAAGGCTTTTTTGTAGATGGAACTTTTTCCTTGTAAAGAGGTCTGAGACAGTGCGATCTTACATCTTTGCGGTTTCGGGGCAAGTTATGGTCAATGATACTGTATCGAGTATTGTGTGGACTTTCGGTTCAGTTTTGCTTGTTATTTCGGCTTTTCTTAACAATTAGTATGGTCAGAGAACAGATATGTGCCTTTTACTCTTACTCGATTTATCTATACTTCGCTTGGTAAGTTTGGATTAGTTGCATTCCCAAGGGAATTTGGTATTGAGTAATTAATTGAAAGAAAACATGTTAGTTTTCACCATACGTGAAAAATTGACAACTTTGTTTAACCTATTACTTTCCATGATCCCCATTTGGAGGTATGTTCATGTTTTAAGTCTTGTATCATTAATTTAGATATTTTACATGCTTTTGATTTTAAATTTGTTCAAGATAGTGAGTCTCAACAATCAGTCAGTCCCATTAAGTCCATTTCTGTCACCAAAGACAAATTTGTCTACGTGATATGAATATTATAGCCTCAGTGATTCAGAACTTAGCTAGAAAGGTAGATGTTAGACAAAATGACCATAACAATTAAAGCCAAAATGTATACAAAAAAGGAAAGGAATATTCAACTGTATAAAGGTTTCTGAAACAATTCCAATCGTAGATATTCCACAAACGATTTAGCCTACAATGATTTCCAGTATTCCGCTCTAAATAGTGAATAAATTTGTGCAGTAAATTAAGATAAAGTAACTTTGATAACAACGGTGTTTCTGTCTCTGTCAGATTTATAGAAATAAGAGATAAACATCCGCGTTATCGATCGTCCCGAAGATTCTATCTCGTTGTTCCTCCGTAGAAATCCCAGGAATAAAACCAGATTTACACGATTCCGAAGAACCATCGAAGCCTTTGACCCTTTTCCAACGATATCAAACAATTGTCAAAGTTTGCGTATTGAAATTTTCTGTAAGCGCCAAGAGAAATCTCGAAAATGCTCGCTCGAATGGAAGATAGACGGGAACCGATGTTAAGATGAATGGAAAACAGTCTGTACTTTGAAACAACAACAGGGGAGAATAGTCGCTTTTAACGCTAAGATTCTAAATAATGACGGATTCAAAGGCAGAAGGATGGAACGATTGCAGGTTCAACGAATCGAAAGTACGGTGTCTCCGAAAGGTAGATTCTCGTATACTCGGACCGAGGGATCCTCTCCAGAGACATAATACCTAAGAACGTTTTACAGGAAACGGGAAGCAGGGAAGACACTTTGAACGTGGAAGCTCGGCGCGCTTCAAATTTCCCGGGAGCATTTCGCTTTTTGATGCTAACTTCGATCCAGCAGCGCTTTTCCGATACAATTTTGACATCGACCACCCCCGAGGAAAGGATTTTATCGCGATCCTCCCCTGACGCGTGGGCTATTTAATGGTCTTGCATCTATCCAATTTTAGTTTACTAAATTAACCTCGAACATCCGTCGAATTTACCCTTTAAGAGACTAATTAAATTTTTTAAACTAGAAAAACGCATCATTTATTTCATTTAGTAATGATTCGTAAGATAATTTGTAAAAAATTAATTAAAACATTATAACCTGTGAGAAAACATTGGTGTGCATTTTTCTTATAAAATGAAATAAGAAAGTGGCGGTTGAATAACAATTGCGACATAAGATAAATGTTTTTACTTGCCGTGATTTCAGAGGATCACAACTTGTCGTCAGGTGACAAATTCTTTTGAATGTGGTTCGATCAGTGAGTCATGCTTTTGTCAAAGTCACTAAGAACAAAATGGTTAACACTAACCGTATTAGTACTTTATGTCTATTCTCACGGTAACAGTTATTTCAATAAATTACAAAATAATACCCTTTTGAAAGAAATGTAGAAGATTACTAACTTAACCGTTTGAGGACGACGCGTCGCGACGGGCGAATATATGCGCCCTGAGAAAAAAAATTGGTTATAGTTTGTCGGTGCATATATAAACGGTTAGAGTTGAAAAATTAAAATATAATCGTTGAAATATTATTTTACAAAGAGTAAATTTCAACTTGTATACATTAACAGACTGTCTTTCCGATTAAAAAGTGTTTTTTCATCGCTAAATAATTGATTGTTTCTCGATATTCAAAAATTCCTCCGTCTGCAAAGGGTTAATGCAGGGCGTGACGCAAGAAGCAGCCTTCCATTAGTAATTAAAAAATTACATTTTTTAAAATGAAAATGTCATTTTCATTCCACTGAACGGTTAGTGTTAAAATAAGAAACGTGGAAATGAAATCTCCAAATACAAAGTCATGACTCTGAATCTTCTCTCTTAGACATCTTTCCAAAATTATAATTCCTGCTTAAAATTTTATCCGAACACAGAAGCTAAAAATGAAATTTCCTCCATCAAACAGTATAAAGAGATTAACGTTCACCTCAACATGATACGGTTACATGGAATCTCTAAATACTTAATCAGAACTTTGAATCTTCTCTATTAGACATCGTTCCAAAATTATAATTCCAGTTTAAAATTGTGTCAAAATACTGAAGCTAAAAATGAGATTTTCCCTATCGAATCGTATAGAGAAATCAATGTTCACTGCATCACCGCAAAGTAAATCGAACTCTGTATCGAAATCAGAACAGATTTTCACGTCGAGCATAAATATCTCCATTTCGAAAGGAACGCCCCAAAAGGCGAACCCCTCGAGGGTAGTTTCGTTCAAACTGGCGCGCCAACGTCGAGGTTAACGATACGCAACTGCAACTCGGCAGTTTCGCGAGTTCCCTCGCAAACCGGACGTGGAGAACTCCGCAGAACTCAAGGGGAGGGCGAGACAGTGGCGTGGCAGTCTGGAGAAGGAAGTGGAAACGGATGCTCGTGTCTTGGACCGTGGGGTTCTAGCGAACGAGGAAGACAGAGTGACGTAGAGGCCGGGGGTTGAAGACAAGGGGGTGGTTCTGTGTTTTCGAGGCGACAGCCGGGGGCTTTTCGAAAGTAAGCCTAAGGGTGTGGGACGAACGTGCCGTCGATGTGACGACGCTAACGATACTTTGGACGGAAGAGGGTGGTAAAGGGAGGCACGAATGAGAGAACGAAGGATAGACAGAGACATTGAAGTAGATAGAGCGAGAGAGAGAACTCTACCCTGGACTCTGGTAAACGAGCAAAACGACCAACATAACTGCTAAGAGAACTTGCCTTGGCAAACGTCCCAGGATGGCCAGCTTTAAGCTATGTCCATAGTGACGTTTATTGCGCGACGGACTGTGCCGGCTGCTACCCCTTTTCACAAACCGGCCCCTGTACACCCTCGTCGCTCCGGCATTGTATGAGCCTGTGTTTTCGTAAACTCACGAAACACGGAAAGGCGGGTAACATAATTTGCTGAATTAATTCACCGTATGTTGATTTGTTGCGAAGACGGAATGTTGCGTTCAACGATCCTGTTGTTCTATTAACACTTTGAGGCATAGGAAGTCACAAAATAAAATGACCCGTGTGGCACATACCTTGTTTTTTGTTTTAAGTGCATAAAGTTGGTTTATATGTATTGACAAAGTTATATAGTTGTATAAGTTTTCGAGGTGGGACGAAAAGCGTCCCACCATGCATCTTCACTCATCAAAGAGGTGGTGAACTTTTAATCCCAGTGTGCCTTAACGAGTTAACACACCTCGAGTCGACGTGGATTTTCGAGGAATTCTTCCTCGTTGGATTTTGGGGTTGGTAACACTTTGGGGTAATATTTCTTTTGTGACTGCTTACGTAAGAACTCGAAATTAAATTGATAGAAGAAAAATTGACCAGTGATTATTGATATCGCATTATTAATATTATTGAGATAATATTATTGTGCCGTGTCTCATTTTCGAAGGTTTTGGAAAACTTGAAAATTTTCTATCGAATGTACCAGGTCACGAGTGCTACTTGTTATTGTACGGCAAGAGAGTAACAAAATATTTAGAATTGTTTGTAAGTAAATTAATTAAAGGTGAGAGATATTGTAAAGTGTGAAAGTATTATTGTGGTTTCTAATTTGAAACGATAAACTTTTCATGGTAAAAGTATCAGGCGATGGTAGAAAAAATGTTTAAGTACGTCTAAAACATTCTTTGCATTTAGCTCGTTGGAACAATGGAACAGAAATGATTATAGGAGGATCATGAGATTCTCGCTGCATCGCAATGTTCGAAGTTATTTTTCAGAAGGTAGTAATTTACTGGATTAATCCGTGCCGCGTTACGCCGATTTATAGCGAACCCGGAAGATTTTATAAAGCTCACTTTTCTTCTATATTTTTATTAAAACCGTTCCTCGAGATATATGTGCATCTTTTTTGCATGTTTATAAACAGCGAAGATACAAAGTTCACGGTGTTCTGGCTTCATTAAGCCCTTAGCCAATAACAACGTGTGACACTCGAAGCACAGGAAATACAATAGGAAATTTTGAAGTCTCTCAAAAACTATTAAATTGAAAATATCACAGGTCTTACTATTTTTATACCATTAATATTACTTTTAATTATATCAAATATAATATATCAGTGAAAACTTTTGAATTCAGGAATTGCTTTTGAATCATTGCACCCTCAGTCAGAAAAGAAGTCGTAGGCCAAAGGGTTAATGTTAATATTCATAGATTACTAAAAGAATACATCGATTCGTGTAAAGATTTACGTCAAGATGACTTCCTGCAATCGACATATTCGAACGGGACATTTAAGTGCAATTTAATGCACTCTCCAGCTCGAGTTTCTCGTACATTACAATTTAACGGAGTGCCTATTATGGGAGACAATCGTTAATTGAAGTTTTGCATAAACATCGGCGTAAACGATCAATTCATTCTCAGCTATGGAAGCCTGGATTAGCGACTAAACAAACGTTCAACAATGAATTGCATTTTCGGACGAACAGAACGGTAAATCTTATTGGTTTATGCGAGCAAAGTGACAGGCAAGGCTTTGATATATTTCCCGAATGCATAGCCTCGGAATAGCGTAAAATTTGATTGCGAAATAAACGTCAGAACGGCTGTATATCGAAGGACTCGTTAAAACAAGTTTTATACGCGACGGAATAGGTAACGAGTTTATGCTTTCCATAATATACAGATTATGCGCAAGCACGGTGCATTTATATGCAACTACGTCTAATGCTATAAAGTTATTGACGTTATGGTTTAAGCTTGCTACGCTGCTTTGAAATTTCACGTTATCGAATATTCTTACGATTTAATATTCGTTCGTTAATTGGACGCAGATTGTAAATTGCATTAAATTTTATATTAGTTAAAAGTGTGCTCCGATAATTCGACATTACCAGTAATTATAAATTATTGTCCCACATGCTGTTATATTTTCTCGAAAATCTTTTTATCCTTTCCATAGTACAATCCTTGAAAATGGAATAATAAATATTCGAAATATGTTTGTACACTTCTATACAAATAATATTGTAGGAATCATTTGTAGTGACGTACTAATGGGAGACGTATGTGTGTTTATATTCTGTGAATGCATGTGTGATCGAGGGATCGAAACGTGAAGAGACGACGATTGTGCAGGAGAGGATCGAAAAACGAATCGAGTAGAGAAGACGCGAAGACGTGACGATTTTTAAGACGAGCATTTTCAGATGAATATTTTGAGACAAGTAACGTTTTATTAAATACAGCTTAACCCTTTTAGTATCGGCTGAAAAATTTGATTAAATCAAAGACAAATGTAGTTGCGAATAAAAGGAATTGTATTGTCGCCATAGTTTCATACAGAACACGAAATGTAGAGCATAAACTGTGTATTGAGATTTATCAGTCATAAAATTACTAATATCATATTGGAATCTGAATAGTAACCCTTTGATTCCCAGCGTTAGTACTATTACTAATAACAATTTATTGTCGTCCGGCACTAAATGGTTAATTATAGTTCAAATTCGGTGTTTGCAACCCTCTTTACTCATCTCTCCACTTCGTGTTTCCGAAGAAAATCCTATCAAAAATTTATATCAAACAAATTAAACTGCACACTATCGAAACATTTAAAAAGATCCTCCTACCCCAACTTCCTTCAAGCGAAATTATATTAACCGCGAAATTACTCCACCCTCATGATCGTCCTCGATTTGATCTCGACCCCCGGAATGCCTCTATATAATCCCAGACTTAATATTCATACCAAGGTCGGACCAAGAAGCGACCCCTGAATCCATTACCGACTTTCGCAGCACCGATTAGTAACGGCCCCGAGATTTCAGAGGCCAGCTTCCCGGACCCTCGTGGCAAAAAGACCGTCCTCGAGCGAACCAGGAATACTAATCGTCCAGAGAACAAGGCCATGTCGGAGTTCATGGATTCACCAAGGGCCTCCGCCGAGTGCTACCACCCGCGAAAAGCTAGAAGAGGTAGCACGGAAGGGCAAAGGAATAGGAAGAAACCGAGGGTAAGTAAGAAGAAGGGCCGGAAAAGGGAAAGAACGAAAGAGCAAATGGGTGCTCGTCGTCCAGTCGAGGATTTAAAACGCTCGAGTAAGCGCTAAACTCAGCTTTGAGTTCGTGTCTCGCGATCGGTTTCGAGCGAGAGTACTTTGGCAGATACTCACTGAGGGTTACTCTCCAACCCTTTTCATTTCGTTTCCGCAGTGCTGCTCGATTCGAGGAGTATATTTTATTCAAGCCATTCTCACCGTCACGTTCGCAGAGCCGGCAGAGGAAAATTGAATCACGGAAGAAGTCACGACACGACGGATCATGGCGAACGACTAGGAGGAAGAGGATGGTCCTCTCGACGAGAGAGGGTAAAAAGCTCGATGAAGAGATGGAATATAGTCACGGACTGGGCTGTGATTTTTCTCGGGAGGTCAATCTACCCCCGGCTACGTGCCGAAGGATGAATACCGATGGATGGACGACCTCGCATTGCGAATGCTTCGTGGATACCTCTCATCGTTTAGGGACGGTTTCAGTTCACCGATTTTGCGGGGCTGTTCATTAATGAGTAATAGCTATGCACGGAAACTGGGTGAAAGTAGCAATTCTTGCACTGGTGCATATATTCTGGGGGATAGAACTTTGAATTATTGTAGAAGTAAGAAACTATCAGGTTTCTTACAATTTTATATGTGTTCTTAACCGATAAGATTGTGGCGTGTTAAATGATAATTTAGGGATTATCTCGTAGAGGTAATGAGGATTTGTACTCTGAGCTGTCAATTAACACTTTGACTGTCATGGGGCTCACCGGTGACCGGCGCTATTGAATTCAGTGAAAATTCGTCAGTTTTAAATTGTAATGTTTATGAATTCTCAGACATACTGAATATTTCAATATCTATACTGAATATCTACCGAAGAACTATTTATCTGTATTTTTAAAGATTCTGCTTTGTAAAGATGTGGATTTAATAGAAAAAGTCTCACTTCAGTAGAAATGATGAAACTAGCAAAATATCGGTGGTGTTCAACGTGTTAAATTTGCACCTTGCATATTCACCATTACCCCATTTGCACTTTTATTTTTGAAGTTATCGTACCATAAATATTCCCAAGAAATGAAATCTTAGCAACGAATTCTCGTAAGTGCGCAGATAAAAAGATGTAATTAAGAATTACTTGAGAAAACTGGGGGTTTGTACCATTAAACAATACTTCCATCGTTCTCCAGGGATAAAATTTATCGTAATGAAGACCAAGCGGCAAGGGATGAATACCGACCATCCCTTAGGGGTAATTTGGAATTTAAGAACGATTGAACTTCGCTGCTCGACGCAGCACGAACTTCAAGATCAATTAACGAAATTACTACGATCAGGGGAGTAGAAAAATCCAAGAGAAAAAAGACTTTCTTCCAACTGCTACAATGAAACGAATCAAGCAAGTATATTTTCCATCGTTAAATGTTTACAAAAAGAAAAACATGAAACCTAACGAACGGTCGAGTATCAACGAAAGCAAATTACTGGACTGGTTTAAGTTTCAAGGGAAAATGCCAAAACGACATCCAGTGAGTACGGAGACTGACCGCGAACGGCTTTGTGAAGGTAACTCCATTTCGAGGGCCTTCGAGTCTAACTTAGTTTTCTCCTAGTACCGATCCCCTAAACTGGTCAAACATCCACGTACGTACCCGTCAATCTAGTTACCGTTTATTTGCGGCTGTCATTACCGTCGCGAAACGAGAATTCGGCTGGTGGAAAGTAGAGAAACCGAGACGAACGGTAGAAACGTGGAAAACGATGCGAATACTCAGGTCGTACCTCTGACGATATTTCATCTAACCGTGTCTCCTAATCTATCATAAATCGACGCAGACAATGCTATCGGACTGGCTACAACGAAACGTTATTATCGCGACGAGGTTCTATTGTGCGATGAAAAATGGTTGCACGACCGATAATTCCTTCGCGTTCGACGTTTCCCCTTAAGAGATATTTCATCCTGTTCCTTCGAATACTTTTATATATTCGTCTCGAATTGATACTTCTACATAGTAATTAACCTCCTCGATATCTTACTCGATCGAATGAAAAATGACGCGAGATGACTTGGAATTTTGAAGATAGTTGAGAACGGATTTGAAAAAGTTTTATCCAGGATAACTTGAGAATTCCATATTCATCCTTTTTCATTTGTTCCTTGTTGAGATAGAGTTACGTGGAATATGATTTGACGATATAAGAGATGATTTTCTCTCGACAATGAAATATCTTTCTTTCATAAAACTCGTAGGGTAACCCGTTAGAGAGGACTGGGTTAGCCTTCGGGGAAAATTTGTTCAGTAAAATTACGATCTACCTGGTTCGGGATGTCGTGGGTAGTACTTAATTTCCCTTTGCCCTACGTGTGTACATGAGCGTGACTTATGAGAAGGTAATATAGAAGCATCTAGCAGTGTAATACCATTTTCGAGAGCTTTCAGGTTTAACTCAGTTTCTTGCTCGGGGACAGAGTCGACAAGTGGGTTTCTCCCTACATAGTTAGGCTATGTTTGTGGTTGCTGGTGCAGCTACGAAGTAAATCCACTTCGTGCGGAAAGGAGACACAATGGATACATATTCCAACGGAGATGTTCTCTGTCGGCTTTTTCGTTTTAACGATAATGCCTTTCTGAGTGACGCTCAAAATTGCGCGGCTGAGTAGGAGATGTACACGCCGAGAGATGCAATTACAACGCAAGGATGCTTGTCTTTCTTAATCCACCAGAGAATTTAATTGCTTTACACGTTCCTTTCTACCAGAATCCTCCTACTATCGATACTATTTCGCAGTTTGCAATGTATTCAACAATTTCTCACTTAATTTCATAGAGTTAATGGTACTTCTTCAAACATGATATTTTCTGTTCTTGAGGATACTGAAACGGTACGAAGAGAGTTCTTAACCCTTTGGATATTAGCATTGACTATAGTCATCCAACAAAATTTCACACGAAGAATTAATTATTAGATCATATCGTGTAATTGTATATTTTTTAAATAACAAAAGTTATTATTTTTCCTGTATTATATGCGTCGCAACTGCGATAAAGAATTAAATATTTATGTTGCGTCATAAGTCATTAAATGTTATTTCTCGAAGGAGTTAGTTCTCTTTTTATCAGTGACTAACTCACAAGTGGTGTACTGTTTTGTCATATTATGGTGTATCAATAATTATTAGGGGCAAAATTTACCCCTTGCCGTACAAGACGAGTGATATTCGTAACGCGACAAGTGGAATAGTAAATGTTGAAGTGCTCCAAAAATTATTAAATTAAAAATATCAGTGGGTTATGATAAAATAAAATTCATTCCATGATATTTAACATTTCGTTAAGCTACATACTATACACGAAATTATTGGTGGATTGCTGATTCTACAATTAATTCAGAGTTATTGCACATTCAGCCACAAACGAAATGGTACGACAAAGGGTTAACGAATAATAATGATTTAAGTGATTACACCTTGCTTGTATCACGAGTCATTAAAGAGTCTCTAATTGCCTCTGATTTCTTGCGATTTTTAACTGACTTCATGTATGCCTGTCGATGTTGCAGACATAAATATTTCTGACCTGTCTAGCGAATTCGGTTCCCCTTTCCACCTTTAGACCTTTTCTTTATGGGGTGCGCAAAGGTAGGATTAACTCCGCTGCGGGAATGTTCAGTGCAAGTGTCAAATTTTTTTAAATTGTCTCAGAAATCTCTAAATTTTCTAAAAGTCGATGGATTTTCTTACTGGATTTTAACTCTATGGAGCGACTGTTTTAGAATAAAAATCTCTTACACGACAACATCACAAAAGTAACTGAAAAATTCGGGATAGAATGGAGAAAAAGGTGCACAGAAAAACGTAGAACGTTTAAGATTTTTCCAAGACTGTTCACCGTAGAAACCCTCGACTATTTCCATTCATTCTGACATGTCCTACATGCGGGATCAACGTTAGAAATCAAGTAAATCCACGTTTACTGCAACGTTGTAAGAACATAGTGCCGCGAACGAAACGGTAAGGGATGATCATTGCGGCTGAAGGATCGGCTGAAATAGGGGAAAACTGACGAGGGTTGGCAACTCCGTAAAGGCTCGGATACACTGTGTATCGGTTTCACGTCGAATTAGGATATTACGAAACTAACAAGTCAGAAAATTCCTTACTCTCCCCCTCGCTGTAGGATTTGGATTACGCTGGCATTACCAGTAGTTTATGTACTACCCTCCGTTATTTTCCGAGGATGAATCTTTCTCTATGAAAGTCGACGTTGTGATTTATATGACACGTAACTGTAGACTTTGACGAATGTCAAAATTGTAGATTTTTGTAAAAATTCGAAATACAGACACACGTCGAACGAAAAACATTTGTACTTTCGATACTTTCGCAGATTTTAGGAAGCCTGTGCAGACAGTAAAGGATGGCCTGTAGAGGAAGAGATCCGTGAGAAAATGGAGGCAAAGTGACGAGGGTTGGCAAGTCCACAAAAAAAATGGAGTACCACTTTTTTCCGGCCCGTGTCAAATTAGGGTGCTTACAAAGTCAGCAAGGCAGAACATTCTTTGATTTCCAGCCACCGACACCTACACATTGACGTTAAGTACACCCAAAAATTTCTCTTCAATCTCTACAACGCGCGTTTCAAGTTTCCAAAAATTAATATACCTAGGTACATCTTCTCATAATTTTCATTTTCATTAACCCTAGATTACTAACCTTCGTCGATTCGACGACACATTCGTAATAAATAAATACCTATCTTTAATAATAGAAAAAAACATGTTTAAATTTTATTTAAATAATACCCTTTAACCCATTTTGTAAACACCGTAGTCGAAGAGACGAAGGATAGTGTTAAGCGTCGAAAAATAAGGTTAATTAAAACAAGTATCAATACCCAAGGAAGTTAATTAATTACCATTCAACTTTAACTAATCCAATCGAAATGGCTTCAATTCATTATCAATCCCGCAGAAAATATTCTTGGCCCATAAAAAGTTAATAGCCCCTTTGCCACCCTAGAGAACAAAACGAACCTCACCGATCCGCCGGTGTCACTTCCTGGACAAAAACTATTCTAAGACCCGCCCTGAAGGTCTGATCGAAAGAAATATTATATATTACCGGAAGAAGCGAAAACGATGACTCTTTGTCCACGTGTAAACCCATGACAGTGGCTCGACGTTATATTCTGCAAGTACACGACACGGTCACAGGGGGTGAAAGCGGGTGTATTGAGTGGTGCACGGCATCCAGAGGGATGACTGCCATTTATTCGCGTCACGTTGGCCCTCCCGGTGGAAAAAAGTCGAAAAAAAAAACTTGGCGTAATCCTCCTGCTATCTCTGTACATTCCAGTAGATGCCGAAGGATGCTGGTAGGATGGAAGGACTCGAGAAACGTGCCAGTGGATGGAAAGGTGGCGGAGGGTGTGGCAAGGGGGGAAAAAGGGGGTCGTTGTCGTCGTCTTCTCCTTGTCCGTGAACAGACCACCCCGTGGATGCGGCATATCGATTTTATTTTTCAACCCTCCGCCCGAGAGAGATCACCTACTGCCTTCTCTTCCGGTTTATGTGCAACCTTGCGGTTTCTCCTTTCGATCGCGAGATCGGACGGTGAGCGAGGCTTCAATCGACTGCATTTTTCATGCCACTTTTTCACCCGGTGCTTTAATAGTTAAAGTCTCGCCGAAGGAACAGAATGAGCCACTCCGATCCTGTTAACTTTCTCGCGATAGTTTCGATGCACTGGAAGAACTCTGGGAGGGGATTGGTAATTACGCTTTTAAAAATTTCACTCTGTAATATTGATTTCTGGGAGAAACTCCTCTTCTATGTATTTTTTTTCCTTTTTTTTTTGATCGATAAAGCTTCTACGCGCTCGAAGGTAATGTGGAGTTTTATGCTTGTTACGCGGTCGTTCGAAAATTCCAGTTAAAAAGAAAAACCGAAAGAGCACGTCCATCGTTAACGCGCTGCTGGTGAAACTCTCGACGAATAACGCTTATCGTGTAAAAATCGACGGGTAAAAAACTACTGACGTAGATTAGAGATCTTCTGTGAAAATTTTCCACCGACGGGAGGCCATATGTAAATGGTTGAGTGTGTCGATATACGTCGAATAATTTCGAAAATTAACACGTTAAATGCCATGGGGGTCATCGGTAACTGGGGCTACTGAATTCAGTGAAATTTCGTATGACTTTTCAATCATATTGTTGTTACGAATTATTGTAACGAAATTGCCTTCCCTATATTTGATATCGATTGTCAGAACGATAACAACGAGTTGCAAATATTAATATTGATTTATTGTCAAGAGAGTTGTCTTTGAGCTAGAAGTTTGGAACTGTTAAAATAGAGACATTATTTTGTAATCTTTGAATTGTTTGATTATGAAACGCTGTAACAATATTTACGAATTTTCTGACACATTCAGTATTTAGGTATTGGCATTCAAAAAATAAAATCCTACTGAATTTATGTCTCTTTGTGTCTTTAACCCTTTGTACTAAAATGTCCCACCTGAGGGGTCATCATATGTCTACCAAATCACTTAGTTGTACGCTCTAAGTGCATCTTCGAATTTATTTGTGATTATAGAGGATGAATTTACTGCACCGCAACATTTTAAGAAATTTATGTTTACTTGAACTTTTCTAATGTCACAAGAAAGCAAATAGTAAAGAGTTGTCAAGTTGTTAATAGATAACGTCAGAGATGGCTCCAAGTGCAAAGGGTTAATATTTCTGCTTTACAAAGATGAAATTCTAATAGGAAAATGATCACTCAGTCGAAATGATAAAACCAGCGAAATATCAGTGGCATTTAAGGTGTTAATCCCTTGCACTACGATTTGCTTCGTATTGCCTCCGCTATAATTCAAAATTTAATTGATAAAACAAAAATTGAACAGTGTTTCTTGAAACGCCGTATAATTTAATGTAATATTAATGTTATAGAAATAATATTATCGAGTCGCAGCACATCAATATTTTCAATTTAATATATGGCAGAAAACTTAAACATTTTCTACTTCATTTACCTAATCACGAGTGTCACTCGTTATTGTAGGGCAAGGGGTTAATTAGTTTTTTTGAAATTACAGTTGAGGATATTTCTTGAGATTCTCATCGATATTGTTTAGTATGAGTAATCGGAAATCCATTAATTTCGACTTGGAATGCATCGTATGCACAGG
Source organism: Cerceris rybyensis (assembly GCA_910591515.1). Taxonomy (NCBI): domain Eukaryota; kingdom Metazoa; phylum Arthropoda; class Insecta; order Hymenoptera; family Crabronidae; genus Cerceris; species Cerceris rybyensis. Next base: position 5,308,027 of record OU342794.1, read on the forward strand.
AAACTAGAACGATTAGGAAATCGGTAATCCAATTCGCATCGACAGCGATACCAAGAACGCGTTGAAGTACGTACGAAGCTAAGTAGCGATGAATGCTCACGAGCAGGAGCTAATCAAGTACTGTTCGTACGCCTCGCACGTTCTGCCAGCTTCCAGGTAATTACATCGGCCATTGGCATCGATCGTGAAAGGACTCGGATTACCCTTTTGAAAATATTGAAAGGCGTGAAGATTCTCTCTTTCAGCGTTGCACTATATCTCGTGAAAAGACGATCTACAGATGATTAAGAATCGACTGGAATTCAAATGAATATGCACGTAATATAATTTTTGCGGTAATTAAGTATATTCTATACAATCGTGTTTGAATTTAAGGTATGTAGATTTAATTTTTCACGGATATAGAAGTCTTTGAGACGCTTTATTTGAAAACAACAGAGGTTCGAATTTAAAAATTTTAATATTATCATTGAAATGTGATACAAATAGTTATTTACAACGTATGTCCATTATCCTCTTGTCGTACAATATCGAGTGACACTTGTCATGATGTAAATTCGATAGGAACTTTTAACGTTCTGCAAAACCAGTGAAACACGACATGATAAAATTAATTCTGTAATATTAATATTAATATAAGTTGTATGATATATCAATAAACACTGGATAATTTTTATTTACCAATGTAACGGACTTAATTTTGAGTTATTGCGGAGGCAATAAAGGCAAAAAAGGTCGAACCTTTTTGGAGGAAATCATGAGGATGTTTCATACTACTTACTTTGCAATTTGAGGTGCGAAAAAATTACACCTATCTTTAGTTAGAACCAACTTAAACACAATTTCCGAAAATGAGCTTATTTCAAATATAGCGGCCCATTTAACTGTCAACAAATAATATAAAAATTGACAATATAATCGTATTTCTTTTTCCTTCCAACAGAAATCTTTTCATTCATATGATCAGTCAAAAAAAGGAAGTGAGACAAAAAAAGCGAAAGCAGCTTCCAAAAATATCTTCCCCGATCGCAAAGAACTGTCCAATCTAGAGTTCGATTTGCCACTGAAATAGGGGTGATTTGAAGATACAGAAGGGCAATTCTATACAACGATCCTTTAACAAGTTTCGCGAAAACGATACACGCAAACGGAAGCCGAAGATCGATACGTATGACTGCGGAGTACAAATTGTAAAACGAAAACACTAATCTCACCGTCCACTCTATCTCTTGAAAGGTAACACGAACAATATCCACGAACAAAAGACAATCTGATAAAGTTTTTGGGATCGCTTTTTCGAGAACGATTCCCCACGATTGTACAATATCTCGTTTCTTCCCTATACAACACCAGGGAGTGAGATATATCGGACCAATTCAGAAGATGGTACAATGCAATCGACCATGGATTATCAAATTTTACATTAACCTTTAAGCTCCTGCGAGCAGCTATAGGCGCTTAGAAATTTTGCGTTTATGTTGCTTTCCGACACGCAGGGCACTTTTAAATTGATATTATTTATAGTGACTCGGTTCAGAGATATAAATAATAATGTTTTAACACTAGAACTACCAGCGTTAAATCTATCATATTTCAACATATTAAATAAGTACTTTGAAAAAGGAGGAATCGAGTGGCGGAAAGGTTGGTCAATTCGGTGATTTGTGTCTTTTGTGATGGACGTAGAATTTTTGTTCTATAGCTGTTCTATGAACTTGAAGAATTTTTGGAAAAAATTGTGTACCAGTCATTTTGACTGGTTTGGTAGTTCTAGTATTAATGCAGTAAAAGGGTTAATATATCCACCCACAATTTTTAAAAAATCGAAGAAACCAAATCTCAAATCATATCATAATTCATTCACAAAAATGCTAACAGCGCCATTCGTTCCTTTGCAATAATAAACACCCAAATCTCTGTATAAAATGACAGCATCTCCAAAATACTCGCTCTCAATTACAACATCCCCTACGTAAATTATACATAGTTCCAACCAACATTTCTCATCGACTCCATTTCCTGCATCCTCTGGAAACTCGTTTTCAACGTTCACCCAGATTGTACTAAATTCTCACCCCTAAAAACTCATATTAAACACACGTATCCATTTCAACCCCAGGTGTAGGTAATACCCCCTAACGTCAACCGCACGCGCTTCAAGAAGTGTCCTCGAGGCAAATCAGGAATTGGAATCGTACGTATTCGAATTACCAGGGTCTCGATGCTATACAAATCTACAATACGATTCAGTCTACCGACTCTCTGTATGTGTATCTCGCACGACGTCTCCCGTCTCAGAGGTTGCACTCGGCAGATGCACACGTGGTGCATTACGAGCATTCCCAAATTTCGAATGTGGGACACGCGAGTACTCCAACTCGTCCGACGTGCACATGTATATCGGTATCCGTTTACACGGGGTTACATAATAACTCCCGACGGTACATCGACGAGCTGTGCATTGAACAAGGCGTGCCGCTACTATATGTATTTACTCAATGCCGAGGGTATAATGTCACCCCCGGTTGCATAAGTGTGCAAGGCTGGTTCTGCAGCTGAAAGCAATGTACGCCGAAGGTCCATTTGGAATGCCTGATCGGAATAAAATATGTGCCGTGCGAACGACTGCATTTTCTCGCTGGACGAATTTCAAATATATTTTTTTTTCTCTCTATGGAAAAAGCTTTGCTTCATGGTGAGTAAACGTTTTGAACGGTTCTTTCTCACGTTCCTCTCTTTTTTTTTTCCTTTGAAAAATATCTGAAGTAAATGTGAATTTTTTCGTTTTGATACGGGATAACCGCGAAACCTCTATTTCGATTAATGGAAATGAAATTCGATAGAGTTTCGTTGTAAATTGGGAATAGGTGATTTTGAAATCAGACGATTTTTTTGGTGGTATGTTCTGTTGGAAACGAGCTGGAATTTACTGGGGATAGAATGTGCCTAAGTTTTAATCCAGAGTTTAACACTTTGAAAAAAAAATTTTTTTTTTCCCCACGGGGTTAGCGAAACGCATATCTGGAAAGGCTCGTTATTTGTAGAATTCCAGATTATACGGTGATTTAAAAAACATTTTTTTTCCCGACAGCTGCGAAGCGTGTTCCGCTGATACTAACGATTCTCGAATTTTACAGATAAATCGGTGCGGGTGTAAACCCGCGAGCTTAAGTTTCATGGCTATAAAAATTCATTGTTCTGGAATTATATCCTCCGGATTTCATGTTCGTTAATACGACAGATTTTCCAGCAATACATATCATACATCCTATGATTTGCCCAAAATCAAATTAAACTGCTTCCCCTATTTCGATCGTCAAATCGCCATACAAAAATCTATCGGTACCGTAAAAAAAAAAAAAAAAATGTTCACGTTGAAGAAAACGCAAAAAAAAAACGAAGTGTCGCAAGAGTGGCAAAAAAGTTACCCGTCACGATTTCACCTAGGTTCTTAAATGCAACGATTACGCTCACGTCGAGTACAATCGTGAAAATTTTCAACCCACAGGAAGCTTTCCGTCTTCCATTCACTGTATGTTTCTGGGTCGCTCACCCGCCTCTTTAAGAACAGGTGGAAAAACCCGGTGGAACCGAGTCTCGCGCACCTTCCCTTTCTTTCTTCTCGACGTCGCAAAAAGCCCGAGAGGAGACAGGGAACACGGAAAGACCGAAAAGAATAGTTGGACACGAGTAAGCGAGATAAATGCAATGTAGAAAATAGACACAGACAGAAGCCCACCCGGAAGAGTAAGCTCGAAGAAAGGAGGGAGGGAAAGCGGAGGAAAGTGGAAGAGAAGAATGACAGACCTCTTTAGGTGGGGGTTGGAGTATTACGAGTATTCAAAGGGCCAGAAAATACGAACGAACGAGACAAACGTATAAATAAATACAGAGGAAGGGGTGAAAGGGGGCTCTAGAAAGAATATAAGGTAAGAGAGGGGAGAAAGACGTGCACTCCCTCTTGGATCTCGCTATCGTTATTCGCCCCGGTTTATCCGTTTTCCCGTTCAGCGTAATCCTCTTTCTTTGTCATCGTGCGTTACAGATGCGTTTTCCAAAGGGCTGAAAGAGTGTACTGCAGCTCGACGCTTTATAGAATATCAGTTTCCATACGAGAGGATTGGACGATGCAAAGCTCCTCTCCCTTTATGCGCCTTTATCGGGCTCTTTTTATCGACCTTGTACCCCCGTGCATACTCGATGCACGTAAGCTCGTTCGATCAAAGCTCTATCTTTCTCTCTTACTCTTCGCTTTTCTCTACCGACGAATTCCATGCCGTTAATTATTTCGGGATTATTCCTGCCGCGGATTCCTCCGTCGACCGTGGAATTTCGATTTCTCTCGCGGTGGCGCACGTTATGCGAACATCAAAGTAGGAATCGTCGAGGGGTCTTCTTAGATGTCCGATATCGCGGGGATAAAGTATTTCTATGGTGCTGGAAATTGATGATGGTGTATTGTAAGAATGGAAAATTATAGGAAAGAAGTGAGAATATGATGCGAGAAAATAGAAAGGTTCGCAGGCTACACTTGTGCGATGTGTTGCTTTATAGAAATTTCAAGCGATGATAGGGTTGTTTTTTTCGGTAGAATTTAGTTTTTTTATTGTATCGTATTGTGAATTAAAGTGAGAGTAATTGACAGGACACATGGGTGTTTGATGACACTTTTAATGAGAATCGATTAGTAATTGAGATAAGAATAGAAGATAATGGAGATACTAGAAGAATAGAAAATTATATAGAGCCAAACGGAAGAAGATTCGACGTGTTTCTTTATAGAAACTTCAGGTTATGAATTAATCGTATTATTGTCTTTTTACAAAATTCTAGTTTTGTTTACGGTAGCACGGGTTATTGAAATATGAAAGTTAGAATCATCGAAAGGACACCTTGGGTATTCGATATCTCGGGGATAAGGTGTGTCGATGCTGCTAGAAATCGAAGATGGTGCATGATAAGAATGGAAAATTGTAAGGAGCAAGGGATGAGAAATTGGAGCAAGAAGAATCGATGCACTGTAGGCCGAAGTTATCGACTGTACGATGAGTTTCTTTATTGAAATCTCGAGCGGTTGGATAATCGTATTATTTTCAAGTTTCAGAGTCGCGGCGCGAGCGAATTCAATACGGCTGTTTAGTCGGATAGGTCGTAAGGAAATCTCATTAAGTTTCAAGATTATCATATATAACGGTATGAAAAGTTTCGAGCGGCCTGGAATCTGGAATTTCACGATGGTATTTCATATTGAAACGACTTTGTCCGACGTTGTCTACAGAAATTTTTATTTCGCCGAACATTTGATGATTTACTTTGAAACAATGGTACGAGAATGAATTAATTATACTAATTCGACTAGATTATATAGTGGAAAGTAAATTTAACCGAAAGGGAAGCACTTTCGAAATGACAGCAGATAAAAACTTGATAACGTTTAAGCGCGTGTCTGTAAATTCCCATTTTATATCGTTCTCATGGAATAAAATTGCCATAAAGCGCCAACCGTTAAAAGTTCCAACGAACGCTGTAATAGTTCATTGATCGTCATCAGCATTTGTTGTTGAAATCAGTTTCGAAAATACCTCCATGAAAATTCAACTTTCAAAACGCTCCCACATTGGTAGTCAAACTTCTTAATTGCATCGCAACATGTAGCTTGATAATAGACTCTTTAAAGAGCTACTTCATTATCAACGACTGGAGATTATAAATGATTGAGAAAAATCTTGTAAACGGATAAACGATCTTTAGGATGATTCTGAATTTATGGAAATTATATAAAGTAAGTCGAGTCAAACCGGATGAACGTACGACTTTCTTGAAAACTGAAGACCATATTTCTTATATGGAAATGAGCACTTTTCTCTACACCTCATCAAATATTCTATTAATTGTTTTGATTACCTAATAGCAGTATCTTGAAACGCAACAATATTAATATGGATATAAGATCATCTGCAATTTCGTATTTATAATTAAACCTTTGCGGTCCGAATTATTTTGGAAATTTTGTAGTGACCCAAATAAAATTAGTTTTATATCATTGGTCATTCATTTCTTTAGTGATGTCAATAACTATAGATACTAACAGATATTTACGTAATATTACAAAATCATTATAAAATTCAAAAGTCAATATTAAACAGTCAAAAAATAAAATCAAGTGAAAATCTATGCCAAGTGCATTAAACATTGCAAATGTCTACAATGCCTAAAACAATTACCCAAAAGGAATAATTTCTTAAAGGAATACCTAATATTCTTTTTACCAAACAAAAACTGTCCCCATTTACCTACCTCTACCTTACTACACCTTCAAACACTACCCATCTCCCAATTCACTGACAATACCCATAAAGTCTTCCTCTACAATTTCAACCCTTCCAATACTCTCCAGGTGTCGAACGTTTCAAACCCAGACTTACGAGATTAAAAATCTATCACTTAAACTACCCAGAGCTCAAGACCCATCCAATCTCCAAGGGTGAAATTAAATATCCACGATTATAAGATCCTCGCAGAAAATCCTCCGATAACTGCAAATTCTCGCTGCATACTTAAAAGAGATTTTTCCATGTGAAGCTTCCATCCTCTTTCTCTCTCCCTCTGCAAGAGTCACGTTTACCGCGACCTCCGAGAAACCCAAGGGTGCCTCTTGGGAGCCGACGGAATATTAAGCAAGATTCAACCACCCCCGTCCGCGAGCTCTCCACGCGGAACAAGCCATCGGGCACGCTGTAAATTTCACTTTGCGGAACTTAAGGGGGTGGATGGCACGAGTTAGCCCGGCCAAGTTCTCCAGCAAGAGACATCGTGGGGTAAGGCGAAACGGGAGAAGTGGCTGGGCGCGAACCGCGCTTCCGGAAAGGCCTGCGATCCTGTGGGAGGGATAGAATGTAACAGACGCCATCCGGGTTCTCTTCTTGCGGGTTGAACAGTTTGCCGCACTAATATTAGCACCGGGGATAACGGAGCACCGTGTCGTCGGTGAAGCAAAGAGGGGTCGAAGGTGTTCCGTGTCGTGGAAAGGATGGCCGGATTCTAAGCTCACGGATTTCTCGCCGTTCAGAGACGGTTTGTCTTTTCTTGGTTAACCTCATCCGCGATCTCCTCGACCGCGATTCGCTTAAGACCGAATGATTCACTTGGCCCGTTAATGCCGGATAAGGATGTCGCGTTTGTGCCGTGAGAAACGCGCCGTGGGGCTGACGGGTTTTGCTAAACGTCGGTATTACGAAATGGTAGAGTTTGCTTGTGATGATGCCTAGAGATTTGCGAAAAGTCGAAAATTTTGGTAGTGGATTTAATTTCAAGAAGTTTTAGAAAATTGCTTGGAAGAATTTTTATGTTTGTTGAAGTTACTTCGATGCGTGGATGTTTGGGGTGAGGAGGATTATATGTCTGTGGATATTAACCCCTTGTTATACGAGTTCTGTTGTAACTTTCTGCGCTATGAGTTAGAATTAAATTGGTAAAATAAAAATTGATCAGTAATTCATCATATGTCGGATAACTAACGTTATACTAATATTACAAAATGTTTCGCATCTCATTGATATTGTCAGTTTTATAGGTTTTAGGAAATTTGAAAATAGAAAATTTCATATACCGCGCCACTAGTGTCACACGTTTTCAACCCCTTGCTCTATAATCGTGATGTGGCAAATGTGGCTGGAAATTGTTGAGTATTCCAAAAACTATTAAATTCAGTATATCAGTGATTTCAGAAAAGATGAAACTATTTCTATACTATTAATATTGCGTTTAATTATATAGAACACCTAAAATCTGTAATGAATTTTTATTTCAGCATTTGAATCTGACAATGAGTTATCACGGATTCACTCACAAAAGAAATGGAGTTGTTGTTATAATGTTAAGCGCACGATTTATAGTTCCAGTTTGTCAAATGTTTCGATGCTTTTGGCAGCTCAATTTTTTTGGAAGTCTTTAAATATTTTTGAGGAGCAGAACGAACCACGAAAAAATAGCAGACATAATTCAAATTTGACTTTTTGGATCCTTGAGGATCTCGCAAGTTTTTTGTTGGGTATAAAAAATCGTTGATATTTTTATGAGCGATCAAATACATCATAGGGAACGATTATAAATGTAAGGAGATGGAAATGATCAGAAGATGCACCTGTAACCAATGTGAATATCCTGCCGCTGTTTAATAAATTGTGCATTTCTGAAACGCATACAATCTGCATGGCTTTACTTGCTCCGTTTTTAATATCCGCTGGCAAAGATATTTAGCAAGGAATTTAAATTTAAAAGCAGACACGTAAATCACAAGCGCAAATTTATGTTTAATATTAGCAACGCTTAGACAAGGAAATTCCTCAATTTTACCAAATTTTACAACGGAGTAACAACACACGCGAAAACTCTTAATTCTATTCCACATCAATTTACATCGATTCGAAAAAAAAGTAACTCTATCGCCTGATACCGTAATACAGCAAAATTGAGAAACTTTCAAGAACACACAACCCCTCGAACAAATTCACGCAATTACGATCCAACTTTTCGTTACATTTGCCCGATAGAAAAATTCCGTCCGTTGAAACTGCGTCGAAAACTCGATACAATAAGCATAAATATTCAGAATAGAACGTGAAATCGTAACGTTCGAAGATCATAAAAGGTGGTAGTTGTTTCCACGGAAGAGATCGCCCAGGAAGGGTCGCGATTTGCATAAAGATAGCTCGGAACCTTGGAAGGTTGGAGGCTCGACCGGTACACCGGTTATAACGGCAGGCTACTTGGGTAATTGCTCCGTTATTAAATCATACGTCCTCTTAATTAATATATCTCTTAAAGCCACGTCGCTGATAAAGAGACGGAGCCCGAGACAGGAAAAGAGAGGGCTGCTTTATGACGTGGGTCGGTATTCGCCCCTCGTGGCCGCTCAATTCCGCCTCCGTGTCTTGCCTCTTTATCTTCATCGTCCTCTCCGTTTGCCCTGCTCGGCTCTCTTTCTCATCCAACTTAAATAACTCGTTCGGCAGACCACGGCGAAGGATCTCTAATAAGATCGTCGGGAGCTGATATTCCTTCTCTCTTACTCTTCATCCTTTCGACCCTTTACCTTTTCCCTTTCTCACCCCGGTTACTCTTCGGTTTTACCTCTACTCGATCTCTTTCTCTCACTCTAGATACCCTTCCTCCCCCGAGTTTTCGACTTACCCGACTTCTATCTACTTCCCTGGTGCTATTAGCGCCAGCCTCGAGTAGTCAAAGCTCGATTAATTTCTTCGGGCTGTGATTTGCGCGGAAGCGCTCGGAAGAAGAAATCCTCGCGCTTCCTGCGCGTAAAACGTGAAGTCGGAAACTGGAGGTAGTTGCTAATTAGAAAAAGTATCGAGTGGTTTGAGAGCAAGCTGGAGAGACGGAAAAAAAAATACGCAACGACGCGCGCTTACACGGTGGCTCGCTTGGATCTGAGGACTGTGCTTGAGAAAAATCGTGGGAAAGTGAATTGGACTTTTGCACTCTTTCAGATGGAGTGGTGAGTTAGAAGAGGTGATTCAGGGCGGATAGTTTATTTGGTAGGAAGTATTCGTTCAAATTACGAGGCTGATTGTAAGGTTAACGAGGGATAATTGGGTGCTTTTTCTTATTTTTATGATTAACACTAGAACTGCTAAGCAAGTCAAAATGATTCGCTGCCAATTTTTTTTTAAATTTAGTCAAATTTATAGGCAAGTCGTAGAGTAGATGTGTCATGTTGATCTTGCGAAATACAGATTACCGAATTGATATTCGTTTGATTTCTCTTTTCCTAAAGTACGTATTTAATATATTTCAATATAATAGTATTAACGGCAGTTTTAATGTTAAATACACATTGTATAATAGGGACATTTGGAATTGATATATCTGGGTGATCAGTAACTCTGTTTGTTATTTGTGTTGCCTGAATTTTTTCTAATATCTGAAGGTCAGTTGCATATCCGAAAATGATAAAAATGAAAATTTGAATAGTGGATTTAACTGGATTTACAAACATTGCATTGTAAAGTATTTCATGATTTTTAACACTTTACCGACCGGTATTTTTTAACATCCTACGCACTTCTGATCGGTCACTTGCACGCAAATATTTCTCTGATATTGATATCTCTTCGAAAATTGCAAAGTTTCTTCACTGAGTCCTTGGCACAGTTAACCGCAATGAAAAATAATAATTTATTAATTGCCGTAGCGACCAATTAATGAGTTAAAAGTACAAAAGTGTTTGGCCCGAAAAGCCGATTAATCGGCTACCAGTCGGTAAAGTGTTAAGAACTATTGCTTGGCAAAGTTAAAAAATTAGCAGCTTAGAGGTGACTTAGGTTACTTCAAAGTTACAAGAGACAGTGGAGGGTCAAGGTTAAATTTTATCAATTAAAAAATATTCAGGCGGCAATCTGGCATTTATTGTTTGTAACACCAGATAGGATATTGCGGAAGAATATAAACTCAATGCGAGACCAGTCGAGGAAGTTGCGAATTTACTGCGAATCGGACTAACGTTTGATCGAATAGGATATTCGATTTAGAAAATCAAAGAAGAATCGTTGCCGGAAAGGAACATTACCCCGACCTTAATGGTAACAGACAGCTCTTTTGAGTCGAAACAAGATTCGCATTCGCGATCGAAGTCACATTACGTCCTTCCGACAGTTTACAGGAAATATGGTTTCTTTATGGTATCGTGCTAGAAAGGACACCCATATTTCCGTATTTCTCCGCTAGATTAACTCCTTGCCCTACGTTTTCTTTTGTAATTGTGCATGCAATAACTAACAATTAACTCCTGAAATCAAAAGTCCTCATTCATTTCGTATCAATAAATGTATAGAAATAATTTGACAGCTTCGTGACCAATTGATATTTTCAATTAAACACTTTGAGGATGACGAACGTATGTCTGTAGTTTGAGAAAAAATTTGATGACAGTTTATCAGCATATATATATATACACAATTAAAAATTTAAATATATATGTTGAAATATAAATACGCAGATTGTAATTTATAGTTTTTATATTGACATTCTGATAAAAAGGTAGTTTTTCATTGACAAATATATGATTATTTTTCGGTATACAAAAAAGTTTTCGTCCGCAAAGGGTTAAAAGTCTTTGGGAGACATCAAAATGTCGTACTCCATTTACTGTGTCAGGAGTGTCACCCCTTGTAGGCTAAGGGGTTAACACTAAATCTATCAAGCAAGTCAAAATGTTATCAAAGTTTATAGGCGAGTCACAGAATAAATATCCTGCGTTGATAATATGAAAGAATAATTACCAAATCGATCAGCTTCTCCTTGAGATTTCTCTTTTTTCAAAGTGCTTATTTAATATATTGAAATATAATAAATTGAACGCCGATAGTTCTAGTGTTAAACTTCATGAAAATCTCCTCTAACGAACGTTTTAAAAAATTTTATCGTAAAAAAATTCGACGTACTTCATGTCCCGTTCGATCGTACACTTTTTTTACTAAATTTTTATCCAGCCTTCGTCGAAGTGCATCTCACCGTGAGAAATTTAAACAATTACGCTCTGTACACTGGCCATTTCCATGAAATCATATTTTTAAAATGTCACCATGTAAAACGCGACTTCCCGAGTTCTGTCGCGTTACAGCGAAATCGCGTTAACAAAGTATCGCGTTGGCGAAGTGTTAGCAGCCAGCAATAAATAAACTTTCCCGACAATAAAATGACAAGTACAAGCTGAAAAAGACCGCCGAATTTCGTCGAAACGCCATAAAGTTCCGTTAATACTTTCATTAATCTTTTCACCGGTAGCCAATTACCGGTGATTTGTCACTGCATGCTTTGCCATCGCAGGCAATGTCGATATGCAAAAATTGAACGGAACGGTATGCCGACAAGCCATCTGACGAATATCCCCCATCAAATGCACGCCGTTGCAAGAATACCGATGGCGAAATGACAATGGGTTCGTTTAAATGATCCGCGCTATGATTAAAACGTTTCGGCTTGTACCTCGAACTATGTCACTGACGTGAAATTAGTTGTTGGAATTTTGTAAAGATATTAGTTTATTCATCACAGACTACTAATGGTACTCATTGTTCTGATGGTACTCATTAATTGTGGATCATTCTACGATATTATTCTGTGGTTATTGTGCTAATTTCATTGGAGTCATTCGATAATTTCGGAATTAATATAATTAATTCATTATATAGACCACACACTAATTTGTATATTAAAGGAACTATTAATTCATCTTGTAATATTGTTTGATACCGTAGTATTGAATGTTGCCTTTTGCAAGTTGGATTATAATTAAAATCTCTTTGAAGCTTTAACTATAAAGGATAATTTTTACGTGGACTGAACTTCTTAAGACGTAGAGCCCTTAATTTAGTGATACTATGCAGACAGTATATTATCGTGTGTTTAAATTTACTTAAAGCTCTTTAATAAAGTATATATCCAGATCACCCGCTCTGTGCCAGTATTAATTCATTTTTTAATATTATTTGATACTGTAGAATTGAATGTTGCCTTTTGTAAATTGAATTATAGTTAAAATCCCTTTGAAGTTTTAATTGTAAAGGATAATTTCTACGTGTACTTAACTTCTTAAGAACTAGAGCCCTTAATTCAGTGATAGTTCTAGGCAGACAGTATATTACCGTGTGTTTAAATTTACTTAAAGCTCTTTAATAAAGTATATATCCAGATCACCCGCTCTGTGCCAGTATTAATTCATTTTTTAATATTATTTGATACTGTAGAATTGAATGTTGCCTTTTGTAAATTGAATTATAGTTAAAATCCCTTTGAAGTTTTAATTGTAAAGGATAATTTCTACGTGTACTTAACTTCTTAAGAACTAGAGCCCTTAATTCAGTGATAGTTCTAGGCAGACAGTATATTACCGTGTGTTTATATTTACTGAAAGTTCTTCAATGTAAAGTATACATCCAGATCACGTGTTACATTAAAACTTTAATGCTAGGATTGCCATGGTAAGATTAACGTAATCCTCTAAGATTGAAAAGGGTTTCGGTATTTTCATAACACGTCCTACAGGAATTTATATTTGTACGAGCGACCAAAACCGAAACCTTTAAAACTGTGCCCTCGGTTAATCTCATTCATACCTGGACATGCCGTCCGAAATTCCCAACACCGAGAAAACACGAATAAATTCTCTCGTGCGACATTTAAATCGATATTGGCAAAAACGTCCTGTTAAATCGACTTTCCTTCACCTTCTGTGAAATCCGCCATCTATTGTGCCGCTTTTGCGTGTTCTGCAAAATTGCTCTCTTTATACACGACACGGTAGAAAATAGTCTCATTAAATTATCCTCATTTCGCGTTAATTATTTCGTCGATTTTCCTTCGGCAACGTATCGCTCTCCCGTCGTTCTCCAACCGCTGCAACATCGTTTCCGACAAAAGGTTGCGTAATTCCGCGCACCGTTCGGAGTGTTTGCCCGGTTTTCTTTGAGAACGACGAGAAAGGAGAGAGGATTCGAGGATGCTGAGGAAGTTAGCAGGAGAATCTGGAAACGGAAGGAGAACTCGCGACAATTGCGCAGGGCGTAATTGCGCAACAGCGTTTCGACGTTGTTGCAATCAGCCGGGGTATAATTACCCTTTTCCGGAACTTCGATCGCTAATTACCACGAAGGAGAAAAAAGATGGGATGGAAAAGGGAGGGTGTGCGTTAGAGAGGAAAGAGAAAAAGAGAAGCAGAGAAAGGCAGGAAGAGAAGCTTAAAAGAGCTAGAGCGAAAGGCTGAGGGAAAATTGAAAGAGAAAGAAAGGCACACAGAGAGAAGATTTAAAAAGGAAGAGGGAAAGGCTGATGGTAGTTTGAAAGAGAAAGAATAGTGGAAGGAGAGAAATTGAAAGAGAAAGAGAGAAATGTAGAGAGAGAAGACTCAAAATGAAAGAGAAAAATCTAGAAAGATGATCGAAGACAAAAAATCAGAGAAGGAAGTTGAAAGAGATAGAGAAAAAGACAGGGTGAAAAACATGAAAGAAAAAGAACAGTGGAAGGAGAGAAATTGAAAGAGAAGGAGAGAAATAGAGAGAGAGAAGACTCAAAATGAAAGAGAAAAATCCAGAGAGATGATCGAAGACAAAAAATCAGAGAAGGAAGTTGAAGGAGATAGAGAAAAAGACAGGGTGAAAAACCTCAACAGGGTGAATTTTTGTTCTCCTTTCTAGTGGGTATTCTTGCCGCGGAACTTCTTTTTTTCTTTATTCGCTTTCTTACTTTTGACCCAAGTTGCGATGGACGTATCAGCGACACAATGAAAAGCATCTCAAGAAACAAACTTCGGCAACCTTAAAAGCGAGGAACTTCTTCGACATTATGCGGAAAATGGTCATACGCGATGGTAATTTTATTTCGGCACAGACATTTTGAGCATTTTACACGTTGACTTCCATGGGGGTTACCCGCCGGCGCTACTGAATACAATTAAATTTCATGTGACTTTTAAATTACAGTTCATATTCAATAGTTAAATATTGAAGTTAAAAAGATAAAGTTCTACTGAATATTTACCCACCTGTGTCTTTAAAACTTTATAAAGATTCAATTTGAATAGAAAAATGTTCACTTCTGTAGAAATGATAAAGTTAACGAAATGTCGGTGGTGTTCAATGTGTTAAGTAGTCAATATTGTACGTTGTTTTTCTACATTTACATTCACAAGTATTTTTTAATGATAGAAAGGACCTTTTGTATTCTGGAGAAGAAGGCAGAGAGAGTGTTTGAATCAAAGAAATTCGCGTGTCGTGGAAAGTACTATGGTAATAGGAATTTTTATGGTTAAAGTAAAGGGTCGAATTCATATGGTTAACATATTTGAAAAATGTTTCGCCACACGGAAATAGCATAGTGGTACAATTTTTGAAGCCATCTTCTCTGGAAACCGGAATTTTACACTCGGATTCGGGCATGCGAAATTGCAAAAACTTCGATGATTTCAGCTTCCACGGAGTTTTAACGTTTCGGAAAGTCCAACGATTCCTCGTGAAATTGTGTAACCTTTTGACTTCGAAGTTGTATCTTTTCTGGTTTATTTCACCGTCTGCGCTTCGGTTTTATGCTGAGCTTGCCAAACTGTCTTTTCGCACACGGAATTACGCGAGCACGAGGGTCAGTGCCAAATTTCCGCTGTCGCTTGTACGCGCGAGACTAAGTAAAATTTATCTATTTAGAAGCTATTCGAAGAAATGAAATTTATTTTTCATGTTTACAGCTTCGTCGCAAATCGTTTTCATTAATTGGCAAATTCTTTAAAGTATTTTTTCGCGCGGGGTTTAAAGTTTACAGATTTTTGTTCCTATTATGTTTCCTCTATACCTCTTCTTGTATCTCTTTGATTTTACGGTTTGTAAATTTATCACGCTTCGCGCGTAAATTAATTTCGTAAATTACGTCTCCGGCTAATTAAACTTCGATGAGGTCTTATGCAATAAATCAAGCGTCGTAAACCATCTCTCAAGATGCACGTGTACTTAGAAGGGTTTCATTCCCCCTATAAATAGCTTTCATCCAATTACTGTAACGCGATGTCTTCACGGCAAGACAGTATTCCGCCGTGACGAATTCTCAGTTAATATTTCGGTATTCTACACCCGATCGTCTTCTAAAATTATTCTTTTCACCTTAAAAACCGCAGACGACAATACTTTCTCAAGCTGAGAAATTTTATCAGTTATTTTTGCGAAAATCGTCTGAGAGAAGTTTGCTGCACTTTCCTCGTACGATTTTGTTACACTACATTGCAAAATTACATGGAATGCCCAGTGGAATCCTAGAATAGCCAAACTCTACTAACGTACTAACTACAACTCTGTTCGAGGTGGTCGTTCGTAGTCCAAGGGTATCCTAAGGGAGAAAATTTAATAAAATTGTAAAATATCCACGAAATTTAAAAAAAACCGTATAAAATAAAATATAATCAGAACAATGGTAAAATGAGGACTTTCTTGCTGATTTTTGCCTTGACGGATCGCTAGGATTTTTGTTGTGGTCTTCAAGTTCGAAATACTTGATGAAATTAGTAGCTGATTGATATGTCAAATGCATGTGCGAGCGTATGTAATGATACTATGTCATCGCATACTTGAAATCACTATCGCTAATCAGCTACAAATAACTATTTCCATCGACAACTGGAGACCCCACGAATCAAGAAGAATAAAATATTAAGTACATTCTTAGATCAAAGTCTTACCCTCACAACCTCATCTAACCCTACCAAGTTTGACATAATTATTTAAATTTCTCTACCTGTCTAAAACTCATCCATTCTCTTTTCCCCCCTGAACCATCAACCCTTCAAGAAACCCTCATTCCAAACAACTTCAAACAGTATGTATGAGCGCATTTATATATAATTATGAGAATATCACCGTATGTTCCAATAGACTACGTACAATTATCACTTCCTCGATGAACGAATTCCATCGAGAACTGGAGGGTTCAAGGATCAAGAATTATAAAACATCAACTACATTCTTAAACCAAGCTTTGGTTTCAGATCAGATTTGTCATAACTATTAAAATCCTACCTATCTAAAACTCCTGCATTCTCTTTTACCCCCTCAACTATCAACCCTTCACAGAATCCTCAATGCAAAGAACTGCAAACCAAACCACCAACATCTAAATCCAACGAAGCCCTCAGCGTACATTAAAGCAACGACCGGAATTCTCCCCAGATGATTCGCGAAAAGCAATTCGCATAGTATGCGTTGCGCGAGCGTAAACTCGAAAAGGAGCCCGCGCGGATGTTGCGGCCTTACAATTAGTTACAACAAAAGCTCGGTCTGAAGTAGCGCGACGGTTTGTTTCGCGGCTCTCGGTGGTTGAGGATGTGCATCGGAGCTCTCAGGATTTCCGTGTAATTGCGTTTGCGCCTTCCCGACGGAACCATGGAACGGGTACGACCATTATCCCTGGTGAACTTGGCCGAATCCATAGCGGATGAATCAGGGTGGTAAGCGTCAAGTTAGGGTTACGCTCGGGGGACGATGAATTGGGTGGTAGCAAGAGATACCAAAGAGCCTCTATCTCGTCAAAAGCATGACCCTGAAGCTTTGCTAATGCTGATTGGAATTTGATCTCATAGTAGTACAATTACTACATCCGGTTTCAAGGTTGCGGTTTCCCGGAGAACTAGGGATATCGAACTATTCATGAATGAATGTTACGTCGAAATGTGCGATAGTTTGGAAGAATTTTTAATATATGCGTTAAAATTGAAAATAACTGAGGTGTAGGAGATTTTTTATGGCGGTACTTGTTAAAGGAAATGTTTGCTTGTTTAACAAAACCTACTTGCAAGATATTTAAAAAAAATCAGGAATCGTTTGGAAAAACAGGTGTATTAAGGGGAGTGTGGTTTTTTATTATTTAGTGGTATTTTATTTTCACTATAAGATAGCTCCTGGGCCAAAGGAGATTGAGTGTGTGTCTGACTACTCTGCCAAAGTCACATTTTCTTATTTCACTGCGCGATTGTGTCTCCATTTTCTATCGCTCTGTTAGATAATATTTTTTTGTTACATACAGTTGTAAAGTTTCATACCCAGTTCAGTTAATATCTATTTTTCGTTCTCTTTTTCCGAACAGAGAAACGATTGCTTATATTTAGTGTCCATTAATTATCCACTGCGTTCTTCACTGCTGTTAAGAATTACAACGTTGTTTTATTTTCCTCGAAATTAACGACAGCAGATTGAAACTACTCGAGTATTGAGCGTGGCTAATTCCTGCCAAGATATTCGATACCAGGACTTTATCTTCGTTATCACATCTAATATCGTTGACTAATTGCCCCGAGTCATTAATTATATTATTATTAAATCAAACAGATACAAATATCTCAATAATATTCAACTATCCTAAAATATCATCAACAATCAAACAGCAATATTTATTCCCATCGATTGAAAGAAATCAGAGAAACCATAAAAAAAAAGATAAAATTCGAGCCTATAGTGTCTTCCTACGTTCAAATACGATGCGAGAAACGTCGACGATTTCACTTTTACATCGACACGTCTCAAACGGCAGTTGGTAAAGAGCACCTCGAGGAAACTTCGACTCAATGGCATCGACACGTAGCCGTCATAAAGTTCTGGCAGATCGTACGGCTGGTGTCCCTGATAAACTCACAGGAATAGCACGCGGAAGGACTTACCGGGCTGTGTATAAAGATCCCGAGGATGAATTCCCCTCTCGCGAGAATTATGCTCCGTGTTCGAAGCTTGCTCGAGCGTCGAAAGCTCATCCAACGACTGGCACCTGTCGCTTTGGGAATAGTTCGAGCGCCGTAGTGACGCGCGATGAATAGCGAAGCGGAAGGGTTCCAGTTTGCATCCTCGGTTAACGGGAGTCTGCGAGAATCGACCAACGATCGTCTAATTCCCATGATCAACCGTGCAACTCGTATTATGTTCCGCCTATCGGAACGATAATTCCCGAATGTGCCAAATTTCGAATGTTAATGCTCGGACAAAGCAACGTGTTTGAACGATGTGATGCAGTTTGAAGAATATTTTTTTAACAGTAGCTAGGTTCAATGAATTGAAGATATATAATTTTTTGTACAATACTATTGAGTATTTAAAGAGTATTTTATCCGTTGTTTCCTATATTAAGATGACTGTTTTCTATATTTTTTTTTCAGAAAGATATTATTTTTATTTCATAACTGGTTAGAGGATCTGTCATAGTATAAGTATTTATCAAGTATCGGCATGGTTAGTTCCAAATGTATGTTGCAGAGAAAGTATAAAATATTAAGTTAATATGAGGACAATGGAATTGTATGTACATAGTTTGTCATTTATAGTGAATTGAATGTTGTGAAAGAAAAATGAAGCCAAGACTACTGTTGACCTATTAACCCCTTCGGGCCCTGTGCACATTGTAATGTAATAATACTTTTCGTGCTGTATTTTATTACGTATCGGTTTAAACTTAGTTTGAACACCCAATGAATTTTATTTTTTTACACAAACAATTCTCAGGATCTCCTTAATATTACAAATTTCGTGTAAGGACCATATGTCCATTAAAATGTACATTTACAAATTATAAACATATAAATATTTTCTTAAACGAAAAAAAATTCGGGTCTGAAGGGGTTAACATTAAAACTACCGACGTTATGTCTACTAAATTCTAAATACACTTAATAATTACCGTAGAAAAGTAGAAATAAAGAGGTGTAAATAATGATTAATTTAGATTTTATAAGATAGAAGTGGAATATTTTCTTCACGGCTACTTTATCAGTTTAAATAATTTTTAGAATTTTTAGACGTTTTAGAGAAAGTCTGTGAAACTTGTCTTTTGACTGACTTGGTAGGTTTAGTATTAAACCTTCGGAGCATGAAGACACCTATGACCTGACATAATTATTTTTTTCTATGGCTATTGAGTCACTTTTGTGATCCTACATATATTAAACAGGTATAGATTACAATAAACATAAAATTTGTGACTTGTTATTTTCCTTTCTTTACGTATAATCATTTTCTTAATAGAATCCTAAATCTCTAACATCAAGGAATTTCTCAATTCTTAAAATGGGATTTCTAAAACAAACGAATTAAATGAGAGTCATCCAAGAGCAGACAATTTAATGGGAAAGCGTTAATACATCCTTCGTTTTGGAAAATTCATTTTCCCTCGATTCTCGTTGGTTTAAAACGTCATAGCAATCGTGTCGAATAAAGAAGAGAAACGGCGAGCCATCGTCGTTTGCCATAGATCACGAAACAAAGATCACGGTGCTCGGAGATAAGCGAAACAATGGCGCGATAATAGAATCCAGTACAGTTTCTCGGCTACACCGTAATCTCGGATTAATCTCAGGCTCGGGTCGCAGTTAAGTGGTTTGTAATTTAATTACGTCCACTGTAATCTCATTAGCATCCCAAGGCGAAACAGACTCTTACAACACTTTCCCAATATTTGCCTCTCAATATCGTAATTTCCCGATTCAATTACTATCGGCTCAACGCCGCTAAACAATACGTTTCACCGATTCCCCTCAACGAACCCCATGGATTTACACGTTCGTTCTCCCACGTTATCAATTCGCTCGCAATCGAATGAGAATATCCCCCTTTTCGATCCACGAAAATCAATCGACATTTCCTCGCTCGTTCCTCTTCCTGCTTTTAGTTTCAAGGGACACGCAGGTGTGAGAAGCAGAAAATAAAAAAGGGCGAATAAACGTCAGCCTGTTAATAACGGGGGTGGTTCCATCGCAAGGGTCCGTCTAGCGAATGCTTCTAGCGAATCGTTGATTTATTTATCGTCCTGCAATCCCTGTACGAAGCTACCTCGACGTTTCCGTACTCGTCACGCCCCTACTGGTCTTGCCGAATGCGTACATCGTTTTGACCGTATACACGACAATGACAAATAGAGAGGCTTTTACAGACAATAAATGAACTCCACGCGACCGTTGCCTGGTCGACATTAATTCCGATGCCGGTGTCGCCATTTTTTTTCTGCCCGGATGGATGAAGTCCGAGACAAGTGGATGGACTGTAAGCTCGTTCAATTTATGGGGAGATATTAGAGGAGATAGGAATACGGATTGTTCCGATGGAAAGTCGACTAATTACTGTTTTTCCTGAGCCGTAAAACTTGGGGATCGTGTTGCACTATTATTTTATAACAATGAAATTTCTGTGGGGTGATTTACATGTGGAGATTAAAAGGGCGCCAAAAAGGATTCTTTTTATAGATGAGATATTTTCCTATTGACCAATTCGAGATGGATTGTACACCGTTTGTACCATGATATTAAATTGCAATTACCGGTCTGTATGGACAAGTAGCCGTCGAAATGAGACAGGTTTAAAACACAACGTATCTTAGAAGTGTGTAAACATCAAATTTTCTATTGAATTCTATTTAATTCGTAAAATGCATGATCCAAAGCCAGGACCATCAGGAATGTAGAAAATGGAAAGGATAAAGCAAACTTTTCGGTATTTCTGGATGGTCTCCAAAATGATGCACCGTCTCGAATGGATCAATGTGAAACGACTGATTTTTGCATATAAGAAAGACATCTTGAGAAAGACAAGTTATTAAAATTTGTAACTTAACGTTACCTTTCCTCCTTGAAATTTGCTGATATAACGCAAGATTATAAATTCAATTTATTTACAAAGACAAATTCATCGATTGGGTACCGAAAAACAGAATATTTTTCTTCTCTTTTCGTTGCACCACCACTTTTGACGCAACCTGTATACTCCATAAAATATTTCCAACGTTTTATCGAGCACCTTCCTTTACCCCAGCAATCAAGGCTACGAAAACGCGAGTAAAAAGCAACGGGGGAAAGATGAAGAAGCAGGTAGGAGGAAAGAAATGTAATAGTGTAATTAATGCCTCGAACGCAAGACGAGGCGTTTACACGAACGAGAAACGAAGAGAGGAACAATCTCCGTCCGACCTGATTAGCCTCTTGAACCAACCCCAGTCACCTACCCTTTCCGCTGTTTCAGCTCCTACGTTTCTTTCTCTGTCTTTTTCTCTTCTCTCTCACTCATTTCTCCCTTCCTACCCTCTGTCTCGTCTACCTTCTACTCCTCCCTCAAGACACATCGCGCGATTCTCATGAACTCGCTTTTCCGTTTGAATTACGAATCCGCGAAGTTCAGCTCCGACAAGAGTGCCTCTAATTATGACTAATGCAAGACACGTTGGAAAAAGTTTCGAGTAACTCGACGTACTCGGTGAGAAATACAAAGACGATTCTTTACTAAAACTTCGACTTTCTTCGTGTTTTTCGTTTGCACGTTTTAAGAAATTCACGGATTCATTAAGGTTTTGTGTTTTTCCATGGTAATTTCCTTCGTTCTCTGGTCGTTTAATTGAACCATGTTAACAACGTGTTTTGGATATTCAAGAGTTGTTTGTACAGAGTACCATGTAACTTTGATTAACGGAACAACTATTGCGGTGAAACGTTGATTATTCGAACGTGCATTAATCAAAGTTTCAATCGGCCAAACGATTATAACTGTACGCTCGATTTAACGGACTCGCGAAACGTTCGATCGAGTTTCGTGAATCGACGGTTCTTCGACTTTTCTCGAACTACTGTTGGAGCTTAATGTAATTAGTAGATGTTTAAAAATAAATTTGTAAGTTGAACCTATCGGATAATCGATAAAACGTAAGAATTCTTACGAGATTAATGCTTCTTTGCAAGAAACGTTGCATTGTTCAACGCTGGTTGCAGTGGATGAAAGATAACACTTTGAATTTGATTTCGAACTTCTTCATTTTTTTTTTTAAACTTCTGTATTCATTGAACAAGTCGATGCACGGTCGGAATACGAAATTTTTTGGCCGCACGATGGAAAATAATCGCACGGCGCACAGCTGGCAGACCAATTGCATCTTCAATTTGCTTCGACCACAGCTTTTTTCTATGAAGCTAAGTTATTCCGGCACGAAGCGAGGTATAATCAGAATGTGAAGCTGCCGAATCAGTGGCAAAAAGTCCAGTCTTTTTTATCGTATGCCTCTGCTTCAACCCGGAAGAATATTTATTCAACTGAAATACCACGGGATATACCCTACTTGCCATAGAGCAAAGCAATATTATTATTCGAGTAATCAGCGAATATTATATCGTATATCGTTAAATCACTTCTACGAGTGTATCTCCAACAGCTGATTAAACGTGCATTGAATTATAGTCCGATATTACGTTATACGATCTTTGCAACGCGATAAAGCTCACTCGAAAGATCGAAAAGTTATTTACCATGTATTGCATACCGTTTAAATTCATCCTCTGCACCTGAACTTCAATTTTGACCGTTAAATTCATTTAAATACGAGATCGCAAAAGAGTCAGTGAATTTTTCATTAATTACGAATATTAAAATCCTCTCGTTTGAAAAGGGAGAATAAGAGATTTCGATGGAGTGCGATGAAAAATTGCAAATAATTAAATTCAACAATTATTCATACTGCGGTTTAAAAATCTAATGTTAATATTAATTATAAAGTAAAAAATATATATGTTTGTACAATGCTGCAAATAACATATGCGTTGCATTATTTGTTGTAATGTACTGTCGCAAGGTTTCATAGAAACACTGACCATCGGACGATACTCGGATTTCCTTGTATACGTTGATTTGCGGTAGAGTATAACATACCAGGCGTATCGTATTATCAATTATGATCGTATAAATTATCGCAACGCAGTCGGACGCAAATCGATTTCACTGTTATCGTAAATTCAAGCCGAAGATATTGTACGAAAAACGTGACAATATTGTACACGAGCATTTGACACGGCAATTTCCCCAGGAAATCAAAGAATTAATGAACTAATTAATGCTCGTATAATAACAATGATCAACAAATATTCGCCGAATTCGATTCATTTTCCTCGTTCTCACTATCGTTTGTTGCTACGTAAACATTCTTGAACAAATGAAAATTGAATTTTGCAAACATGGCAAAGAGTAAACGAGTTTTTTTTTCTCGCTGCCTCTCTACACACGTTTTACGGCGATGCTTCAAAGTTTCACGGGAAAGAGCTAAAAGTAACTTAAACTTCAAACGAATCCTTCCGTATTCATAGAGCCGTAGAAGTGTTCTCGAACGGAATCGCAAGAAAATCAATTTAACTCCGTGGGCTCGTTACGTCAACTTGGAACTAAACAACGGCGAGAACGGTGGAGAATTTCTATACCGATAACGATCTTCGTTTGTTCGATTATTGCCAATGATTTTGGTGCCCTTTTACCGAATTTTCAAATGGATTTGGCTATTGAACAAGTTTTTTTTAATCGGAGGCTATTCAACAGTTTTTTCGCTAAGTTTTTGGCAATGGGATAGGATTGATTGCTATTCAACCATTTCACCCGTAATTTAACCTTTGATATTGGAATTTTTTGCTATCAAAGGATTGGTGGTTGTTGTAATTTCTATATCGTGCTCCATTGTATAGGTTTTAACACGTTAAGCGCCACACCGGTCCCTAGGGACCGGTCGTTGTTTTTTCAGGTTCATACTGATCAATGAAAATCAATGATTAGGTTTTTAGCTACTCTGACCGAGCCGTAATTAATGATTTTAAGTACGAAATAAACCATTTTATCAAAAATTAATTTAGTTTATTTAAAAAAATAGGAAGATCCTTCCTAAAAAAGGGTTTGAAAGTGTACTATGCGGTCTGTATTTTGCGGTCCGAGTTATTATATTAATTTTGCAATTGTATAATTAACATTAATTTCACAATATTTTCAATCATTCGCTATTCAATTTCTTCCATAATATCAATAATTAACGGACGGACAATTAAGTGATATTACAAAATCATTATGGAATGGGAAAGTCGATATTAAATTGTCAGAAAATAAAATCAAGAGAAAAGCTATATCGAGCATTGCTCGACATAGGACCACATAGGGTTTGTTAATTACCTGTATGATTTACAATTAGATTGTGGAGAAATTTCCATCCGAACAATACTTGTTTCTCACCGTCATTATAATTTAAAATTGTGCTCGATACTTAGACGACGATGAACCTTAGAATGTCCTAGAAGATTTTTGTCCATCAGAAAATTTCTTTTTCTTAAATAAAGTTAAATTTCTGTGGTTTTCCTTGTCTTTCATTCTCTCTGTCTGACTTCGTGAATCTCTCCGCGAAGGCCACATTCTCCGCACGGAGATTTCCATTAAAGCGTTCCATAACTATTTCAATCCTCGTGGAAAAGCAGCCAAGTCGGATGAAGCGGTGCAATGTCAGTTGTGTTGCTAAATTGAAGACCGTCGCGATGCTTGAAATTATTCCGTGACAACTACGACCCTTGTTTCGTATAATTGATCGGGCAGAATGAATGTTAAGCGCGGATTGTTCGCTAATTCATTTTAACGGGCTTCATGGTTCACGAACTTTAGCCAAACGAATTGAAATATTTTTTTAAATGGCATTTTGCCATTAAATTCACATCGAATCCTCATTAACGGTAGAACTACTGGCTGTAAATCTACTATATTTAACACTAGAACTACCGGCGTTAAATCTATCATATTTCAATATATTAAATAAGTACTTTGAAAAAGAAGGAATCGAGTAGCAGAAATCATGATTAATTCAGTGATTTATCTCTTTTCTGATGGGCGCAAAATTTTCGTTCTATGGCTCTTCTATGAACTTGGAAAATTTTTGGAAAAAATTGTGTACCAGTCATTTTGACTGGTGTGGTAGTTCTAGTGTTAAATATATTAAATAAGTACTTTGGCACAAAGTGAATTAAGAAATGAAAAAGATGATCGATTCGATAGTTTACGTTTTATAAGATGAATGTGGAATATTTATTCTATGAATGTCCAATAAACTTGGAGAATTTTTTGAAAAAAATTTAGAACCAGTCAGT
The DNA here is from genome assembly GCA_910591515.1 of Cerceris rybyensis. Lineage (NCBI taxonomy): Eukaryota > Metazoa > Arthropoda > Insecta > Hymenoptera > Crabronidae > Cerceris > Cerceris rybyensis. The sequence goes on from OU342794.1 coordinate 5,333,474, forward strand.
TTGACTTGCTTGGTAGTTTTAGTGATAAGACTCTATAGAATTATACGTGAAGTGAAATAATATTTAAATAATATTAATTCAGAATATCTACAGCGTTTTAATTAATACTCCCTGGATATTCCAAAGGAAAAAACTCTTTGTAGAAAAATAAAAGTAAAAAGATTGATTCAATAATTAATATGAAGTGTTTGTAATTTCTCTCCCCGGTTCTTTAAATTTGTATCTATAATTTCATACATCCAACATGTTTCTATTAAAAGTAACAAACTATTAAAACGCATAGATAGAATTTCTAGACGGCTCGTGTATCAAAATATACCTCAACGTATCCCACGGTTTCATTAGTATGAACCGTGAAATTCACGGAGTGCAACGAATGAACGAAAAGCGACGAGAAAGAGGGAACCACAGAAAAAGGAAATTCGAGAAAGAGGATCGGACGAAGAGGACGTGGAAGGCTGAGTAATATGGATAATTCCTATCAAAATTCCACGGGAGTTTTACCTTCGCAATACCAGCCATATCGCGCTCGTGAATTTGCGAACTATCGCTCTTGTAATATTAGCTACGCTCTTGTAATATCAGCTGACGAAATACATGCGTCAAATGCTACTCAATCAATCGATGAATTTTTATAACAAGAGAAGCAGTTCGGAAAATCATGCGGCGTTTGTCATTCTTTCTCGTATTAATTCCTTAGCCTATAATAACGTGTGACACTCATGGCGCGAAAAATGGAATAGGAAATTTTGAAGTCTTTCAAAAACTATTAAATTTTACTTATTAACTCTCATTACTTCTGCACTATTAATATTATTATTAAAAGAATCTTTTATTATTAAAAGAAATCCTAGGCCAAAGGGTTAATTGAATGATGTATAAATAACTCATTGGAAAATGAGCGAATTTTCAAGAAAACCTAAAGAATGAAATTCTTGAAAGTAATAATCTCTCGATAAAGTTGCGACAGGTACACTGTACCATTTACCAAACCAATTTCGAAATTTTTCTACCCGATTATTAATTATTTATTGTAGCAATCAATGCTTCGTTTCATTGACGTTCAATTGTGAGCTTTTGTATTGTAACTGAATGAATCCGAATTTGAATAATTTACCACCGTTATGGAGTGTTTTTTGATCGATAGTAAACCATAGCCTCGGTAATTCAGAAGCCACCTAAAGTACTAGGTCCTAGATTAAGTGACTGTAGCTCTTAATGCTGAAAAGTACAAGGAAAGAATAAAGAGGAGGAAGGGTAAGTTCAATTTCATTGTTACTAGGATTTAATACAAGGCACTTCGTCTGCCATCGAAGTTATTGAATCTCCTCTCAAACTTTATTATCGCGACGCGACTCCCGATCTTTTTCTAATATCCCGGAAATCCTATTACAACGCCATCACCACCGTGATGTTCCTTCAAAAATAAAGCTCTTAAGATGCCTGCACTCACCGAAAGTACAGCGAACGTTATCAACATGGAAAATAATAAGTTGCAAGAAATTCATACATCACCTTCTCTTAAAAATGCGAAACAACTTCCAAAAAATCAGTCAATACAATCCAATTAAAAAACTTTCTTTTTCTGATAAGAAACATTTAATTAATAACTTCTTAATGAATGTCCATTTGTACCAAAAGATATACAATATCTGCGAAAAGGAAATGTTTCTTATTAGGGAAACGAAATTTTTTAAAATAATTTTATCTACATATTTTTATAGAAACTTTTTAAAATTTTTAATGCCTGATTTATGAATTTCTTCCAACTCCTTGTAGGAGATATCAAATAGAATTACCACAGAGCTTATATAATTCTCAATGGCATCGTTTCTACAAACGAAAATGTCCCTTTCGAAAGATATTTTAATTACACGTAAACCCGTGAAATTCATTAATTCCGGTTAATCGTGAAAATAAGGAGAGAAAGCAATCGCTATAAATCCATAAGGTAAACCAAAACCGCATTGCCGTTTAAATTACCACGCGCGAGAAGAGCACGCGAAGCTCCCTAGACGAACAAGTTCCCAAAGGGAAGTCCGTGTTGGAACGTGTGCGAGCGTTTGCGAAAAAGGAAGAGAAACGTCGGGTTAAACTCGATTATTCCAGGGTTTTAGCGCTTCTTCGACGTCCAGGACGACAACGACCCAGTTTGGTAAGAAGCCGAGCAAAAGCTCGACTAGCATCGTCGAACGAGAGAAATAAGGAAGGTTCGTAGTTCCGTTTCTCCGATGCTAGAAAGCCAAGGAAAAACGCGCATATAGGCGGATTTCTGGATTGCCTTCGGTGACTGGCGGATGCCGAGTATAGTTAATGAATCCCCTAGAGTTCCTGTGGAAGATTAACGACGAAGGTAACGCCGAGTGGACGGCAAAGAAAGAAGACCCGTGGATCTTCTAATGGTGGATACGACTTGGATAATGTCCGTTGCATGATTTCTTTTCGAACGATACGGATGATTTATGACGATAAAGACGAGTCTTTGTCGGTCAAAGACAGGTCTTTTGTTATGCAAATATTCCCTTTTATTCCTTGCACGCGAATGAGCAATTAGTTCATAATATCCGAAAAATGAAACTGAATTTTTTTAGGAATATTCGAATAAAGAAAATATTGCGGGAATTTTCTAAATCTTGCGAGGATCTTTCTAGATCATTCTAAAAAGATCCAGAGTCCACGACTAAACGAAAAATAAACGAGTAGACGCATAGAGCAGAGACGAATAGACGACTAAAGTAATAGACGAGTAGACGTATAGAGCAGAGACGAATAAACGACTAAAGTAATAGACAAGAAAACGCATAGAGCAGAGACAAATAGAGGACTAAAGTAATAGACAAGAAAACGCATAGAGCAGAGACGAATAGAGGACTAAAGTAATAGACGAGTAGACGCATAGAGCAGAGAGGAATAGACTTCTAAAGTAATAGACGAGTGGACGCATAGAGTAGAGGCAAATAGACGACTAAAGTAATAGACGAGTAGACGCATAGAGCAGAGACGAATAGAGGACTAAAGTAATAGACGAGTAGACGCATAGAGCAGAGAAGAATAGACGTCTAAAGTAATAGATGAGTACACGCATAGAACAGAGAGGAATAGATGTCTGAAGTAATAGATGAGTAGACGCATAGAGCAGAGAAGAATAGACGTCTAAAGTAATAGACGAGTAGACGCATAGAGCAGAGAGGAATAGACAACTAATGCAATAGACGAGTAGACGGACACTTAGGCGGGAAAAATAGAGAGTAGACGAACAGACATGACTGGACGAACGTTACAGTGTATATATTTTATTAGGAAAATTCAAAGCAAGAAAATACAATTAGAAATGTATTTTCTAACCAAGAAAGATAATTTGTTACGAAGATTCAAGCGAGGATAATATAATTTATTAGCAATATTCATGTGGTGAAAATTTAAAGCTTGGCAGTTATCATAAAATATTAAGGTATTGCTTTTATGATTTCAACGGCTATTAAATTTTATTTCATTCGTGTGACCATTTATAATTGTACGGTTTCACGGCTTTTCGGTAGAATCCTACCGTAACGAAAGGGTTAAACTTCACAGCCGTCAGGATCAAGCGAACGGAACTCCGAACTCTCCGCATGGCGACCAACTTTGAATCCGACCACCATTCCCATATTATACTCTATATCTGTATCACTCTGCGATAAACTCGCGTGTAAAACCGAAACGCGGTGCAACAAAGCATACGAAGTTAGTTGGTTAAAAATTAAAAAAATAGTCGCCCTTGTGATAAAAATTCCTGGTTCTAGAAGTACTTTTCTATTGTTACAGCTAATTTGGATTCGCTTTAATTAAGATTTCTCTGTCGTCGAGGTATGTCGCCGTCTAAATGCTTGAAATTTTGTAAACAATAAACAACTGTTTGCATAATTGTGACAGTAATATATGCTACGTGTAGAGGAAATACAGAGAGAGAGAAAGCTTGTCTAAGAAGGAAACGGCTACGTCTGGGGGATGTCTTCGAGGACTTCCGCTTCCCTCGGGCACACTAGTAATTTCGTGCTACTTGTAGGTATTACATTTCATTAAAGCAGAGACAATTCACAAGACACTGCTTTATTTCTACCAGAAAGAATTCTTTTAGGTTTACCATGAAAGATCAAATTACTGTCAAACAATTAACAAATAGAAACGAGCCAAAATTTAATATCTACTTCAAACTTTTCGTCAATTATGCTTCTAAGTAGACTTGATTTTCTAATTATATTCATAAACTGACAGTTCCATATTATCTACTGCAAAATTGTACACCAATCGGGAATTCAGTATTGTATTATAGATTTAAATCAATTAAATATGACAACGACAAGTTTGAAACTTACCTAACAAGCATCGCCAACTACTGCCAATTATTTTTCGAAGTGCACTTGTAAAACAACCCTCTGAGGTTTCAATAATAATTGCAATTCACTTGGTCTCATCCCTAGCGGCATGTACTCTGTCATCTAGGTGCACTGTCAGTCTAAACGAGGCAAAGTGCAACGAAGGGAATAGTTGTCCCTTGTTTGTTCAACTTTGCCAGTTATGAAAGTCTTATTTCCACTTCCGGGGATCTCTTATCATCCCTCGCTCTGGTTATTTCAGCTGCTATGGGACAAAGAGTCTCCACCGTTGTTGTTCTATCAAAAGGTCTGACAACGGATGTATCGTGTTATTGTGTGCAACGTCGTGAAACATAAAACGAATGAGTGTTTCACGATTGTAGAAAAAAAAAAAAAACGATGAGAAAGGAGGTATGAAAAATTTGGAGATTGTCCAGAATGATTCTTTGCGAGAACATAAATCTGTCTGATTGTCAAGTAACGAGAAAATGAGATTAATTGGTTGAGTTTTCGGACAGAGAGTGCGGACTATTGGTTTTATCAAAAGTGAGAATTTTGAAAAGTGAATGAAAAAAAAAAAGAAGATTTGAGAATTTTTATTCGTGTCGTTTCAACGAGATAATTAAAATTTCGTATCACGAAAGTTCTAGTGCAGAAATAAAACGTTTAACCGCTCGTTCCGCGAGTCAAGTAGAATGCATACAATAATTAGTTCCACGAGGAATATTCCAAGTCGGTTTGCGGGAGTATCGCGTACAACGCTACACGGATAATAGAACATTGAAAGTTGAAACGATTCAAACAATTATAAAGCACCGTGTACCTAATCGTTGTGTTTCGTAACTTCATTTAACATTCAGCCAGACTCTCAGATTATTCCAGCTTTTCAACTTTTTCCAATCGGTTTATAAATTATATCATTTTCTATTTTGTCAATCTGCCTACAAAAAATCTCAAGGACGATTATACGAAATCTACATTCATAGTAAATCACTACTAATGTCAAGCACCTTACAAATCATTATTTTACGACAGAAAATTTAATGCCAAATGTACCAAGCGAGATCAAGTGACACGTTACAAAATTTACTTTGAAATTGTACGTTCACTGTTATTTTTTTCGTTCATCTGACTATCCGTAAATTTTCATACTATCCGATTATTAAATTTCTCGCTTTCCATTGTTCTCTTAGCTTCTTTTTCATCGAGAAAAATTCTTTGCATACCTCACCTACCACGAGGAGTCATTTGACCCCTTATGTTAAGAACACACATATGCACAATGATGTTACGAGAGATGATTATGGATACTTTTGGAAATAAATTATTAACGCCAAATGTACTAAGCAGGGTCAATGACACGTTTCAAAATTTACTTTGAAATTGTACCTTCATTGCTATTTTTTCGCTCATCTGACTTTCTGTAAATTCTCATACTATTTTTTTTCGGCCCAACTTGACCCCTTATGGCACGAATAGGTATATGCAAAATGACAGTACGTTTAGTGTTAAACAATTAATAGAAATATCATCACGTATCTCTATTAATTCTTGCAGACAAATACAATAATTTCCAGGCGAAAAATTAATCGTTTTATTAAGTCGTTTACAAGTTGACGGAAATTTCACGTAAGCGACTCGTGGAAGCATTTCGGGCTAATAGACGCGACGAATTCCGTCGTGCGTTTGTTTAATTTCAACTTGAACAACACCACGGTGATCATTTATCCCGCGTGACTACTCGTTTATGTTTCCGTGTTAATTGGAACGTGCCAATTTGCTCGGCACTCCAGCGAAATTCCGAAAAGTGTACTAATAACTCGCCGACGCGAGCCTCGAAATTCTGACGTGTCTCCGATTAGTAACGTTATACCGAAACGCCAGGGCAATGGAATTAGCGTATGTGCGGGAGAATCGCTTAATTAACAAGCACGCACGGATTAAACTATTATCAAAAAACATTTACGCTGTTCGAACTGCGTCGGAGCTAATTGCATTGATAGTAGGTTATTAATTTTGACAATCGTAAAAGCATGCAGCGCTAGTAAAAGTGTACGCGTCAGTGAAGTTGGATTATGTGCAATTTACAATTACCGTTTGTTTCATTATGTCAGACGACAGAGATGAATACTGGAAACTGCGGATTATGAGTATAGTTTGTATTAGTTGCCGAAAAAGAGAATGAAGTTTCGAATTATTTTATATTATTTTATGGACGGTCAAAAGACCGGCTCAATGAAATTAAAATTATATAATTTTTTGTATAATCGTATCAAGTATTTAACACTAAATCTAATGAAGATTAATTCAGTATTTTCTAAATTATCAAATAAATATATCCTAATAAAATTAGTGAAAAGGGCAAAAGTTTTGATCGATTCAATCGCAAATTTTAGAAAATAACATGTTACTCGTAGAATATTTAGGGTATGTGGAATATTTTCTCGTATATATCCTGAGGATTAAAGCAAGCAAAATAGGTGAAAGAGTAAATGGAAACGGTAATGGTAGGAATTATTCTAAATGAGAGTTTATAAAAAAAGGAGCAGTAGGATTTAATTAATAATCACCTCGAGCAGCGCGAATCTTGACAATCAATACGCCGTAATTGCGGTTTTGTAGGGGTATCTATATCGACTCCACACTTTTTTTCCAATAATGACTTTTAAAGCAGCCGCCGAGGTGAGTTTGCCACAACTCGTGGTATACCTACCCAATATAATAATATACCGCTCTTTTTTACAAGCGCCCTTTCATTTCATTCAAACCGTACGTATTCATGTAGGAAAACAAATCGTATGAAATCCTCATTTAAAAAATATACATTTAAAGAGTTCCGCTCTTTAATTGACTGCAATTTCAAATAACTACTTCATTCGTCGAATAAACGTTAAACGTCTAAAGGGAAGAAATGTCCTTTATAATAATAATTATGTAGTAATGTCTGCTATAAAATTCTTGGTGGAAGATTATTCTCCAAAATCCAGACACCGAATGCAAAACATGTTTAATTAATTTTTCTTCCGTATATTTATAATATATTTATTCAAGTTTTATTGATCCTTCTTAAATAGGAAATTTAAAGTAAAATGACACATTTATTACTCTCGATATATATTATTACTATTGTGTTACTTTCACTCCAAAGATTTTGTGAAATTGAGAAATAATCGTTTCTAAATAATTGACAAATTGTGCGATTGAAAATTAATAATTCTTTCTTCCACGTTGCCACACGAGGGGAATATGTAAATCAGTTCAAATGCAATGCAATTAAAAATATTGTCATTAACACTAGAACTATCGACGTTAACTCTGTTATATTCAAATATATTATATAAGTATTTTCAAAATGAGGAATAAAGAGATGTAAATCAAAATTCATTCAGTAATTTATATTTTATTAAATAAACGTAGAATATTTACTTTATGGCTCGCCTATAAACTTGAAGAGTTTTTATAAAATGTAAGTAACCAATTATCTTAACTACCTTAATAGTTCTAGTATTAAGCAACGCTATCTTCCATTTTGACGAAACTGGAAGATTTCTCGAACGAAAGCGAGTATTCAAACTTTACAATATCGAAGAAACTGAAGTACAAAAGGTATTAAGATATCTTTGTAAGTTTCACTCCAACTTCATTCTGGGGATGATATATAATTTGCCGCGTTATGCGCTTCTATGCAGATGGTACACATGCATTCCATCATGTCGGCTTTAAAACCGCGTTCGTATCATGAGAATCGGGATGAGTAAAATTTAAATGTCACTAGGGACTGTTTGCAGAATAATCCTAATTTAAGTTTATCCAAACAAGACGCAAGATTTTGAACATTAATTGATTTATTACACTCTAAAGCTTCCCCTCAGTTTCGCGATATTTTCATTTTTACAGCAGCTGCGGTATCATCGTGATTTTAAAAATTCTTGGTATTTTTCATATCATTCAGAACACGTAGACATATTTGAAAGAGATTGAAAAATGTGAAATACCACGAATTATCGTATAATCCGCTTTATTTTTTGCTTTCCTCAAGTTCCACAGGTTTACGACTTTTAACCTTTTAGCGGGTAGAATTGCCTACAGACTAACTATACCTTAATCCGAGTAATTTACATTTATCCACAGCAAAAAAATGTTTCTTTGACTCTCACATGAAATGATTCAGTTAAAATTCTTCCTCCTTAAGTTACATTTCAGTAATTTAATCATAGTTTATTAATTAATTCAACACAATAATTATTTAATTATAGCTTGTTACTTTCCTTATGTTCCCCATGTTTATGTAAATAATATAATACTAATATAAAAATAACATTTTATTCTTCTCACAAGTTTTCTGACAAGTCAGTCTAAAGGCGACTTACCTAATTTCATACCCAGCACTTCTAATCATTAGTTAATTACTCTTTCAATCGTGAACTTGGTTTTAGAACACAATAATTATTGCGAAAACCGGTTTTTCTTACACGAAAAAATTAAGTCTCGTAGAGGATTAATTGAAATGTTTCATACATGCTATGGTGTATTTAATATTAATCCTCGACAATTGATTCACATTAACGATACATCGTCGGGACAACACCATCAATAACTCATATGGTTTTCGGCGGCTTTTCGTGTCAGGGGTCAGAATGTCCATGGCAAAAGGGGTTTCCTGCGATCGTCTTTGAAACGTTCTTTAGAATTTTTGCGAAAGAGGCCGAGCTACTGGCCGGCAGCACGAGCGAGTCTCTCATAAATTTGACTCCGGAATTCCATTACTCCGAGGGAGAATCGATATTTCACTCGCGCGAGGAGAAATCTCGAGTACTCCGAGCCACTTCGAGGGTCGCCGGAGTGCCCTCTTCTCGGATGGTTTCGAGTTTATTTGCACACTCTGATCCTTTTGAACCCCGAAATCTTCCCCGGCCTCCCACGCCTGGCTCCCCTTTCGGCCAACTTTCAAATGCGAGTTTCACTCTTCGGCCAACTTTGTCATCGGCCCTTGGCACAGACAGAGCAACTTGGAGATTGCACCGGGATATGCATATCTTAAATAGGGGCGGTTATACTTCGCACGAAACGGAGAAGGGTTGAAGTATTCGCACGAGATGAACGACATGAGACTTTGATGCTTTTTGTTGTATTTATTATTTTTAACTACTATGATTGTTTATCTTAGAAGATACTATTGTAGGTAGACTGTGAACAATTGAGACTACGATACATATTTCACAGAGAAACTGTTTTCTAGAGGTGACTACTGATATCAAATTTGACTCTTAACCGCGTTAGCCACTATAGCCTAATTTCTAAGCTCCAATTTCTAAAGTTTTAGATGGATTTCAAATTACTAAGATTATTATATACATTTACCACTAAAACTTAGACCAAATTGAGATCTTTTTTTTCTCTGAAGGGTGTTTACGCACCCCTATCGTTTACCAAGAGGAGTGAGGGAGTCGATGGGAGTTAAACTCCCGGACCTAAACGAGACCTAAACCATACCAAAGTCCGAAAACTCAGTCCAGCAAGCTGAACAGGCCCTTAAGGAACTCTTCTTTGCACCCCTTGCGGGTTCTCCACCCTCGTGGCTCGGGTAACCCCGGGTTCGCCTAACCCGTACCTGTCCAGCGAGCTGGACAGGCCCCTGAGGTATTAATAAAATAACTCCTTTTCTGACGATCCACTGTGGGTTCACTGGATTAATCAGATTTACCGTGTATATTTCTGAAAATAATAAGTTTTTTGAATTTCGGATCTACTGATTGCAAGTCCGAGTCTTTACCTCGTAGGCCAATACAATTTATTTTCTATGGCTATTTTGTCTACGACGTGTCGTTCTATTTGGGTTTCGAATAACCAAGGCTATGATACGGGTACCATGTAGAACAAATTGTGTAGAGGTCATAGGGGATTTCAATAGTGAACAACTAAATTCGAGTCTGAGATTTTACATTGCCCTCCATAGCCACTTTTTGGTGATTTTATGTAACATTTTTTTTTAGGAAGAAATCTTGATTTGATATTAATCCAACGCAACTGATAAATCTGTAAGAATAATATAAATATAATAATATTGATAAATATTGAAAGAGATCGAAGCAAAGATGGAAGTTTAAAAAGGATATAAACGTAACTTCGAGAGGTAAGTGAAAAAAGAAATTAATGGGAAATCAGTGTTTCAATAATGCATAAATTTCACCTTCGTTCGAAATTCCTCTTCGCCTCGGTATGCCAGAAACTCAAAGAATGCACCTTTTTCAAGTTCGCTTAATTCAACAATGCGGAAAGTTAAGGTTTCGCTGAATTAAATTAAATGTATAATAGTTTTGAAAGATGTTCGTTGTCGAGACTGCATAACTCGCGTGCAAAGTAACTCTCGAACTTTATCCTAATAATCAGAAAACTCTACGGTGCTTCCAGGAGGATTATTAAACGATACATTTTACCTCCTCCGTTGCTCTTACATTGTGAAAAGGATGGAATTATCGCGCTTTAAACTTGCCTCGAAAAAAAAAGACGAAACGAAAATCATGAGGAATTTTCGTCGGAATTCGACAAATCGTAGACCAACGGTAAAACTTTCGTACGGAAAATGAAAAAAAAGTAAAAGCTGTTTTCAATCTCGAAAGATTACATTCGATACGGATAAATAAATCGGCGAGACGTCGAAACTTTTAAGACGTTTTGCAACATTCGAGCAGTTCTGAAACGAGCCGCCGGAGAAACGTGCCGAATGCCACTTATCGAATGAAGTACCCGTAAAGTCTCCTTCGCTTTTCGTACCATCGCGAAATGGTGACCCTGATGGAATGTTATCCGCCTCTTTGCGCGATCGCAATTTTCACGGAACTACGGTCATTTTGCTCACCGAAAGCTTTGCATTTTAAGACATCCTTATATTCGTTACGAGAGCCACTTCTGCCATGTTAATTGTTATGTTCACGATTAACCCTTTCGCTTTTAATGCCGACTATAAACACCTTTCGACAATTGTCGAGTTATTCTTACTTTAACGGCTTCGAGGAACTACTCGAAGACTTTTTAAACTCTTTGCGGTTCGAATTATTTTGCCAATTTTTTAGTGAGCTAAATAAAATATTATATTATATATATGTAGATATTTTGCTTGTTATACAATTTCTACTGAAGTAATACTTTTCCTAATTCCTATCTTCGTAAAGCAGAAATATTCAAGATTCAAATATTAATACGTTGACGCTATTGAATTCAATGAAATTTTATGTAACTTTGAAGTTGCAATATTTATGAATTTTCACACATACTGTATATTTAAATAGTGGCGTTTAAAAGATAAAGGTCAGCCGGATACCTATCTATCTGTATCTTTAAAGTTTCTGTTTTAAAAAGATGTGAATTTAATAGAACAAATTTCGCTTCAGTAGAAACAGTGAAACTAGCGAAATACAGTTGGCGTTCAACGTGTTAATATATTTAGCAGAATTTTATCTTTTGAATACCAGTACATATTTAACTACAGAAGGTGTTAGAAAATTCGTAAATCTTATAATTGGAAAGACATACCAAATTTCATTAATACTAGATTTACTGTACAACGTTTCTATAAATTTGGAAGGAGTGTCTAAAAAAGTAGGAATCCGTCAATTTAGCGACTTCCGTAAACCTAATGTTAAATTCAATAGCTCCGGTCACCAGTGACCCCCATGGCAATCAACGTGTTAATTATTGTCCTTACTCGTATAAAATTCTTCTATAATCACCTGGAAATGACCGAAAAAAAAACTAATTTTCCATCCACCAAGTGTAAGTACATCGAGAGAATAGTTTTCCTCCGCAAAACAGTACGTCTCGTAGGGGTCCCAGGAGCAGTGCTCCGTGTGTGAAAAACGACTGAACCCTGTATTAATAGCGGCTACTTTAAAGTTATACGCGGTACGTGCTCGAAACTAACTTTGAAACCCACCCACATCGAGACACACGGAACACGTCGATGTCGATGGATTTGTTACATGGGAATTCGGTTTACGGCCGGTGTACGCTTGTGAGCTTTGGGAAACTCCGCGGAAAGTCAGGATATCGGGGAAGTCGTTAAAATAAATTGCAACAAAAATTCGAAATCCCTTCGGAAGTTCTTCGGGAGCGAGGGAAATAATAATTCGTCCTGCAACTTTTATCCAAGCGCCGTCTGTTGCCGATGTCGTTCCTCCTCTATCTCTTCGAATATACCTTGGATATTTTCTTGGCGATTCTTATAATTGCAACGAACACAGAAAAACTGTGTATTTTGCATCACGTTGGAATTCTACGATCCAAAATCGCTCAACGATACGGAAAAAGCCTGGGTATGCAATTTAATCGGTAAAACCGGAAGTCTATGTGCTCGTTGCCAATGGATCCTTCGACGAAAAAACACGGCGACATGTCGAGATTTTTTTCTTCCTGTTCTCGAATCAGGATGACGACAAAGGTGCAGCTCGCAGCTCCCAGCCAACTTTTCTTTGCGCGAGGAAAAAGTATCGTCGAGGTGATCGGGTACGCGAGAAGAAAACTGAGGAGGATACTGAGAAGAAAAAGGGATGAAAATGAAGAAAAGTGGAGTAACAGGAAAATAAAATAAAAAACGAGACAAGAATCGATAGATAACACGTTGGAGAAGATGCAGTAAAGTAGTTAAAGAAATACTGTTAATAAAATATCTCGATGATAATTGCCCACTTCGTTAGAAGTGAGCATTCGTTGAATAATAGTTTCCGATCGCGCGTTTTACAATAAACGAAGGTATCCATTTTACAAGTATAGGTAAAGAACTTCTCCGATATCTTTATCGAAGATGCTTCTATCGACAAATAGAAATTAGGGCAGGGAGGAGTAGACTGCAATGGAGAAGCAACGATAGAAGAAATTGAAAGGAAGAAGAGAGAAAGATATCGAATAAGTGGAAAGCTGCAAATCAATCGAAGGTGTAACGAGCGTGACCCATTTTGCGAGAGGCATTCGGATGGTTTAGCGTTTCTCACCCTTTTTTTGCACCCTGCGGTACTCTTTTGAGTGTACTATAATACATCAATTCCCCGGGGAGACTGCATGTAAGCCTGCTAAAAATTTCCACGGAATTAAGTGAATAATTCTCTCTCCCTTTAATTGGTTATTAAAATAAGACTGCATCTCGCCGGAAGAAACTTGAAAAATACGTTTTTTCCCCCTTGGAACGTTTACTTTTTGTCCGTAGTGAAACCGTCGTTTCTTATAATCCTCGTAATATGTGTTTTCGTAGCAAATTACCCGAGAGAATGTAATTATTAAGGATATTCTTGCAGAAGATATTTTTTAAGAAGCGGATTAATAAGTTACCACTACACTATATAGTCTGGATAAATGAGATCCTTGAAATATAAGAAAGTTCGTAACATTTTCATCTACCTACTGTCCTGGAAAAATCTAATTATCGTTCACGTTTCTTCTGTCTATGCGTAGAAGATCGTTCGCGTAAAATTCCATGTAATCGTCGAAATTTATGTAGAAAGTTGTATATTATGTGACTCCCGAATTATTGGCGAAAACGTGACCGTCCTATGAAAACACGAAGCAGTTATATAACATTATTCCACGTGGGAAGGTACCGTTTCATTTTGTGACTGGAATAATGGCAAACGACCCATCGCTGAAACGCCAAACCGATGTTTTATTCAATAAACATGACCCAATTGGAAATATCGGTACCATTATCATTTTTATTTCAGTTTTATCAATTTCGATGGGAAATAACGAAGAACTTAACCCGTTAGCTTGCAACAACGTGTGATTCTCGTGGTGCGGAATAGGAAATTTTGAAGCCTATCTAAAAATTTTTGATTAGAAATATCAGCTGGTTGTAAAACAGTCTCATTATTTCTATACGATTACTATTGCGTTTAGTTATACAAAATATCAGATTTCAATGAGAACTTATGATTTGAGGAATTAATTTTGAGTCATTGCACGCCCATTCAGAAAAGAAATCGTAGGCCAAAGAGTTAACAATTACGATACGCATATTCTTCTATAAAAATTTTGAAAATTATATTTTACACCTTGTCAGCAGAATACGGGAAAATCTTTAATACTATAACTGTAAATCGTTTTTAATCATCGCCGATTAAAATTACTGACCTGAATTGTTCAATTACACTGCAATTAGAAATTCTTTTACGGGTGCATGAATCTTTAATTATCTATAATTACGATCATCCTGGGGCTGGGTAAAAAGATTAATAATGAACCCTTGCAATGGCGTAACAATGACGATCATTGTTGCCGGTCGACGGACGGAAAATCATAGAACATAAAGCCGGAATCATCGATCGTTCGTTTAAAACTCCCTATCTGCCCTTTTAACTTTCACAAAATGGATGATTAATTAATCACATATATCGACTCGGTACGAAAGCAACTTTTCGATTCGTTGACATCGGATTCAGCTTAAAATTATTAATTACACTCGCAAAACTCACGTAATAAATATTAATTAAAACATTGCGATCACAGTGTGGCACACGTTGTCGATTTCAATTCTGTGATTCGAGGAGGTAAGCGTTTAATCAAAATTGAAATTTTACGCACAGAAGTTCCACCGGACTTCCAATGTACAGGTTTCCACCGATACGTCGCGTTATTGCGAAATTTTCGAATTTTACGTAGGAATTTAGAGAAGCGGAATTTCAATATTTATTATGTCATTTTTTGGTGACTCCTGCTTGTGAAAATATATAACCATATGTGTGCACGCGTGCAAAATTTTGTTTTTAAGAGACTCCATTGCACTTTAATAATTAATTCGTATCCAACTGTACATTTCGTTCGGTAATCGAGCGTATTTTATTATTTTAAAACGACTTTAATTACAGCTTCGTAAATTCCGCTTCTTCTTCGTGGTTCTTACGCTTTTAATACACCATGACACATATTTTTTCGCTCTTCCATCGTTTTCTTGATTTATATCGAGACTCACATTTATTGTTCATTCATTGCGCCAGAATGCATAAGCAGTATTCTTACGACATCTTAATATTACCTTTAATTTATCACCGCATTGAATTTATGCAAAGACTCTCACCTTTCTCTTTATACTGATACTCGTTACTCCTTAGATCGTTTGTCATCGACAAAAGGGAAAGATTGCATAACTTCATACACTTAGAATTTTTATTACAACATTAAAATTGTCTGTTTATAAATCAGTCGTAATTTTTAATATAAAATCTATGGATATTTAAAAACGTAGACATAGAATATAAATTAGCCTCTTGAACAGAAATTTATTCTGCCACATTGCTAAGAATTAGTCGGTCGATGGAACATCTTAACAAGTTGTAAGGCGACTGCTTATGAGAGTGCGTATTTAAGTGTGTCATGAAAATCGAAAGATGACAAGTATACTCGTTAAAACTAGAACTACCAAGCAACTCAAAATGACAAGTTTTTAATTTTTTCTAAAAATTTTCTAAATTTAATGGACAGTCATAGAATAGATATTTCATGCTGATCCTATAAAACATAAATTCATGTTTCTACTCCTTAATTCTCCTTGTTTCAAAGTACTTATTTAATATATTCAAATATAATAGAAATAACGCCGATAGTACTAGTGTTAATGACAGCTAACTGGTTAAATAAATGTAACAACAATTCCTACGAGCACTGCATCGTCCCGAATATCGTTCCTTCAATTTTCTCAGTTATCTATCCACTTAATTGTATTTTTCATTGTTCAACGTTATTACAACCTTACCGATTCTAATGAAAACAAACGAACTCGATCTTTCCGTCCGCAAGGTTCACATTCCGTTTACGTTCGTTACTTCTTGGCCGGGGAAAAATACAATAAAGCGTGATTTAACTTCATGCCGGCTAAAGTAAGGAAGGAGAAAAAAGGAAAGAGAGAAAAGAAAAGCAGAAGGAACGAGAAGAAGAGATCCAACCAACGAGGGAAATATAAAGCCTGTAGAAATATCGAAACTGACGAGAAACACGAAGAAAACGTTCCCCAGCAACGTATTACACCGGCATAAATAATATCGTGCCCCCTTCGAGCATGTTTATTTTTCGTTTACGTTTCCCTTTGGATCGTAACGACACTGATTTATGGTGTTTTGTAACGGTGATGTCCTGTATAATACGAATTCTGTTTTTTCTTTCTTCTCACCCTTAAATTAGCAACGGAATTTAGTGTATTGTTGCTCAAAATTTCATTTGGAAAATGAGAAGAAATTCTCGATGTCATTCGTTCTAGGGTTTATTTACTACGAAGCGCCGAATACAACTGACAACGATATGATGTCACCTGTCAGAAGTAGTTTAATTGCCAGTAATTAAAGTAAATTTATTACGTTTGTAAATTAGTCCTCTGGTATTTACGGAAACTTCCGAGATTTCCCTCGACGTTTCACGTGCTTCGAACAGACACGGGAAACGTACATCAAGTTATGCTCATTGTTTTCTACGATTTCGTAAATCCTATTAATTATTGCGACATTGAGGATGCTTTTGAAGAAAATAGATTCAAACTGGCATTAGTTTCTTTGAAAGAACGCAAGAATTGTATACATTTGAATTAAATTTCTTATATCTCAATATATCAAATAAGTAATTTGGGAAAAGAGGAATCAAGAGAAGGAAAAAATGAACAATTCAATAAACAATGTTTTCTAAGATCAATGTAGAATATCTTCTCAATGATTCTCGTATAAAATTTGATAATTTTTACAAAATTTGAGCACTAGTCATTTTGACTTGCTTGGCAGTTCTAATGTTAAATTTCTGAAATACAAATTAATAAATAATTCTTAATAGATCATATAATTTAATGGAACAAACCCTTTGAGGACGATGGGCGCTTATATGCAGTCCGAGAAAAAATTTGATTGCAGCTTTTCGATGAATATATACACGGTTAAAATTGAAAAATTGAAGCACAACTGTAGAAATATTATTATACAAATAGTAAATTTCAACTGCTATACATTAACAGTCTGATTTTCCAATAAAAAAGTGTTTTTTCATTGCCAAATAAATGATTCTTTCTCAATATTCAAGAAATTCGCCGTCCCCAAAGGGTTAATATTGTCGAAATAAGTTTACTAATTGATATTTTCTATTGTATAGTATTATCAAAATTTGAAAATTTGCTATCAAGCTACAACTCCTATCCAACTTACAACTACATTACGATTATCATACATTATTTAAAGTTAATTAGAACTCGAAGAAAGTTCGAAGTATACATCCTCAAGATCTCCATTTCACTGCAATCTTCAACTTACTTATCATCCCCTTTATTTCACCACATCACCCCATAGAATTTAAATCCTCTTCGTATCGACGTTTCACCGGCTACATTCCTCGGATGCTCATGTACCTGCATCGATTTCAAAATTTCACCAACAAAGACCCAGCTGCATACGTCGTTGAAGATAAAGCCGCAGGAAAACTGACGGACGGGAAGTACCGAAAATTTCAGGAATGCCGGAAGGAGAATCCCCGATGGCTCCTTGAGTCTCAAGTCACGTCTCGAATCGCGGTGATCATTTCACGGGGACGTGCTTCCGTCCGAAGTTCTGCGGCAACGCGAAGGACAATTCTCCAGGAGGAACTCCAGCCTCCTTGAACGCACCAGGTACCGTGTCGAACCAACAAGGAATTCTTTGTCCAACATCCTCCCTTTCGTCCTTCGGCGCGACTTTCTTCCTTCGTGGTTATCGGGGTTACCACGCTTGTTTTGATTCTACGAATGCCACCGCTCGTTTACATTTAAAAACTTAATTAAACTGACAATGAGCAAGTCGGCAGGAAGAACGACGCGCACGTGAATGGAGTTTCTGGAGAATCGTTGCAGTGGAGAACTCTGAGAATTTTAAAAGTGTATTTCCTGACTAAAGAGTTTCGTTGAGAATGAAAGAGACACAAAGTTATGGGGATGATTGCCATTGATATTGTCTCTGTTATTTCTCTCTACGATTATGTTAGCATGTCGATGTAATTATAGGATTTAAGGTGGTAGTTTTACAAATGTAAAATCAAGTTTGAATTTTGTAGGGAGCAAGTAAAGTAGTTAAAGAAATCTGTCTTCAGTGGTGGGATTCTTTGAGGAAGTTACTACAAACTGGACTTCACAAAAGAACTTTCATCAGTTATAATTAGAAACAAAAAGTTAGCGTTCTGTCGGGTGAAGGAGGAAACTTTAAACAAATCCTTTGAAACCGATCTCTTGAAGTAAGGTGGAACGTTCTCATTTTTTTTTTATTTGTAGATCTCGTCATTAGGTAAAATAAGTTTAGCAATCTTGTTAATTATAACGATTAAAAAGTTTCCTTTTGAGATGGACTTTCAACGCACCTAAATCTTCTCGTGTCTTTAATTACGATTTCCTGACACGAAGTACTGTTTATAGATCGCTTCCGTAACTTTCACCAATTTAGCTTGAAAAGTGTAATTAAAATAATACTCGAGAGACATCGAAGCCTAACGTGAAACGCCGACAAAACATCTTGATTTTCCCGCGCACGTGTGCTACGTGCACGGAGTGCAGGAAAGTTGTAAGTGCTGAAAGTTGCAAGAGCCTGGCTTGCGCGAATCAACTTTTCTAATCCGCGGTACTTCAAGTTTCTTCCAACACGCTAAGGGATTCGTGAGTGAAACAGTCGAAAGCTATATCCGATTTCTCTCGCTTAGCAAATTCCTTTTTAATTTTCCTACTTTCCGAACACGAAAGAAACTTTTCCCTCTCCTATCACGTCTCATGCAATTAATTTCATTAACGTGTACAATTGAATTTTTATATTTTTTGCGATTCATTGACACGTTGACTGCCATGGGGACCACTGGTAACCGGTGTTATTGAATTCAATGAAATTTCATGCAACTTTTAAACTGGAATATTTCTAAATTTGAGAACATATTGAATATTTAAATATTGCCATTGAAAAGATAAAGATTTGTTAAATAAAAATTCTACTTTATAAGGAAGTGATTTTAATGCAAAAAGTTTCATTTCAGTAGAAATAATGAAACTGGTGAAATTTGAATACCTGTGAAAAATGATATACGTGTTGCGTTCAACGTGTTAAATATAATACTTTTATATATTATTTTAATACTTTTGAAATATTAGATTATTAGGAAGTTTACAGTTTCAATGGATTACTTTTCACTGATTTTAAGATCCAATTTCACCGAATGATTTGCTTTCAAATATTCATTTTACGTGGAACATTTTGGTGATTCGACGTACTGGCATTGTGTAAGATTTAATGGACGAACGATGATAGCCAAATTCATATTTCAACTGTAGGATAATAGCAGGATATTGTATTTGCAATAACTCTGATTCTCCTTCAATATTAACTGCCTCCGAGTATCGCTGACAAAGCGAGCACGATTTTGTCGAAGCAAACGAAACTCTCCCCATTGAATCGCCAGTTAGCTACCAAGACTTTTATCTCCTTAACGCAACAATTCACCCTGCTCTCGTAAAATTGCACATTAACGAAAACGTCTTTCAACGTAGAATTCTAAAATTTCGGTCACTTAAGAATGTATCTTTTATTATTTATTATTTCACTTCCTTAACTCAACCATTTTTTGATGGATCATAAAAAATGTAGCATGGCAAATGGAAGTTAATTTTCTACTATAGATTTTTCATTAATATTTATTTCAATTAAATGTTAACACGATCAAAACCATGGAAGACGTCTGTGACCAACGTTACTGAAATAATTGAAATTTTATATGACATTTAAATTGTAATATTTACGAATTTCCTAATACATTCAATATTTAAATGTTCCCATTAAAAAAGGAAAGCCTTTCTGACTACGTATCTATTTGTGTTTTTAAAATTTCTGCATTTTAAATATGTCATTTGAATAGAAAAAGTTTCACTTTAATAAAAATCAAACCAACAAAATGCCAGTATTTCTCTAGTTTCATAATTTCTACCGAAGTGGAAGTTTTTCTATTAAATTCAAATTTTTATAAAACGGAAACTTTAAAGACACTGATAGGTAAATATTCGGCAAATCTTAGTTTTTTTAGAGCCAAAATTTAATTACTCACTATGTTAAAAAATTCATTAATATCGCAATTTAAAAGCTATACGAAATTTCATTGAATTCAATAGCGCCGGTCACCGCTAACCCCATGGCAACGTTTTAATGACAAAATGAAAAATTGCTAGAACATAAAAACATCTACCTTACTGAAAAAGCAGCTACTTACTAATTTTCTTCCACCATTATAATCTTCAATTTTTCTCCCGCCAAAAGAAATGACAAACCACATTCAACGACTAGCTATAAATTCAACAAAGAGTATTTCGGGGAAAAATGAGAATCGTAATGAAGGAAAGGAATAATTAATAGCCGATACACCGGCAAGGAACAAACGCGTGGAATCAACAATTCTGGACGGTTATATCGATAATACAGGGAACGAAATTGCAGGACAAACAAATTGTCGTCGACAAATTCGACGGGAATAATTTAGAAGTGGACGGTTGGACCATGGCAGCAGGATCGAGCCGAATTGGATGGTGTGAGCGCATCGCTGAAAATTAAATGTCAAATTAATGCGACGATAAATTCACGAGCACGCGTACTGAGAGCAAAGGCGGCCAATTTACGGGGGCATTATCTGGAATTTCATTCAGTAACGACATTGAAATGCGTGAAGTGCGACTGATAAGGCGCCGCTCGGGGGTGGTCAGAGGATGGTTTTTGGAAGCCAGGAGATAACGAAATCACCCACGTTTGCTTGACAGCAAAGAAAATTGCGAATCATGAACCAACTCGTGCCTTTTCAGATAATTGTCTGATGTAGAATTATTTTATAAAGTGAATGGTCATCGTTCATGTCACTAGCACAAGCATTTCTATATCTGTTTCTAGTCCATTTGCAGAGAATTGTTGACCGGGGAAAATGGAGGGAATTTGAAAATTTTCAAGAAAGAGGAATATTTAAATATTGTTTTTCAGAAGGTGCTGAGGTGATTTTAGATTTGGCTTTGTTTCTTTAACGTATATATACGTAGATTTCCTGGTCACTATCACCAAAGCACAATTTTTATCATTTACAAATTACTTCATGAAATATAACTATATTCACATATAAAAATGAAGAAATTATGAGAAAGCACAATATTTTTCATTTTATAATGTCACGTGAATAAATTAATTGACCCGGCGAGAGATGAAATAGATTGAACTGTCAACATCGTCGGTATGCCATCGAAAAATCATGGATTACATGTTTTAACAAAATAAACTTTCATCCAAAGAAAGTTTGTCATTTGCAGTATCTCAACCTTTCACCTCATTATATAGCTAGTATCTCATAAATATCTTAATTTTCCTATCCACTATATATTTACATATACTCTTTGCACTACAATTTGTTCCGCAACTGCAACCGCTATAATACAGAATTTAATTGCTAAAACAAAAATTAACCAATGATTCTTGATACGATATATAATTTCAAGTTATATTAATATTATAGAAATAATATTATCGCGTCACATCTCATTAGAATATCAATTTAATAGGTTTTGGAAAACTTGAAAATTCCCTACCCCGTTTACCTCATCACGAGTGTCACTCGTTATTGTAGGGCAAGGGGTTAATAATTTAATATACGATCTGTATAATTGCAAATGAAATAAACATATGAAAATATATGAATAACGTCAGGTGAAAGTTTCATTAATAATATTTCGAACTCTGTCCGTCGTTTCTATATTACGAAACAATACAGAGAACGAAGTTTCTAAGCATATTTCAGTAAACACCCATTTTACCACCACTATAACCGCCAGACAGCGTCTGCGAAACACCCTACGAGGAATGAGCGTTCTTTAATCAAGAGAGCCTCGTGCTTTATCAGTGTGCGCATTCAGACACCGCTGTATTCCGGTACGAATGTTATCCTTCACCTTCGCGGAAGAGCAAACTAAGATTATGCGCTCGAGAGAGAGGGAGAATGGCGTGAAAGGTAGAAGGGGTGGCTGCAAGTGTAGGGATGTTGAGCACTCGACGTGCTTGATGTATAACCGTGAAATCCACGGAATTCTACCCCTCGTCTAGAGTCTTCGAGAGGATTTAATGCAAGTACCAAAGTACATTATTAATATCCACGCTTCGTTAACTAACTGCAATTGCCAATATTAAACTAAATGAAAAGCGAAAGCACACAACAAGGATACGCATGTCGCCGGAATTTTCTAATTCGCAAATCCATTTAACACTAGATTTACGGAGCCAATTCGGCTCATTCAAAATTTGATTGCTATCTATATAGTATGTTGGTTGGTTAATATTTTAATAATAAATCGTTCATTTAATTTTTCTTTCTTAATTATTTTCTTTGCAAAAAATTTCAATTTTCTTGTATGAGTCAAATTGGCTCACTTTAGAAAAATAGGTATAATCAACATCCATAAATCGAGTGTTAAAGTTCCAAAGTTAACTCTTTACGATCGTGATTCAGTAAGAACAATATGTGTAATCGCACTTAAAATATTACTATTATAATCGTAGGAAGAATTATATATACCTTATAAACCTGTCGATTCTTTGTTTCGATGGCAAAGAGTAGACATACAAAGGTGAAAGTACTTTGGAGGTTGAGAGCAGACGTACGGCCATCAACTAAGGGTTGATACTACTGCGAGGATGAATTACCAAGTAGGTCGCAAAAAGAGAGGTAATTGGTGACCCAGGATCTCGTCTTCGAAGGTATTATACACGCACTAATATGTGAAAATAGTTGAACCCGTTCACGGAGCAGTGATTACTCGTCGGCGGTCACGAAGGAACTGATAGCGAGGCGAGGTGAGTATCGAAACGGCTTATTGTTAAGATTCCTGGAAATGATACCTGTAGGTTACGAGTGCCGAGCATCGAGTTTATTTTGACAACAAACGGCGGTCATCGTACTTCTTGGCCAGCAAAATGGAAATAATTACTCTCGTTGCTCGTAGAATTAATCTTAAAATTATAAATAAAATTGAACGATATTTTTAATGTAGTGGTAGATAGTTTAATATAACGTTATTGTCAAAAAGTAACTCGTAAACATAAAATGTATCTGTAAATCAAGCTACATATAATAGCGCATAAAGCTATAACTCATAAAGAATAAATGTATATTTATAAAACAAATTATAATAGAAAGATGTCTGCTCTATCGCATCCTACTATTAGGATTTCTCCAGGTTTTGCGTAAATTAATTCTAAAAACCGTCCCAAATATAACGCTGCATATTCCTTCATCATTATAAACGTTTAAACAGGTTTTAAAAATGCTCAAACGGGAAACGTCGCCCAAAATGGCCCAAAGGTGGATGTTTTCCTGTGTATCTTAAAAAGCAGACGCCCCAGAGGAATTCTAATAGTTGGAGGCGAGAGAGCAGATATTTTTTTAGGGAAAAATAAATTTGAAAGTTGCAACACAAGTTCTGATTTCGACTGAGAAATTAAAATATCTCATCCCACTCGTTTCACTCGCACTCCTAGTATAATGCGTAGCTCGATTTACAAGTTTATTGTTTACGAGTTATTTTACTACACAATACTACATTAAACAAACATATATTTGTGAAATGACATATAATTAAGCAACATTGTCCGGTTGCATTTTCCATTTAAAGATTATACAACTTATTAAACATAAATATATAATTTATCATTTTCTTCGTACATCTCCAACCATCCAAAGCTGTAGAACAACCCCTGAAATCCATGACAACTACTTTTGAAATACCTTATACTTTTCAGCGTGCAATTTTAAAGAAGAAGTCGTCTCGTGGCCCGATCGATTTCAAGATTCGCGAGGAGATCGCTCCTCGAGCGGAAGTGCCCTTCGACGGAAGAATAGGAAAGGATTGCAGAGTATTCAGTATTATTGAAAAAAAAGGGAATAAGAGTGTTCGAACGAGAGTAGCCAGAGAAGAAAGAGAGTGGCCGGTTCATGGGAAAATCGAGGCCGAGACGAAGCAAATTTCGCTGCAGCCAACGTCGGCCCGAGCGCAGGAACTCGAGTGTGGCCATTGTCGACAGATGTGGGTCAACCCTGACGTACTTCCGGCAGAGACACACTGAGCTGAAACTGCGACTAAGGAGGAAAAGACTGGTCTAAGAAACGAATACCATGGTCGAAATGTTAGCAGAGGGAAAGACGAAAAGTCGACCGACAGTTTGGTGTATTTAGTCAACAATGAAAAGTCTGGGGAGTCGTTCATCCCCTTTAAGAAACGCTTCCTACCGGAAGACTGCTCGGAGGAGCGTCGTTAAGAGAAACGTCTTAACCCTTGTAATTGCGGGTCTGCGTGTAATTTGAGCTACTAGCCTTCGAACAAGCTCTTCTTGGTGCCTACCAACAGGAGTTAAACGAGATTGAATTATAATCCTTTGTAAAAGATCCCTTATTAAAGAAAGTTACGAATAACTAAACGAAGAAATATTTGAATCTACCATTGATGTTTTAAAGGTAGCTGTACCTTCGTTTATATCGTTCATTTCAAAGTAGAATCCTCTGTGGAAATAAGGGATTCCTCGTTGGATGATAAATGAGAAACTCGACTGACTTTCAAACACTTTGCCTTATGATCCCTTGACAAACTTCTCTAGGAAATCTTCTCCTAGAACACTCGAGATACTCTGCCTTTACGATTTCAACAGCGTACACGTTGTGTAATAGTAAAACGCATGGAATTAAAGAGATATTAATTAAAGCAGAATTATTTCGTTTATTAACCCCTTGCTGTACGATTTCTTTACTGACTGAATGTGCAATAACTCGGAATTATTTGCTGAAACAACAATCTATCTCGAATTTCGGATATAGCGTATGACTTAACTCTTTGAGGTACTTCTTTGGTTCGTCGGACATTTTTTGTCCCACCTTGAAAATTCATATCATCTCATAACTTTATCAATAAATATAAACCAACGTTATTGTATTAAAACAAAAAAAAATGTATGTGCAACATGGGAAATTTTATTTTCTGAATTTCTGTACGTCAAAGAGTTAATGCAATATTGAATAGCGTCGAATTAATTTTACATCATCGTGACCCATTGATATTTTTAATTTAATAATTTTTGGAGCATATCAAAATTGACTATTCCGTTTATCGCATAGCGAGTATCACTCGTTATTGTACGGCAACGGGTTGATTTCACGAACTTATTCTGTTTTATGATAGTAACTATCGTTCGTAGATATTCGCAGTTTAGATTTCCTCTAAAGTCAGCATCCACTCGGAAGATCAGGAGAGTCCACATTTGCTCGGTCCATTTGTCGTGTCCCAGGAGAAGATGTAAATGGCAGTAGCGAAATTGCATAGGCAAGAACGTACGCCGTTGCGCGCATTGATCCCGAAACGGGCTTGTGTGCTCTCATTAAAGGGAACGTCTCATGCCCTCCCGGGAGAAGTTGGTGCCGCTAATACGTAGCAATTGGTAATTTAGTGCAACGTCCTCCTCTGGGAAGAGAGAGTGAATAGTAAGTTAACGACAGTCGTTGATAAACATCCGATCTCGCTATGGCAAACTCAAGACGTCTATGGAGAAGGGCACTTTCGCACAGTGTAAACTGCGGCTAATTAACGTTGGATCAAAAATACGCCTTTACTGTTTGGCTCAGCTGAGATATTTTTACGACTATTTTTCCTGTAGAATGATTTCTAGCTTAGTCATTAGTCTTTAAGTACTCCGTTATGTTTGAATGTTGGACAAACCTATTGATTTAAAACATTTGGTCTATTTTGTATCTGTCAACTGTATTTCGTTGCAATAAAGGTTATTATTATTATTACTGTTTGGAGAACCATGAAACACTTTGATAAATTTCGTCGATGTTTGAAGGAATTTTTTAAAGACATTTAGGGGGGATCTGGGAATTTCTAGAACCGTAGAATTTTTAGGCGGTAGTGGATGAATAAAGTACTTGGCTCCGAAAGGTCATAAGAGAAGGAATTTTTTATATATACAAACGGCCCTCGACTTTCGCGCATTCTACTTTAATAAATTAAATAGAATAATCCGCTATTTCGCACGATTGTAAAAATTCAGATTTTTAAAGATTTTTCTCGCTTTTTTAAAAAATCTTTGTTTCCATTGCCACGGAGTGCTGTAGCTCGCACTTATTCACACATTGCCTATGATTTTCTAACATTGTAATATCGTTTCTAATATTACCTACTAGATGTGAGAAAACCTCAAGTTCACAGAGAAACCACATTGACATAAAATTTTAAACAATTTTTTCTTGTATCTCTCCAATTTTCGGACATTTAACATTTGCATTTCTTTTTCATTTGCATCTAACTTTTTGACAATACGATGATTTTTGATCGTCAATTAAATGATTATCTCTCTATATTCAAAAAAGTATCCGCCATTAAAGGGTTAGTCTCAGTGCTTGTCCAATTAAAAACAGCTGAGCGTCTTACTTTGCTAAAAACTCATTGGCACATAATTCGTGACTTTTTCTAAAATCGGAAAACGCGACACGATGTCACGTTCTCAATAGGAACACGAAGAACGTTGGACGGGCGATGAAAAATGCAGACGAACGTAAAAATGCCAGGGCATCGCGTGCAATAATTGTCAAAAAGTGCGAACGCCGTCCATCAAAAATGCATGCGAAACGTAATGCACGGTGAAAGCCGAGGTGCATCAGGCATTTTTAATGAGCATTAAGTAACTGCAGCCTGATATTCGCGTCAAATATATTCACGGTAAAAATAAATCGCGACTAATGGTTCCTACCCTTACAAAATTACGTTTCATTTTATAAATTAATTTATACAGGATCCACCGATAATTATAGTCGCATTAATTGCAACCCAAGAATATGAAATTTATATTCGTCGGATGCAAGCGCTGTTTCAAGAAGCCAAGAATCGCGATCTATCTTCGCTACTTTTAAGTAGGTTAATTTCTAGATGGTTTCAGTCTCCCCGTCGTCTCAGACTTTTCATAACTTATGAACCGCATTCAAACTCGCTGGACGTGAGCTGATAATCATGTTTTGCAAATAATCAAGAAGAAACTCCGTAGAAAATAAAAT
Source organism: Cerceris rybyensis (assembly GCA_910591515.1). Lineage (NCBI taxonomy): Eukaryota > Metazoa > Arthropoda > Insecta > Hymenoptera > Crabronidae > Cerceris > Cerceris rybyensis. The sequence continues at coordinate 5,360,905 of OU342794.1, forward strand.
AATCTTCCTTCTTCTCGTAAAGGTGAAATAAAAATTTCACCCAACTTGAAAGATACGTACGAAGGAAAAATTGAGGCCAGTGGAAGGGCCATGATTGATAATAAAAGAAGACTAGTTTCAGATCAATTATCTTGCTAATTTTTGAGCAACGAAATAGCAACTATTTATCATCAAAGTTAGACAAGTGCGGTTCAAGTGGATTACCGAAGAGGAGCGTGGTAAAAGAGAGCATCGCGAAAGTGCAAATTAACGTGCATTTGTTTTTAATTCTCCACGACACCGTATGCGCACGTCGTTAAACAAAATTAAAAGACTACGTCCATCGCGTTTAAAATTCTTCCTGTAAAGTTTAACAGCCAGCAGTCTCTATGAAGTACGTAATGCGTGCGAGCCCCGGCGTCACTCAAAACCACTTTAATGTCCTCGTTAAAGTCCCGGCCGGTTGGAGGCAAGCCTTTATGAATTACAGCCTCGTTACTTCGCGAAATTAAAAACCGTGGGAACACTTACCCTTCCGCAAGCCCGATAAGGAAGTTTCTTCTTCAGGCACGTTCCTTCGGCCACCCCACCTGGAAGAGAATTCGATTGAATTCCATGAAAATTGTTTGCCCCGTGAATTTTCAATCTGGACTCGTAGCAATTTACTCATTCATTTTTACAGTATAAAACAAGTGCAAATACTTTGAACGAATTTTTTATAATGTAAAGAAAGCAAGGTACTGGTTAATTGTGATGCGGAGGAATCGACGGAGTAATTTACTACGATATGAAAAGCAGGAGGAAAAATAATAAAAATTTTATCATTTGTTGAGAGAAAAATGGATGCAGTAGGACCCAGTGTGATTTGGTGCCTTTATGAAATTTGCACGAGGTCAAATTTTGAAGAAAAATGCAAGATTATTCGCGTCTTTGTTTTAGAATGAAGGAAAATTTGAAAAGCAACTGAAAAAGTTTACATTTGACGTTTGAAGTTGATATTTGAAGTATTTGACAAAGTTGAAAATTTTACTTTGAAGAGTAGAAGCTTACATGTGTCTTGCGTTACCTCAAAGTCACAGGGGTTCATAGAGGGTTAAATATTCTCCAAATATTGAAACAAAATCAAGAAAATAACATAATAGATAGTTACGAGTAGGTTTTACAGAAACAGAAAATATACAACTAATTACAAAATATTTGAACATTTTCGGTTCCAGTAATTAAATATTCAACATTCTACAATTCACTAATCATTTCGACAAGTGAAACTGTCGTCCGACGAATTACAAGCATCAATAACAATATGAAACTCGTCAAAGTTTACAGACAGTGTAAAACAAACGCATTGCGAATCTGTCAATCAACGTCAATTTGAAATATCTTTTTCCGTGTCGGTCTAACGATCAAGAAAACTCGTCTATAGCCTGGCTATTGTGCCATCACGATAGCTACACTTTTTTTCCACGGTATAAATGCAATTTGCCTTCCATCACGTCCACGTTCCCGACTTAACAACTTTATACCGCAGTGATGTTTATCCATTCCTGGCACGACAATTAAGTTTCCATGGTGCGCAAAGTTAGATAGAGGAAACCAAGAGAGCAAGAACGAAATAGCGAAAAAGTGCAGACGAAGGACAAAGAGAAAGGATTATCCAAAGGAAACAAGAATGTAAAAGAACATAAAGTAAAATAATAAAAATTAATTTAATATATCTAAAATTGTCAAATGAGTCTATTCGAATTAAATAAATAAAGGGGGCAAAAAAATTGATTTATTCAATCGCTCACAGTGTTCAAGACAGACGCAGAATATTGAAAGAGAGACAGCGTTAAAAATTTTAGGAATATTTTCAAAAAAGTCTGGACTGTAAATGTACTGAACCACACATCTATTACTAGTATATAAGATAACTTTCGCAAATATTTTTTAAACACGAATATTATGTACCACAGCTCAACAGAATCCTTACTGATCCCCAAATCATCGTTCCAAGTCCAAACATCTGAGGTAATGTGTAGGCGAGAGTGGTTCAGAACCGAGGATTATTGAATCGCGAGAGTTCTTCCTTGAATTCTGATTACACACTGGTCGATACACTTATTTGCCTTATTATATATATGGCTCGGTTATGTGCGTCGGAGTGGGGGGCGTCTACCTATGTCTCGCTAGACGAGTCCCTCCGACGCTTGCAATTGGTCAAGGAGGTAATGGTGGGGGTAAGTGCCTAAGCAGGTACGTCTATATAAGGAACCTCGTGTCATGAAGTTCATCATTTGCTTATTATCCGCGGCAGTGAGTTTACTGTACTAAATACATTGATTAACCCTTTGCACTCCGATGTCCCACCTGAGGGGACATTGTAAGTTTACCATATCACTCTGTTGCACCCTCTAAAGGGACCTTCGAATTTATTAGTAATTACAGAGGATGAACTTACTGCGTCGCAAGGTTTTAAAAAATATATGTTTACCTCAATTTTTCTATTGTAGTAGCACAAAATAGCAAATAGTAAAGTGCCGACAAGTTGCTAATAAATAACGTCAGAGATGGCTCGGAGTGCAAAGGGTTAATAATTATTAAAATAGTTGTTATGATTTTCTGAACTTCATGACACGGCCGCCACACATCCTTACTTTCTTACTTTGACCTTTCAACTCCCTAACACCGTCACCCTACTCCCACTCCTTTATCTGAAAGTTTTTAAAAACCTTGAGCTCCATTGAGCAAAGGTTCAATTCATTCATATTAACTTCATAAAACATTGCTAATTACAATTCATTACTAATTCTAAGTCATTGTTAATTCTATAATTGTCGCGATTATTTCATTAACGCCTTGAACGCCATTGGTATTTCGCCAGTTTCATCATTTCTACCGACGTGAAACTTTTTCTATCAAATTCACATCTTTGTAAAGCAAACACTGTAAAGATACAGAGAGATGGAAAATTCATAAAGAATGGAATTTAAAAGTTACATGAAATTTCTTTGACTTCAAGAGCGCCGGTCACTGGTGACGCCCATGGCAGTCAACAGGTTAACATTTGTATCGCTGTTTGAACGAGATACAAATATATCACACTCAAATAAAGAAAAATTCTCTTATTCCGGTGGATGTAGAAGCGCAAATAGCCATATTCGTCATTACAGTAGATCTATTGTTAGCCAACGGAAGAAAATTTTCAGAAAATTCCATTCAATCGCACAGGTCGAATAGGGAAGCACACCATCACAAAATATATGGATTCGAGGGGGCGTTTGCATACGTAATGTTCGTCGGATACGACTTAATTACACGTGGAGCCATAAACCTACGCTGAATCATTGTCACAACCTTCTCGATTTACGTCGAGCAACGCCACTGGCAATGAATTACCGGCCATTTCTATCGCATGATTTACGCGCGAATGTACTTTGCATTCCGCTTTGCGGACGTGGGTGGAGAAAACGCGAAACGGTACACGGTAATCCCTCCCATACTCGTCGCCTCGCGTTAACCCCATACATTACGCCTTATTTACACGCGCGTGACAAGTTTCTCGCCCTCTCCTTTCCATTATGGTACGCGTATTGTGCGTTACGACGCGTCGTAACGTGCGGTTTCTCGTAATTGCTTTCGCGATTGCCATTCTGCACCCTGAAATTTGTAAACGCGCGAGCGGCAGTCTTGTTTTTCGTTTTGATTGATCGAAGAGATTTGAGTGAAGTGTCGCTTTAATGGTTGAGATGTTTGTCGAGAAGGCTTGATTTCAATTTGCTCGGAATCATTTTGAAGGGAGATGTATAATTCATTTGACATTGAATGTAATTAAAGTTGCAGGGATACCGGAAATTGTTTCTTTTCCCTCGTGTCAAAGAATTTCCAAACTATTGAGCCCTAGCTAGTTCCTATCTTTATTACATTCCGTGTAAGGTCGGCTGAGGAAAGTTCTCTTTAAGAATGCAATTTCTCGCGTAAGAAATTGCAGTTTTATTGTTAGCCTCACCACGGTAGATCGATAAGGGAGCATCGAACGTATGATATCCATCGTCCATCTCCATCGTTGCGGCTGGGGAATTTCTATTAACGAATATTCTGTCGAGTAAGTGGAGATACTGTTCCTTACTTTGTTGACTATAAACGTGTACGAGTAGCCTGTAATACTTTTATTTCACATCATCTGCAGTGATCGTTAGATATAACTTCCAATTATTATAAGCCAAATGAGTGACTCTGATAAAATAAATACACATAAAGTACCGGTATGGTTAACACTAAAACTATCGGCGTTAAAGTTGTTGTATTTTTAGAAAACAAGGAATCGACAGATGGAGAAGATGATTAATTCATTAATTTATATTTTACAATCTACTCTATGGCTCTCCTAGAAACTTAAAAAGATTTTAGAAAAAATGAGGGACAAACCATTTTGATCTTAGTAGTTCTGATGTTAAAATTAATTATCTTTTCCACCCTTTAATTTCTCATTGCCTAAAGTACTTTTTTAATATAATTCAATATAATAGATTTAATGACAATAGTTCTAATGTTAAGTGGTAAATCCAGCTAAGACCTACAGTTTGAGGTAGACTCTGAATTTCCCTAATTACTAGGAATATTTACAGTTTGAGAATTTTAACCCTTTGCATTCGGAGCCATCTCTGACCTCATCTATTAGAACCTTGGCACCACTTTGCTATTTGCGATCTCATGGCATTTCAATAGAAAGGTTCAGATAAATATAGATTTCTTAAAACGTTGCAATGCAATAAGTTTTACCTTCTGCAATCACTAGTAAATTCGAAGGCACCCTTAGAGAAGGCAATCGAGTGATATGATGATTTACGATGTCTCCTCAGGTGGGACACTGGAGTGCAAAGGGTTAATTGGGACCCACTGATCTCGAGAAAGATATTTGTCAATCATACGACCCTCTGATATTTTATATTGATAACGGTATCGAATCAACAAGCTATCTAATTATCAGACACCCCTCTGAGTTACATTCTTCCCCGAATCACAATGATCAGCTAATGATCCTATTGCAAAGAGGCGATTCTCTCTCATTGTTCCCAGTGTTTCTCGTCGACGCCTCTATTCTCGAAACAACCTTACCGGTAATTAGAAGTTTCCAGACGTCTGAGTGATCTTTAGTAAGGGATCAAGATTCCGGCGCCTTCTAGGAGAAAAAAGCTCGAAGGGTAGATCAAATTCACGAACGCGTACGTGATCGACATCGTACTCTTAAGATCTTTACGATCACGTTCTAGTATAGAAGGGTAAATGATCCGAAACACTTGAACCTCAGATGCGAGGGATTAAGGCGCATCACGTACGATCCTGCGTGTGATACGCAACTGATAATCGGATTTTCGCAATTAAGCAGGTACATCGTACAATATCAATGCCTTTAGATGAGGAGAATGATGACACAAAGGGGTAACGTCTGGGGTTAGGTCGTAACCGTGATGAAATTTCGGAGGGTAATCTCATTTCGGTCTTTGACACAATCGATGTTATTTTGCACCTATTTAAAAAACTTGGAAACTATCTTTTTCAAGCAATTAAATTTCCTTCGATGATGTATGCGTATTATAATTTTGTATATCTCGACTTTTAACCCTCTGCCAGAACCTAATGAATCACATCTGATGTTACATCAATAAAAACAAAGTAGAAACAATTTCATTTCTAGATAACATCGAATAACAATTCATATAACAGTCCACGCTTTAAATCAACGAAGATCGTGGCAAGCCGCGTTTCTCCAAGTGGAAATAAAAAATTCAGCAAAATACATTTCTCACCATGGGACAACTCTACCTTCGGAATATCAGCAGGTTTTCGAAGGGAATCGAAGCCAGAAACCTAACCGCTTGAAATAACACGACTACGATTGCTTTGGACGGTCATGAAATAACATTCGCAAAGGCGTACTTGACAGGCTTTGGTCTGCCTTAAATCCTTCAGAGTACTCGGAAAGATCTCGAAAAGTAGCTAGGCAAGAAGCACCAAGGAGAGACCATCCAGAGAAAGAAAGAGAATAAGAGACGAAGCACAGAAAACTTTCTTAAAGAATTCAAAGAAAGACAAGCGCAAGTCGTTGGATCTTTCTAGCCGGACTGGCGGTTTACAATGCCGTTTCATCGTCGACCACGGATTTGCATACTCTTAATGAGAGCCAGAGAGAGGAACTATTTGCGTTTCATTTCACACCTCGACCGTACGACAATGTGCGTCGAGATAATACACGTTTCTTCGATGACAAGAACCACGAGAAATTAATTAATTCGTATGCCAAGTCGACAATGAATCACGTTAAACTTCCGGCGATACCAAAGTACACACATACACATAGAGAAATACTGGTATCACTTCGGTATCTATGGTAATGCTTGAACGTTTATGGCTACAATTTATAAACCAGAAGCTCCCAACGAGCTTGCAATGGTACTCAAACGTTTACGAGTTCATTCCTAGCTAAATGTCTAACTTCCTACATGGAAATTCTCCCAGGATGCAACGTAATGGCCAACTTTCTGCGAATTTCGACACGTGTTTCGGAAGTACAAGCGATTTAACCTGAAAACGTCTTACACGGTTTTCTACGATTCGGCAATATAAAGATGATATTCATAAAAATTAATCTTCGTGACGATGTTCGTTGAGGAATGAAATTATAAGTATTCCGTACACATGTGCGCCCTTTATATAATTTTTCCGCAACTTTTGTCGGTGTTGGTTGCAATTTTCGCTGATTGAAACTGATTATTTGTTCATAAACGTATACGACACAGTTAAGAATAATCTTTCTTTAATGTTACTGTAAAAGACGTAATTCCCGGGTTGGAAGTACTTCGTGTTGAGCTTAATCATCGGCTCAATCTTTTATCCGTAGAAAAATTAGATGCTCGTGTAAACGTGTAATTTATAGCCTCGTCTCCGAGACTCTTGGCTATTAAAAAGTCTCTTAGGAAAGTTAAAAGATGGTTGATATAAGTGAAGCAAGAATCGAGCTGATACAAATTATTTTCAAGCATCCCTAAAATTACAAAATCCATATTATCTAAAAATAATTATACAATTACTTCTACACAATAAGGATCTTATAATTGTAATATAATTTCAAATAATTGCTATCTATTTGATGCTTCCCTCTGCACTTAATTTAACCAGCTGTTAAAGGAATCAAGCACTTTACAACTACAAAATCCTTATAATCCAAAAATAATTATACAATTACTTCTACACAATAAGGATTTCATAATTTTAAAATACCTTCAAATAATTTCTATTTGATGCTTTCTTCTGCACTTAATTTAACCAGCTGTTAAAGAAATCAAGCACTTTACAACTACAAAATCCTTATAATCCAAAAATAATTATATAATTACTTCTACACAATAAGGATTTCATAATTTTAAAATACCTTCAAATAATTTCTATTTGATGCTTCCTTCTGCACTTAATTTAACCAGCTGTTATAGAAAATTAATTTTTTCACAAATAATAATTAATCTGAAGTAACTTAGCTGAGAAAAATTGAAGATTTTGTAAAGTAGAATATTCCTCGCAAGAAATACAATTTATATAATTATTTTCAGATAATAATTAGTGGTGAATTCTTTAGAGGAAGCAAAATCAAGGTTTTTTGGCGTGTAATATTCGCGACAAGGGATACGATATAGCTTTCGACTCCTCGATAATCCAGACAGCATCCGGAAATTACAGGTGAAAGGAGAAAGGACCCTGGAGCAGCCCTTTCGATACTCGGCTGCCGGAGACAGCTGAAAGCAGTTTGCGGATTTCCGGAGCCACGGGTATTTTGTTTCAAAGCAGGCGTTATCAACGGAAGCGTCTCCGTTTTATCGCTCGCTTTAGGTGAGATTGTTTTCGAGGCATTGGTTTTGTCGTGGCCCGACGCCGAGTGCAAGCATCAACGGTAACGGCACTCGTTTTTGCTTGAAAGCGGTGTCTCTCCACTTGCCGGGACACTGCTACCTTGCAAAAACTGTGTCAACTGTTGCGGTGGATTTTACTCCTCGCGGACCTTATTCACCAATTTCCACGTGGTTTTTGCAAAAGTTACTGTTGTACGATTACCGACTACTAAGCATAAACGGTTAGTCGTCATCGTGGGAATCAATCCTTGGTAGATAATCATAACACTTTACGAATGGACTGTGCAAATTTACCTTATTCTACTCCGACTTCCTAAGACGGGCTACGTAGATTTTAGTTACTTTATTTTTTAAATTTTTATTACACTGCGGTAATTTTTCATTTCTGTGTGTATTCATTTTTTTTGTTCATACTATTTATTGATAAACCAGCTGTCAGTTGAACTTAATAAGCAATGTTTATTCTTAGGTAGTATTTTTTAGAAATTTTGTTACTTTTGTTAATTTTAATAAATTTTATGAATTTTGTTTGTTTTTCAATTTTCTATGGATATGCTGAAGATAGTAGGCAATTGAATTAATCAAAGTTTTCGGACCCTTCAATTATTTCATGGGGACGTATTTATTAGATAATTTATAATATATTAAATTAATCATTGGTAGATCCAGTGTTAAATGTTAAAGTCACAGGTATCCTGAAGTACACAATCACTTTAGTGTTTTTTACCTACTATATTTAAAACTTGATTGGTGATGAATTTAGATTCACGTGACTCCAAGTGAAAGAAAAGAATTGTTCAAAAATTTCTCCGATAAAATACTGCATCGCATTTTGTATTTTCTCAGGGATTAAAAGAAAAACAGTTTGAAATATCGTCTCCTTTAGATGTAAATCTACAAAATATTAACCTAATGAAAGCACCGTCGAGGAAGCTGGTGAGTGTGAGTTTAAAAATACCGAACCCTATGGATCGTTAACAAGAGAGCAGGGCAATCCGAAATAAGGGCACATCGACGAAGTTGGCGCGATATAGCCTGCAGCTGTAGTTAAGCTGAACTTTCAGGGTGATATCCAGCGTTATTATCAACCACCCCAGAGGTAGAGTTGATGTACAATAGAGTATGTTACTTTAGAGTCCCGCGAACCTAGTCGCCTCGTAATAGAGCTTAACTATTTTAATGAGCAGCCATGTCGAGGATGGTTTCGGGCAGGGAATATCCGCATTTTCGGGAAGCTATCTCCTTGCCCCTTTCCTTTTACGGAAACATTCAATTTGGAAAGATGCTTCTGCTGTCTACAAGATGAACTTCAAATTGAAGGGACGAATCTCGATAGCAATTCATATTTCAACTATTGCATCCTATTTGTAATTAATCCTCTTCGACACTAGATCTGAGAAGATTATTGAAATGATTCTCTTTGAAATTTTTAGAAATTTTCTACTCTGCTTCCTTTTAATTCTTTATCTTCTAGTGTATTTAGGTTCTTAGTATTTTGAAATATAATAAAATAACCTTTTGCGGCCGTATTTCATTAAGAACAGAATGTGCAGTAGCACTTAAAACAAAACTACTAAAATCTTAATAAAAATTATATATACCTCAGTAACATGTAAATTCTTTTTTTCGATGGCTAAGAGTAAAGAAACAATGGCAACGATGTGAATACTTTGCTGGTTGGGAGCCGACGTGTGGCTGCCAAGTGCGGGTTAATACTACTGCGAGGAGGAATTAACAAGTAGTAGTTGGAAAGTATTATACACGCAGTAGTAGATGAAAATAGTTATACCCGATCACGATTTTGACAACACGCGGCTGTTGCCGTATTTTTTGACCAGTGAAGTGGAAATAACTCCTTCCGTTACTCGTAAAATTAATTTTTTTTAAGTGTAAATGGAATTAAATAATATTATTTATTTGAACTTACGATGTCTCCGGTAAAATTGTTGGCTGAAAGGAAACGTAAGAATGTTAAGAGTTAATCGTTGGTAGGTCTATCATTAATTTTCACTTTAAAGTATGATCGAGAAATTTGACAATACTATTGGAATTGTTGATTTAAAGTTGTCGTGTTCTGTGACAACTACGTGTTTCCTTTGTTCAAATGACAAAGAAAGCTGGGGAATTTGTGAGCGTTTACCTGTCGGTTTCCGGCGCGCATAAAATACCTTCAGAGTCGTAACTCGCAACTGCAGCTTCGTAAAAAGAACGAAAACGCTTTGGAACGGCTCTCATCCTCTTGCGAGAACGTTTTTCTATGCTTTTTGCGTTTCACGGGGCGAGGATGATGAGATAGGAAGTATACTTTCCTTGATACGCCAGTAAGGAGTATTTTACGAAATGCTCAACTGTACGAGGGACTTTCAGGCCTTCGTAGTTCTCTTCAAAATAGTAAAATTAATATTACAGCAACCTGTTTTAATAATCAATGGCGACCATAAGTAGTCCTTGTACCAGTTAATAGCTGTAAACCTCCATGAAAATTTAACAGACTTTTAGAAAACTTTGCATTTCTATTTCTGCTTTTGCATCTTGAAAGGCGGACAAAATTAATAAATATTGTTCCGAATACTTAAATTTGTTAATTTTTATATTCTGTTCCAAATTAATCCGCGAAATTCAAATAAGAAGACCACAATTTGACAAAGAAACCCTTCAAAACGTATTTACCATTGCTCCTTGCAAAATTTCACCCCCTGGTTAACCAACTGCACCTTAAACTTTCACTCGTTCATAGGACTTGCACTTACTAAAAACGGGGTAGAAGAATTGAAGACGCTAATTCTGCGTTGAAAGTGTCGCAAGTACAATTGTACATCAGCTCGACGATCAATAACGGACTGATTAAACGACATGTGTTTATTAGCGATCGCGGACAGTCGCGAATCCGTCATGGCTCGCTAAATACGAGAACGGCACCGTAATCGTATTGGCCTCGAAACCGCATCACGAATAGCTGTTTTGACTGCGGCCGACGTGCGAAACGCCAAATGCATACTTGCCGTTGCTAGGCTAAAATACGATTGGTCACGTTTCATTTTTTCGTCGACCACAGGGAGAAAAAATTTCGTTATCGCACCACAGGAGAAAATAGATTTTCCGAATAGCACCCAACGAATGCCATTTCTCGCACCTTTTCGCGCGAATAAAAGTCGAGATAATTAATATATCCGATCCTTCGAAAGCGATTTTCCTTCAAGAAACGATAGTTTTTCTACGTTAATCGTGTCGGATGCAAGTACATAAGATCTTTTCTCCAGTCAGATCGTTAGTTATTCTGAGTGCGAAAAGATTTCAAAAATACTTTACCCCTTTGCCTTACGATTTATTTCGCGAGTGCCTTCGCTACAATTCAAAATTTAATTAATAGAATAAAAATTGATCGGTGATCCTTGACATGCCGTATAATTTAAAGTAATATAAATATTCTAGAAATAATATTACCGCGTCGCGTTTCATCAATGTTTCCTATCCAATAAGATTTGAAAAACTTGAAAATTTCCTATCCCAATTATCTTATCACGAATTTCACTGTTTGCTTCCTGTGGAAATTTTTTTTTTTGGCGAACCATTAAAATGTACAATCTTTAAATGTTCACCTCACGTTTATTGATACCTTTGTAGTCTACTGGAATTTTTGCAAGCGGAAATAACAATTTTAATTGACTTTACACTGTTCAAAAGACACTCGTGGATTTTTGACTGCTGCCATGATACCAAAAGTTTCGCTATTGGAAGTATCAATAAAGTGTAGTAAAAAATCACAATAAAAATTCCCAAAGGAAGCGGAAAAAAATGGCTGTCACATGGGATGACCCCCTTAAGAGAACAAACACCCCGTAGGTGTTGTCTCGGACGTTTCAAATGCGAGCTTTAAATATCAACGCGAGCTTTTCGCGGACGAATTTGTATTTTTTATCAATCAGACAGTTCTGTTTTCTATCGATAAAATTAACGTTCATTAAAGATCCATTTTTCATTTTGAGCTGCCACGGAATTCTAATGGTTAACTCTACATATACTTCCATTTATAATGTTACTAAATACGATAATTTTCATTGAGGTATATTTAAAAATTTTTAAATATTCACTCTATGGAAAAACGTGAGCCATGTTAAAAATCCTGACACTCAAATCGCGGATTTAATCGGTTAAATATTATCGTCGAATAGTAAAGTCGGCTGAAATTCCAGCTCGTTTAAATGCCCACGATAATTCACCGTAATCCATTTTCATAATAATAACTCTCATAAAGGTAGAGGGGAAAATTCCAGAAAACCGTTAGCCAATATGATGAGAAACATATGATATAATGAGATATACTCAACGATCAAAATGCAAGAAGTTAAATTATTTAAAACACTATTTCAAATTGACACAATATTCACGAACCAGGAAACTTTCGTCTTGGAAACTGAGATGCTCTGTTGGACGTCAGATACGATGCACCCATGATCGATCATGCAGCTAACGATGACGCATCCGTGACGTCGATGTAGCTACAAAAGCCTTCCTTATTCTCGTAGAATTTCCCGTTATAATTATAACATATAGTTTCATCATCTCGGAAAATTATAATAAATTCTAACCAAGCTCTAAACCTAGTTGCAAACGATTTTCAATAAATTCATCATAATTTAACTTACGAAGGAGTGATAAAATGAGGCATTAAAAAGAAAGAAATCCAGATATTTTTGACGATAACAATTCCAATTATAACGAAACAATACCAGTGCAAACTTGGCACTCCAAGAATCGAAGGATAAAAATGGCCCAAGCTCAACCCACATGGCATTTCGAGCGTGAAACACCAGTGAAAGGTAAACGCTGGTCCGATCGATCCTCGCTAGTTCGAGGATTTTAAACGAAAGCTACATTTGACGTAAAATGAACAGAAAAGGCTGCCGGAACACGTGAGATGGATGGTACACGTCGACGAGAACAATAAAGGAGCTTTGACATTACATCGGGCCACGGCGTACGAACGTATGCAAATACAGGGAATTTTCTTGCAGTGCGATGAACAACGCGATGGAACTCGAAGATGGAGAGGCTGACATGCCAGTGATTCGTACGTAATGGGACGATGACAGAGGAGAATGATATCGATGAGACCATTCGACTTTTTTTCCCATTTTTTCTCATCTACGTCAACGTGCACGCAATTCGCTTCCTGCTCAATGTTTCGTCTTTCATCGATCAGAACAATGGTTGCACATTTTTTTTTTCCTTCTTGAACTTGATTCACGGTTTCCGCGTCGTCGAAGTTCCGCCCTGATTACTTTTCTGAGATTTGCGAATATTCTGCGGAGGGATTAGAGGTTACCTTGCCCCTTGACTTGCTTTCGATTAATATTTCTTGCGTCGTGGATCGTATGATGGATTTTCTGGGTCGAGGAAAATTCACTTCGTCTATGACTTTTGGCTTAACTTGAAGAAACGTATGACAAGCAGTTGGAGCTAATATTTAACCATCAATATTTACCCGGAGGACCATTAAGACCGTATGATCGACGATCTTTCGTTGTAATTGGGTATTAGAAATCTAATATTTTGGTATGACGAGGACAGCTGAAACGTCCTTAACCGAGTCTCATCCAGATAGTAATCAGACACTCTCGTGTCGAGTACACGTCTCTAATAAAGTTTCAGGGTGCACTCAAAGTCCGTGTACGTAAAGGAACATCGAGGATTCTCTCGATGTCCATCTTTTCCTGTAATCTCTTAATCGTCACTTCAGTTTTATTTCATGGAATTGTTTCGCTCTTCGAATTTCAATCGACTGATTCAAAGATAAGTAGAAAACTTAAATTTTTAGTTCACTAACCTTCTATGGGCCACTGTGTCTTTGAGGTAATCCAGGACACATTTAAACTTCTATTCTTCAAAGTCAAATTTTCAACTTTGCTAAATATTATAATTTAACTGCTGAAAATAATAAATTTCTTTATAATTCAATGTTCAAAAATTAGATTCAATCTGTTACTTAGGATTGCATTTTCTCATTTTCTAATTGTACTATTGGTAAATTGATCTTGAGATACCACGAAAAATTCGGACTATAGGGGGTTGAATAATTTTTAGAAATATTTTAGTACCGGTCTTTTGAACGGCTTCATAGATTTAGTGTTAATTTTCTAAAAATAATACTGATTCTAAATGACTGAATATAGAAAATCAAGAGCATTTTATTTAACTTATTTTGTCTTTGCCTTTAGCATTTATCTAGGATTAACAATGCGAAGGAACGCAAAGAAGAATGGAGTGCAATTTGTAATTGATGTATAACATTTGATTGCGCTAACGAACGACGAAAGTAAAAAGTCTAATAAACGAGAGGCACTTCTGCGGAATGTCGAAACGCGGAAGAAAAGGCAGCACGCGAGGAAAATGAGTTTTCCCCCATCCAGTCGAAGCGTTTATCGAGCGGATGCGCAACGAAGAAACACAAATTCCCAGACAATTTATACAAATTACGCGATAACCATTAACAACCAGGAGAACTCGTTTCGTTTGCGACGTTTTCGAAATCAGCGTATCTCTGAGCTTTCAATCTTCCACGAATATACGTGCACATACCATTCGCAGTTGCCACGGTTTAATTTAGTTTTTGTTTCGTTCCACACACGAGTTGCAGTACGTGAGTGGCCGCTGCTATGATGTTCATAAACAATAAATACCAGGAACCGCTACTACCTGCTGGCGAGAGCGAGGAAAAGTTTAAAGGCGGGTTTAACGATGGGAAATTTTTATTTTCGGCATTTCCACCGAATAATGCTTAAAGAGAATAATCCGGGGGCTTTTCTCATAAAATGGACGATATACGTTTAAATGGAGATATTAAAAGTTTATCCTTGTAATGAAGAAACATCGAGCGGTGGGAAAAAGGTGTGAAAAAAACGAAACATATAAAAAATGGATAATCGCAAGATTCTATGCTTTTATATACTCTAAAATGGTATTATGGGACGCAGAATAGTTTGACCATTTGCACACCCTAGGAATTGCTATGACAGCACTATTAAATTCAATGAAATTACTTATAACTTTTAAATAACAATATGTTCCAATTTGTCAATATATCAAATATTATAAAATTGAGAAAAAAAGTAAAGTACTACTAAACACCAAACTATTTTCAGACTCTAATAATAAAGTTTCAGTAGAGCTGATAAAATTAGACAAATACGGCTGGCATTAATGGTAACACATTCCAAATAACTTTTTCAATACAACGCATAAAGTATTTCAAAATGACGCTTAATTCAACTGCAATCGTCAAACCGCAAATGCGATACTCGATGGAGGTCCAGTGATATTTAACTGTCCCAACATGGCGGGTTAGTGAATAAAAGTGAAGAATGCATTGGCGGTACAGGCTGTAGTTTTTCAGCTGCACCTTCGTATGACAGGCGACGAGGCAGCTCGTCGAAATTTATGTGGAAAACACGCATCCGCCTGAATTCATCGTACACGAAGAGGATGGAAGGGTTGCGGACGAAGGGATGGCTTATTTGTGCGATACGTTACGTACGGGCGCAAAGCACCGAAAAGTACGTGCGCCTGTACGCCTCTGCAACCCCCGTGAATTCGTAGGTGTGGGCGCATCGGTTTTGCATTTTTCAAGCCGATAATTTATCAATCTCGTACACCCTCTACCTCCCTCTCACCCTCTCCTTCCCTCTTTCCCGTTTTCTTTTTTTGCACTCTATCTCTCCCTCTCTTTCTCTCGAGTCCCTCGATCGACCAGCGTCGCCGAGCAGAGAGAACGCTCGAATTCGACTAGGAACGCTCGTTCCTGGCAGGAAAATAATGAGCCTCTTTAAAGGCCGGAAGTTTTCATCCGCGGCGAGCGTTCAGAATCGATTTTCGCACTTTGTCGACGATGCCGCGCCCTTTGCGCTTACTCTACCGGGAAGAATTTATTTCCTCTTTAAGGGAGAACTCTAAGAGGCTGCCGCGAAATCGACGAGCGACACGCGTGAGCCGATTATTTGCAGAATGCGAGAGCGCGGGATAATTTACCGATAAAAGGGATAAGAGACGGTTTGGAGAGGGTTGTTCAATTTGAAATGGATAAAGGTCGTAACTTTACTGTGTAAGGGTATCATTCTTCTGATTATTTACGACTATTGGTGATGCAAAATAAAACAGATTATTTATGTTGTATATTAACAGGTTGACTCCCATGAGGGTCACCAGTGACCGGCGCTATTGAATTCAATGAAGTTTCATGTAATGTTTAAATTGCAATATTTATGAATTTTCTAACAAATTGAATATTTAAATGTTGGCGTTAGAGAGATAAAGGTCTGCTAAATATCTATTTATCAGTGGCTTTGAAGTTTCTACTTTATGAAAATGTGATTTTAATAGGAAAATTGTTACTTCGGTAGAAATTACGAAACTAGCAAAATACCCGTGGCGTTTTTTTTACTTTCTAGGATTTAATTTAGATAAATAAATGCAAAATTTTGTGTTTAATAAAACTTGCAATTTATAGATCTGTTTTCTTAGGGGGTAGAAATTCAGCAGCCTTCCCTCACGAAAACAAAATAATGTAATTCATTACAATTCTTTAGGAGGACTGTGGAAACATAAATAAATAAATTCGAGCGAGAGAGCGACGACGATGAGCGGGAAATTGGCAACAAAGTACCCCTAGAAAAAAAAACATAGAAAAGGAGTTCGGGGGATGAAATTCTGTTCGAAATGAGCAACGATAAGATGTATTTTTGTATTACCCAAACTTTAAATAAACTTACATTTCACATATTCTTCGGTCCCATTAATCAATTCTACAATTTCAACCGTGAGTAATAAAAATCAAAATCAGTAAATTCTCCATAAGTATAAAAATAAAATCGGGTGAATAATCGATTCTCCGTTTAGGGTATCGTGAAGCTCACGGTAAAAAATTGAGAATAACGTGACCTCGCGGTGAAAAATCCACAAGTCGATCCAGTGGCTCAGCCTGTTCCCTCATCGCGAAAATAAGGGTAAGAGGGTGAAATCTCATCGACTCGAAATAGGTGAGTCAAGTCGTGTGGACTCGTGTCATCGGGCAAAGGAGAGTCGAAATTTGCGAAGACGGATTTTCAAAGGGAGAAGAGCATCCAGTCACGCTTCGATGGGGAATCTTACCTCCGGCGAGGTCTCATCTTTTACACGGCAGCAATTCCAAATTATTGGGTCATCGCTCAACCGCAGACCCGTTATATTATACCCGAGGTGTGGCTGAGCGAGCGTGTCCTGTTCCCGGAATCATTATTTAACTTCGTCTTCAGCTTATTCAGCATGACGAAAAACGAGAAGGGTCGATTGCCTCCTCGAGCGGAAAAAAGTTGAAGAGACCGTTTTATTATCGAAGACGTCGCCGTGTTGCGACGTAAAAATCGATGCCTGACACGAAAAGATTGTGTCGAAGGCAGCTCCGCGAATTTTCATCGGATTTAATGAATCGATTATAAAACGCCCACGAGAGACGATCGAGTGTTATCTGATTTCAAATGAATATCAAAATCTCCCCCTTGGAACTGTGCGTCATTTAAAATTCCATTAACGCCATAATCGTTCTCGGGGAAAAATTTCACGTATAAAAAGTACAGTGATTTACGTCCTCGTGTCGTACGCACGAAATTTATCGCTCGCCGATAAACACATTAAATCCTATCAATTAAATTACCACGATAAAAAAAAAGTACTTCCTTCCATAGTAGATAAAAAAAAAGAAGAATTACATGCCAGCAAACATCGTTCAAGTTCCGTCGTGAATGTTCAATCGCTTTCATCGAACTTTCAACGCCCTCGGCAAGTTCAAGCCGTTTTTCATAGTTAAGGAGTCGTAGACCGTGCGAATCAGACCGTCGAGTATCGATAGAGGGTTGGTTGTATGGGGGTTAGACGAGTCTCGAAGGGTCTTCGTTTCCCTCGTACACCAACCTGCTCGTCTTTACGACTACGAGTATTTTTACGGATCATTGAACGTCACTGACCACTCGATGAAATCTCATTTTGTGATACTCTCATCGAGAGAAGGACGTAGATGAGAGAATTTTCAAATGCTTTTGAAAATAATTCTGTTCTCGAGCGTGTGCAGTGTTCTGGACGTGGAAAGTTCAATAAATTCCGAGGGATTTTATTGATACGCGAGGTGGATGCTGCCGTGCGGAAGTCAATTGTTGTTCAATATTTCGGGGGAATTTTTAATGAAAATGGGATTTATACGAAGCATTGAGAAGGGTCACGAATGCATTGGTGGCTTTTTATTATGGCTATTACCTCCTCTTGTGGGTCGAATAATAATCGTCGTAAATAGAAATGGGAATGGCAGATGGTGTACGATTTTAGAAGCAAATCTGGGGAATAAATTTCCCCTTGGTGAAATACGGGGCGAGAAAAATCTCGCAGGGAAGTTTTTTAAACTTAATTTGACGAGACGCGCGAGATGAAATTTATTCGGAACCACCGTGCTGTCTTGCTCAAGTTTTTCTTTCGCAGTGTTATTCGTGATTTCGTAACGATGAAGAATCTCGAGCGAAGCGAAGTTTCGTTAATTTCTTTTGGAGTATAAGGTACGAGAAGTTCTATTAGGATTTTCAAAGTGTTTTTAATAATAGTTGCATTATAATATCGGTAAAATTAAGATCGTTCGAAGAGAACACGACGATTTCACGCGCAGAAAGTCTCGGTTTAACTGGATTTTTGCCGATTGCTTCTGACACCTTCCATTTTTCCTGGCCAGTAATTAATTTTGTTTCGTTCTTCGATCCTTCACGAACTTCCAATTAAGCTTTTCCGTCTCATTAACTCGCACATATTCGCTTTACTTCTGTCGGAACTTTCCGTGAATTATTTCTGCGTAGAATTCTTTCGAAAACTTCCATCAACCAGCACACGTCTTTTATTTTCAACAATTCTTTTAAGCTCCATTAAAAACTTTCAAAAAAAGCGCACTAAACCTACGATTCATCATAGCACAAAATCAAAGAGCAACTTTCGAAGTGCAAATCTCCCAAACAAATCTCAACAAATGAACAAAAATTTTGCAACACCGATTCCACAGTACTAAATAAATTTTTTATTTTGGCCTACGATTTCTTTTCTGACTGGGTGTACAATAACTCGAAATTAATTCTTGAAATCAAAAGCTCTCACTGATTTTTTATATTTCGTCTATCTAAATGTAATATTAACATTAGAACTCCCATGCAAGTCGAAATAACCAGTCCTCAATTTTTTCCAAAAGTTCTCCAAGTATATAGGACACTCAAAGAGCAGATATTCTACGTTGACCTTTAACACTAGATTTACGGATGTTGATTATACCTATTTTTCTAAAGTGAGCCAATTTGACTCATACAAAAAAATTGAAGTTTTTCGCAGAGAAATTAATTCCAAAACAAATTTAAATGAACGATTTATTATTAAAAAATTAATCAACCAATTTACTATATACATAGAAATCAAATTTTGAATGAGCCAAATTAGCTCCGTAAATCTAGTGTTAAACCACAGATTACCGAATCGATCATCTTTTCTACCTCTTGAATTCTCTTTTTCGAATGTAAGTATTTAATATGTCGAAACATAGTAGATTTCACCCTAATACTAATAGTATAGAAATAATGAGTTTTCGAAAGACTTCAAAATTCCCTATTCCATTTTCCACGCCACAAGTGTTACACGTTGCAGACTAAAGGGTTAAAAGTCAACGGTAAAATTCCAAATGGAAGCTGCAGAGAGGCAAAGTTATTACAGGACCACGAAAAAAGGGGAATATTATGATCGAAATCGCTACTCCCCCAGTGCGTGACCCGCCTCCGAAATACTCAATCGGCCGATCGAAGTACGGCGGTCTCATCCCGCAATAAAAATATATCATTTACAATAGAAGTTTATCGAAGATTCGGTGACAAAGGAGAAAAAGAAACGGGACTGAGCGGTGGAAAAAAAGCAGCCACTTAACGTGACCAGTCACGACGAGGCCGTTTACGGCCTAGGTATCGTAATTGTTCCAGAAAATTCTATTCTTTTCGGTAGCCACCCTCTCCTTTAACCCTCGTTGATCTACGAACGGACAAACTTCTTTCCACCGTTCGCTAATGGCTATCCTTATCTTATCCTATTCGCGCCTTCCATCAGTCGGTCTTTTATACGATGCAAATCGCTTTTTTGTTCGCCCTCCGACGAAGGACGAGAAGGAAATTGCTCGTGACCTCGTTTAAAGGACCTCTCTGCTGTCCTCTCGACGAAGGACAAAGGTATACAGCGGGAAAGAGAAGAAGAAGAAGAAAGCGAGAGGGAGAAACGGAGAATGAGATGAAAAGAGAAAGAGAGGCAACCCTTTGTCGTGGGACGGTAATAATTGTTTCGCCGTTATTTGTATAATACATTCAGGAGTGCGTTAAAGAGTATCGCAGCGTTGCAGAGAGCTTTTTGCAAATCTTCGCGCGACGTTGTTTCATTGCTGGTTCTAGCCACGGAGAATTTATTACTTGAAACGTTTGCCGATGAAAGTTACGACTTCGTTGTTTGAAAGAGGCAGATCTATGATTGCAATTGCATCGATAATTGGTAAGTCGGATATCGAGACATCGAAGGTACGTTGCAAATTGCTGGATTCTTTTATGAAAGAGAAAAGTGTATTTGCATGGAGAAGTGTTAAGATGAAATTGGCGCGATGTTTGATGATTCGTGCAGAAGTTAATGGCGGATTGGACGAATTAAATTAGCATATTCGGTATAGAAAAGAGGAAGAGTGCTGTCTTATTTTGCGATGGAAAGTACGAGGCGTCAGACGATAATCGTAAAAGAGAGGGATCTAAGGAAAGGTGAAGATGTAATTTTAAGTCGGATGGAAATTTGTTGGTTGAAAGTATGAGTTATTTTTACAATTGTTTTAAATCGTTTTAATCTCTATTGAAAGAGTTTTAATTGATAATGGAATAGGAGAGTTGTATTTCTATAAATCCAATGTGATAATTTCATTATTCTGGTATTTCCACTTGTAACAGAGTCCAGGCGGGTTTTAATAGAATTTAAACGCGCAGGCATTCTTTTACCGAATTCATTGTTTGATCGCCGATCTAAACTGCTTTCGAAAGCTTCCGCGAAATCGATACTGATACGATTAACTCGGCAAACTGATACCTCCGTTGCGGGAGGAAAACACTTGGAAGGAATTCGGAGCTGTTGGTCGAAGAGTTACGAGTAAACAGAACGATATTTTCAAAAACCCGTGGAAACTGGAACGATCTATAATTCAGTAAGACAGCTCCACCCTCTAAAACAGTTTAACTATTTCAATTTCCATCGTCACTTTGCACCGTAATCTTAACAATTTTGTAAAACATCATTGAAAATCATGAAATTTACAATCATCCTTATCTCCATCCCAGTAAACTTTCAGCAAGACGATATTAAAACTATGGTAGATAAAAAAGCGCAACTCTTCTACTTGCAATCATCTAACCCTACTTCAAATTCGCCTTTGTCACTTCTACAAGCTTTTTTTTCTAAATTACACCCAACGTAGATACATTCCTTAAAAAACCGTGCAAAAAAAAGTAATAATGAAATCCATATTACTTATTTATAAAACAAAAACAATGAATTTTTATTATAAAAAAAAATAAAAATTAGTGTACAGTGAAAATTCAGTCCATGATTACAACATATAAAAAATTTAAGTTGACATTAGGAATAAAATGCAAATTCGCAACTATTCATAGCTACCTGATAACAAGAGTGTATGTTTATTGTGTATTTTGTTGCTGTAGGTATACATAAGTTTCAGTAAGACACTGTCAAAATTGAAATAAAAAAAAATTGTTTGGGATTCGTGCTACAACAAAAAATTCATGAAAAAAGTGTATTGTTGTTATGTCAAAACCGGGTAAAAAAAGAGTCGGGTATATTCGTCAACATATCATCTCCCCGGTGGTTTTTAACGCACCAAAATGTAAGTCCTAGTCGAAATTACCGCAGCAGTAAAATCTCAAAAAATACAAAGAACAAAAGTAACACAATAATCTATTGTCCATAAGCCCGAACGATCTGCAACACTGACATTATTTCAACAATAGCGAATCCTTAAGACATTCTTTCAAAGCTGTCGTCAGAATTCGTTAAAAATCCGACTGGGAAGAAAATCGTATGGGAAACAAAAATAACACCGTCCAGCTAGAGAAATGTAGCTGTTCGTCAGGAAGAAAATTGAATTCCCCCGTCGAATCGCAAGAGAGAGAAGGAAAATTTATGGGACGCTCCAGTTTCACGGAGAATACCGAGGACACCGGGCCGCGCATTCGTGTTAATCGATCGTCGTGATTTCGACGGATAGAAAAAGAAAAAAATAAAAAGGAAAAAAAAGGAACGATGAACGGAGAGATCCATCGGACGGCCATTATTCGCATTCTCCTCGTTGTCAAAACAGGCTGCGTTACTCTTCAGCCGCTCGAAACTGCTCGCCGACTTCGAATTACCCACCACCCACCTCAAGAGACAAAAAATCCTCTCGACGTTCCATTTCTAACGATGGCGTAATACGCCTGAATTACCCAGTCATTAGTGCCGCTGAATGGCACTGTGGAAACAGAGACACCAGGTTTTCGGTGTAATGATAATTAGATCGTTTCGTAGGTTTCCGCGCGGGACACTTGTTCCATTGATTGCGAAGCTTTAATGACGGTCCCCGGTTGTCGGGGAGAATTCTTCTCGTGTCCCATATCGTCGTATTAAAAAGTGCTAATGGTATAATTCGGATTTAATATAAGGCTAAGAGATACCGGTTGAAAATCCATCTGGATATTGATCTTTTATCGATCAACATGATGTTTCTGTTTCATGCTTTTACAATATACACTAAACCCTTTTTTTACACGGTAGATAAGTTTCTTAGAAAACCGTGCTAAATATTGTACAAAAAAAAACCTTTTAGTTCTGGTCGACGATACAGCATCGTTATCAATAGTGCTAACACTGGACATCGAAGGGTTAATATTCAGTTGCTAATACGATATCAGTAATTTTATGACAGATAATTATAAATACACAGTTCATGCTCCATATTGCGTGTTCTATATGAAACTATCGGCAAGTGACAATTCTTTTTATTTACAACTACATTTGTCATTAATTCAATCCATTTTTTCGGTCGGCACTGAAAGGGTTGAAAAATCGCTTAAGATTAAAAAACTCTAAGTAAATTTTTTCCCAAAAAATCGCACAAAGAAATTAACAATGCAATCTGTGTTACATATTTGTAAAACAAAAATAATTCATTTTTATTATAACAAAATTATATTAGTGTAGAATGAAAATTCAGTCTATAAGTACAATATATAAAATTTTTAATTGAAATTAGGAATAAAAATCAATTTGGCAACTTTTTTTTTCTTATTGGTGAATAGTGTTATTTCAAAATTGGGTGAAGGAAGACAGTGTAAAAAAAGAGAACTTTTATTACTGTATCGTCGAATGGAAACTTGAATTATTGTCTCTCGTCGCGCAATAATTAGTACTCGATACGGTACAAAGAGAATTAAACATAATACGTAACTAAAATCTGTGGAAATATTTGGCTTTATCTGGTGAATTAAATTTTAGTCCCTCTTTCCCTCACTGTATTTGCATAACTCCTACCAGAATCGATCGTACGTCCATCGCACGAAAAACCGTAACGGTGTATTCGTTATAAACGTAGTAACGCGTGAAAAGTTATTGAACATAAAAGTCCGTCATCAAATTGACATTTAATTGTAAAACCTGTTTACCTCGCAGTGCCGTGATATAATGTACTTTTATATCGCACCGTTTGAATTACGATTTTATTATCACATTCGTGCACGCTTCAATGAAGTAATAATTCCGTCAGTACGTTAACTCGTTTCTCCCGCGTTACATTAAAGCTCTTTAATGTCGATGAGAGTAACGAACATTGAAGTAAAAGAGGATAAAAATAATTCAAACGAACCAATTAAATCCTCTCGATTAAAAATCCTACTTTTACATTCTCAACGAATCTTTCGCCTGATGGAATCAACTCGGAAAGTTAACCTGGGAAATTAATGAAAAATTATGAGAGCATTAGCCCTGAGGCTACTCTACTCGAAATTAGGGGTGAAAATGGTACAACAGGAAGGGTAGCATCTGCGTCTGACGTCTCGTCAATGTTAGAGACGACGACTGGAGGATCCGGTTCCTTCAGGGTGCTACGGAAAGTGAGATAGAGAATCGAACGACAAGATCGACAGGGGGTAAATTGGGGGTAGGGAAACAGAGAGGAGCAATCCCACGATCGAATCGTGCAAGCATCATACGTATGTGTGTACAAGGCGCTGTGGCCACTGATTTCCTACCCCCTTTCGACCCTCGTTGTCGCGTGATTTATACGAGAACGATTTCGCGTCTGACAGCACAAGTAATCACGCGATCACTGCCGTCTGTAATTGATTACCGATTCCTCCTGGCAACCAATCCTTTCGAGTCTCCAACGTTGACGAGACGACGATTGCTAATGATGCTTGGATGTCTTGTATCGGGGGTGACTTTTAATGGAACGACCGTGACACATAAGGGAAAAGGGGTGGAAAGACCTTGCTAGGTGCAGGGGTGAATTTGATGAGTTAAAAAGGTGAGGAGGTTGGATAGGCTGAGAGACGGATCTGAAAACGTTTGAGAAAGGCGACCGTCTGTTTTTCTTAGCATAAAGAAAGCTTTGGCACTCATTTACAAGTGTGCTAGATATGATTGTGCATTGAGAATGATTTCATTCGAGGGGTCACGATGAAGTTCAAATATGTGTTCCTATGGTTCAGAATTAACGTACTAAATTCTCCGTAGATCATAGAAGTTAAATCCGGAAGATGTAAAAAAGGTCTCATACAAAGTTCAAAGATGTAACGGTGATGTAAAAGCCGATGGCTGTCTGCTGCGTGAAAATTAATCAATATGGATCCATTTTCACCCTGAAACGCAAGAGTAAAGAATTTACTAGGACGTTCAGTAACTCTATTTTACGTCGTAATAAAATTCTATGAAAAATTCCAGGACACTCTATAAACATTGCTTTGTTGCCTCTCATATACTATGTTTTATCCCTTAACCTATATCAACGTGTGATATTCATTTCGTGAAAAATAGAATACGAAATTTTGAAGTCTTTCAAAAACTATTAAATTGAAAATATCAGTCGGTTATGAAACGGTTTCATTATTTCTACGCTATTAATATTACGTTCAGTTACACGAAATATTAGAAATCAGTGAGAACTTTTGATTTCAGGAATTAATTGAGAACCATTGCACGTCTAGTCAGAAAAGAAATCGTAGTGCATGGGGTTAAAATAGCGTTAGAAAATTGATTTAACCCTGTTGTTCTGCTCCGGTCTATATAACCCGAAATGGAGATTACATTTTAACAGATTCTATGTTTCTAATTGTAAGTGTTAATATTGTGATATTCAATGTATTTAAAATTTACGTCTACCAGTTTGTATATTTTATGTTTCTTAAAACGTGAACCTTTGTTCGCCGGGTCACTGTGACTGGAAAGAATATGAATGTGAAATATAAATGCACATATGTAAAAATGGACAATTAAATACGAGCTGCTTCAACAGACATCGCAGATGTAACAATCGACGATTAACGACACCCTGTATACATCTCATTCGAGCAGATAACTACGTCATTAAGAGAACATCTACCTCAAGTCTACGTACGTATATATACGTATAGAAAGACACATATCCTCGTGCATTCACAATGTACATAACGTGCGAATATAATTTTGCGCAGTCGCCGGTACCACTTCGACATCTTGAATCCGTGGATAAACGACGATGCGATTGCAGCAACGTGTTACCGCGGAACAATGAAAGCGATTTACGGCGCTATTGCCGCAAGATGCTGCAAGCTGCTGGATGAAAATATCGATATGGCAAATGAAAAAATACGAGCTACTTCGGAACTCCGCTGTGACGGTAATAACTCGGTGAATGCAGTCCGTCCCAGCCGGCTTCGACGAATCCTTTCTACTTTCTTCTTCTTTTTCTTCCATACAAATTTTCGGAAAGTTTTACATTCCGTATGAAATTCCTGGCAATTGTGCATTTATTAAGGATCTTTAAAGATGTCAGTAGCCTGAATCTTTAATTCTAACTTTGGCTGAATTGAAACCTTAGCTGATACTAGCTGATGCAATCAAAATTCCACCCTTTGTTCAAATATTCTCCAAATTTATAAGGAAGCCATACAGTCAATTCTTAAATAATTTTTTTAACTGAACCTGAATTACTTTATCGATCATTTGTTTTCTCTTCTTGAATTCTCTTTTTTCAAAGTGTGTATAATTTATGATAAAATAAAAATTGGCCACCACAGTGACAGTTGAGTATTAATGCCATTAATGAAGTTTAATTTAATTCTATCTCATTTGTTTCGTCAACATCAACCCTTAGCTTACACTGGAGTTGCTAAGGGTTAATATCATTAATGTCTTAGCACTAGATTTACGTACATTTCTCATACACTTGAAAACGCGTTAATTTGTTAATTTGTAGATGTAGATGTACTGCACAGAAAATTTCAAGGAAAAAAAACCTTATATAGAGCAGGAATTTGAATATATATTTCTCTCATTAAATGGATAAAAGTCAGTGCAACTGATGGGGTAAATATGTAAACAGTTTCTGTCATTTTTCTCATGAAACTTGAAGTGCATAAAAATAGCCCAATGTTGGTGACAATAGTCGTTTCATAAGTAATATATAGTTTGAACTCATTTTTCAAGATAGTAGAAACAATTTTAAACTATCGAATCACGGTATAATCAAAAGATAAAATCGTTCCAACGAGAGGCAAATCTCGTAGTAAAGACTTCTCACGGCAAATGGTAGAAAATAAATTCTTCCCCCATTATTGTCCAAAGTGGAAAAAGTATGTGGCACGTGCCACATTCCAGTCGTAGCTATCTCTCCAGGAGAGATCTCGAGGCATTATCCCTCTCATAATTTCGCAGGCAGCTTACACGAGCTTAACTCTCCAGTGGTCCCGCGTCTGTACGGCTTTCCACCCCTTCTCTCACTCGATCTTTTTTCCTCTATCACTTCCTCTTTCTCTCTCTCTCTCTCTCAACTATTTCCAAGCTTCGAAGCTCCACTGGCTGGCCCCTCATAAACTTAACATAAGAGTTTGGTCTTAGCAGTCTCCCTTCTCTCTTTGCTCTTTGTCTTTGTGGCCTTGCCGCCGTTTGGCCCTATCCCACTTTACCTACATCAAAGGCTCAACTTTACGCTCCAAAACTGTTTGCGAATTCGTGCGCGATGACTTTTCGCGGGTATTTGAGAAATATGCGCGATCACGTTTTACATTTGGAATGTCCTCTTATCCCCTTGTGGTACTTTCCTTTTATTAATAATACTTTTTTGTCACTGCCTCCGGAACAATGTGGAATTGAATTGGTAAAATGAAAATTAATCAGTGGTTCTTATTGTGGTTCTGTGTGAATGTCATAGAAATAATTTATTAATTAGAAAAATTAAGTTATTAATTAAAAGAGAAATATTTATTTTAATTAAGTGTTATAGGAAAAGAGAAATCAAAAGGTGGAAAGGGTGATTAATTCAGTCATTTATGTTCTCTAAGATGAATGTGGAATACTTTATAGCGGATTAATAAGCTTGGAGAATTTTTATAAAAAATAGGAAGTCAGGCGTTTTGACTGGCTTGGAAATTCTAATGTTAAAAATGGATTAAAATGTAAGAAAAGTTTACAGATGTCTTTTAACCATGTTCAACTATGGTCTTGTAATCGACGCTTTAGAAGATGTTTTTTGTTTTATACTTTTCAGATTTAACTGCTACGATCATCCCTTCTTTCTACACCTACTGTTTTAAGTAGGTTGCGGACTAATTTTATTTACAACCAGCTTATCGAGTTACCAACCTAAAATTTGCTTTAAGAGACTCCAAGTGTATCTTCTATTTCACAGAATGGTTTTATCCTATCTTGTTTGCCAGCTACAGTTTCATTATCTAACTTCACGAACGTAACGTACAATTCGCTTATACTTTTTAAAGTAAAAATAACGATGATTCGTTTAATACAACTCCATTAGAACTTATATTCACGAAAGCTTTAAACCGCACTCCCGCAACAATATATTCCCAAAATTTGTGCAACGCCAGCGCCCTTATAATCCAGATTCATTTCATCGAACTTCCAAAATCGTTCCAATTATTATTTCACGTTCAATAACCCACTAACTCCATACATACGAGACTCCATACACCTTTTCATTCCGTAACCACGATTCATCGTTAAAAAAAAGGACACCGAAACGTAATTAATGATAATGCAATAATTCGCTCTATGGAAGTAAAAAGAAAGAGAAAAATCATTTCAAAGCACGAAATGGTACACGTAAAACGGCATTAATAATCGCAATAGAAAAACCGAAATTAAGCAACCGCAGGTTGTAAAAGCGCAGCGTACGGCGAATCAAAGAGAGAGGTTTACGTGTACAAAATGGGAACGTGCCTTTCAGTATGGACGCAGCAGTTATTTACAATTTTTCGTCGGGGAAAAAAAATACGCGTAGCTGCTTTTCGGGATGATGGACGTGCAAGCGCAGTCTCGTTTGTCCTGTCCTGAAATTTGCGGACACGCCAGGACGTCGAATAAAATACTAGAACTCCATTTCGTTCGTGGAATTGCAATTTTACGAAATTCGCCTACGGCCCCGTCGTTTTCGTTTCCTCGCCACATTTTCCTAGAGGGTGGCCGAGGGGTTGTATCAACGGAATGAATACGTGCGTCTTGTCTCCTCGAAAAAGCAACCCTCAGTATTGGGGGGTGGAACGTGATTGCCCCAACGCACCCTCGTAGGAGAAATTGATTGGATGTGACGAATTCGGTTATAAGTTTCAGGAAAGAATTATTTTTTAACGTAACAACACCATCGACGATGTATCTTATGAGTCTTTTATTTCGAAAAATGACATAAATCACTTTCTTTAAATCGAAATATTGAGGGTTTGCGTTTTAATAAGTTTAAAAATAAATGGGCTTTTATTTTGAAAGTCGCTTGTATTTAGGATTTGCGGTTTAATGTGTGTAAAGATATTGTTGTTAATTTTCGAAAATATTTCCTTAGACTTTTTTATCTTCAACAATTTCCTTAGTATAAGTAATTTTGCATGGTCATTAAAAATCACTAGCTTCCATTACGGTAAAGTGACTTATACCACTTTCAAAATAAACAGCTCATATTTCTATTAGCGCTAATGATATTATAATAACCGATGCGTTGTTACCTCTACCACTGTTTACAAACCTCATTTTATGTATTTTTGATGGGCTACAATGGCTTATGGGGATTGCAAGGATATAATTTCAAATTTTAAAGTAGCACGGCCGTATTTCCAATTATAATCAGAGACTCTCGTTAATTCCTCGTCGTATTCTCTGATTTTATCTACTGCGGTCACTTTATTCTAAACCTATACCACTTGTAGGCCTGTGGTCCGAGCCAAAAGGCTATAATATATACGTATCACGTAGGAAAAATTTCCCAAAGGTGATGAGGATTCGAACTCGTATCCACTAGTTGGAAGATCGAGCCCTTATCTTCGTGACCACCATAGCCCCGGAGAAATTCTCTCTACGTGATATGTATACGATGGTCTTGGTGGTTCGAAAACGATCTAAACCCGCAGGTCCTCCGAAACGACTGTAACGTTCGAAGGTGAAAATATAAGAAGGAAATAGAACGGCTATAATTACACAAGACACTTTCATATTATCGGAAATCGTGACTCATTTAATAAAACTCATTTAAATGCGAGCTCAACGTCTAGTAATACGAACAGCACTCGAAGTATCGTGGGGAAGTTTTGACAAATCGTTTTCCAATTCCGATAGAAATCTCAAGTCGCTGGAACGTATGACTCTCTCGACGTGAGACCAACGGTGGGGAGTTCTAAAGGGATTCGTACAAGACACGGTAATAATCGTTAATTTCCATTAATCCAACTATATTTATCTGACACCTGTTGAGATACTACATCTTTTTGTCAAGGTTACGTTGGCTTTTCCTTGATTTAATGCTTAAAGTACCGACATAACTCAGATCTCCTGGTTATTTTTCGAGCGCTAATTGCCGGCCGATTACTCGCTACACGCGTTCCTTCCCATTCGTCTGCTGAGCCACGCAACAGCAAAATAGAATTCCATTTTACCCCGTGGATGTAGCTTTATCATCCCCCTGAAAGTGGGCATCCGGGAACGTAATTGCTCGAGAAGGGATTCGGCTTGGTCTTTCACAACGGCACGGTCTATCCTAAGGAACGGTCTCAATGCAACCATGATTTATGACTCCGTGGCCGATATGGATCGCCATAAATGCCAGAACATTGCCAGCATAATCTTTTCTACCTTCACTGCGAGACACGTAAAAATGCTTCTATGTATAAATAGAAAATATTCTGGGTAAAATAAAGGCAACGTTCTCTTCGCTTAAAGGAAAAAGCTGCCGCGCATATATGAGATGTAATAGTTACATACTTGTTTGATATACAGTAATTTCTGCCATATTGTTTCTGTCTATGGAATTATGTGGTATAATATTTCAAAAGAAACATCTTTACAATGCTGTATTATATATTCATTTGTGTCTTTACAGTGATCGGAGATTCTCAAACCTAATCCGTTATTATGCTGATACTTCAAATCTCAGCAGTTTTACATTTCTTTCGATAGTTAACCGCTTGTCATGCCATTTATTTTGTGATAAAATGTATAATGACTCTGAATTAATTACAATAATAACAATCTAACACCTAATTTCGGATATATTAAATGACTCAACGTAATATTGAATAGCGTAGAATTACTTTTATTTTATCACGGCCCTCTGATATTTGTAATTAAATAATTTTTAGAGCACTTCAAAATTACCTATTCCATTTATCACGTTTAGCACTCGTTATTGTACGGCAAGGGGTTAACAATCTCTTGCTCCTCATCTACGAATTATTATAAATGATCGATTATCGATATTAAATTTACATTAACACTAGATTTACCAGCGTGAAATCTATTATATTTAAATATGCTAAATATCTACCTTAAAGCAAGGAAAATTAAGACATGGAAAAGATGATAGATTCGATAATTTATGTTTTATACGATGGAACGAAGAATATTTGTTCTACAGCTCTCTCATAAACCCGTAGAATTTTTTGAAAATATTGTGTACCAGTCATTTTGACTGGCTTGGTAAATCTAGTGTTAAATAACGTTTGCAAGCTACTTCAATATTTTTCGAATAACATTCTCAAAAATGTCGGAAAGCTTTTCAACGCAAAGCCACAAGAAGGGGATGAAAACGAGCTATCTTTAGTTGAGTGCCGTCGCGTCGTTTCTTCGATAAGCCATCGCATCGATGCGGTTTCCGACGCGCTATGAAATCACGCCTCGTTTCATTCCAACCAGAATGGTCCTCCCGAAATCAGCGATTCCACCGATGTCGAAACGTACGCAACGTTCCAACTGCAGGATTCGTCGGTCAGTCGATTTAACGGCGCTTGATTTCTATCTACGGGTCCGCCAGAAAAATCTTATTCACCAGCAGCCGATAGAAATTGAGGCCGAGCTCCGCCAGCGGTATTCAACCTGCATTTACAACTGCTATTCCCAGTATGGAGGGAATGATTGAAAGACTGCGGCAATCATTAGCTCGTCGAGGGCGAAGCCTGCAGCATTCACGCAAGAGGAACTTCGAACACCCATTGTTGTAACCGACTCGTCGAGGACTTTCTCCGTTAAATCGTAATTCCCTCATAACTCTTCCGATGAAGCGTTTTCAACAGTTCGTACCGCGGTTTGTTCCTCCGCGTTTCTTCGATTCGCCGTATTCTCGGTGTAAAAACTCCAACGTCTTTTTAAGAATATCGCGTATAAATAGGAAGAGAAATATATAGAGAGAGAAAAAGGGAGAAGGAGATACGAGGTAGCAGAGTCCAGATGCATTCACGTTGCTTCCGTGGCATCCTCTTGCCTGCTACCTCGTTATGTATTTTATTCCGCAGTACTGGAGCTCGCAAACGATTTCCCTCGTAAGTGGCAATTTGCATAAACGAACACCCGAAACGTATTCCTGTCCGCCTCCATGCCGCGATTCGTCATCTCCAGCGGTTCTCGCCAACTTTCCACTGTCGTAATATCGTTACATTACCGGTAGGAATGGAATACCAGCGAAATCCTGGGACGTACGGTTCGTATAGCGCGATTTCACCGAGACTATCAGCCGGTCGGTTTTTTACGATTCCCTATGGTTTATGCATTTTTCAGTCTTCGCTGGGGAGAGGATTCCTCGTGGGCTTGCAAGACGTCGCTTTAGATACCAGCCGATCGATCCGTTGCAACCAGGGATACCTGTGGTCTTCGAATTTTCATCTCGGCAAAAATTGCAATCTAATTTTTGTCGATAATTTTTGTGAACCGTCTAGACTATGATGAGATTTTTGTATTAGGGAGGAAAAGTTCATGGACATGTTCTGGATTTCAGCTTTGACGTGTTAACCCGTTAACTGTGATTGATAAGTATACTCGTCATGGAGGAACGACAGAATTTTGTGTATTGACGAGTATCCTCGTCATGCGTAATAGTTAGCGGCTATTGATTATTTAAAGTGTAAGTTTGACGAAAATGAAAATATATTCGTAAATTTCAAGATGTTTGGAATATTTTGAGGGACCTTAGTACTACTCTAGTGTTAACCTTTTGCGGTCTGAATTATTTTATTAATTTCGTAGTGAGCTAAATAAAATTTATTTTATTCATAATTTCACATCATTGTGAAATTAGAAACTGACATTAAGCTATAAAGGAAAAAAAGAAAACAAGTGAAAAACTATGTCGAGTAGAGTGCGACATAGAGCCGGAAAGGGTTAACGATCCAGAGTTGAAATCCTGTACCTACATCTACAGAAAATTTTTTTTTCACAATATACTTTTTGTAATGAAAGTTTCTCAAATGTAAAGAGAATCAATATAGTAGATATCCACTTTTGTCAATACTATACCGTTCCTCTATGAATTTGGGAAATATTTATCCAAATATGTAGAAGCCTGTCAATATAACCCCCGTTTGCAGTTCTAGTGTTAATTGGAAGTACGATCCTTTGACTTCATCCCCTAGATCTATACCTATCAAAGCTCCTAAATTATTTTTCTTACTTAGTATTTAAACGGTTAAACGGTATATTCACATACCACAGAAGCGGCTTTAATTGCACATAATTAATCAAAGGTACGATTTTCGTTGCAAAGTGAACAGCTCCGAGAGAGAAGTTAATAAGCCACCAAGGATTTAGCCGAAGACAGGCTGGGGACTCGAGGGTATCCCGACCCTCGACGGATACCGTATGCGTGACTTCCGTTCCATCATCCCCTCGAGCGATCCCTCCGTCTATCTACGTCGACGTTACCACTTCCTCTTATCTTAAACTGCCTTAACCCTTCGCGGTCGGATAGCACGGTACACGCACCGGCGAAATTCCTTTCACCAGAATATGCAAAATTGCAGACAGATCGATTACTACCCCCGCCAATTGAACATTATACGTTTGAGTGAATTATATCGCGATTTCTGTCAATCTGATACATCTGTTGCAATAAAACTTTTCCACTCTCGTCGTTTCATTTTTGTATTTTTGCAGTATCAATTAAAAGTATCAAGTAAATTTATGCAGTTCAGTGAGGTCGATATAGGATCCTCTCCTCCTGTGATTTATTTGGTGCTATTGTCTGTACAAGGCTTAACCGATGACTGGGACAGGGCGGAATTGTCTTGGGGCTTGACCAAATTCTCATGGCACCAATTTTATCGCTGGTGAGGACGTAGGTTGGCTTTTGCAAATGTTACCATTGAGCATTGGTCGGGTTGCGGGCTCGGGTACCCCGGGTTCGCCAAACCCGTACCTGCCAGGCCCCTGGGGGGTTTGCAGGTCAGGCCCCTGGGGGGATTGCACAGAAATGATGAGAGACTTGAAGTTGGGCCTACTAATTGAGACTTTGAACTGTTGCCTTTCTATCAACTATAATCTGATTTACATACTGTGGACATTTCGGCTAGAATCTTACGTTTTGTTTTGGTCCTGAACCAATGAAGTTATAATATATTAATTAATAATATAGAAAAAATTTTCCAGCGGTGTTGGAGTATTTGAACTTGGATCTACTGATCAAGATTCTGAGCTTTTGACTTTAAATTAATCATAATCTCATTTGTATAGAATGATATTTCATCTGGGACCTACCATTTTATATGGATCTCGAACCACTGAGGCTCTAATACGTTAATTAACACATTGACTACCATGGCGGTGACCCAGTGCTATTGAATTCAATGAATTTTCATGTAACTTTTAAATTGCAGTATTTATGAATTTTTGGACGATTAAATATTAAAATATTGGCGAATTCGAATATTTAAATATTGGTGTCAAAAAGATAAAGGTCAGCTGAATATTTGTCTATCTGTATTTTCAATATTTCTGCTTTATAAAGACGTAAATTTGATAGAAAAAATTTCAATTCACTATAAATGATGAAACTAGTGAAATACCAGTGGCGTCCAACGTTTTAATAATATAGGACAAATTTTCTAGAGTCAACAGAGGAATTGAATTTGAGAACAGTGATCGAGAGTCCGAATTTGTACTTTGTTACCAATCATAGTCCTATTCTACTTCTATATCCGTGTCGCTTAGAATCCACTGTTTTAGTTGGACCCCGAATCTCCGATGTTATGATATATCGAATGGCAAATTATCAATTTATCACCACTCCATATATCTGTGTTTCAATAAATACACTAAAATTCGTGAAGCTACAAAAATATACAAATCTTCAGTACAAATCGGATATTTGGAACTTCAATAATCTGTTCGCTATTGCAAGAACTATCAGATCGAGGAAAATTTACATCGAAGACGAGGTAAAATTGAAAAATGGTCAAAGTTTGTCGGACATATCGTCCCTAAAATATTTCACACTGCAGTATACAATTTGCAGGTATCGGTTTCGGAAAGGAGAAGTGAACGAAAGGAATAAAGTAAATTCGATCTCCTTTTCTCGCCACTTGCAGCTGTTATTCGATCAACATTCTTCCACGAGTATTCCACCGTCGAGCTGAAGACGAAGGAATAAAAGTTTGAGCCTTCAGGGGACGTCACGTGCGTGTCTTCTCTTCCATTATTCGCTCGCACGAAGCCACCATCGCTCTTCTCCGACATCGATGCCAATTCCTTGTTCTTTAAGCTATCCATGGCTAAAAACGATCCTCGACACAATAGATAATTCCGCGAGCAGGTCGCCGTGGAAAATCGTTGACCATGGTAACGCAGAATGGAAAAAGGTCCGGTCGTTTTCCCGCGATTTTTCTTCGCATTCTCTGTAATGTCGGAATCGAATCTTCCACGTGGACAAAGGTCGACTTCGAAGGAAAAACTACGTTGCTTTTGACGGAGAGGAACGATTTTTCTCGTATTCTTAAAGGTACTTCTCTTTTTACGCACTCTGTAAACGTCCTTTGTACGCGATTTTCTCTTCGCATCGGTATAACATAATGTCAAATATATTATATGTTTCAATGAAAGAAACGAGCTGATTTTAAAGCCTATTCTATCGTCGTATCGATTCGTTTACTGGCTTCAATTACATGACGTAAACAGCGATGCTGTTGGAAATAGTTGAATGTAAAATTCTCGAGGGCACTTAAGAACGAGGCACGTTCATCGAGTCAACTAAACGAATTGTTACGGAAATTTGCTCGTGACGGAATTGACTCTCCATTGTTGCGGTTTTTCGAATTTTCAAGCATGACGAGAATTAGTCTCCATGTTAAGATCATCCATGTACATTTGACCTGTGCGTGTGACATTTAATTCTTCAAATTTGGCGCGAGAAAAATGAGAAACGAGAATTTGTCAAAGTCAACGAATACCATGGTGTTTCATAGTAGAGATCTACTAAAGTGCCTTCTCGAATCATGTTTATGTAGCTAACGACCAAATCAATTATCGGGGCAATGACGTTAATGCGTTCAACGTCACCGCTATTTCGCAATTTCCATCATTCTTACTGACGTGAAGGTTGTTCATTAAACTCACATCTTTAAAAAGAAACCTTACTTCATCATCATCTCTTTAATCAATTAGATGTGACTTCTTTTGAGAGTGTAAATCTATCTCAAATTATTTACACTTTTTAGTTATTCGTTTTATTTCCACATGGCCTGAAAATACACCAAACATCTTAAAGTTTACGAATATATTTTAGTTTTCGTCAAAATAACAATTTAACCCCTTCAGACCCTATGCACATTGTAATGTGCATAATACTTTTCGTGCTGTATTTTATTACGTATAGCTTTAAACTTAGTTTCAACACCTAATGAATTTTATTTTTTTATACAAATATTTCTGAGAATCTCCTTAATGTTACAAATTTTGCGTAAGAACCATATGTCCATTAAAAGGTACATTTACAAATTATAAGTAAATATTTTTGTAAAAAGTATATTGTTGCTTTCATTCACATGAATTAAGTTAATTTTAGTATAAAAATAATTTTTCCTTAAACAGAAAAAAATTCGAGTCTGAAGGGGTTAAATAATCAGTGGCCGCTAACTTGTACACATGACGAGTATACTTGTGAATACATAATGTTCTGCCGTTTCTCCACGACGAGTATACTCGTCAATCGCAGTTAACCGATTAATGGCAATATTTACATATTGAATGAATTCGAAAATACGTAAATGTTACAATTTAAGAGTAACATGAATTTTTATCGAATTCAATAGTTCCGATCGCCGGTGACTCCCATGGTGTTCAACGTGTTAATGAAGAAAGAAAAGAAGAAAGTAGTAGCATTTATTGGGAAAAAAGAACAGAAGCTATACGAAGTATCTAGAACGGGCACCGCCCTTTGCGCAAACACGACTGCGCGCCCAGTTAAGAATATTTTATCGAGGAATATTCCCGCGGATCGGGAGACTCCGAGGGTCCCACAGGAATCCTCCTGACATTGCGGAATTCCTCAAGATCCCTTCGTGTTCGTCGCCCGAGCATTTTTCTTTCTTCTCCTTCGCCCTTACTGTCGTAGTCGTCGTCTTCCTAGACGTCGACCTACGTACGTTCCGTGATACCACGGCTGAAATAAACGAATGAAAATTCGAGACGTCCGTGATAAGATTGATCTGACACGTCAGCCAAGTAGATAATGCGATCCACGAGATGTCCTGGAACGACAAGGGACGACACAGGGTGGAAGTGAATTAAGGAATCTCAGATGTTTCGCTAAGCGCAAAGAGCCGTTGTGATATGCGAGACGTAGAATGTTTTCAATTGCTATTTTTTGTTTATTCATTTGTTGTTTGATTAATTTAGTGATTAGGTCATTGTTTGCTTGACGGCAATGATTGATTTCTAAAATTAGAAGGATTGGAAGTATGAAGAAAATTGATTTGGAAAAATGGTGCTATGATTGCTAAAACTTCGTTCGTTGTTAATTTAAGATGCTAAAAGCAGTTGTGATTTGTGAGGCATGGAATGTTTTGAATTGCTATTTTTTATATTCACTTGTTGTTTGAGTAATTTAGTTATTATTTCATATTTTGCTGGACGGCAATGATTGATTTCAAAAAAATTAGAAGGATTGGAAGAATGGGGAAAATTGATTTGGAAAAATGTTGCTATGATTCCTAAACTTCATTTGTTATTAATTTAAAAGTCAAAAACTGTTGTGATTTGCGATATTTTTTATATTTACTTATTGTTTGAATAATTTACTTGTTATGCCATTCTTTTCCCAACGGTAGTGATTGCTTTGTATAATTCAGAAGGGTGGGATTTTGAAAAAGGAATGTTAAAAATTGTTCCTAGGATTCCTAGACCTTTAGGTGCCTTAATTTTAAGGTCTGAGTTACGAATTGCATTGATAATAATAGAACAAACATTGTTTGAATAATGAGAGATTCAGAAAAATCTTAATATTTCAAAGCTGATCGTTCCAAAGGAAATGGGACAAGAAACAATGCGGCGAGAACTACTCAGAGAACGAAATAATGATAGAAAATGAATTTTCAGAAAACAAAGATCCTACTACAAATCCATGAGATCGATTCGCCAATAAAGTTGTAGAATTGACGAATAAAGTTGTCAGGAATCGATTTTTCGTCCATAGGCTTTCAGTTTGGACAATGTCTCCCTAAAAAATGTCGGAAATGCGCGCACACAGGAAAATATTGAATGTGACCGAATAAAAAATTGCCATTTTATTGACAGTGATAAATGAAAATACTTGGTTTCGGTAAAGCAGTGGCCGCTAATGGAACAACGATATTTGTCGTCTAAATGTTATCGATATACCACGATGCGCAACAGACGGAAAATAAAATCATTCGCGTTAAAATGTGATCTGGGTTAGAAAATAATGTATGTTTACCTACGGTACATACTTCAGAAAGGTCTCAAGGCAATATTTTCCAAAGCATCGTATCTTTTTGCTTTTATCATTTTTCTTTTACATGGCATGCCATCCATTCTCTTTCGAAAATATTTCCGGACGGATGGGGTTACGATAAGGTATTCGCAAACCATTTTCCCCAAGAGCGTTTTGCGAATCTCTGGCGCGTTTTCCTCAAAAGTTTTTCCTTTCCCGTGGCTCCTCGAAAGGATATTTTTAATCCGTCACAAGATTCGCTCTAACAATTATTACAAAAATCCAGATAATTATGTAATTGAGAAACAATCATATGTAGTTTTACTTAATTGCTCATATGACGAAAAAATTCGCTTCTCGTTACAGTAAGATGAAGACACCGGAGTTCTTTACAATTTAAAAAAAGATGGAACAATACCGAGACTTAAAAATAACGGGAAAATTATAAACTCGACTTTTAACTCGGCTAATGAATTACATGTAATTAGTGATCGATAGAGGAAACCCTATTTTTAATAATCTTCGTACCTTCTAGAACGAGGAACGATTAATTAGGCGCCGAAACCTTTCTCCCATAGTTCTTTAATTAATCCGTGCAAGTCATTTCAAGTTTCAGAGTATGCAATTTTCCTAGAATACCCGACTTTCTTTCGTGACGATAATTCATCGCGACAGAAAAGGGTTACAAATCTCAGCAATTTTACATTGAAATAAATTTAAACGCACGTTTCTCAGAAATATCTCGCCGGAGTACCGAAATGTAGAAAATTCACTCTACAGTTTTCCGACTGCATTTCCAATTATACCTCGTGCGAAAAGTAATGTCTCGATAATTTATCATCGACATTTAATTCATGCAATTATAAGAGAACAAATTTTCTAAATCTGTTTTTTGCAATTCGATCATCGAAAGTCCTCAAAAATTTGTCGAAAGAACAGAATCGTATTTTTGAACGTATTAAAACTTGTTTCCGCCACCATAAAGGTACATCGGCCGAGATGAAAAATATTATTGTAAACGAAAACGGAAACACGAGCCGATTGAATACAAAGGAAACAACGATACTTCTCCCGCGCGTATGTTTGAACGCATATTTTTCCCCCGATTTCCGGATCGTTTTTATTTTCCCGGCAAATACGATAGCACCGATCAATTGAAAAGACCAACCGATTTTCGTTCGAAAAATAACAATTCCGAGTGATCTCATTCAATAATAAACTTCATAGCTTCTATTTGATTTATCTTTGCGAAACATTTCTCATAGTTTCGATCACCGGAATTTTTTCAATTATATAAAGAAAACCAATTGTAAACGATGTTACAAGTTACATTTGGATGTTGTAGAATCACAATTCCGTCATGAAAGAACTTTTCTACCTGTGAGAACAACTATATTCTGCAACGGGAGTTATGAAAATCCTTAGCAAATCCAGGAGAATTACAAGGAATATTCTCAGTAATTCTCACGAATAATGGATGTCATTCGTCAGACGAATTTTACAAAATTCATAAAGGGAAAAGGATTTGGTCCTTTGCTTTAAGCGGTTCGTAAAAAGGGTGCAGCATGCATAGAAAATGGTAAAACAGACTTTTTTCTCGTATCTCTATGCAATCAAAATTCAAATTCCTGTTTCCTAATTTTAACATGATGGCATAGAAGAGGCCAGAGAATAACTCAAAGAAAAAAATGAGGGGATGAAAGAATCGCGTAGATATTGCAAATCAAGAAATAGTCAAGGGTGGAAAAGACCTTTTTTTCATTTACAATAATTATTTCAATTTACACCTTGGCTCAATGTTCACTCGGTGTATTATAGTAGAAATCCTTTCATTTCTGGTTGAATATAAAAATATCGGCTTTAACGGGAAGTTAAAACGTGGTTGAAATTTCTCCCTTTGCTCGCATCCTACAAAACGCTCGTGATCAAAGATGGTTTTCGTTTTACTTTTACATCCTCTTATCGTCAAAGTCAAATCGGTTTTTTCTTCTTGCTTTTTTTAATACTCTCATCAAGGAACGAGAGCCAGAGCAAGTCATTAAAATATGCGAACCACGGGAGAGCAAGAAGAACTGATCTTTTTACAGTTTGGTACACGTTCTACACGCGCAATGGTTACGCGTTGGCACAAGCTGATTTTTCAGACGATTCTCAGGTAGACGGAGGTTCTTTTCTCTCCTAGTTCCAACGTAGATTTCCTTTGACATCGCCAAAGCATTGCAAAAAAAAATCTCGAAGTGAAATGGTTTGTTAAATTTTCAAATAAAAGTTAGCGAGGAAGATTATCAACGGATAATTGGATTCGTGTCGCGCAATTTTTTCAACGAAACTTTCTTCAGTGCTTGATACAATATTGCGATTTTGTATGGAATATTAAAGTAAGTTGCTGTTCGGACTGTTAATTGTTTTCTCAACACTTAATTTTACCGTGTATTAATTATTTCGACTGTTAAAGAGTTGCTTTTTAGATTTCTCTTTTCCCGTTAAAAAGCATTTCCATTAATGCGGATTCGAAAGATATTAATAAAACACGAGGGTACCTGACGTTGTACAGAATGATTTGAAATGTTAATTAAAATATTATCACGCATGGTTATTTGTTGTTGAGTTCTTTTTCTCATTAATCTTCATAAAGCATCGAAGGTGAATCGAAAGCAGGGAAATCGTCGAAAGAGTGCCAACCATCCGATTGTGATTCATTTGATAGCACAAATATCGAAGTACTCCAAGTCTTTTTAAAAGCGAAAATTAGGTCGGATCGAACATCTCGGAGCTTCGTTCATTAGCAGCCAATTATTTTCATTCGGCATGCTGGAAAATCTTCCTGGCGAGTCAACGAAACATCATCGATGCCACTCGATATTTCGATGACGCATAACACACGGCTTAAATACATTGGTACATCGATACTTGCCGTTTTATCAGATTCTCTCTATAAATTAAAATTATTACAAAAAAAAAACACGTGCTTATATATATACACGTACATATCCGTTGAAATTTCTGCTTTCAAAGGGTCCTATAAAAATTATGGAAATTTTTCTCATACGATATCTCTATTTTAATATCCATCCGACGTTGAAATTCATTTATCATAGAATTTTCAGCGAATCCGAATTGAATTTTCGTCTCATGCAATTCTCTCGAATTATTTCAACCGCGTATGAAATTTCGGGCGTAGAAAATTGCAACGATAACGCGAGGGCAGCATTTTACCGAGGATATCGTATACTTTCCCGTTAGTTAAAAATGTTAATCACTGTACGCAAAATAAATTCTATTCGGAGATTTGTAGTCGGTAAGCGCACATTGGACAGTACAGTGATAAATAATGCGAAACGTACGAATTAATTGGCAGAAATCAACAAATCAAACGCCAGCAGATATATTCATTGTAAAACGAGTTCGCACGAGAGCAACGAATAAATTGTTCTCTAGCTTTCGCCACGGCCATGAATCTCTTCTGTTCGCGTTTCATGCATTTCATTTGACACTGGAAAACGATATCCTGGCAACCGTACTGCGCGAATTCCATGCAAACTTGTCGATTAAATTAACAAGTAAATTATCCTCTGTAATTCATTAACAATATTGAATAACGCGATGGATAAAAGTGTCGTGAGATTTTCAGCGATATATCTAATAGAGATGCGCATATCTCCAGTTCGTAGTAGAATTGTGCCAATTTTTCTATCTTCCTAAATTCGAATTTTCAACGAATTTCAGTGATCGTTATTTATTTCAAAAGTCCAGTGGGTAGAGTGCATGAATTTACGGAGGCAACGGAATTCAGGTACAGCTGCAATCAACTTTTAATTTTTCCGTATAAAATAAACTACTGCGAATACATTTAAGCCGACTGGTATAGGGTGTATGGTGTAAATTAAAAATAACAGAAGATTATAAAAAGGTATTCTATATGCAAAGGATTCTAAATCCAACCAAACAAAATTGCAGTAAAATCTTCAGCGAGAATAGAGCACTCGCTCGTGCTTTTTATTAAATCATAGAATGAAGATTTTAACATCGCATTCAGAAGCTATTCGAAAAATATTTATTTCTCGCTAACTTCTAAAAAAGAATACATCAAAAAGAAACAAAAAATGATTCTAATAAAACACATCCTTTAAAAAAAAACAAATTCTACTATTCCCTTGTCAGAAATGTTTGAAAAAAGTATATAAAGTACCCAGTAGAATTTTTAAACTAATTGCTTATTTAAGAATCCCCATTAAAATTACAATTTACTTCCACCAATTACGTATTTTCACCCCCAGAGTTTATAAAAAGCCGACCGCGATCAATATCAATTAAATCAAACCCAAAGTTACCCCTTATGGTGCTCGCATCAAGAACAAAGCAACGTAAAACAGTAAACGTTTATTCTGATTCTCCAAAGTCAGCAATCGATCTTAGTGGTGATCTGGTAAGTGAAAAGATCGAAATGTCGATTTAGTTGGCGTGGGTGTTTCATTTCTCGCCGCGACATCGTCGCGCCGGCAAAATGTAGAGTTATTACATCCCGGTGGAGGAAGAGAGCCCTTTCAAGGCGGTCCGGGCAACCGGACGAAAAATGGAGCAACGGAAACACCACTTGACGAATGTGATTCGCCGCGGGAAACGACGCACCCGTTTCCGGTGAAATTACGCCACTAACTACAACCCCTTGAGAGCTGGCCGCAACATCGATCCTCCCTCTGGGATGGCATAATGCATCGGCATACTGCGTCGACCGTGTCACTGTCTCTGAATTATGAAGCCGGTTTACCTTTCCCATTTACGCTTCCCTTTCTGTCCATATCAAGAAATAAAACTCACCCCTTATCCTTTTCTCTTCGATGAAACACACCGCCAAGTACTCTAACCCCTTCTCAAGGAAGATTCTAGGATCCGAAGCAATTGATTTTATGCTTGAACGAGAAAAACGCGAAAATCTCGATGTAACGAGACGAAGCGAATCGCTTGGCCGTTATTTCGTTGCTGCCATGGGGAGGAAAAAAACTGCACGCGCATGATTGCACTTTGAAGGGCGTTTAAATCGGTGAAACGAGCGCTCAACCTAAGTGTACTCTCCGGGAGTAACATTAAAAGCATTTTATCTCATTAGAGCCGATGTAGAACGCTACGAAAAATCCATTAACTCTCTTCCAACCCCCGATATCGAAAATAA
Organism: Cerceris rybyensis; assembly: GCA_910591515.1. Classification (NCBI taxonomy): domain Eukaryota; kingdom Metazoa; phylum Arthropoda; class Insecta; order Hymenoptera; family Crabronidae; genus Cerceris; species Cerceris rybyensis. The sequence continues at coordinate 5,404,454 of OU342794.1, forward strand.
ATCAGTAGAGAAACATACCTCTACTAAATCCACCGTGAAATCCACCGGGTATTAACAAATCAGGAAAGTACTTCCCCCGGTCTTCCCTTTTTCACTTGGTGAGCTTAAGAGAATTTAGGAAGAGACCGGGGTCGTTCCATGTTCGTACCGATGGTTAACTCTACCTTACCGAACGTCTTTCTCTTTCTCTTATTTCCAGCATTTTCCTTCGGCCGGACCACCTGCATCAACCTTTCACGCTGTGCACACCTACACCTGTTTCTTCGATCGGAATTCTGTCCATTTCCTGGATACATCTCCTTCGGGGAGAATCCTTTCCGACCTTCGATTACGTTTTAACGAATGCTCCGTGTGAGGGAGAAAAAGAAGAAATGCAACGGTTCAAAAATACAACTTTAAGTGAAATTATTCCGTTTTGGTCAGACACGGTGTTCAGTAGGTTAATTAAGACGTGTTCTTTTTTGTTTTAACGTTAAAGGGCTTTGTAAATATTGTGATTTGTGGAATTTGAAAATTGTTTAAGTGAGTTGTAGTAGATCGAGATATTTTTCTGTATTAACGGTATCGAGATATCTTCTCGGTATTAACGTTCTTTTGTTTACAGCCATATGACTGCATGGCAACGGCCCGTGTGCCGCCGAACAGTCCGATTTACGCGTTGGCGCTACAAACATCGACTCGATAATTTTATGTTTCATTAGTTTACGATCTGCTATAGAGTTACGAACGTCTTCAGAACATTGATTATTAATCCTTTGCAGTCCGAGTATTTATTACTATAAGTTAACAGCTACTTCAGGATTACCTATACACAGTGAGGGCACAACCGTGGAAAATTGAAAATCTTGCTTTTTAGCTTTAAAATTATGTTTTACAATATGAAAAGAAAACGTAAAAATACATGGGATTTATCGAACAGCGGGGTTATCAACTTATATAGTAATGTCGCCGCTGCGGCGACAACGGAGTGTTTAATTTTGTATTAGTATGATATTATTCCGAGGCTACAGCTGGAGAATTGATACATTTCTTATGATTTCAGTGGCTGCACTAAGAATTCAACAGGAAATAGAATTTTAAATTGAATAAAAAATGAATGAATACTATATTTAATCCTTGGAACTCCGAATCATTTTTACCACGAGCTACCCGCTTTTCCAGAAATATTAAAAATTGTGTGACTGCATAACTATGAAAAATTTAAAATCTCCTTTTGCCATTAACACTAGAACTACCGGCGTTAAATCTATCATATTTCAATATATTAAATAAGTACTTTGAAAAAGAAGGAATCGAGTAGCAGAAAGGATGATTAATTCAGTGATTTATGTCTTTTGTGATAGTCGCAGAATTTTTGTTCTATGGCTCTTCCATGAACTTGGAAAATTTTTGGAAAAAATTGTGTACCAGTCATTTTGACTGGTTTGGTAGTTCTAGTGTTAAAAAGGAAGGGTATAGATTTACAAATTGTTTTACAACTTAAAAAACTATAAAAATACACTAGATTCACCTCACACCAGAGTTCTCAGCTCCTATTACAATGTCGCCGCTGTGGCGACAACGGAGTGTAAAGGGTTAACATCAGAGACCATAAATTTCCGTTTCAGGGTACAGTAGAAAAATTATTCCGGTAAAATCGAGCAAGAAAGGAAAACTTCTGACGAAATCTTCCACCGAATGCTCACATCCTTCACAATGCCGATTCCTCTGTCGGTGTTATTCCAGGAAATAAGGTAATTTATTTTATTTACACAATAGTAAATTGCCGACAATTTATGGCAGCATCGTTAGCATAGACACGGTAACTCAAGTCGTCCCTGCAGCCACTTTTGCCTCGCAACGAAACGCCAGACATTGCACGACTCTACGGTAATCCTTACCAAAAGGGCTAAAGATTCAAATGAAATTCTACTACCGGTTAAGATGTTCTATTAAATTGCTTTAAAATCCTTCGAATTCGTACAATTTTCCGGGGAACGCGAGCCCTCTCTGTAATTACCAGCATGCTCGAAATTAAACACGAGAACGATCCTAATTGCTGTGAGAAAGAAAGGGAGCAATCTGACGGTACTGCCGTCAAAATGACTTGTTTTTGCTCTACACAGGACGTACATGCTAGACTCGAAATAGAGACGCTTTTTTCCATTCCAACATACCACGTATTTAATTTTTAAAAAGATATCTTTTTGAGAGGAATAATTTGAAAAATTCCTAACATACATTTAACCAACAAAGATTCCCGGAATATTTAAAATCGTCAGTTTGTCAAAAAAGAAAAAACTAATTTAGAACGCGAATAAATAATGATAAAAAACTCTTTGAAAATACCTCCATAAATCCTGTCAGATATTACAAGCAATTTTTCAATTGCTTCAAAGAGATTTCAATTTTTCAAAGAAGAGAAAATCTAAATAAAAATATTTATACGACAATACTGATTTATCCTTGGGGAATAAATCAGAATTTTTCCGCCATATAACCGATTACAGTACACCATCTATATCCTTTCTTCTTTTCCTCTGAATTTCTTTTCCGTTCCGCGTTTGTTCTATGACGCGGCAGAAAAGGAAAATAAGGCAATGTGCCGAAACCTTAACTTCATTATAGCGGCATGCTTTAATTTCAACGCTTCGCGTCACGGCTGAGGAGAGAGAAAAGTGGATGAAAACCCGAAAAGAAAGACGAAAATACGAGGACCGCGGTAACGAGTATTGTTGCGTGCAAGGTAGCCCGGTTTCCGCTAAGGAAAAAGAGAGAGGAGAAATTCATGCTGCCAACTCGGCCTCACGGGTTTCATTGTTCCGTGCTGTGTACTTTTGTCTGCGAAATGCGCGTCTTTAAATAAACGACGAACTGATGGACCAAGGACGGTGAAATTCTTCGTGAAAACTTCGTACCTCGAAACGCTTTAATTAGCATATTATTCTATTTAAAATACTTCCCATAAAATCACATTGAAACCTTCAAACGCCTTTATCAACATTATCAATTAGTAACTTGAATTAATAAACAAATTCTCCGGACTTTGATTTTTACATAAATCTTGTTTGACTATTTCTTACAAAACATTTTCCCAACGGACATAAAAAAGGGGGTAGTTTGAAAATACGAAAAATTAGAGCACAGTTTTACAACAATGTTCCACGAAAAACACCCTCGAGACCGGAATGAAAAAATGCAAAATTTGAAGGGAGTACAAGTGGAATTACTATTTGCAAAACTATATTACATATTATCTCTTACTCCCTAGAGTTATCCCGCTTCTTTTAAAATGAACTCATCCCTCTCTTCCATACAGCATCCCTTGAAGATCCTTTTCCTCGATCAGAAGATCACAGAATGCAATTTATATACTCCCCGTGATGTTAATCTTAAAGTACAAAGAACACGACACCACCTGATGGGTTCATTCTTTTACATTTTCCATACCGTCGACAGGAGAAGAGAAAGGGGTGAAAAGAGCAACGCCACAACCACCTAACATCAACAAGTCCAACAATACTTTCCGTTATTACGCGAAATGCGAAAAGAACTGGAGCATACGATGAAAAAGGGTGCAATTAAGTGCACCGAATATAAATCCTTCCACGACGTGTTATTTCTACTTGCATCTTTTATTCAACCCTTCCTCGGCGTTTTTAAGTGACGCGCCTCACGAAGAACCCTGTTCCTATGTTATTGTAATAAAAGCCAGAGTACGAATAATGCTACTAACGAAGTTAATTAAAAGGCAACAAACATCAGCCATCTACACCACGAAATAAAATCAAGATACACGAAGATCCATCCTCTGAAAGGATGCTTTTTAAAGATGCAACCATGTGCTCTCTGTGTAAAATATTAAGGAAAATTCTCTTATCTACGAGAACGCCATCGGGTAGCAGTGGGTAGACTAGTTTTCACGGATAACAGAAAATCTCCATCTTTGGGGAACCCCTTTTGCGTATGCATCGCATTAAATAAACGGTATGCGCCCCGCTTGAATACAGGTACTCGCACGTGTGAATGCACTTTTCATACGGTTTACATACGTAAACGTGAGAGGAGTATGGTAGACTGAGCAAAGAATAAAAGCACACAGTTACGGTTTTCTTTTGGAAATTATTTCTCTGTAAAAAGTGGGAAATTCTTTAAGGGGTTACTTTGCATAATTTCACGCACCGATGGTGAAAAGTGGAAAATGCCTGGGATAATCAAGAATACCGTGAGTTTATGATACAGTGTTCGTTAAATTGGATCGTTTTATGGGTATAGTATGCTTCTGTGTGATATTTACGGCGAAGAATTGAATGTTCTTTTCGCGCGCTTGCTTTTGCAGGACGTTCAGTGCGTTTACGAGGTAGCAACATTTAAAAGAACGATTTAGGTCTGGATGGTGCATATTTAAAGGCTCAAGCAAGGGCTGAAATTCATAATTAATGAAGAAGCGGAGTGATAGTCTGAAAGTTTCATGAGCCTTTCGCTGAATTTTCGCGAAAACGGGAAGGATGGCAATGAGTTAACGTTGGAAGTATGTCTTTTTCTTTGGATGAAAATATAAGAAATAGTAGGTAAATATAACTTAAACAAATATTCTACGTTGATCTCATAAAATACAGAATACCAAATCTATCATCTTTTCCATTTTTTGATCTTCCTTTTTTCAAAGGACGTATTTACTATATTAAAATATAATAAATAGATTTAACGCCAGTAGTATTTATTGCAGCTGCACCATTATTTTCAACCATATAATTTTTATACTTAAAATTGATACGCATTATTGAAAAGCGCGGAAAACTGGTCGACGTGAATCCAATTAGTTTTTCCTGAAAGCGATGCTAATTACAGATTTCAAAAACTCCAGTGGATTTTATCAAAATCGTATAAACGATAAAATTTTAAAAACAACAAGTTTTCATAAAAATCCGAGGAAATATACCTAGAAATTTGTATCTCATACAAACTGGTACTTAATCTCCGGAGAACAGTTTGATGTCAAAGGAATTCGCCCGGAAAATATGTCAAGTACAGACATTTTAAACCGCACTGAGATTCCATTAAACTATATAGCTAATTAAAATTTGCTGTTGGTCAAAAATTCGAGAAAACCCGTTCGGCAAAAAGATATCATACAGAGTTCTTAAAGTTAAGAGTTTTCTGATCTGACATCCGCAATTGTCCCAAAGATCGCATAAAGATATCAGAAAATCCTCTTATAAACCATCTGGGGGCATCTTAACACTAACAAGGAGAGGACCCCAACTGTCTGACTTCGATTTTAACGAGGCTTTGCAAGACGATAGCATATAGGTCCCTAATGATATGTGTAAAATATTAGCCGTAGTTATGCAGTAGTTTTAAAGATATAAGCGATTAAAGTTCATACCTCTTCATATACTATAAATGTAAATTGGGTTACAACAGCTGTGGTGGGGCAGTGGCAGTGGTTTAAAGCTCACGACCTCGAACGTCTTACGTTCAAGTCCCAATGACGGGTAATTTCTTTTTCTATTTTAATTTGATAAAATTGCACACAATGCAGGATAACAATTATCGTACACTTGCAATACATACATTGCTTGCATATATACACCACAGCTGTTGTAACCAGATTCACATTTATAGTATACAAACAGGTACGAACTTTAATCGCTTATATCTTTAAAACTACTGCATAACTACGGCTAATATTTTACACATATCATTAGGGACCTACATGCTATCATCTTGCAAAGCCTCGTTAAAATCGAAGTCGGACAGTTGGGGTCCTCTCCTTGTAAGCCTACCGACGTTATATCTACTAAAATGTAAATATACTCAATAAGGACCTTACACAAAGAGAAGTGGAGAGATAAAGAAGATAATTAATTGATTTATTTTGCTTTTGTAAGATAGAAGTGGAATATTTACTTCATGGCTACTCTATTAATTTAGATCATTTTTAGAAAGTATTTTGGTAGCGGTCTTTTGACCGCCTTGGTAGGTTTAGTGTTAAAGAGCTCATCGGAAAGATGTCAGAAAGATAACATATTTTAGAGGTCTAAAAGAGATCAATCTGAAGAGATCATAATGTTAAAATTTTCATAAAGAAAAAAAAAATGCTAATTACAGACTTTCAAAATCTCAACAAGTGGTAAATGAAACCTTTGATAAGTTTACAAGGGGACGTTAATTTTCTATGTAGCTTGAAGTCTACCAAATAAAAAGAACCGCTCACGAAAAATATATTTATATCTGAGCTTTGGGCGCTGGAAAACACGAGTCGTTCAGCTCGTTCGAAGTCACGTTCGACACGAGCATTATTTCGGCATGAAGTACTCAAAGTAAAAGTAGCACGTGCCCTCTCCCCCCGTGCTCTTGCTCGCAAATTATATGGGGGAATATTATTACACGTACGTGCATTTCAACGAGAGAAAGGGAAGAGAAAGGGTAAAGAATGAGTGGAAGAGGAAGAGGCTGGAGAACGGAGAATAGAATAAAAATAAAAGAAAAATCTACCACTCGCTGCTATTCAAAGTGCAGTGAAAAAAAATATTATACGCAACGACGTCGAACGAAAATGTTCGTTGTCTCTCCGAGCGTTTCGGAATCGCACGAATTTTTCACCTATCTACGAAATTTTACGCGATATTTCAAAAACGAGATCGACGTAACGTCGCACGAGTTCCCTTCCTGCTGAAGCCTGAAAAATGCAAAACGGGAACCGTCGCGAAATAATCGCGAATTTTTCAGCCGCCAGTTACTACGTGGCAGAACGAATTACTTCTACGACAAAGCGGTATGTGGTGGTAGTCGGGGTGAGCACAACTGATAAGACAAATGCGATACTCCCTCTTTCTCTTTTTCCCGATGTATCTCAGAAAATCCCTGTATATTCAATGCCACCGGTGTATGGTAGTTTCTCTCGTAGGTGAAACTCATGATTTCTATATGGCAGAGATTCTTAACATTTTTCTACCTGCGTATCCTTTTTCAGCGAATTTGACTAAAACCATAGACTTCTTTTGAAACTAAAAGTTATGTAACTAACATACATGTGTGCATATAAAATAAGCAATCTGCATTTTTCCAAGAGACTGTAAAAATAAATTTGCATTACTAATTTTCAAGTTAACATTTACTTGAAAATTTTTAATTACTAACTTTTAAGTTTAAGTTTTATTTATTTTTAATAGCACAAATAGATGCACTTTTGACAATGTGCATATTTTTTTACGGATTGCGATTATAGTGTCCTGGGAAAGGATAAGGGGTTATAGTTCCCACCATACTGGGTCAAATAATTGACTATAAAACAGTAATTTAAGCAACAAAAACCCAATGGAGGATACTTAAAATCTGGTGAGAACTATTTTATAATTTTATAGCTTTATTTTATAGTTCCCCACAGCGATCAAAAGGTTAAAACTCACCCCCCCTTTAACTCTTTCAGACACAAAGTTCTTTTTTTACTGTAATTTTCCAAAGTAAACTAAAAAATTTAATCCAACGTATATTAAAATAATGATAAAACTGGGATATGTTACAACCCGCTATAACAATGAGTGTTTCTTTCAAAATAATCAGCGCAAAGGTCATTGATTAGTATAAATAACGTATCCTATTGATATACCATCAATTTCGATGATTTCAAATACCAAGAAATCTCGCAAAATATTATTTCACTGCGAATAGAATCAAAGATTACAGAGGATGCACTGCGAGGGAAGAATAAATTTTCAAACAACGGCAGAATTCTATCAACCTACCCCTCGAGAATTCACCCCGGGTTAAGAACCGCTGGTATGCTGGACCAGTTCACGATACCATGTGTCTCGTGCGCGTTATATAATATAACCCGTTACACTCGCATAGAGACACCATGCTCCATGGAAGCTTGATACATACGTGCACGAATGAGAATATATTCGACAGACGTGGTGTGTGCTCTTTTACGTACATCCATGTGTGTATGCATCCACCTCTTTGTGTCTCAAATGAGTTCGTGCCGGAGCGTACGAGGAGCATTCTAATTACGCAAATAAATCATATCAAATAAACGTGCAAAAAATGCACTTGTGAGACCGGGAATTGAATAAAACTACGAGTCCTAATTATTGCGACAGTTTTAATTGAGAATCTTTATTTTCTTTCCTTTTTACGAGTTCTCGCAAATGGTTTAACGGAGAAGAATGAGAATAGTTGGAATTTTTTGAGGTCGTGATGTAAAGAATCAGTGACATTCATGTCAAGATGATTTGAAAGAATTATTATCGTTGTTCTGGTGAAGGAAAATTGTGGTTTTTTTAAATGATCTGGTTTTATTTTTATGATTTACAATGGATGAATATAGATTTTGGAATTAAAATTGAGACTGGTTTCGAATTTTTTACCGTGGAAATTTTCAGTGATTTTTAGGATTCTCGGGTAGTACGCTAACCAAATGTGCTATCTCCTTATTTGCTAAATTCGCGAATATACTGCATCTCGTTGGAGAACGTGACTTGGTTTCTCCTATGCAATCTTCTTTGCTCATAATTTTTATCATACGGACTACCTCCTCTTTGCTCTCTTAACAAATACAGAAGAAGTAAAAGAGAGAATTACATGTGCAAGTATAGACTTGACGTATACTTTACAGAATTTTCGAAATAACGTTGTAGATAAATTGTTACAAATGAAAATTATTCGGCATTGTCAAGCAATTTATTTTATTGCTCACTGATTGCTTTATCAATTCTATGAGCTCAATGGAAAGAAAAACTGCAGTATTCTGTTTGCCATTAAGTTCGAAAAAGTGTACTTTCTTTAACACTAGAAACACTAAGACAGTCAAAATGTATGGACCCCAATTTTTTAATAAAAACTCTCTGACAGGGGGACAGTAGATATCCACGCGTATTTTATAAAGTATAAATTATTATTTTGATCATACAATTTACTTCCTATAGTTACAATTTGTATACGACTTTTAATACTATAATTCCGCGAATATTACAATTACAGTCTTATTGTGCAAGCGAAAACGAAAGAAATTCATACTTAAGATTGTAAGCCTTCGCTTGAAATCATTAAATAATAAAATGTTTGAAGCTACGCCAATAAAAGAAATACTAATTAAGTATAATTACAACGAATGAAGGTATTCACTATTGTCAATGATGATAAAATTATGATCATACTCGGCTATCTCCATTTTATTCCATCTTGCTGGTATTTTGTGAACCATTGAAAGCCGGAGCCGATCGTTTCCAGTACATAACAAAAGGGGACTTAGAGTTTAATCGCGTTGCTTATAGCGTGTGAACTAATGCTCCGTGGAACTCGAATTAACGTCACGCGTTCGGCTCCCATAATCATAGTTCTTCGGCGAAGATTACCACGTAAACACGTTCTCCAGTGCGATAGTAACTTAATTATTCAGCCTAATTCGATTAATAGTAACGACTATGCCTCAACGAGCAACTGGAATTACTTCTTTCACGCTTACGCTCGGAGGCTCGACAATTTTCCAATTTAACTTTCTTTGCAAATAGTCTACATTTATTCTTCCAAAAAAACTGCTTCCTTGCAAAAGAAACAGATGACAATTGTTAAATAATTTCTACAATGATAATTTTTCAAGGATCATTGAATGGTAGATCTAATAACAGAAGGAGTAAGTAACAAATAATAACAGATGGATAAAACATCGTCAGTCGAAATGGTCTCCAGATTGTTTATCAGTATGAAAAATCATTATTCTAAAAAGTGAATAATAAAACTAATAGAAATAAATAATTACAGTAGCAACAAATATTAGTTATATTATCCAATTTTTAAGGTAATCCTTTTTCGTCAAATAGAATAATTCTAATCCTTCAAATACATTTTAGCACTAAAAGATACTCCATTTCCCTCTCTACAGCTGACTTTTATCTTTCCCGTAAACCTTAAATCCACAACTAACGTTTCGCATTTACAAATTAAACGTGCGAGTGACGTTGCATTTAACAAAGATTCATCAAACTCGTTTACAACTTTCCAACGAATTCGCACAGCTTTCATTTAACACGATACATTTCGATCTACACTCGAGCATTTAGTTTCTCAGCGAAGGAGCTTCGATTAATCCCAAGTCAGCGTGTTTCGATCGAAATCATCTCGGACCATTCGACGCTAATTAAACTCAGTCAAATATGCTGTAGGATCTAAGGGAAATACCTTCGAGTTATCTCGAGTCCTTGCTACCCAATTCAAACCCATCTGAGCCATTCAATACGAGTCAAAACCCAATCGAAACAATTACAAAGCGGGAAACTTTCACAATTGCAAATATTCCACGTGCTTTCTCCTACGTGGAATGCCATTCGATGTACTGATCGTGGCAAGAACGCGAATAGGAAATAATTAATTTCGATTGAAACTATTAATTCCTTGTATGCAACACCCTTAAGTACCCATGCGGAGAGGGACAAACATATCTATGTGCTCTATATTGTGAGATTCTATGAGATCCGAGACAATTGGTCCACGCGAGTAATGCAATCTGGACCAGTTAGAGCTTCATTGTTTCGCGAGTCGTGCTACTCCATTCGCGAAAACTCTGCGGAGTGTCGTACAAAACGGTGCCGTCGTGAATTCAAAGTTAAATTTGTTAATTTGCGAGATACGTGGGAATACCGTTTTCAAAGGATTTTAAAGCTAATCTCCATGTGTAAGTTGCTTACGAATTTCGAAGGATCGATTTTGTTGGTAGTTTGTATTAATTGTAAAGTCTTATCTATTCTACTGTTACAGATAGCTATACTTTAGAGTACAGTAATCTAGATACTGCACTGTAACGTGCTTTTGGATAATGTTAACGGTTTGGAAAAATATTCTTTATTTTTTGGCGCCACTGCAGTGACAGTCACAATATGTTCCGAAAAAATTCTGGAGGTATAACATATGTTCCCGCAATTGTGAAAATGGCTTAAGTCAAACAATTGAAAAATTCAGCATCTACAATGCGATGTAACTACTTTGAGGAAAGGTAAACATTTTAACAAAGTTAATAATTCCATAAAGTTATCGTTTTGCACAGGCCGAAACGTGGAATTGGAATTAAAAATCGAAAAATCTCACGATGAAGATTAAGGGATTTATACTACCGTCACAATTATTCTCAAATGTGACAGCGCAACCCTTTTAATTTGCTATCCATATCTTATAAAATATAATATTAAAACACAATTTTCTTCATTTCACTTTCTCCGTCTCCATCGCATTTTTCAAGTCTTGAGTTCAGTTTAGTAAGAATTCTTCTGTCTTCAAGACTAAAACTACCAATGTTTTATCTACCGAAATTTAGATATACTTAATAACGACTTAAAAAAAAAAGAAAAATGAAATGGTGAAAAAGATGATTAATTAGCTAATTTGGATCTTACATGATATATTGTAAATTAATCATTTGCTTCATGGCTACTTTGTTAATGTAAATAATTTTTAGAACAAATTTGACACCGATCTTTTGAACGACTTGGTAGGTACAGTCTAAAAACACAATAATATCACGGTCTTCAGCCATGTACATTAACTGTTCAATATTATACGTTAATTCCCTCAAACAATCACATTCGATAGCGACGAATCTCTCTTAAGTTCGTGATAAAACTTAACTGTTCCCGGTGTATTCTACAGTGATTCACGAAACTCCTAGGAGCGAGTACGGAAACGAGCATGGGACAATCGTCTTTTCGATGCAACAAAAGCGAGATGAGACAGGATTGCATTGCTCGGTACGAGCCACGCAATAGCAGTTGTAGAACCGCGAAGCTCCGTAGAATTCGAACTAATACCATTCACCATGCTCGTCTAATATCCAGCAGGAAGATACAACTACTAACCGACCTACCATGTCCGTCTTATCACCCTCTATTTCCACGAATGTAATATCCCTTTAACGAGAAAATCGCCAATTCTATCTGATACTTTCATTTTTCTTTGCCTTTCGACAACCTCTGGAGACTTTATTTAAAATCCTTTTTGGGATAAAAGCTAATAACGGGATATAAAGTTTCCCGAAATTAAAAGAGTCTCGTTGTAATTGTAAAAAGAAAGCGATAATAATGAAAACGTATGTTGGGAAATGTCGAGATTACAGATACGATTTGTAACGGGCGCCGAAATCTCTCGAATGTCTGAGATATTATATGCTGAAAGAATAAAAGGATCATATTTTGCTGATTTCTTTACCGCGTATCCACTGTCCTCGGGGGAATAGACATTTTTATTCATTCCAGGAAAAAAATGGAAACCTCACCCTCGAGAGTTCGCCGTCCCTGAAGAAGCGATGATAAATACTACCATTACTCTCTTGGAATACGCGCTGCAAGATATTCTCCCAGGTACTCTTGCCAGACGAAGAAAAACAAAAACATTTACGAATCGTTCACTTTGTTTTTTCTTTATCCGTGAAAATCTTCCGGTGTTTGTTTATATTCTGTGGTCCGTTAACGAAGAAGGTTTGAGAAATTGTATAAAATCAGAATTGTGGTAAGTATAAATAATTATTTTTAACAGTGGAACTATCGAGCTAGTCAAAATGACTGTTCCCAAATGTTTTTCAAAAATTCTCTAAGTTTATAGCAAGGTCACCGATTGGATATTCTACTTCAATTTCATTGACCTCTTCCCTTATGAATTAATTTGCAAAAACTTGGAAAAATTTCTTATAGTCTTAAAGCATTACAACAAAGTATCTATATAAATAATATTATCCGAAATTAACTCGGTCAAAAAAAATATTTCTATGAGAAAAAAATATTAGTATAATATTTAGAGTCTCGGGTTAATATTTTTAGTGCAAAATAATTGTCACAAGTACATTCTGAATAAAGAGGGAATCGGTTAAACACAAACTACCGAATCAATTTTCTTTTCCACCCCCTGACTTTGTTCTTCTCAAAGATTTTATTTCCTATATTGCAACATGGTAGATTTAACACCGTTAGTTCTAGTTCTAACTATATTTCTAAGAAAATTCTATTTAAAAATGTGAGTTTACATAGTAAGAAAATACCAAAGTCTATCTCCTCTTGCAATTTTCCTTAAAACTCTCTACCGTATATTCGCTGCCAAGTCTCGTAAAACGAGATAATGTTAAACTTAAATCAATGTCTCTGGTTTTTCGACCGTACGGCAAATGTTTGCGTGCGATTCTACTAAAAATTGCACGAATTATTTCGTATGGAACACGAACCTCGATAAAAGTTGCTTCTCGCACCATGGCACGTCCATTTCCGTAGAATTTTTCTCCCCGAGACTTTTCGGCAAAAGGATTTCGCTGGGGATACGGAAAAATTTCGGAACACGTACGGGAAAAGTGGCCATTCGAGCACACGGCAACCACTCTGCTCGTTTGAATTCGATGTAACAGGAACGATATCGATATAGTAGGGACTTTAGGTGCCAACTAGCTTTCCAAATTAGCATTTAAACGGATCCGAATTGTTCCTGGCTACCCGTTGTTCATAGAACTATGTTTTCACGGATTATAGGCTGACACGAGCTGTGCTGTTTCTCTCGAATTTAATGGAAATCCCCATCGACGACGCGGAGAAGCGAATATTCTAACTATTACTACGATGAAACATCGAAATTTCAAACAAACGAATTCATATGCACGATACAATTTACTAGATACTCTTCAGCAATTAAAAATTCCTTCTTAACCCTTAGAAAACGAATGTCGCTATATTCACGGCATTATAAATATTCTAAAAAAATCGAATGTTGCCATACAGGCGGCATGACGTAAGATAGAAAAAGGTCGAGAAGAAGGCATGAAACACGTAATTATTGCGATACTTACACTAAAGAAAACTTGCTATCCACATAGAGGGCTGTTGGGAGAAGTCCACACCCCCAAAAAATATATGTAATTTTGTACAAATAAATTGTAAATTTATAAAAAATAAATTTATAAATATATACAGATCTATACATTACATAAATATAGTCCGACAATTGCAATATGGCTAGGCAGCGGCGTAACTTCTCATTTTCAAACACCTATTCCCGCCATTTCGTTTTTGGAGTTCCCAAGTCCAGTCTTTTAAAGTCAACACTTCATAATGTCGTTTACTTTGGGAGACTCGGTTTGAGAATTCCAAAAATGAAATGGCAGGAATTCGCGATTGAGAACGACAGAACCGTTAATTACCTAGCCATCTTTCACTTGTCGCACTATACATCTATTCGTTTACTTCAACTCCCCTTATTTTTCTGTAATTTTCTCTCCAGTATCCTTTTGTATGGGCGTATCTGTTCATATACTACCTATTGTATCTGAAAATTTCCATAAATTCCTATAAAGCAATATTAATTATGAACTTTTTCTCGCTCTGGAAATAAAGCAATTAATTTCTTAAAACTTCATCGATCCATTGATCATTATTCTAGAAAAATATGCCCGTTAATTAAGGAGTAATAAACGTCAACGGTGAAAACATTTATCCTTACTTCTTTCCCTCGTTTAAAGACCCGTTTACATGGTCGGTTCGAATTTCTAGCTAAAAATGAAGAGAGAAGTGAAGAATAAATTTTGAAATATTCTCATTCAGACGTCGTTTGTTTCGCGACGAAAACGTTTCACGGTTCCCGTATGAAATTCCACGTCGACAAAAATTTCGAGGACAATTTTTAATACGATTTACAGACGGAAAACCAAATGGACGAATAAGCTTGAAATATACGCTCTGTCTAGAATAAAAAAAATGCACAAGCACACACAATAGAGAAAGAACGAATATCGTATCGTTTTTCCAGCATTGCTGGAACGCACATTTTTATTGGCAACGTGGAATTATTCACTCGTAATAGTTTCTACAGATTCTTCGGGTGAATGTTGACACGCAATGGTTTTTTTTATCTTCGTCGCTTCTGTCAATCTATAAATTTCAAGTCAGCGAGTAGCAGCGAGGTAATTTTATTTGACGGATGTCTTTCATGTCAAAAGCTAAAAAATCACTTGCCCCGTAGGTATTGGAGAGGAATTAATTCAATATCCAAGTATCGTTTCATTCGGGTGAAACTTTCATTTTGTAACCCGTTACAGAATTGATGCTTCATTTAATTGCACCTGTGAACTACTCGATACCATCAGAGTGGTATCGATACCGAGAGTGATTACCGGTGTCATTTTATTTGAGTGAAACGATATTCACAAAAATTCGTATTTCATGACAAGTATTTGTAAGGGTACTCGTTGCAATTGTTTGTTCTGCAATGTTATAGAAGTGATGGTGTAAGTATATATAATGATTTCAATACCCTTGACATTCTAACAGTTATCGAAGAGAAATTGAATCATTCCACCAAGAAATTATTATTTTCTTGCTATTTCACTCTTTGAAGCATGGGAATTTAAAAAATAAAATTACCAATGTTGCAACGAGTAAAGTTGCTTTATTTTTAGTCCTAAAGTTATATAATAATATCAATTTTCGAGGTGGGACAAAAACGTCCCACCATGCATCTTCACGTGTCAAAAAGGTGGGACACTTTTCACTCCACCGTGCTTCAAAGAGTTAAATCCTAAAATACTTTCAGAAATCGTTTTTCCTATCAAACATTTTTACTTGCTCCAAATCGCACAATGCTGTATCGTTTTTTGCATACCGTATAACTTATAAGCAGAAAGACAATTATTATAGAAGAAAATAGTAGAAAAAGGAAGGTACTTTTTAATATTTCTATCCAATTGACACATTTCTTCGTCTACCTGCGAGAAAGTCCAGCGTCGTGAAAGGAATAGGCGAAAGATCGCGAAGGAAAGAATTTCCTCGTTGGCGTGCCAAATCCCGTAAATTTTGGAAGCTATTAAGTTTATCGGCTCGAGTAAGAAGCTTCTAACTTTTATAAATGGCGTACCCACCGGTCGAGCATCGGTGGCTCCGGTGCAATTTACGAAAAAAGCTCGTCCCTCATTTCACTTAATTCCCCCGCCACGTGGCGAACGGCCGAGCTGGAGAAAGAGGACCAACGAAAGCTCGACGAGGCGCCGCCGATCGATATATCGTAATAGAAAACGATTCATTCGTCTCATCGCCGTCCTCATCTATCTAGGATAGCCGGCCACTTTTCTATCCACTCTCGAAAGATATTGAAATCTTACGAACAATGCCGGAAGCCTCCCGAGCGCCGGGCTCTTTTCGCGAATCCCGATCGTTAACCTCGATCGAGAGGCCAAATCGGAATTTCCATGCCCTCGAGAAATTTTATCGAGCGAAAATTTCGACGTTTTTACTTACCGATACCGGAAAATGTTTGCAACATTTAGCAATTTGGAAATGCAACACTGAGATATCCAATATCGCGTTGTATAAATACGCGATTGTATAAATGTAGGAATGCAGATGAAATGAGTGAGTGAGAGAGTGAGTGAGAAGTGAATGAATGACAGAGAGAACGAGATGATGACGTGTGAAATAAAAGACGGCGAAAGAAGGCGAGTGACGATAGAGAAGAACGAAAAGACAGTAGTGAAGACCGAGAGTAAAAGAACGGACGCGAAAGAGAAAAGCCAGACTGCTATTGTTTATTTTTTATTAGTTCTAAGTGTTTGTTATAGTTATTGTTAATGTTATGTATTTTTAATAAACGTTAGTTAGTAGAAGAAGACTGTTGGCACCATCTCAAAAAATAAGTAATCCCACATAAATAATGTGTACAGGGTCCGTCAGCAAAATCCGGACAAAATTAAGAGTTCATTCAAACATTTGTTTAGTTAGAAATTAGTTGTATTGATGAAAAAAAAATGTGTAAATTAATTAAGGGATCCTTATTAAGTTTTATCATTCAGTATAGCCTCCTTCCGCTGCGATCACTTCTTGGATTCTTGATCTGAAGCGCGAACATGCTCTTTTCACCTGATCCTTGTCCAAATTCGCGAATGCTGCCTCCATAGCGACCTGAAGGGATGCCAGGATGGGGTGCCTGGATTTATTAGATACCCTTTCAATAACGCTCCAAACATAATAACTTAGAAGCTTCAAATCTTGTCAATTGGGAGGCCAGAAGTCTTTGGACCGAAATATTTCGACGTTATCGGAAAACCAGTTTTGCATTAAATGACCCGAATGAGCTTGAGCGTCAACCTATTGTAAAATGTGGGTTCTCTCGGATGCTACATTTTCCATATTTGGCTTCACTAACGAAATTATGATCCGGAGGTACAGTTTATTGTTAATACTGAGCTCTTTCGTCGGCAGCCGCTATGCTTACAGACTTTTCTTTGGAATAAATTCGCCTTGACCGATTAACAGATCTTTCAACGAACTTCTCTACAGCCGCATATCTTCGTACAATATCATAAACAGTAGAATTCGGGTATCTAAAGAATCGAATAATTTCAATAGCTGAACGCTCCGCGCGAAGCGCTTCAGTTATTGCTGCTTTGTGAATATATTCCGAACACTATCTAATCAAATCTGCCATTTAGATGTTACATACGTATTGTATATACAAATGCCTTGCTTGAAAAGAAAGAAACATTTACTGCTGACATTACATGTAGCGGGAAATTAAAATATAATTTTTTCCGGATTTTGCTAACGGACCCTGTATATACTGAAAAACGAAGTAGCAGTAAATCAACTGCGAAATGACGAAGGAAAAATTTATTGAATGACATTACTGTGACGTACTCTCAGACGATACGACATGTGAAGGTGAAAATATTTTATACAGAGACTTCAACAGACTCCGCAGGAATCAGCACCGTAAAGTTTCTCAGTTAAGCTCGCAACGGATGAAATCAAAGTAGAACGGGGCTTCGTCAGTCTCTTGGTTCTTCGACTTTTAATCCGAAAGCCTGATTTCTTGTGAACTCTCAGAGGTGTTACTGAGTGAGTGGAAATAGGACTCGATTCTATGGAATGCCTAACGGGCAGACTTGCGAATCTCACTGCGACACGATTGGCTCGATCCACTTCGTCGCCGGTGGGAAGAAAATAGTGACCCCGATATTTTCTCAATATACCATAATCTACGCCTCTCTTCAAAGCTGCCTTCACCTACAATAACGTCGTGATTTTGCACATCGGATTTTACTTCTACCTCGATTTTCCCCACGATAGAAACATAGTCAATTTCGGATCACTCTCTGAGCGCGGAGCGATATTGAAGTCGTTAGCAATTTTTAATACTCTTGTATTATTCCAATAACCCCTGATAGATTATCTGCACAGGTATCTGGACTTGAATATTTTACCGCAGAAAAATTAAGAGAGTGATTTCATTCATTACTGAAACGAACTTAAAAATTGCACATCAAAGTGAGGTTTTGCAATTTAAAAGCTTTATAAAAAGATACGTTATTGATGGATTAATCTAAAAGAATGTTTGTAATGCTACATGATTCAAGAATTTTAGTTCCTTAAATATTTGAGTTCAATAGTTAGTGAGACTGAATAGCGAACACTCCATGAAAGCCTTTAACCCTTTGCAATTTCTAGCTACACTCGACATAGATCTTCACTTCATCTTATTTTCTAACGATTTGATATCGATTTTCCAATTGCATAATGATTTTATATCACATAAATATCCGTCAGAACCTACAGTTATTGCCGTCATTAAAAAAAATAATAGCCAACGAAAATATTGGGAAATTAATTTCGTTTAGCTCACTACGAAATTAATAGATTTCAGAATCACAGAAATACGAAATTCAGAGTTATAGAATTACGAAATTCAGACCGCAAAGGGTTAAAGATTGGTTACAGCAGTGTTAATTGATAAAGTGCTTACTTGTCGTTTGACACGGCTGTCTGCCATATTAGAAGTATAACCGATGTAACCTATGATCTTGTTACATGGAGATCCTTTCATTTCACGAAGATCTTGTATAGCGGAAACGATCAGGGCAGCAATTTTCATCGGCTTCAACTTTTGAGACCTTTTTTTCACGGAGTTCTTTTCAATCCTTCTCTTCTTTCGTGCCATTTCGCCCGGGTTAGTCGATCTACAGTTCTCCAAAAAGACCTCTTCCTATCAAGAATCGTTTCAATCCCAAGAACGTATAAACAACGCTGATATTTCTAGTAAATTTACGTGTATCAATTGGATTTTGTAATAATGTAAGACACAGAAAATTTATTCATCGGAAGCTGCCAAAAGAGTTGTTTACGAAAACATTCGACTGTTTATTCGTCGCTTCATCAAAGCCGGCACTGTTTTTAAGACTATATTCACGTACTACATTTTTATTTGGCACAAACTCACGAAATAATCGATTCTCTTAATATTGACAGAATAACGAGTAAATTGTAAAGTGAACAACGCAGCTTTCCGCAAGCAAAACGAGGATAAACTTTGAATTAATGCGAGAAACTTCGTTCGAAGAAGCTCTGCGGTTAATCGAAAACCTTTCGACTTCAATGAAACTCTCCATTCGATAATAACTTCACGAAGACGAATTAACAATTAATAATACCACAATTTGTACGTGACTGTCAGTAGTGATTTGTCGGAGAAATCCGCGGAAAACTCCAATCTCCAATTAATGGGGAATTGTCGGACTTTCTATCGCCGTTTACAATGACAACGCGTGCACTGCTATTTTCCCGCCAATCGATGCGACTAAAGCAGCAGCGGCAAACTTTGAGTTTTCCGTAATCGACTTTTCGAACGCTCGAGGCGATTAAAGGGAACCAATCGGAATTATAAAATACACCAACTGATTTTACATCGATGCTTAGGAAAGTCTTCAGAACTATGGTGAATAGGAAGGTAAAAAGCAGGAATTGTAATCATTAGACCAAGTTTAAATCATTCTCCGTCAGTTCTAGAAAATTTTTCTTACGTGATACGTAAATCATAGATTCGGTAGTTCGAAAACAGTTATGTTAAATATAACACAGAGATTATGAATAATTCTTAGCTATTATACAGGGTGTCTCAGCTAATTTTGACATCTTGAATATTTCGGTATTGAGGGATAATTGTTCAGTTAGCTATCCAAAACCACTTTTAAATTCGAAACTCAGACTATCACTGTATATAAATTATAAATGAATATTAGCATAATCATATTTCAAGAGTTGTATTTCAGTTTTTCAACTTTAACCATGAATAGCTACGGCGATAAATTAAATAATCTGGTGTCATTAGTTTTTCCGTAGGTGGAAGCATCAAAGACATATGAAGGTCAACTTTGTTTTTTTAAATGGAATGAGGTACTTTTTTATGCATCAAGCGATGCAGCTAGATATTCTTTATAAAAAAGTACTGACCTATGTATGCCGAAAAGCTAATAATTAAGGAGATATTTCAATATAAATAATCTAAATACAAAGGCATCATTCCTGCCGCATTAGGACGTGAGGAAGCATTGCAGATGAGTCGAAAAAACACAAGAGGAAAAAGTCGTTTAAATGAATGATCTATCGTTCGCAAATATTGCAAATCGGATTAAATGATATTTGATTCCAGTAAGCGGAGGTCTAACAGATTGTTCGCATTAATTTGGCGGACTTTACGCGTGTAAATCCGAGAGAAAAAGCGCCTACCGGAGAGTTAAAATTAATTGCATCGATTACCAAAGCAAAGCTTTCTTACGTTTCTACGGCGAGTATAAAATATGGCCCGTCAAACTTGCGAAAGCGAGCGTAATGCTGCTCTTCGATAAGAAATACCTTCGTGCATTCGGGGTAAAGGCCAAACATTTAAATCGATAGTGCTGGAGACCCGTCTTTGCTCGATTTTCCGTGTGCAAATTTACGCGCCGTAACTGCACAGTTACTTCGCGAAATTGTTCGTTTATTGCACACGCTAAATGTTTCTGCAAAATTCATTAACCCCTCGTGGTATCCCTTTATCGCGCGACAAATTTTCCTACCGAATTAATTTCACATTAGGAGTTAACGATGATTCTATACGTTACATCCAATTATCGTTTGGAATTCCTAATCGACGGAGTCTGTCGCTAAACGGGAATTTTTCGCAAGGAATTACACCTGAAACTGTTTAGATTCAATATCAATAAAAACCAAATGTGGGTTGGCACACTAATTCCTATGCAATAATAATTTAAATTTAACTTGGAACGAATCAATGCGAAACATGCGAAATTATCAAGAATTTGATAACACTTCGTAATTCTAAATGCTCGTTTCATGAAACATATGGACCGTTTAATTTGAAAGTGGTGTAAGTCCATTTTCTCTTGTTTCGAGATATTTAAAGGTTAGTATATCTGTCAATTTAAAAATATTGGTTAATTATGACGAATCTGACAATGTTTCTATCAATTTATCAATATCTAATTTGATTATACAAATTTCTTTTAGGCGAATTTAACTAAAATTATGTATATTTACAGGCTGCAATTGGACTTACACCACTTTCAAAATAAACGGTCCATATCTCACATAGAAATCCCCTAAAAATCGCTACACGATTAACCCTTCAAGATCAAAATTAAATTTGTTCAACAAGAAAAATAAATCATTTATGTCATTACATTATAACACCATAAAATTAACATTAACAGATCCATAACTATATACTTTTCGTGCAACAGAAAGAGAGTGGTGGTTCACAGAAACACCTGTGGCAAATTCTTTGAAATGTGATTTTATAGCAAAGTCATTAAAAAAGCAAAAGAGTTCAAAGATACAAATCATTTCACGTCAATCTGACACATCGGAAAATAAGCTGTCCAGGACATTATTATTTCAACATTAAAGCACAATTCCCTCAATATTCAGTCTTATTTCAATCCAAATCGGCTCGACTTCACCCCATAAATCTTAACGATCTCATCCGATCGGTGATTTCCGACCCCAAAAGCACTTCCAGTAAACTGTATACAGCCGAGGTTATTATGTCGTATTCGACTATGTCTATAGATATATGCGTCTCCATAAATTCGCAAAACGAGCTTGTACTTTTCTCTGCAGTTTACACGGCTGCGAGCTTTATCGACGTATTCTGGTGCTCTGCCACCTGCCAAGCCTCCCTCTCTCTTTTCCACGATCAGTCAACTTTACGATAGGCATTACTTTCTTGCCTCGACGAGAAAGAGAGAGGTAGAGAAAAAAAGGAAGTTCCTGAATAATACATTATGGCACGCGGATGCACTCGACAGAGGGGTATCGGCCTTACGAAGCTGTAATCGCTTTCTTACGGCACCCCCGTGCTGCGATAACGGCATCGCCGCCTCCAAATTAGTCCCTGTCGGGAATTCGCGGTTATTCGAAGATTTCTAGGAACATTCTTGTGATAATGGGGTGTCCAGATACTGCGGAAAAAAGCGCGAGAATAATGACATGTACTCTTTTGGCTATAACAGATTTAATGCTGTGGGAGTAACAGGTGAAAGACGAAGATGACAATAAGTTTAGTCACATTTGTTCTGATTTTTAAAATATATTCACTAAATTGCTAATGTAATCAATGTTATAGTTTGAGTTTAATTACTACGAGAGGCAAACTTTATTTGTTAATAAACGGTTTTATTAATTTTTAAAATTTCAGTGTATACCTTAGTTTGATTAATTTTCCTAGTTTCACTAAATTCATTCTGGATTAGAAAAATACTTTTTCTTTAAGATTAAAGCGACCAAAACAGTCAAAATCACTGGTCTACAATTTTTTATAAAAGATTTCTTTTCATCCTAATTGTTTCGAAAAATTCCTAAAGCTGGTATGGGTGACATGGTGTAAATATTCCACCATAATTTGTTATCAAAATATAATATGATTGAAGCTATGATATATGAAATTATAATTATAAAATAATCACCCGTAAATGATGAAAATTTGTACTCCGGCTCACCTGTTTAACTCAATACTCATCAGAGTTCTCACCTGCGAAAAAGTTGCTGCTATTTTGCATTTAGTCTTTAATTGCCTTGGTAGTTTTGACTCAAAGGAGCAGCTTTAGGTTGGTACCGAATCGTTCAGGCTATGATGTTCGTAAATATCATAGAAGAGGACTTTCCCAGAGATGAAGGATATTTAAACCCAACCCCACTAATTAACAGTCGAAGCTATTAATTCTACACCAAAAATTCTAATATTTCGTCCTTATATAGAAGGAGAACATCTTCAATAATTTAAATAAAAATTAGAATCATGTTTGGAATAACAGAGAGGAAATTTCAGCTATACAGTTTTATGACAAGTAGTTTAGGCATTTTCCGTGGGTAGAGATTGATGTAGCAGTAATTGCAGAAGTTAGATAATGTCTATTGCCTCCAAGAACATCATAAGAACTGCAAAGTGTCGGAAGAAAATAGAATAATTCTCAGGAAGGAACTGCACAGAAGACTTTCTTCATTGTAGAGCCATCCAACGTTCCGAGTAGTGATAACAGTAGTTTTACATTTCTTTTGAAACTGTTGAAAAATAAAACTCAAGTTCCACTCCATAATATACACTCAACTCTTTTTTACACGGTCTTTTTTTAATCGATTTTGAAATAACATGGTTCACCAATAAGAACAAGTACACAATTTCTTCCACGAATTTTTTGTTCTACCACGAAAACCAAACAAATTTTTTTTAAGTTCAAATTTTGACACTGACTTGCAGAGACTTATGTATATAGCAGCAAAATACAATTGGAGGAATACCGTGATCACAAGTCGATCGGTTTACGCCCACACATGTGTTAGTGACAGTTGTGTTAGACATATTTGACATACATCTATTAACACTAGATTTACGTATGTCGATATACCTATTCTTCTGAAGTGAGCCAATTTGAATCATACAAGAAAATTGAAATTTTTTGCAAAGAAAATAGTTCCAAATCAATTGAAAT
Source organism: Cerceris rybyensis (assembly GCA_910591515.1). Lineage (NCBI taxonomy): Eukaryota > Metazoa > Arthropoda > Insecta > Hymenoptera > Crabronidae > Cerceris > Cerceris rybyensis. Next base: position 5,428,212 of record OU342794.1, read on the forward strand.
GAAAGATTTATTATTAAAAAATTAACCAACCAATATATTATATATGTAGTAATCAAATTTTGAATGAGCCAAATTGGCTCCGTAAATCCAGTGTTAATGTTAGCACTTTTATTCCAGTCCGTCATAAACGTTCACGCTTGTTATCAACTAGCAATGAATAGTTACGAAATTGATTTCTATTTCCATTTCAATTAAAATTTCTATATGATGTACGTATGGACTGAATCTTTACTGTACACAAATTTTCATTTTTTTCTGTAATAAAAATGAATTCTTTTTTTTAAAATACTTAGAGTCTCTTCATCACACACAATTTTTTAAAATTGTAGAACATATCCCCAAATGTGCCATATGTTGCATGTATTCTTTTACTCCATTTTTTTGCACGGTTTCCTAAGGAACGTATCTACCGTGTAAAAAAAGAGTTGGGTGTATAAACCACTTGCCCGTTTGTATTATAGAATCGTAGTAAAAGCTGTTCTCTGATTATTCCCAGTATCCTAAAGCAAACGAGATCAGTAAAAAGCGTAGAACAACCACGAGAAAAATTGAAAGCAATATCTACAGCTTGATTAAACAAGAGTCCGTTGAATATTACAAATTTTCCTGAAAAAGAGGGCTGGCTTTAAAATACATTACACGACCAGATGCATTTAACAGGAACATCGATCCTGAATGTAGCCGGTTTCTTGCAGAGCTCTTTTTCTCGCCGGAATCGCGGAAGCACGAAACTGCAAATTGATCCCCGTAAAACGCAGTGCACCTGCGATAGGGGAGTACATTATTACGGTGATCGAGCGTCGGGCTCTTATCGCGGTTCAAGTGAAAAAGAAAAACACGGGAGACCCAACAGCGAAATACACTCGCGAACCGTAATCATTGCGACTGATAAACTCGACATTGCTAATAAACGCGGATAGCCAGCCGGTTACAATGTGAAATTAACACACAACCCCTTAAAAACTTCCTATCTGAAAACGACACGCGACCACTTAATTTACATGAGACCCCCTTTAGAAATTCAAAGATCCCTGAAACATAGAAAAATTCGAACGATACGTGCTCGCGTGAAACACGAAGAAAAGTCAAACTTTAAAACCTGCCGAAATCTCGATGAAACGAATCGACTCAATTTGTCGACGCGTCTACCTTCCATCCGGCCACGAGGAGTGGAATAAAATTAAAAGATATTTCGAGAGCCGAGTGGCAATTACCTTCGAAGGACGTCCCGTTTCGCACGGACGGATTCTAGATCCGATTCTATCCACTTCGCGAATTCTTGTAGATCTTATCTTCCAATTTATCTCAACAGATAGATCCGGTGGAGAAGATCGGAGGGAAACCGGAGATGGACAGGGAAATAAAAGACCGTCGGCCGAAAATGAAAGGTAGGAAAAATCTCAGAGAGAATTTCTACGAATCTCCTTTCAATGGTGAAAGCTTCTTTTTTTACCATGGTGAAAAGTGGCGGGAAGAAAATTACGTTGATATCCTTTGGTTTTCCTGATCGTGCGAGAAACTCGATAAAAGCTTGGTAAGGGTAAGAGTTACGAGAACGATACTACGATAAGTATAATTTTAAATAATGTAAATCTCTGTGATTATTCTTGGCTGTAATAAAAGGTTGGATAAATTGTAATAACTGGTACAACGTATTATATATGTATGTAGCGATTGCAACATGAGGTCTTTCTTTTGAAAAACGTAGATCGCTACCATGCAAATTATTACAATCGTGGAGAAAGATAATTTCGTTGGTAAATATATGAAGTTTTGATACGTGAAATCACGTACCGGCACGTAAGCTAGACGTACGTTTTCATTCCGTTCTAAAGAGTTTAATTACTAATGCCCCACGGCTTTATTCTTAGCCTTCTTCCTACTCTGCATTAAAAGGATTTATGAGAATTCCAGTGGCGCGTTTGCATGCAATTTTTCATAACGTGGTGTCCCTTTTTAAGTTTTCGCGGTGAAGGTATACGGATGACGTTTCGTAATCCCATTTCAAGTAGGAAACAAACGATTGCTCGTATGTCATGTCCATTATTGATTCGTGTTTCTCGTAGAGACGAGCAATTACCATGGTTGTCAAATGACAAACAACGTTTCACACATTTGGAAACGAAGCTCTTTACGTGGGATAATTTGATTGCCATCACCGATCATATTTTCTCGCTGTAAGAGCAATTTCTGCATATATGACGTATAATTATTTACACGAGTATTTTGTTGACAATGAATAATTACAGAGAAAATTGTCAAAGTTGCAGAACTTCGATTGTTCTTCAAACTGTAAAGCTTGAAATCCTCATTGAAATGTTACGCGGTAAATTTTAATTACATAGAACATTTTGAAATTTATATTACACAATAATTTCATTCAATTTAATCTCCGAGATCACTCGAGATCCTCGTGAGTTTAAATTTCGCGAGATTTGTATTGAAAAATGTCAGTCAACTTTAATTCCGTAATGGAAGAAGATGAGTGAAATGAAAATCGAACGAAAGCCACAACACACGTCCGCATCAAATGAAAGAAATACTTTACTTTGCCCGAAAAATCCTACAAAAAGGATAAAAGAAATTCAATAAAAAGCACTGGACATCGTTCCAAGATAAAACTTCCACTAAAACGAGAAAAATCTCAAGATCAGCTTTCTCAACTACCCTGAAACATTTCCAGCACTTATTTAAAAGGCCTCTAAATACATTAGATCTCAGCCCATTATAGCTGTCCGTATCTCTCTACAGGAATCTCAATTTTTCAAGTCGCACCATTAATTCTACAACGCATTGTTTACGCGATCGTGTCCTAAGTTCCACTTTTCACACGGAGGAACATTTATTACCGTCGGATATCTCAGCGAGGGTGGAAGGAAAAAAAAGGCGGGAATGGGCAACGCGAGAAAAGTAGAAAAATTAGCACGCTGCAAATTAATCGTCACATATTACCCGTCGTATCTTAGTAGCCGGTGGCATTTTCTTTCCTCCACTTCCGTTTTGCCATTATTCCCGCCTTTTATGTCAACCGAGTCGTTAAACCACCTATGGCCGCGTTACTTACGACGTTTCCTTGGTAAAATTCATTAAAGATCAAACCCGACAAGCCGGCACCGCGCAAACACGTCACCGGACACGAAACCATTGCAGTTATCGTCGACGAGGCTCAGCACGGCCAGTCGGAGCTTTATCGTTTAATATTCTAACTGGCCGTATAACCAAGCGACATTATTTCCCCTCGTTAAATCCACTAGAGCGAGCTAATTATGTAAGTGCGTGAATTATTCCCGTTCGGTGCGTAGTATTGTACGAGAGATTGTTAATCAACCTCGAGGAAAATTTCCACTTCCAAACGATCAACGGTTTGTTTCGAACCTCGTCGATGCTTTGATTTATTATAGTCGTGTTGGAATTTATAACGAGGATCCACGAAACTTGGGAAATAATTGTGAAAGAAATCCACCATGCAATGTACGCGGCGAGTAATTCGTGTGCTAATGGAATTTTCTAGAACGTATTAACACTAAGTATTTCTGCCAAGAGGAGTTAAAAGACACCTTTCAAATTTTAACTTAAAATTATTCTCTAAGTTGTATCATTTTTCCGCAATTAATTTTTTGACTTTTAAAGTAGTTATTAAATTAATTCAGCAATATCATTTTCCACCAGCATATACTAGATCCAAAAATGTGCATATGGTATAGCTACTTCTACCATGAGGTGTCTTTTGACACTTTAAGGATTTCATGACAGTGCTTAATTTTAAACCATTTTACATATAAATATTAACACCATTTTGCAACAAAATGTCAATTGTAATCAGATTAGAGAATTCCTATTTCAGTTGTAACAGAAAATACACTTTGATATTCATTTATTTCCCACCATGTTACATTTTAGCGTACACCGCTGCAGCGACTTTTCAACTAACTACACAACGCTGCTAGAATTTTGCAAGCTGATTAAATAATTTCTAGTAAATACACATCAATGTACCAATAAAAGTATTCCCCAAATTATCTACATTTAACTGATAATTTCAAGTCTCAATCCTTTTGGCAATCATTTTCATTCAAACGAAAAGGTGTCGAAAGACACCTTTCGGTGGAACTAGGTATACGGAAAATCGTGGTAAAATTAGTATTAATTATTGGAAGAGTAATAGGGTCGTATTTCTCGCTGAAAATTGGTTGACATTTGATGCGTTGGGTGTCTCTTCTCTTTTCTTCTCTACCGATTGTGCTATTATTTTTCACCACTCCAAGGCAAATGGCGATGCTTTAATACGTATTAGCCTAACATTCCCGTGGCATTCATGAGCGGCTGCGATAAATCAAGCGGTACATGGGAACTGAGAAATGGAACTTCTATTTCGCTTTGTCTCTCATAGATCGGTGTACAGTCCGGTGATACCGGTCGGCCATGCGCCACCGGAGGAGGAAGACGGCCGAGATAGAGAGGGTCAATTAATCTCTCGTTTCTAGGGACGACGGTTCTCGCTGGAACGAAGATCGAAGCCTCGTTCGAACGTATTCCCGGTCCAAAGAAGAATCGAGGGGTGGAAAAAAAGCTTGGAGCGAAAGAAGAGTAAAATGAGAGAAAAAGAAACCGACGAGAGAAAAAGAGGAGGGAAGAACGATCTTCGTGATCTTTGCAGCTTGCCAAAGCGCAATGTTCGTGAGTGTTCCGAGATCTTATCCGTGCCGTGGTGATCGCAGGTTCTCGAGAGAGATCGTACGGACCCGAGGAGGACTTTCAATTATATTCGTATTCAATTACGGGACCACTCGTTCTACCCGTTGGCGCTGCTATAAACGCGACCGGTACAAAGCCACTTATAGCAGATACGAGCTCCATTGTGTGACTCGAGTAAGTAAGTTCAGAGAAACGAAATCTTTTGTGGGTCAATATTACGTTCACCCGGTATTGTGGCCAACGTCAACAAGCCGTACAACTTTATATCGCGCGATTCAATTACCGCGTATCGCTGTGCGAGATTATTTTCCTTAGTCAGTGGCGCTTTCCTCGCTGAATTTATGAATGCGATATAAGAATGTGAGGGGAAATGTCTCGAACGACGTGAAAAACCCGCCTTAAAGACGACGTCCTTTCATTTACGATAATATGTAAGTATTTTATATGAAATGGGATTGTTGCGGCTACTTAACTCCTTGACTTGTGTGATACTTGTGATGGTGTCAATGAAATAGGTAACTTTAAAGGTTTCTACACAATATGATATTAAAGATATCAATCGGTCATGGGATGATTACATTACTTCTAAAATATTAACGCATCGTTGACCGGTTACGAGATAACTCGTGCTTTAACTTGCATTAGGTGTTTCAATTTTACCACGCCAAAAGATGAGTAAAATACATAATATGTATAAACTGTAATATATAGCAAGTATTTATGGAGTTTCATTTAGATTCATTTTGTATAAATAAAATATACTGAAGTTTATTTAGATTCTTTTGATATCATACTTAATTACGAAAAAAATATACGGTCACATGAGTTATGTTCTACGTAAAATTTTCGATCAACAATGTGTTAATATTACTCTTTGAGTGGACTATTGGGCCGATCCCAAGGGCGCTGCAATATCAAGCAGATCCACAGAGGGTGCGAGGCAAGCCACGTCCACACACATCCTCTCAAAAATTAATTTAATATTCTGACTCCTCGATGAGGAGTTTATCCAATATTAAACTGATAAGAACAGATTAGTGTTTTATTTCCAATTAGTCTTACCCCAGATGGCATTCCTTCTGGGGGTGCCAAATTACAGAATCTGCAATTTAGAGCCGCAAACAAGGTAAGTATAACATAATTTTTTATATCAACCAGGATCTTAACACTTTACCGACCGGTAGCCGATTAATCGGCTTTTCAGGCCCAACATTTTTGGACTTTTAATTTATTTTTTGTTGCTATGGCAATTAATAAATTATTATTTGCCATTGCGGTTAACTGTGCCAAGGACTCAGTGAAGAAACTTTGTAATTTTCGAAGAGATATCAGTATCAGGGAAATATTTGCCTTCAGCTGACCGATCAGAAGTGGGCAGGGTGTTAAAAAATACCGGTCGGTAAAGTATTTAGAATCTTAAAAAGATGTCCGCAAACCGACAAATATAAAAAAAGTAGAATCTGTCCGTTATGGCTGGATTAACGGAAAAAGTTATGTATGAATAAAAAAGATAGGTACGTCGTCTGCCACTGAAATAATTCAGAAAAATTCTATCGAACAATTTTTGACCTCCCGAATCCAAGATCCTTCGCAATTGTATCACGAGTGGAGGCAACGAAGAGGACTAACGCGTAAGCCAAAGGGATTACCGTCAGGTATTTAAAGGACAATCGATAATTCAACGTTCCCCATTATTTTCCATCGAGATTAATCACGGCGTTTTTTCCCTCCTCGTAATTCTGCTTTTCATCGGCTGTCGTTCCGCCTTCCTGTTTCACGATTATCTTCCACCTCTAGACAGTTAACGTCCGTTCGTTAAAAAGAGTATCTCCGCTTTTCCTTGAACAATGACGAAAACAATGGGTGAAACGACTGCACTGTGAGATTCATTGACAGTACCTTGTGTCTTGCGGAACCATTTTTATTTCTCAATCGAGACTGTAATTTTTGTAGCATTATTTTTTATGGTTTCTTCGAGATAAATATTTATTCCAGCGCCTCTGATTATTATGTGTATGCAAAAGTTTTAGTCTTCTTTTAAAAAATCCATTTATAATAAAATCATTTTTGATCGATAGAATATTCCTGCGTTCTGTGTATTTATTTATTGATATTGATGCATATATAAATAGCCAATTTTATGATCGAGTTTTAATAATGACATCACAAAACAATGGTTTCATCACTAAAAAATCTTAACACTAGATCTACCGACGATTAATTCAATATATTTAAACGTGTCTAATAAATATGTCTCAATGAAATAAATGAAGGAATTAAAAAACTAGATCGGTTCAATCGCCTATAGTCTTAAAAGTAGATGTAGAAATTTAAATATAACTAGCTTCAGGATTTTCAGGAATATTTTCAAAAAATTTATAGTTAATTTTTAGAAATTAGCTTTAATTTTAGAGAAATTTAGTTAAGAACAATAATTTTGACCTGAGCGTCCGAACACGTTTTGTAGCGCCATAAAAATTAGAAACTGACAAGTTGGAGGAATTATTGGCAGAAGATCCAAGAGCAAAAGCAAGAACAACTTGCAAAACAGCTATGAGTGGATCTATCAACTGTCTCAAGGCAATTGCCATACATACTTTGTCTCAAAATAATAAAAGAAAGAAAAAAGATCAGTCTAAAACTCATACAAACTCGAACATTAGACTCCACTTGGTCAGTTTTTAAGATAAATTGGAAACTATGAATAAAAATAGTACTATTGTTCATAAAAGAACGTATCATTGCCTCTGACGTCCGATTAGACTGATATTTTCAAGAAATGGAGTCAAGAAACACGATCACGCCGCATGGCACTCAAACGATCGAATTCTAACCCTCAACACATTCAGAAAAGCGACAATAAAAGTTTACCAACTTGCAGAATCGAACACTTACTCAGTATGCAGAGTGGAAACGATGCAAGCGCATCCTGGGAAATACCAACATTCCGTTTGGGTCATAGATAGTAGTACCGGGATCTCGGAGTTTCCATGGAGCCTCGGTAATCGCCGATCGGACTTACTCAAATGCAATTGATCCGTGGCCAGTGGTTGTACTCGCGATAATACCATAACAATCGTACATCACCGCGGTCTGTGATTTTGGCGTTTGATTAGGGGCGCGCCACTTGGGCCCGAATCATCGGTCTTGCTGACTTTGAATTATTCTCCGACCTGGCTTCAACAGGAGACCATTGCTACGGCAAATACGGATCTCGATGGAGGATCGATCTCATTGGCACTCACGTCGAGAGGAATTATCGTCGATGAATCTTCGACGTCTGGGAGAATGATTTACTTCAAGACATTTCCATGGTTGGAACCTGGGTATCCTAACTGCTGTATGATTAGAGATAAGATTCTAGCTCATTGTTAGGTATTAATCTTAGTTACAAAGTAGGAAGACATGATGCACAGAGTAAACAAACTTGGTCTTTTCCTTCGAAACAAATCGAGAAGCTAATTCTGATTGCGAAATAGTCACATACTAGGATTTATGCAACAAAATGTTCATAACCTTTTGACTTCTGCAGGCGTATATATCCGCTCTGCGAAAGTCAGCCATATAAACTGTGGACACAAATACGCGCCCGGCGAAATCTTCTGTCGTATATCTTAACACAGCTTCAACTTACACCAGTTCACTGTCAAAGGGTTAATTATCTTCATATGTAACAGTTGGTTGTAAAGCGGAAAGATACTGATAAAGAATTAAGATATTCTTCAGAGCTATAGAACATGTGTAATCATACAGAAGATAGTAAATTGGACAACTTATCCCTGACTATGCAGGAGGGTACTAAAGTCACTTTATGGTTTTGTTACAACTACAAGTACTTTCGGTGTTACATTTTAGAATATTGAGAAAGATATTATCATCCTTCGTTCGCGTGTACACGATAATTCTGCTTTTTCCATGGCATAATCGCTTTTCATACGGTGCACTGATACTGCCATCTGATAATCAGATTCAAGGCGGTTAATGATCATCCACCGTGCCAGTACGGGAATAATCCCAAGTCTAAAACGGATATTCCCCAGCAAGTACGTCGAAAACTCGATTGGCCGTTATCAATTCTGGATGCAGATAAGCCCGTTGCTCGGTTAAACAGCTTTGCGCGAGAACTCAAGAACCTGTAACATTGGCCAACTGCATGAAGAATTCAGGTCCAGTTAAAGGATACTCTCCCGACGCGTCCTGATCCACGTGAAACTTCCTCCTAGTATCTTATTCGGAAGACGACCCATGAGAAGCTTCGTGGCTCGTTAATACTTTAATTTCACGTTGTAGCCTCGACGACGTAGCCACGAGCCGAGACAAACGAAGCACGGCAGTGCGCCAAGTTTCTAGGACGTAGGACTTAATTGTTTGCTTACTGAATTGTTGTTAGTTAAAGTGGAAAGTTGCCGATAACTCGTGCAACATAGAGAAGGAAGACCTCAGCCGGGTATCCCTCCTACAACACGACATTCTGTAACACAGTTTCGCTCTAACACAATAGTATAAGGTGTTTTTAAAATGATATGAAACACATAAAAACCATGATTATGGTCATAGTTTTGATTCTATTAAAATCATATATTATGCCATTTGTGTAAAAAAATGATTTCTGGCAAATGGGCGCCATGGCTGCGTCGAATGAAGCGCAATCTCGAAGTCCAATTTTCGACCACTGTTTCGAGCAGTTGAGGCCGTATAACGACTAATGTCGACTTCCAAGTGGACGAAAGTTTATAGTTCATCATACATAGCACATACTAGCGACTTTACCTATCCCCACGTTTTATTTCATTTTGATGTTCCATACCTCTAAAAAAACACTCTTCATAAATTGCGGTAACCCTCGTATACATAGAGCTACAACCTATAACACTGGCTTTAGTACAATTACAAAGTTACGAGAACCTTTGTACGACATTGTACTTCTATAGCATTGAACAACATGATGTTTGTTTAACATATTTCAAAACTAAATCACTTTAAAACAATGACGGGACGAAATATTGAAGTATAATATCTTTACATGAAAACATATACATAAATAAATTACTACTTATAAATATATATATTACTCACTTATAACGCTATTCAGATGTTATAACGAAAAGGGTCATGCACAGTTTACACGCTATCCGCGATGAGACTTGGTGTTTCAGTGATGTGAAATTAAGAAAATGTTTACTTTTATTAAATTTTCGGAACGCAACCCACATTTTTGTATTGGTTCTGGGTCTCATGAAATACGACATTTACTAGGAATTTATTTTCCACGACATAGAAGGGTTACCTGTACTTGGAAACGAGGAAAGGAGATATATATTGGATAAGTAGATTCTCACGTACGACTGAAATCTTCCAGTAGAATTACCGGATCATCAATTCTCGGATCGTCCCGAAAAACCGTCCCCGAAATGTCCCACGGATGTAAAAGTCTCCGGATCGTTTCGTTAGGGAGTAACGTTAAGTGTCCGGATCAAGTGGAAAAGTTTTTGATTGGACAGACTACTTGAGCGTAAATTTCGTTTTTAGTCGACACACCGGAAGATCGATGGGATGCGCGATTACAGTAAACGCGACGGAAGTTCTCGAGGGATCTTGCAACTTTCGAAAGGAACGCTCTAAATTCTACGTCGCTGAGACGTCCGTGTGAGATATAGAAAGGAAATATTTCGTGATAAAACTGTTCGACGAACGAGGAAAGAGGACGTTACGGAGAGTTGGATAACATCGGAGTGTTTAATGTTAATGTAACCTCGGAATGAAAGTTAATTATCAAGACTCGTCGTATATTAGGAAAGATAAGCTCGGCAAGAAGGTGGTAGAGTCGTTTCTGTGTATTCTCACGTTAGATGGGCTCAATGCCAGACCAAAGGTATGAAATCTTTCTCTTCGGCGCCATAATTTCGTGTCCCTATCCTCGACCAACCCTAACCGAAACTCGACTAACCTCACCGTTAACCCCCGAGCGTTCATTTCGCTTGAACGCATGCCAGAATAATATGAGGGAAGGTAATAGGATCCGATTAGAGCGTTACCTAGGATATGGTTTAACAACCCCTTAAAGAGACTGATAGTGGTGAGCCAGAAGTTATATTTAAAGTAGAACGTAGAAGCGTCGCCGATAATTTTCCTCGTTAACTTCGTCGAGGGGACCTTTCTTATATAGAATATTTAATTGTACGTAGGGCAGAAAGAATATTATTATTCCAATGCAACGATACAAATATTTCTTTCTTTCTTTTGGGATTTTTCGAATTCAACACTAAAACTACCGGCTTTGAATCTCTTATATTAAAGTACACTAAGTTCTTTGTAAAGTGTGCAATAAAGGGGTGAGAAAGATGACCAATTTAGTGATTTTTTGGTTTGTAGAATAATAAATTAGAGAATTTTTAGAAAGCATCCGAAACTGGTCATTTTAAACGGCCGGGTAGTTTTAGTGTTCGCTACTGTTATTATATTTCCGAGAGTCTACAATTTTAGGATTCCAAAGGGCTGGGAATGTGGCATACATACCGTGCAGAACGTCTACCTTTATATAGAAACAATGTCAAGAGTACTAACCTCTTAATTATACCATATCTGTATTTTCTATAATACAATTAATATAAAAAGTGTTTCACGTAAACCAGGTCACCAGAATACCCACCTCTCTAACACGAAATCCCTCGTACCATACATACCAAATTTTTTTTTAATTTAAAAATGGAAACAATTCAAAAAATTTGCAAAGATATTCACTAAGCCTGCTTTTCAAAAAACACCCTCTATATTCCTCCCGCCAAGAATTCCCACACTCCACACATAATTCTATTTACGCACCACCCCATACACCCTCAAAGAACAGAAGCTTACGCAAAACCTACTAAAACTAGTAAAACTACTTTAACCGTTTTAATACTAAACAATTTTTCCAAGAATGCAGGAAAATTGCGGTACATATTTTGATTTCTTCAAAAACACCCGGAAACTCGCGGTTTTCGAGACAAACGATCGCAGCGCTTTTGCGCCGCGTAGCAGTCAAACGGTTAACCCATTTCCTGCCAACTACGAGATATCTCGTGGTTGCACTATAAGTTGGAATTAATAAAATAGCAATGATGGCCGAGCGTATATAGTAATTTTGGAACAAAAATGCTCTTCGTATCTTCATGAATGTCGATATTATATTTTTGATTCAATAAATTAATGTTCCAAAGCATTTCTGTAATTTTCTCTAATTTTAATACGCAAGGTAATATTTCTTTACTTTTTCTGGCAGTCAATGGGTTAAACAATCAACAAGAACCCTTGAAAATTCCCAATTCTCCAAGAGAGCTGAAAACTCATTTAACATTCAGATCGAGATGTTCCCGCCATCACTCACAATCACCAGACCGTCAGTAGAGGTGAGAAAGTATTTCTGATTTCAAGGTACTTGGGTAAGCTCTACCGTTCTAATTCGTCACTCTGCTCTCAGATAATCTAGGATTTGATCCTTCCTACCGTTTACGAACAATATAAACAGCAGCATCCCCGGCATTTAATAGTCATGCATCGCTTTTCCTCTTTCTTATTGACGGCAGACGCGACAATGGTAACAGTTCGGCGAACAATCCGAGCGCGCGGTAACGCTAATGCAACGCTGACGCTAGGAATACATTTGCAAGTGTAAGCCGTGCACCCGAACCGGAGACCCTGACCAAATACCAGACGAATGGGTAACGTGGCAATGTTCAGTTCCATCGTCGACCGGTTGGAACGACTGCAAGTACCGGCTGGAATCCCCCGGGCGATCGAGTCGCGAATAGGTTCCACCGCGATTCGAATTCCTGACTGGCCGTCGATCGGGACGACGATTACGCGTCGCGGTCCGTTTCGGGGAAATCCGGTCAATCTGCGGAGATATCGTCGCTCTTGACGCGGATCGTTGCACCCTGCGGTTGCGTTCCTGCGAGCTTTAAAAGTGACCCTCTGCTGGACGGATATTTTGGGGAAATGTTTTGAAAATCGGAGAGAATATAACGTGTTCCTATGAAAATAAGAGTTGCTTGGATCATAAGCGTTATCGTGATTTTTGATACTTGGTTTGTGGGACGTGTCATAGTGATGCGGTTTGAATTGCATGAGGAAAATGAGAGAAAAATAAATTGGAATGATTTGTATCCATTTAACCCTTTGTGGTCCTATGTCGAACTGTACTTGATATTGCTTTTCACTTGATTTTATTTTTTTACAATTTAATATAGACTTTCCACTTTCATAATGATTTTGTAATATCACCAAAATGTCCGCCTCTACCTATAGTTATTGCTATCATTAACACTAAACCTACCAAGCCGGTAAAAATGACCGGCTTCCAATTTTTTTTTTAAATTCCCTAAATTAATAGGAGAGCCATGAAGCAAAAATTCCACTTCTATCTTATAAAACATATATGAGTTAATTAATCATCGCTTCACTTCTTGATTCCTCTTTTCCCAAAGCACTTATTCGGTGTATTTAAATATGAATAGATATAACGCCGGTAGTTTTAGTGTTAAGAAAAAGACAATAAGCAATGATAGAAAATGTTGTGAAAGTAATATTATTTGGCGCACTACAAAATTAACAAAATAATTCGGACTGCAATGAGTTAAGGAAAGAAATATTTATTTAACACTAGAACTGCCGGGGTTAAGACTATTGTATATCTATATGTTAAATAAATACTTTGGAGAAAGAAGAGTGAAGAGGTGGAAAAGTTAATTGATCCGGTAATTTGTGTTTTTTTGAAGTTCAACGTTAAATTTCTTAATCAAGGACTCTCCTATAGACTTGAAGAATTTTTGAAGTAAACTGGGAATCAGTCATTGACTTGCTTGGTTGTTCTAGTATTAAATACATGTTCGTCGAAGTTTTTCGATTTTGAAATTTTCTGTCTGTTATATTTATCTCTAAAAAATTACGGGTCTTTGTAGAGATAAGTAAGAGATGTACGTAAGTTGTGGATGGCTTTAATGTAGTGTTGAAAAATATTCCTGTAGGTTAGCTTTAAGAGTGACGGAGGCTTGCAGGGGTTTAAATGGGGTTGGTTTCAATCAGCAGGCCCACCGCTTTCTCCTTCAACATCCAAAGACTTTAAAAACCATTGAGTGCAAATGTAAGCTTCGTTGGTATTATTGATGAAAAAAAAGACTTTTGGTGTTGTTTACAATTCCACTCTTACGTATAAGCCCTATCTCGAAAATAGCAGGTATTGAAAAATACATACGATAGCGTTGTATGACTGTGGTCATGCAATTATATTCGCAATTAACCAGAATAGAATCTGAGGATTTATATTTACAGTGAATCGTGAAATAGTCTGTTTTATGTCACGGTCTACAGTATAACAATTTGTTTCTTTTTTTAAGTTTTTCTGCATGTAAGCCCTGCCCGGAAAATATTAGGGGTACCGAAAAGTAATCAAAATCTTTTTTTGCTGACGAGAAACATTTATGCATTAAAGAAATCTTAAATAGTAATCAACAAAAAATTTTCCACAATTTTCTAACACTTTTTGCCAGCGTAAAGGTAGTTGTTGGATTCCATTTTAGAAAAAGTCCTTCGACTTTTTGTTGGAAAACGTTTCCAATTACGTTTTCACGTCTCCAATTTTGATTACTTTTCGGTACCCCTAATATTATAAATCCTAGTGCGTTTTCTTGGTGCAAAATTAATGTGTATTATCGAGGAAAACGAGCATCCTGGGGGAATTTGTTCGCGGGGAAACGGGTCGGAGGTTTGAGGAGTCAATGGGGTTGTTAATCGGGGGATTGTGAGATTAATGTGAGTCGATGGTGGAAGGAAGCATTAAGACGGTGAATGACAAGTAATTTACTGGTAACTGGTGTTACTGAAGTTGATGAATTTCTTTTCATTCTGAAAGGCAGTATTAATGGATTTTCTAATGTACTCAATTTTAAAATACTACTATCAAATTGGAAATATCTTTTGTTTTTAACATTGTTAGTTCGTAAATTAAAATTGTAAGTGTAAAAGGTTCATTTAAATATAAACAGTCGGCTAAGAAATGTGTATCTGGCAACAAACATGTTTCACAACAAGATAATAATAAAAGTAGCGACACAGTCACGGTGTTTTAGCAAACACAAATGAAAATATCCATCCCCTGTGATTAATCTCAAATAATTTGACTCAAGTAACATCCTAATTTAACTTCACCTTCATGCAAATTATCGCAAGCTCTATCGGCATCTCTACCAAAAAAATGGTGACATCATTGCAAAAGGGATCTCAGTAATCCGAGAAAAAACGAGGAAAATACGAATATCATTTTACAAGAGACTCTCCCGCTCGTCTCGGATGACACGAAAAACCGTCAGAAAAAGGGGGCTATCTGGAAAAGCAGATGCAGACTATCCAACGGAGCCGATAAGCCTGTTGGCCGAGAAAACCTATCTGTCTGTGGAGGCAAAAAGTTTCTTCATTTGTCGACTACCGTCCCTTCCGCGTGTCCGATTCGGTAGACTAGAACTTTCAAAAAGTCTCCCCCGTCCTGTGTAACACGTGTCCCGAAGCTCAAACTTTTTTCTACAGAATTGTCGACACACGACGACGAATCCTTTCCAAAGTCACCGATCGACAATCTCTCTCTTCTCTCCATTCTCATCGTCTCTCTCTTCCGACTTTCATCCCTAACGGCTTCAATTTTTTCCCTATTTCACTCAGCCATCGCAACGATGACCATTCTTCCAAGGAAGGACCAAGGACAAAGAGCACGTTGATGGACCAACCACAGTCACGTAACGTTCGCATATTCCATGAAACTCCGATTCCTTGAGGAATCGACCAGCGGAAAACTAAGTTTGCCGGAAGTTTCACCGAGAAGCGATAGCCGAACAATCAAAGACACCAAGTCGGTTCTCCGCTTATTCCATCGTCAAAGCGTCCAATTTGCTGGATTACCTTATCCTCCGTCGCCTCGTTAAGTTACATCCCAGTTAATTACACCTAACATCCTTGACTAATCAACAATATAGAACGATAAAAATACCATCAATATACCATACTTAGTGATTTTTAACATTTTTCTATAAAACTCGGTACAAACAGTGTTATCGAACGATTCTAACAAGCCGTCAGTGTTTCAACGATAACGAAGCAAGAGAAGAGAGCGAAAGAGGACGACGAGGATTCACGCAACAAAGCTGATTCCTTTGAAAGACAACCAGGGACCGATCCCTGAGACAATTAGACGGGGAAAAAAGACACGAACCGGAGAAGAGGTCGGAGAGAAAGTCTGCTCGAAAGAATAGAGAGACCGGTGGTGTAAGGACCGAGGGAAATTAAATCGAGCCATCCCGGTGTCTTCATCTACCCTCATTACCGTCGAAAAGCGTAAAGATCTCGTTGAAACGAGAAGGCAACCGTTCTAGACGAAGCGACTTCGAGAAATTCACGTTATATTTTCGGTTTGCGTTTCGAAATAAATCACTTTCTCGACGAGGCAAACTTTCAAAGGATGAGCGATTATTGTTTGATTCTTGCGAACGACTTATATTCGACGCCTTGGTAATTGCCACTTGACGTTGTTGCAGAGTAAGCGCTCGGAGTGGAAACTATTCCTGGGCGAAATTCTGCAGGTAAGTTTGAGAACTTGGAAGCATAAGTTGTTAGTAATGTCAAGGAGCATACGTAGTTGCCTGATGAAGAGGATTTGTTGCTTTGCCTCTACATTGGAATAAGTCGTTTGAGTCGAAAGATATTTCTTGATGACGGGTTTTAGAACGTGATTGATGGTTCTTCAAGAACTGTTCGAAGAACGATGAAAATTAATGAGATAAATGTCTAATTTTTTAAGAAGTGTTACACTTTGACTTATATTTTCTCTTGTGATGATATACGTTACAGTTATGTATTAAATTGGTGGAAGAGAAATATATTAGTAGCGTCTGCCACGTCGTAGATTTCAAAATAAAACTGAGAGTACTAAAATAATTTTACGGTGTCGTGTGCCTTTCATTTGTTTAATTTAACAGTTTCTAGAGAATCTCGTGCACTTTTATTCCATTTTCTATGAAACGAATGTCTCTCGTTATCACGGAAAATGGGATTACCAGTGATCGGCGCTGTTGAATTCAATAAAATTTCATATAACTTTTACATTTCAATATTTATGAATTTTCAGACATACTGAATGCCGAATATCTATCTATCTTTAAAGTTTCTGCTTTACAAAAATGCGAATTTAATAGAACAAGTTTTCCATTACTTGTAATGATGAAACTGGCGAAAAATCAGTGGAGTTAAACGTGTTAACCCCTTAGCCTACAACAACGTGTGACATGACGTGGTAAATGACATAAGAAATTTTAATGTCATTCAAAAACTATTAAATTGGAAATATCAGGTGGTCACGTAACAATTCAATCATTTCTACACTATTAGTTAGACGAAATATTAGAAATTAGCGAGAAATTTTCATTTCAGGAATTAATTCTGAGTTATTGCTCCCGTAGTAACAAAATAAATCAGTAGAACAATAGAGAAATATTACAGAAAGGGGTTAACGCGGTGTTTATCGAAAGTTGAAGAACGTGTTAGGTCAGGAACTTGGTTTAAGTGTATCCTTCAGGGAATACTTTAATACACGATGAAAAATGATTGCTTTAACGATCGAGAAAATTACAAGTCACTCGCAGGGTAATGGAGATATGAAGAAGTCTGAAGAATAATCCCTGATACGAAAGATTGGTAAGTTCTTAAGAAAAAATTGATAATGCAATATAATGCGAAATACGTAGAGAAGATCAGTGCTTCTAGGGAAATAGTTAAAACATAACTCCAGTAGAAATGCGTAAGCCGATTACAGACGAAAGAAGTTCGAAACGTTGAGTTAGGTCGAGAAGGATAAAGAACGGCGGAAAAAGCTCGAGATTAATCCGTCGCTTCGTCCGATTCTCGAGAAGCTTTCAAGTCTTATCCGACGAGACATAATTTAACGTAATCGCTTCGGGAAGGCTTCGGATGGACGTTTAACGTGTGACATTGGGATGCCTGCGTAAACTGTATAATTAAAAGCGAGATTTTCCATGGAGGACGTTTAAGCCGACTTAATTCTGGCGTATCAAGACTTCCAAGTAGTGCGCTAAGAATCCTATCTCACGGTGCAATTACGAAAGAGAAAGAAAATGAGAGGAAAATCCACTACCCTTACTCAATGGCGGTAATCGCAAAATAAACTTATGATTAGAGGTAGAGAATAGTTCAATGGTTATAAAATTTCTTAATCGGCCAAAATGAAAGCACCATTAGATCTTGGACATTTTTCTTAAATTATCCATATCATCGGGTACTAAATTAACACATAATGTCAATGATACAGAATCCACTTAAAGTTATAGGTCGTAAGCGAAATGACCGCAGCACTTCGGTTAAACTTTACAGCAACTTGGCAGCACTTAAACTTCAGCCAAATTGAAAGTAAATTTAGCAGCTATAGAGACAAAGGTTACCAATTGATGTATCCGAGTTTCAATTCCTATCAAATTCAGAAGATTTTTTCAAAGTTATTATTCAACCCTTTGCACTCCTATGTCGAGCTACACTCAAAACAACTTTCTCACGCACTTAACGTTTCATCTACCAATTATGGACTTTTCGAAATCAACAATAATTTTACATTTCAACAGAAATATACCTCACCACCTACTATTGTCCCTAGCATTAAATAAAAATGAATAATCAACAATAACAAATTTTCTAAGACTATATTTGCTTACCTGACGAAAAGTTAGTAAAATAATTCAGAGCACAAAGGGTTAACATATCACACTCTCAATAGCTCCCAACCCATTTAATATTGCGAATTCTAAAAAAAATTACAGTAACACCTCAAGTAAAAAATTGCGAAAAAAATATTAAACATTTCTCTCGTATATGAAACCTTTAAGGTAGTTCTAGCTGGATTCAGAACTAAAAGTTTCTTTCTTCATTAGAAATGAAAAAAATTGCGTAAGAATTAATGCACGGGCTAACTTCACAGAGGTCATTTCATTCACTTTTTAGACATTAAAAAACATCTTTCTCTATAACTATGAAGTAAAAAATTATGAAAAAATTCAATAATATTCCAAAAGCATAAAATAATACATTGCTAATTTTTTATTAGAATCCATCGATTTGTTTTTCCATTAGAAAAATAAAAAAAGATTTTACGTTGAGATTCCGGTTACAATTATAAAATATCATGAAGAATATATTTTCAAAATTTTAAGGAAATTTATCGAAAAATGATAAGTGCCTAGAACTACCTTAAGAAACGATTTCCCATAGCAATAATCGTCATCAGTGACAATTGCTTGAACCTGGCACGATTGTAACGCTAATTTCATTACACAATACACCGTAGGTATTGAACGGCGACAAAAGTGGCTCGACGATTCGGGACCCACCGGTTGTGATTAGGCTTATTTGCGGTTGACCACCGAGAGCTATGTCCAACATCCTGAAAATCAATGGGTCCTCGAGTGGCTACGACGGGAAACCGGACAGCGAGACGGGTAGAAGCGAATCGAGAGAGAAACGGTTAGATAGGCGCAAGATTGTACCCGTTGAAACAATAGCGTTCCCTCGACGAACGCTTGATTACCAGAGATAATTATAGATGCTTCGATGATTTGTATTAATGGCCGCGCGTGATACTTAGCACGTCCACTAATTCATCATTCACGATATACTTGCCTTCGTAGGATGCGAGGTCTATTAAGCGTATCGTATCGTCATGTGCAACGTGCAATTTGTAATTCCTGTATCTCCGAGATCGAAGGTATGTTGGTGTTGTTAACGCGGAAATACTTGCGAGTGATTATTTCGAAGTTGTAGCTAGGGACTAATGAGCATCTATTTGTCAGTGAATAGATGTTGAGACTAAAATTACCGGCGTAAAATCTACTATATTTCAATATATTAACCCCTTGCACTATCGGTAAACTCGCAAAAAACCATGCCTAAATCGAATGCCCGATATCTTGCGACTGACAAAGATTACCGCGCTAATATTTACTTCACGCAATGGAACTTCTGTGAAACTCAAATGAATTTGAATCAAAGTCTAAATTTAATAATCTTGCACAGGGACTAATACCACGGATTAATACCACGAGTCAGACTAGTGATATTCAAGTTTGACCTAAAATTTTCATCACGAGTCAGACACGTGGAAATAGTGCAAGGGGTTAAATGTGTTATTTGGAAAAACAGAAGGCAAGATGTTTTATAAGATCCATGTAGAATATCTGCTCTACTACTGTCATGTAAATATTGAGAATTTTTTGAAAAAATTGAAATCCAGTCAATTTGACTTGCTTGGTAGTTCTAGTGTTAAATTTAGGGGTGTATAATTGTATGATAGTTTAATCCTTTGGAAGAATTTTATTCTAGAGGAGACTGGTTATTGTTTGAAATTTTATTTGCATATTTTTGTGAATAATACTCTGGCTTGAATATCATATTTTACTGTATTTCTGATCGTTGTAATCAGCCGATCGTAATGTGTTCTTGGTTGATTGTGTAAATTCCGTAATTTCAACTGTGGAGGTTTCTCGATATTATATGTAGTGACATTTCGAGTTTTAATATAATGACGGTACAAACTTACAGGGGAGATTGTCGCTTCAATTTTCATCCCGGTTTCATCGGCACCGAAGTAAAGGGCTAATTGTCAAATTATATACTACAGAGATATAATTGATTAACAATGATTAAACCATGACTGCAATTAATATCATTTATGCTACGGCCATGACAACGTCGGTAATAATTACGACAATGATATTCGCGTTAAATAGCTAAATGAGGGTATTATAAAGGGTATAATGATTATGACCGGAATGATGGATGAACGACAAACGATAATAATTTATCGTAATAACGAACATACGAATGAGCGTAGCTTATAAATGTAGCTCTCGCATTGTAAAATTGAAACCGCTTTGGGTATACGACATTGTATGGATTATTTTTCTTTCCCCTTCAACGAAACACGATATACAATAACATTGTGTAATAATAAATCGACGTGCAACAACAAACAACAATAATAATCGAACCTCAATACAACCATCCCTTTTCAACTTGTGTTTCGCTTTTCATCTTCGGCTGCAAATAACGTTCGAGCCGAGTAATTACAGATATTCCTCACACGCGTACAAACCACGGACAGATTTTGATATTTTCCAATAGGTCCGATCCCTGTAACGTTATTGCAAATAAAATGAAAATGCGATACGCATTATCCGACCAGAGAGCAAAGGAATACGCGCCAGTACGAAATTATTCCATGTGGATTTATAGCTCTATCCAACGTGTACAATTTTTGCTTTTGATTCGTGAAATTATACAGTCGAGATGCTTATCAACTACAAGCACGTTTGCGATTTATCCCACATTTTACTCATCGCACGAGAACGCTGGTGGATTTTTAAATCATATTTTTCCAAGCCGCACAACTTTCATTTTAAAATATACATCGGTAACGTTGCACCAGGAATTCATGGTTTGCGTAGCTAATTAACGTTAATTGTGTTATTACGTTAATACATTTGAAACTTCCATGTAGAAAATCTCATATTACTTTTCACATTAAATACCACTCTTTCTCGGGTATTAAACGCTATTGAGATTAAGTATTATGTGTTATTTTTGCTGATTTTCGAGAGGAAAAAGGCTATTGTGGAAATTGCAAGAAACAAATTACAAGTGATATCGATTCATTTGGTCTAGGTAACGAACAAAATTTGTAGCACCAACGGTTCGACGAGCACGACATTTCCGAAAAGTCTACGGATACCTTTGACCAGGGAGGAGTTTGTGGTTGAGTCTGTTGGTTTGAGTTCTATGGAGCTCGATGCTTCGTTGCTTCCAACTCTATCGCTTGTTGGGGAAAAACACCCGCAAACTGGCGACGACGATGTTAAAACGTATGTGTTCGTGAAACACATGAAAAATCTAGCTCATCACTGGTTAATGGAAGTCGAACTTTTGTAATTGTACACGACATGCAAGCTTTCATTTTATACAGTTGCATGAGAAGTGACATTAACTGATTTTCCAATTCTGTTTTTTCTATCATTTTGAGCCAGATATTTTTACTCGTGTTAATATATTTTTGAGAATATAAAATATGAATGTTCCCGAAAGAACGTTGATGTTTTTTTTTATGAGAGTTTGTAAACACCTTGTTGCAAATGGTAGTGTTAGTTTGTATTTGTTCTTTGAAGATGCGAAAATTGCTGAGTTTTAAAAGTCTTTATAGTAAAATCTTAGTTTTCGTCTAAAGCATAATCTTCACGAAATATATTTAATTATTGTTGTAGCTGTATTAATCTTTTTCAATTGTATTATATGTCAGCCATTAAAGCAAAGGATCGTATAATTAACAAAGTCAACATGCTCTCGAGATGTATAGAATTCTTACTAAGATTTTACTAGTTTTGTCTTAAGTACAATGGCCTATTTTTTGTAAATTAACTTCTTGAGAAATTAAATAAAGAGTACCTTTAACGGCAAAAAGGATGTTAGTGAGAGGCCTGCATCATGAGATTAAAAAAATTGAATCTTTAAGAATACTTTTGCTGAGAAAGTGGATAATTGTTATTTTGAAAATGTGTCTAGTTGAGATTCTGATAGTGACATTTCCAATAACGAGCGACAGCAAAATAGAAGAAAATAAAGGAGAATTATTTTCACAAATAAACAAATTGGAAAATATCAGTGACTTTTATTTATCCTAGATAGTTTTGCATTACATTTCTAGTGTTTCAACAATTTAATCTAACAAACCCTGCACCCAAGCATAAACCAAGTACAACCCCAAAACTATTAACAAGGAAACTTCCATTTGAACGTGAAATCACAAGCCGCCATCAATACATCATTTACAAAAACTAAATCCATTTTACAAGTTTGTCAATTTTACAAACCTCAGATATATTCTCCACTATCAGAAGACCAACTTTCTCCACCATAGACAAATATTTTCCCATTCCCATAGCCCTCCAGAGACTCACTCCGTTCCCTAGAGACGTCCTATAGACACCAGAAAGAGTATGGCGAACCAGCCACCCCAAAGAACGTCCAAGACCAACCCCAAAGTACGAGGTAGACTGCTAGTGAATTTTACTACCAACCTAACTATCAAAAGACCGCTTCTTCCACCAGTTCTTCCTCGCTCTGACAATTTGCGAAGAACCAGAATTTTCGAGTCTTTCAGTTTGCAAACCTCTCCGTCTCTCCAAGTAGAGTCTCTTTACTTTGCACCATCCGCAACCACCATAACCATCTTTGCGAGTGGTCCTCGAGGTCGGTCGAATGGTGAAACTCTTAATACGTCCATCTCAAACGTCAATGAGGCGAAGAAAGATCTTTTAAGGTCAATGGTCCGTATGGTTTTCCATTCGGTTTCCCTAAGACGTTCGATCCTTTATTCCGGAGTGCAATTCCTCGAGTTTCTTTCGCTAATGATACTCTCAAGGTGTAAAGTGTGTGATTCAAAAAGTAGTTACGAGATTCAGTGAACTTTACATACTTTGTTGCAAAGGATTTAAAAGCGGAAGGATCGATAATTGAAGACGTTTTTAATGAACTTACATTGACCTATTTTAAGAAGTGTGAATGGAATTGTAAACGGATGAATTGTAAAATGAAATTGTTGGTAAGATATTTTGTAATTTGATTAACCGTTTTAGTGCCGGACGACGATACATCGTCGTTAGGAAAATTGCTAACACTGGACATCGAAGGGTTAATATTCAGTTTTCAATACGATATCAGTAATTTTATGACATATAATTGTAAATACACAATTTATGCTCCATATTGCGTATTCTATATGACACTATTGCCAAATGAAAATTCTTTTTATTCGCAACTACATTTGTTATTAATTCAATCAATTTTTTCGGTCGGCACTAAAAGGATTAAATAACCCTTTGAGGACTACGAACGCATAGATGTGTCCTAAGAAAAAATTTAATTACAATTCATCACCGTGTGTATATATACGGTTAGAGTTGAAAAATTGAGATATAATCGTTGAATTATGATGATACAAATAGTCATTTATATTTCCTGTGTATTAAGACTCTGAATTGTGGATAAAAAACTGGTTTTGGATTGCTAAATAAGTGATTATCTCTCAATATTTAAAAATGCCTCTGTCCACGAAGGGTTAAAGTTGAGTATATTATATTTGAATTTTTTATTGCTGATAATAGGTCACGTATCTTGAAAAGAGGACGATGCAAAGTTACACTTTTGTAAGAGCTTTTCACTTATTTTTACGAGTACTATTTGCCCCAAAAGTTTGTCGATATGTATTTGAATCACCCTGTACATCATATTTTACGGTGCCTCTGTCAAAGTATCCGTCGTTACGACTTCTCCAAGAATATACGTTACTGGACCAAGTGTTCGTACATGGTGAATAAAAATGTACCGTTCGTGACTTAAATGTCAATGACTTTTCAGACATATCTAACCTTTACGAGAGATTTCATGCTGATCCACCACAAGTTTTGACTTTACGTGGAAAGTTTAATTATTATACGACGCAACGGAAGCTTCTTCGTCGGATCGCTCTCTTCAGAGATTAATTAAGATTGAAAAAACGAATGAGTAGGGATAAACGTACTTAAGGTACGGCTCCTTTATATTCTACTTGACGAATAACTTGAAATTATTAGAAGAACGGAAAATAAAGAAGGTCACCTCGAGGACGAATATTTCGAATCCTCCAGGTTGTTGAACGCTCAATGAAAAATGCCGAAAAAGTAATTTTTCCTCGGCACGAATTGGGTCAGGAGGAAGTTGGCGAGCACTAATTGGAATTTTTTTCGGGGCGTCGTATATTTCCACTTTTTCTCAAGTTCATAACTCGTTCGAGGATAAATTCGACTTCATCGTGACCGATGGAAGAACCGAACAAAAGTCAGTCGACGCGGGAATAAATTTAATTAACGCAATACGACCATATAATCAAGCTATTGTTCGAATCGACAACCGCGGACGTTCCATTAAGTTATCCAATTAAGTTCGAAGCGGACGGAATACCATAAAACAGTTCAAGTAAATCATTCGCCATGTTCAGCCAATTTGCTGTTCGCCGACAGTTTGACACAATCGATTCGTTCGTCGTTGGAAATATAATTGATCTTTGAAATATCCGTTCGGGAATAATTCTTCTTCCGTTACTGCAAAACCAGATGAACCAGAAAAGTTACGGAAGAATGAAAAACAGGCTGTTGAAAAAAGTTTCCCTTGAAAATACGAATTTGTATGAAGGTAAAAAAAGGGGGAAGAAAAGAAATTCCCTCTTGTCGAATGGAAATCGTTTTTTTTTTGCTTCGTATACGTGGTATAAAAGTTCCACGATAATCAAGATGGCGAATCCAATCAAATTAAGCAAACCTAATCAAATTAAGACACTTTGGAAGTAACTTCATCCATTCCTAAGGTCCACGGATTCCGGACACGATAAAGATTCAAAGCCAAAAGTTCCCGGAGCTACAACTATTCCAATAGCTTCGGACGAGAGAATTCGTTCGAAAGCCACGAGGAATTTTTACGAAACTCCAAAAGTGCGAAATCGATTGTGCAACATCTCGTTAACGGGATCGACGAATCGTTCGTTTAATTATTCCCGAATCTCTTGAAATTATTCCGACCTCGAAATTAACATTATTTACTTACTTCCTCGTCGCAATTTCATTATCCTTTCTCGTAGGTCTTGTGTTAGAATAACAATAGCCCCGAATTTGCTATTCTATAATTGACACTAAATCCACCAAAGTGATCCAAATCAATTAAGTACTATGAATTTTTTTGCAAATATTCCTGAAATCTCTAACACTGTTCCTTTTTCAATTTTCTATATCTACTTTAAACAGTCAATATTTTAGTTTTCGTCAAAATTACAATTTAAATAACCAGTGGTCGCTTACTTTTGCGCATGACGAGTATAGTAGTCAATACACAAAATTTTGTCGTCACTCCATGATGAGTATATCCGTCAATCACAGCTAATTGGTTAACACTAGAACTACCGACGTTATATCTATTATTTTTCAGTATGTTAAATAAGTTCTTTGGAAAAAGAAGAGGTGCAAAAGATGATCGATTTGAACAATTTCTGTTTTATAAAACTAATGTAGAGTATTTGCTCTATGATTTGTCTATAAACTTGGAGAATATTTGGAAAATATTGCGAGCCAGTCATTTTGACTTACTTGGTAATTCTAGTGTTAAAGATTGTTGGCGGTCGAATCGATTAAAATTTACCTTCTCAATTTATTCCATTAGGACATATTTATTTGATAATTTCAAATATAGTAAATCAAACGTCAGTAGATCTAGTGTTAATAATTGTTGCAATTTTTAATTAATCGCTCGTATGCATAAACGTATGCAATCAATTACCTGTCATGAGCGCTTGATAGCATCGTCCAATTCGCGTTATTTTTAAATCCGTCATCGGTTAATTGAGCAATTAATATGGAGAAATTCTCCCGTTGTGTGTATCCATTTTCATCCGACTACAGATATAGCAGCGAATACAAAGTTCAGAGTGCTGACGTATTACAATGATATTATATTAACGTGTAGAAATATGAAAATGAAAGAAGAAGAGAAATCAAGAGCTTTGGAAAGATTTAGAGAAGATGATAAATAATAATTGGGATGATAACTATGGTATTAATGTCCAACAAGCCACAAGCACAAAGTTTCAAACTTCCAAGGATGTAAGACCAAGAGTCTAAGGTTTTGCTCTTTAATCCGTGGTTCGTGCCGAACTGAATTCGAAAACGACGAGGAGGTGTAGCGTGGGCGAGAACTTTGCACGTGGCAAAGATCGTAAGGTAACGTTGATAACAAAACTTCCTCGTGTTACCGTCTGATATCGAAGCTAACCTGAACTTCTGCAAAGTCACAATCAATAACCAAGATTCAAATTAATTTCACAGAAAATCAAATCCAGCTAAGAACTCCATTCCTGCCTCGTAAAATCGCAAAGTGACTCTTGCGATTTAACAAAACAGAATAAAACGAGTTCAACTCCACAGTAACAAGTATTTTCTAATTCTCTATTATCGCTGTAATGACAAACAATAAATTTCTTCTATAATGAGCTTAGCGAGAACTTCCACATTAGCAAAGCTATCTCGTACAACCACCTAATACTGAAATTAACCCAAACATTTCTAAAATTACAATCGGTAACCATAATTAACACGTTGAACACCATCAGTATTTCGCTAATTTCACTGTTTCTACTGAAGCGAAATTTTTTCTATTAAATTCACATCTTTATAAAACAGAAACTTGAAAGATACAGATAGATAGGTATTCAGCAGACCTTTATCTTTTAAACACATATATTTAAATATATTGTTACGAGTCGACCGCGCACGCCTTGTCCTTTCAGACATAATTAAATAGAACACAATTAAAAAGCGATAACTTTTATTTAAGAGAACACGTCCGTCTACCAGTACTACCGACCGTAGAATCTCTACTCTTTTTATTTAACAAACAATTGACATGTCTCGTTACCCAGTAACATTGAATCTACTGGGTGCTTCGTAACAATATAGTATGTCTGAAAATTCATAAATATTGCAATTTCAAAGTGACATAAATTTTCATTGAATACAATAGCGCCGGTCACCGTTGACCCCCACGGCAATCAACGTGTTAAAATTAATCCGCGGGAAAAATAAATTCTAACTAAAACTCATTCCCTTTTAAAATAGCCCTGTCAAAAACAACAATTGTATATACAATCACTTACAGATTCTCCGCCGTGTAGTCAACGAATATCCAACGAGAAAAGAGATTAAAAAGTAAAGAAACACAAAAAGAGCAACTCTAGAATGGCAAGTATTATCTGCAGTACTCTGTCGTCGCCGTTGCGATAAACAATAAAGTTGCTCTACAATGTGCACGACTCTACGGTTGCAGGATGCATTAACCGCGTGTGTGTACGCGTCACGGGGCGAAATGAGAGAGCCAGCCATGAGATAACTGCCCTTGTTTACGGGGCCGTAAAAGCTTCGTAGGTAGTTTTAAAAATTATGCGTGTAAAGAGCGCTCTTTATAGGTACTGTGTCTAGGTATGGTGTACATGGTTCGTATGGTGGGTGTGAGAGTAAATAATTTACCGGGACAAACGAGTAGTAGCAACGTGATATCGTGCGATTCCACGGGCAAGAATTGCTTTCCTACCGTTACCGTGCAAGTAATGCTAAGGTAAGATTTGCTCTCACGGACCGGAAGGTAAATCTAGGAGAATGGAGAAATATAATATTCTTTTTCTCGGCCAACGTTTACATCCAGCATTGTTTTTATTACGTAGGAATAATAATGCAGGGAATACTTCAAAGCAATGGGATGTAATTTCAACGTTTTTTAACTGACTCTCTGAGGTAACTGTTATTGAGATGAGCGAGTTAATAAAGTATGAAGTATTACGACGAGAAATTTACACTATTCGGTGATGGTAAGTTGATGGGATTTTAATACTGGATCTACCGAGTATTACTTTAGTATATTTAACACTAGATTTACCAAACCAGTCAAAATGACTGGTACAGAATTTTTTCAAAAAATTCTACTGGTTTATGAGAGAGCCGTAGAAAAAATATTCTTCGTCCATCGTAGAAAACATAAATTACCGAATCTATCATCTTTTCCACGTCTTAATTATCCTTGCTTTAAGGTACATATTTAACATATTTAAATATAATAGATTTCACGCTGGTAAATCTAGTAAAGATTCTAGACAAATACTTGGGAAGATAGAGAATGAAATGCGCAAGAAACTAAACCGATTTAATCTCTCACGTTTTATACGGTAAATACGGAAAATTAAGAATTCTACAGCCCTAACAATAACAGAAAAATTTTTCAATAATCCAATAGAAGTCATTTTAACCCTTCTGATAGATCTAGCGTTAATAGGAAACTTAATACTTCAGTTGAAATGTTAAAATAAACGAAATATCAGTGGCGTTCAACGTGTTAATACTTCCAGAGCATTACATTTAAGAAAGAATAATAAATTGTCTTGAGAAAAGAATTGGAACTTGAAAACATGAAAAAAAAGAATTAAATTTTGATCTCTATGAATTATGTTCCAATTGAAGGGGGTGAAATGGAGCACCAGGCGTAGTTTCCTTACTGTTCAGTTTGTAGATTTTTGGCAACTAACCATCTCCAAAAGTAGTTTCCTTTCTTAAAATCCACTCCTCGAATCAATAAAAGCCAGGAAGAATATCGTTTGTAAAGTGAAAATAATTCCTTCTCCCAAACAGACATGTTTAATCGCCTGAGTAGTTAAAATCGATACAACTTCGGGGGTGATTCCCTCCGTAAATTTCTCCCGCTGTTTAAAATTTCGTTGGGAGATTCCAATGTGGGCGATTTATCAAGATAACTCAAGTTAGCCGGATAAACTCGTATCGAGGTAGAAAAACCGAAGGAGCTAATCTCCTTTCCATAGAGATCATACCAATGGACGGAAGAAAAAAAAATAGGAAGAGGGCAAGCCGAAGCTCGAATCGTTTCGTCTTGGAGCCTTTTTGCAATTTAACAGTGGCACTCGTTCCACTCGAATCGAGTGGAAGTGTAAAGTGCTCGACGAGACGGTACACCATCCCGCGAATAATAAATTAACGAAAGCCCGGATTATCGGTAGCGCCGGATTACGGCGAGTCGGAAGGATTATTGAACTTTTATCGAGAAGAAGTAGATAGAGATAGGATAGGAGGTGACAGAGTGAGAAAAAAAGAGGAGCGAATCGTCAGGGAAGAAGGAATTGAGAAGCGGACAAGAATAGGAAATGAAAGAGAGTTTCTTCGTAGCAAGGAGGGTCTCCCGTTGGCAATTCGCCGATCCGATAAACTCAATCAGCTTACTCATCTACCTACGTGTACCTGGGCGTCTACTAATGATCCTTAAATCCAGCCAATCTCAATCGGTCTCCCCTTGTGTCTTGATTGCGCCCTGTACAAGCGAAAGATGATGTACCCTGCCTCGAGTTACAAAGACTCGCGGATATTCCTTGCTAGACGTCTCCTAAACGAATAAAGCCTTCAAGAGAACCTGATCTACCGGTGCATAAATTAGAGAGAGGGACTACTATAAAAATAAAATGTTCAAGGGTAGTCTAGACGAGAAGAAACGAGTGGGGTAAAGTTTTTGAATTTGTGTGATGAAACAAGTGGACGGAATTTTATCGATGCATTAAAAACGACAACAGGATTTTAATAATCGATTTAACGAATGTCTTCGAATATTCGATTGGACGTAACTCCGGTTATTAGGTTTTCCAAAATTTCGAAATATGCCATACAAATGAAGTTCGCGTTAAACGCTTCGTTAAATATTGAAATTCGTAAAATCAGCAGGCGCTCTGCTCTATGTAATTAGACAACTGCAGTGAATATACTATATGTATATAGCACATTCGTAAAAACAGTCCGGTATATGATTGACCAGACCCCGTAAACGCGCGAGAATAAGCAATTATCCAATCATGCGTGCGTGATGAATGAGATTCGCGAGGAACAGTTAACTCGAAAATTTCATATAAAACATACCACTATGATGTCCAACCAATTGAGGCTACAGTGATCGTTAAATTGGAAGAATTTGTCAAAGATTCCTTCTCGTACGGTGGTTTCTTCGAATATTAGCTGTTCTTTTATTTCCAGACAGGTCGTAGCAGCTGAAACAAAAGAGAAAGAACAATTGTAGAATAAAAACAAACAATTTCCTTGTCAAGGTACATTAGAGTTAGAAAAAGAACAATAGGCTGTATGCCCGTCCAAATTTTATCTGATGTGACTTTTAACCCTTTGTACTCTAATGTCCCATTTGAGGAGACATTGTAAGTCTATGTCACTCAGTTCCTCCCTCTAAAAGTGATCTTCGAATATGTCAGTGATTACAGAGGATGAAGTTATCACACCGCAACATTTTAAGAAATATATGTTTATCTGAACTTTTCTATTGAAATGGCACAAGATAGCAAATAGTAAAGTTCCGCCAAGTTTCTAATGGATAGCATCAGAGATGGCTCCGAGTGCAAAGAGTTAAACCAAGACCTAGTTTATTTTTCACAATAGGAACTTCCTGGAGAAGTTGAAAAAGAAATAACAATCGAAAAATATCAATATTTGCAATGTGAAATTGATTGATTATATAAAGAAATAAAGATATTCAAATTTAATAGATTTAACGCTGGTAGTTTTATTGTTAATTTCCCGCCCAAATCGTCGACTTATCCAACTATACCTTATTTAACACTTAGCCGACCGCACGCGCCACAGAGAGCTGTACAGTTTCCACCGCGCTCGGAAAGCCATCGCGCATTTTTCTGCGTAGAGCCGTAATAATGGCCAATAAAAGACTTCCAAAATTGGTGCATTTTATTATATGTTGTACTCTATAGAGAAAGAAGCGTTCCTCAGGTCAAAAATAATACCCGATCGGTCGGTCATCGACTAGCTTGGAAATGGGTAGACCTACCCGATCGGTCGGCTAAGTGTTAATTTGATTTCTCTGCTATAATATAAAATTAACATACCGCACACAATAAAAATTGACAGAATATATAATAGATCAACGAAGAAACGATAATTTTCGGTAGCCACATCGGTATTGGACGGGTCGAGGATACACGAGGGTGTTGAAAGTGCGAACGTATGTAACGAATGCGTCCTAAATAATAGTTGGTGTGTTAATCTCGTCTATGGTGGATCGAGCCAGTAGACAACTTTAATTTCAACGTTATTTCCGCGCCCGGTATGACGAGGGGATCGTTGGCATTAATTAAACAAACGTGGCGAAGGGGATGGAAACACCCGGGACGAGAAAGGTTCGTAGCACCGGAGGTTCCGCGATATTTCGCTATCGTCAAGTGGAGGAATTCCGTTGTTGAAGGCAACAAAGTCAGGCCGCTTCAATTTCACCGCGATAACGCTAACACGAGAGGACTGTTGTCACGTCGAGTTTCCCTGTTGGTTTTATACACACCAGCCATTTGCAATACTTCGCCCGATGGTGCGACTTTTTTTTGAGCTTCGTTACTTTCGGCCCATGCAACTCCCGTATTGTTTCCCAGATTATTCTCATTTTAAAAGGAAGCACTGCTAATGCTCGCGATAATACAAGTAAATTTCCAACCATGTTTTGAATTTTCTATAATACTCTCACAGCGGACGTTATCCACGATGGAAATTTTGACTTCAAATTCCTTTTTGTACAGTTCGAACAAAATATTGGTGTAGAAGAGAGTTTATTGCGGTAAACTTCAAGCAATTGCTACAATCATATGCTACGAAATACGATTTAAATTTTTAACAACCTTGTACTGCCGACATTGACGAAGTGGATACTTTATAGTTCGAAGAGAAAAAGATTGGGATTTGGTGGAATATTAACCCTTTCACAGTTTAGTAAAATTACAAATTCTGACCCAAAAAATGTCTAGTTTTTTTTATATTCGAAAACACTTCGGCGTGTAAACCACGTCTCCTTCTTCAGTTAGAATAACCTTAGAAAACAGAGGAAGCAAAGAATCTAATCATAGACTTAGATATCTTTGATAGACTAAAAGGGATAAACCGTTTGATACTTGATGCTCCGCCCGTGACTGTCACGGGATAAACTGTCAATGGGTTAAAGGAGTTTTATGTTGAATCCGGAAAAACGGTGTCAGGAAAACGTCATCAGCAACAATTAGCAAAATTATGCAACGAGGTCGAAAGAAAAACACAGTTGTCTTGCAAAAGGAAGTCATAAGATTATTCCCTTTTCTCTAATGAGATAAAAATTCTCATCTTCACGTTGAGCTAAAAATCCTGCGCCACGCAGCTTGTTCTCCAAACTGATTGTTATTTATTCAGGTCTCTTCAATGTCACTTACAAAATATTAACTTCAAAATACAAAAAAAAAGGAACGGAAAGCATAATCAATTTAACTTTTACGGAACCGAGATCCACGAGTTGCCAAAAAGATGGCGAAAATGTATCGATAATAACGACGCATACTTCGACAATTAGGGTACCCTTTTTTAAGCAAATCTGCCATTTTATCAAAGAATCGGAGATGAATCACTTCTACACCTAATAGTAACATTAGATTTACGGAAATCTGTTACACAGAAATATATTAAATAAGGACTTTGGAAATAGACAGAACAGACGGCAATGAAGATGCCCAGTCAAGTAATTTATCTATTATAAAATACACATGAAAAATCTATCGCACCACGTCTCTACAAGTGCGGAAGGTGTTTCTAAAAAGCTAAGAATCTCCGTAAAGCTAGTATTAATATTCTATCCGACAACTACTAAACTACCCATCTACCAAAAACTACACCTTTCCACAATGTAAAATGTATTCCATACGTAAAACCACTAAAACGAGAATATTCCAAAGACCCCAACAAACATGCGTCTACATTGCCCTCTGAAACGGTATTTAAATACTAATCCTCCTCTTTGTCACGACAAGTAGAGAACACTCGTCAACTGCGGCGGACTAATATCCCACGAATCTACAAATGCAAGCTGGATATTGGAGATGCACTACTAACACCCTTACCAGTGGAATATCCCTCCGTTTGGTGAGACGGACAACGTCACTGTCGCCTGCTGATACGAACAATTTATTGTCCGGATATCGGTACGTGTGGTTTGTCGCAAACAGAAGAGGATAAGGAAGGGTTAGAGGGAGAGAGAGAGAGAAACAGAGACAGTATACGCAAGCCAGCAAGTAAGACCACCGTCAGAAGCTTAGGCAGAACAATCAGCACGGTCCATAGGTGTGTACCTATGGCATTACAATACCTCCAATAGTTCCTAGTATATCCCATAAACGTTACACCGTCACGCACTCAGGGGAGAAAGGAGCTTCTAATTTTGAGTAGGCGCGAATCAAGCAACGCTCCAGTTGTTTGCATTGTATTACAAACCGTGGACAATTCGAGCAGGGAGCCGAATGCATCCCGAATTGCACGTTGAATCGTCCTGATTAACGCTCCTTGGCCGACGATGTATATGCCGCGGTGGTAGCGGTCGATGACGAGCACCAATATCTCGGATGATGCACACATCTGCAGCTAAACGACGATGGGATTGGACGTGTTACACCGAGACGTATTCTACCGTGACTCCAGGTAGTAATGTCATGTGCGCGAAACTGCGAGTGCTATTGAATTTACGGTGCGAGCTATTTACGCGATTTGGAGAAATCTTTGTGCGGCTAGAATTGCCAGGTATTTGCGTAATTTGGTAATTAACGTTCTAACCTT
Organism: Cerceris rybyensis; assembly: GCA_910591515.1. Lineage (NCBI taxonomy): Eukaryota > Metazoa > Arthropoda > Insecta > Hymenoptera > Crabronidae > Cerceris > Cerceris rybyensis. The sequence continues at coordinate 5,462,246 of OU342794.1, forward strand.
TAATTAACGGGTGTACCGATTGCGTAAATATATTAGGGCCTCGTGATCCTACAGTTGGGAATCTGAGCTTGCGTGCAGCGGAGAATTCCGAAGCGAATTCTGTATGTGGAAGCGAGTAGAAAATTGTATGCTTTGCGATGTGCAATGAATTATCCATTGAATAAATTGGATGGAAAAGTTTCCTATGTTGGAAGATGGAAGAAAATATTTTTGCAAATTGTAAATGTGTTTGGAGTTTCGAAAGAGAGAAAATGGAGAACTTGGCATTGGGAGAGATGCATGGTTCTAGTGAAATAGATCGATGTGGTGTGGGCTTAACACTTTACTCGACACTTTTGGGTTTTTAACTTATTAATTGGTCGCTACGGGAATTAATGAGTTGTTATTTTTCATTGCGGTTAACTGTGCCAAGGACTCGGTGAAGAAACTTTGCAATTTTCGAAGAGATATCAGTATGAGGGAAATATTTTCGTGCAAGTGACCGATCAGAAGTGGGTAGGATGTTAAAAAGTACCGGTCGGTAAAGTGTTAAGTAGGTAAAAAATATTTTTAATGTAGAGTCAGCAGTCTAATTTAGCAAATTGGTATTTTGGTTTGAACTTCAGATATTTTATATTAAATTATGTGAATCGATGTCTAAATGGTGCTGCTATCACGTAACTGAGATTCAGAGATTCCCACGCGCGACTGTCCCCCGTAAAAAATGTATGCCAGCTATAACGAAACGATTATCGTAGAATGGGTTTCAGGAGACCCGTGCAGCGAGCTGATTCAGCTCAGCAGTTAGTAGAACGAGAAGAAGACGGTATTGTTTCCAGACTCTGGGATCCCGGTGAACCATTAAGTTCAAAAGGACACGGACGAAGAGCACATAGCTCATTTTCGAGACGTCGCACAAGAACAATGATTTTCGAAAAGTCGAAACTTTGAGTGAGTACTTTCTTCTCGACCGTGCTCGCTCTTCGCGATGATAACGTCATGAAAACAATGGAAAGAAAAGAGGCAACGACAATCTTACGGTAAATTCTTCACGATGAATCGAGCTGAAAGTTACGACATCAAAAAAGTAAGAAGAATCGTGTGTAAAAGATGAAAGTATTTGAGAATGAATTAAAAATCGTACATTTATAAAACATACTCGACGTGTCGTTACGTTGGTAAATAATAAATTTCATGGTGGCACGGGACATCCTCGTGCTGTAACATTCATTTCAATCGACTAACGTATTCGGTGGAGCTGCCGATCCCAGGGGAGCTGGAATTCGGAGATCGAAAAAAGGATGAAGAATAACAAATAGTCTTGACTGAATTTCGACGAAACCTCGCTGCTTGACGATTCAGAGCGCGACAAAACGTCCGCGAAAATGGAAACAGCCTTAACGCGAGAAAGATCCGTACCTTTCCCTCTTTATTCGCTTCTTTTTATGTATCGTTGCGATACACAGCGCGTCAAAATTCAGAAAAACCAGGAGAACGAAGGTGCTGAATTGTGATAACGTTAGATTTTGACAGTGTTTAAATTACAATTTATTTTCTTTCACTTTTAACTTTAATCGTTGGTCTGAATCGACGTAAATACTTTTTTATCATAACCCTTTGCAAACGGACGCATTTTTGAGTATTGAGAAATAATCACATATTTGGTGATCCAAAACTACCTTTTTAATAAATTACTATCTGTGTAATAAAATTTCAACGGTTGTACTTCAATTTTTCAACTCTGACCGATGTGCCTCGATATAATTAACCCTAGATCACTAACCTTCGTCGATTCGACGACACAGATTTAATAAGTATGCCATATTAGTTAACGTTATCGTAATAAATAAATACCTATCTTTAATAATAGAAAAAAACATGTTTAAATTTTATTTAAGTAATACCCTTTAACCCGTTTTGTAAACACCGTAGTCGAAGAGACGAAGGTTAGTGTTAACCCATTCGAGACCGTGCATTTTTTGGAGACTATCCAGAAAGACCGATAACTTTTGGCTTTATATGTACCACTTCTTGTATTTCTAATGATCGTGGCTTTGGGTCACCTACTTTAGGGTCAAAATTGAACCAAATACCAAATGTAATGTTTACACATTTGTAAGATACCTTTTATTTTAAGCTAGTCTTATTTCGAGGGCTGTTTTTTCTATAATGACTGATAATTGCAGTTCAAGATCATTGCACACACGGTGTGCAATTGGTCTCGAAAGGGTTAAGCGTCGAAAAATAAGGTTAGTGATCTAAAAATTAAATTAAATTTTTATATTTATAATTATAAAAATTTATAATGAAATTTTTCTCAATCCACATACATGCCTCGCTGGTCCTCAAAGAAATAACAGAATTGGTCTAACAAGAACGACTAGAATATCTCCAATTTCACCCACATTATCAGGTTATACCTAAAATAGATAATTACTCCAATTTCACGCCAGCATCAAAAGGATCGCGACGAACCACTCGGAATAATAAAATCAGCAAGTACGAAGGCAGTGAAAATTGCTCTGTAGGTCATTAATTTTAAACGACACGCATTTACCTTACAAATGGTCCCGGAGCAAACGTTATCTCTGTACACCTTCCCTGTGATAATTAACTTCTCAAAGAGTCCACGTATTCCAGTGCTTTCTACCGGGTGCAATTACTTAAATCAACATTGACGTCTGTCTCTACTGTTAAAACGCCGTGACAGTGCACCTCAGAGGGTACTCACCCCTTGTTCGAGAGTGAGGAAATTTCCTTGAATGCCAAACTGAGTGAACGACGATATGGAGCCAGAATCTAAAGAATGGTTATGAATGTAGCGAAAAAAGAGACACTGGAACGGCTTCCCGGTGGTCGTTTGCGGTATCTTTTCCACCCTGTTCAGAAGCGTTTGTGCAACAGCTTCATTTCTACACAGAGACCTAACCCAGGCAACGAGGAGTTTCCGGAAAACCGGTCACAAAAGCATGGTGAAGAAAGCGAGACATTTAGCAACGAAAGCCTTGGTGGAGTGCAATGGCCTGTCTACTGTCGTTTAATCGATCTGAGGCACTGGAATGCGTTGACAATGGGAGAGAGAAGTTTTGAATATGTGATGGTATCTTTAATGGAAGGGAGAGGATGGTTTTGGGACTTTTACGTCTTCTCAGAAGAGGTCAGAAGGTGCTTGGATGATTTGGCTATTGCAAGTAGTCAGGGTAGCATATTATAAACTTAGTGGACATCGATATTTGATGATGAGAGTATTGGAATCAACGATTTTCTGGAGGCTTATGACCTTAACACTAGATTTATGGATGTTGATTACTTCCTTTTTTTTTGAAGTTGATCCAATTTGACTCATACGAGAAATTGAAGATTTTGGCAAAGAAAATAGTTCCAAATCTAATTAAATGACAAATTTATTATTAAAAGGTTAACCAACCAATATATTCTATACATAGTAATCAAATTTTTAATGAGCTAAATTGGCTCAGTGAATCTAGTGTCGATTTTGCAAATCTAAAAATTATATTTTACTGGATTCTGGAGAAATTAATTGAATTCAGAATTAACCTGAATGCTAGCGAATTTCGATTGGGAGACTGAGATTACAGACTGAGGGACACTGATGCTTGTCAACAAGAGACTTGTCAGAATTGTAAAACGTATCAACGTTCAGGCACTTTTATGTAATATTCGTTAGAGTTGTACTTTTAAAAACAACGAAGGGCTGCGAGGGTGAAAACGGGGTTAAAACAGTTTTAGCCAGTAAGGCGACCTTAATTATTATTACTGTTGATGAAAGAAAAAAGTCTTTTTCTCTTCCTTCGCCCGGAATTAAACTGTGTTTCTTTCTGTTTAATCCTTTCGCTACGGATTTCTTTTCCACCAGTGTGCTAACACGGTACGAAGCAATTTCGTCGCAAGGAGACTTCCATCAACATTGTAATGGCTTGTGGCAAACTATATGATCAAAATTACACTGCACATAATATATAAAAAGTAAAAACTCATGGTATTCATAAAATATTCATTTGCAACATAGGATTTAGTAATTCATATTAACAATAAATATAGTCACCGCTCGTACCGGAAGGCTTAAAATATCTGCTCTAAAATAATACTATTGCCGTAAAAATAATCATATTAACATTGAAGAAATAAGCTACAGAAAATAGATTCATATGATTGGACGTAAGTGGACACTTGAATCTATGAATGTGGAACGTTGAGAAGCAATTTCTTGAGTTCAAATTTCCTTCTACAAATGTGAGATGTGCGCATAATAGCCCGACAATAAATTATTAAGTTAGCAATCTTCTGTTAAAAACAATTAACACACCTATTGGTAGATCTTTGCAAACAGTATTTCTATACATAGCCATGCGTATAGAAGGAACGAAAATAGGGAAACGTCAAGGAGTATATGCCAACATTAGTCAGACATTCTACGAACGAAATATCAACGCGAATGCAGTTAAATCCATTGATCGAATAGGAATGATTAACGAGTCTGGGACGACGGGCAAACATCGTTATACCGCAAAATTATTTGACGACTATAATTTCGAAGTTACGGCGATTTGTAAATATACATACGGCATATTTTTTTCTTGCGATTAATCCTATGAATAATCGGCTCGATAAACAGGCCAATGAACCATGAATCTTTGGGCGAGGATCCGAGTAAATAAAACACGTTGGAATTCGTCGCCCAACTGAATTGGAGTTTACCATTGCAGAGGTTAATGAGCCGAACGTATTCGAGTGTTTGTATGATTATCGCGTGTAAAACGATGCTTTAAATATCCAGTATATGTGTATCTTTGTTCGATTTGAATCACAGTTCGATTTTCAGCTTCAGCGTGCACGATTCTGCGCGAATAATTCAACCAAGTAGCATAAAAGTGCATTGTCCAACAATCATCAAAAGTTCACACTTTCTGGATTATTTTACAAAACATTATCGTTGCCCGAGGAAATTTGTTATTATAAATTATAAATGAGACGATGTAACGTGTGGATATGTTGACTTTGGAACAATTTCTATTTGGAAAAGAAACAGAAGACGAAAACTCGGTGTTCCATTGCTATTCTCGAAAGCAGAGAGAAGAGGAACCCGTGTGTCGTTCCAGTTGTACGCATAACGCTGCACGCGAATTCGAAACTTTATTAAACTTCATATTTCACTTTGCCAAGTTTATACGAGCTTTATAATATACACGTATATATATGCGGGAAATGATGTACTGCAAGGAAGTTGTAACTTTACATTCAGAGAGATAAAACATTCATAATTGCAGAGAAAACGAATCTGCCGAAATTCCTACGCATTCTCCCCCGAGATAGGGCACCGAGGGAAACATTTTTAACGAGAGAATGTCCTATAGGATACCCACGTATTTTATGTTTGTAAAGCTTTTGCACGTTAAACGGTAAAGAGCAGTAAAATAAAAAACAGAAATTTTGAAATGAAATTTTCCTCTTACCGTAGATTTCAAAACTACGCTTTAACGAGTGTAAAAATCCTATTTCGGTACACCGATATTACTCTCAAACTGAAACCATAATTCTCCTCTCAACGTGCGATTATAATCCACTGAAATTTAGTACATAAAATATAAAAACCTTTTGAGTGAATTCAAGCGTAATGTAGTTTTTGCGACTAATGAAACACAACGATTGAGTAAGAAAAATTTGCATTTGCATCGAGACGAAGCAAGATCGTTAACAAGGTAAAAGTGACCGATCGGAAAAGGATGCATAACGAGATAAGAAAATGCCAAAGTTTGAAAGAGGGAATACGGAAATTGTAAGAGCACTCGTTAGGCACGTTTTAAAGCTATCAGAAATTCCTGACTGGCTGCGCCAAGGCGCCTCCTTTCACCGAGCCAGACACCCCGAGCAATGAATTTACACGGTATTTCGTTCCGAGTTTTAATCTCGTTTCACTCAATTTCTCCTTTGCCCTGGAGTTGGCTCCTTAAGTCGCATTAATGAATGAACACGCTACGAAGACTTGCGTAGAATTGCGATACAGATTCTACACCGTGGGCGATGTCTGTCTCTCTTTCTCTCCTTGTGTTGCACAACGATGTACTCGACTTACTAGAAATTAGCAATGTTCGCTTGCACGCGTATGCAAAGAGATGATTGCATTTCAAGTGTGTTCCTCGTTTCTATCGCCTTTGAACGACACGTTTCCCGTTCAAGAGAGCGCACGAGGTAGAGGAATTACGAAAGGATTTTCTTGAATTGATGCTTCTTTAGTAGCAAAATTTTAATGAATTTTTTTTATGAAAGATTGATTTATTATGTTTTTTTATCAGGAAATTCTATTCCGCCATGTATTGGAGTGAATTCAGATAAAAATTGCAGATTGAGGATGCAAATTTCGGAGCGAGATGTACTACTTGAAAAATAAATTAAAATGATTTTGTATGAAATTCTCATGTGTCAAGGCGATTAGAAGAAAAATTAGTTTTGAAATTTTGTCTCCTTTTGTTCATAGTCAGACTAATTGAAATTGATTGTGAAGTTAAAGTGTAAATAGGGGATGTTTGATTCAATGGCCATCAGAGTCACATCTCAGAAGAGTCTGTTGAAGAATGTTATTCGAGAAGCCTTAAAATTAGTTAAAAAACAGAACAGTGAACTTCAATAGCTTTCTTGTGTCTCACTATTAACCCTTTGCACTCCGAATTATATTTCAATTTTCTTACCAGTAGCTCCCAACGCTTTTAAGTATTTTGTTTCAATTTTACTTGATCTGAAAAATAGGGTAATTTAAAAAAACAAAGTATCTTGTAATTTACAAGTGCATGATATTTCTTGAAAAAATTTTTAAGATGCAATCCCGGTTTTCTTTCGTACATTAACATTTATTGGTTTGGACTTGAAAAAATGTCGAGTATGACGAATATTTGAACCTTATGCTATTTTACACTCTAAAAATGATGTTTCCCAAAAGAAGTTATATTCTCCTTGCGATTTGTATCGAATAAAAGACAATTATTTTATAATCTCAACTTTCTTCTGAAAAATAAATCACCGTCCTTTCTCTCCCGCGTCAATATTTGTTGGATTCTGCACACAGAGTAATGGAGATTCTCCACGCACTTTATTATATTGACTTTGGCAAGTATAATGCATCGCAAAGTGGCACCGTTCCATGTCTCGTCACTTTCGGGACATTTCGATGATCGATCGGCCAGAGCTCGATCTGCCTGCATTACCCGACTAATCCATCAACGATTCCACTAGTTGTTCATATTTTAAGACTTCAAAAAATGTCATTTGGGAGAAAGAAAATTTATAACACCAACGTCATTCAATTCCATTACGAGCTTCTATCAAAACGTTAAAAAAAACACGAACTTCTAGTATAGCAGATCGTAAACTAATAACACATAAAATTATCGAGTCGATGTTTGTCGCGCCAACGCGTAAATCGAACTGTTCGGCCGGCACACGGGCTGTTGCCATACAATCATATGGCTGTAAAACAAAAGAACGTTAATACCGAGAAGATATCTCGATACCGTTAATACAGAAAATTTCTCGATCTACAGTAGAAGCCCGCTGTAATCAACCCCGCTGTAGACAACATTTCACTGTAGTCAACTCAACGCTTTCACCGTAGTCAACTTCCCCGCCCCCCACCAAAACAAATACCAACCAATAAGAATTCGCAACAAAAGCGCGGTATTCAAATTTTTCTCTTAATTTCGGCACATTCATTAACAGGTTGAGTGCCATGGGGGTCACCGGTGACCGGAGCTATTGAATTGAATGAAACTTTATGTTACGTTTAAATTGCAATATTTATGAATTTTCTAACATATTGAATATTTAAATTTTGGCGTTAAGAAGATGAAGATCTGCTAAACACCGATCAATCAGTGTCCTTAAAAATTCTGTTTTATCAATATGTGATTTTCATAAAAAAAGTTTCACTTCAGTAGAAATGACGAAATAAGGGAAACATCGATGGCATTCAACCTGTTAATTAATTTTTATATTTACGCATAAAATTGCACTTATTTTGAAGTATTATGCTCAGTGGCAACCTATTTTGGACTTTCTGCGCATGTCGATGCGCAGAGAAAAACATTCTGATAAAAGAAGATAGATACATTTGTAATGCAGAGAGGGGAGGAAAAGCGTTGGAGGAGAAAGTTGAATACATCGAAAGAGTCAAGATTTTCTGAGTTGATTACAGCGGGCTTCTACTGTACTACATTAGAAATATTCGACGACACGAAACCGTGAAAAGCGTAGAAACAGTAAGCGCAAAGAAAACCGCGAGCAAACGAGCGCAAACTCGGAGGTTCGTTACTCTGAAGTCCTGGAAACAAATAAGATATGAGAAACCGTTAAAACGAATCGCTCGAGTAAACGAGGAAGAAGAAGGAAAGCAAGGTCGGTACTAAATTTGCCATGCATTTTTTATCGTCCATTTCCTTCGCGAGAGAACGTACAACCTCCCGGAGGAGGTTGAACAGTAGCAACGTCAAATCCGTGACAAAAGGTGAGAGTTGAATATAAGATAGATACCACACGGTGTGCCGGTGAAACCTATGGGAAAAAGGGGAGGGGAAAGAGGACTGCGGAGGAAAAGGACGATAGAGAGAAGGAGAAGAGAGCGAAGAAGAGAGCCAGAAGAGTTCGAGTTAGTTGGAAGCTACGTGGAAATGAATTGAATAATTTAGCAAGCTAGAAGAGATGAAACGAGTAAGCTCGAACGTGTCCCTGGGAAAGCCTCCGAAAATTCCTGGGATGAGATGCTCTCGTAAGGTTTCACCTCGTTCCGTGTCTTTCCGCCAGAAACTTTTCCGGCACATTTTCGTCACATATGAAATATCGGGCACGACATCCATGGAAAATAATTTGCGAAAATTGCCATTCCAGTGTCGTTCTACTCTGCGTAACGAATTTTTTGTCTTCTTTCAGCTGGATTCCCTCATTTGTCTTGTGAGAAAATTCCGTCGGTCATTGTTTTTAGCACTGTATATTGTGCCACTTTCGGTTTCTTCAGTTTTCAATTAGAACAAAAGGGTCTTCTTAATTTGTTCGAACTTTTTCAGTGGAAGCTCGTTTTAACGGCGCGAGGGAGAATCTTCGAATGTAAAAATGTCAGTGGTGAATCTCTTGGTGGTGCCGTAATTAAATCCGTTTCCCACGATTGTCTATCCGTTAATTAACTTGCAGGCGCACAGTCACCATAGCTTTCCCAATTAATTCTAATTGGCTCATCATTTGTAGTTAATTGTAGGACGATAATTAACTGTATTATTGCCCTAATAACTACACGCGTAATTAATTACGCATCTCTGCATATTATCGTGCGTATCTATATTATTATTACTATTATCATTGCTCTGTATCTACGGATTTCGACTCATTAACGAGCCGCAAATCCCTTCAGGGTCTCGCTACTAAACCATTACAAAATTCGCACCATTCGTGCAATTCGTCACGAGTATTATTCCATTCAGTCACTCAGTATTTTTCAGAAAATCATGCAAATCGCATCATTTCTTCAGTCATCGTTAAATTATTCTTTTCAGTTCACGCGCTACGTATTTTCCATTTTAATACGCCCCTCTTACAACGCATTAACTATAATTTTTTCCAAGCGTAACTCCTTGCCCTACGTAAACAAGTAATACGGTAAACATAATTCTAAATTATGAAACTTTCCAAAAACTATTAATTTGAAAATGCTTTAAATGATACGGATTATCAAAGAAATTTTTGATTTCAGAGAATTAATTCCGAGTCGCTACACAGGTAGTCACAAAAGAAATGGATCGTCAAGTAGTTAAATCATTATTAACACTAGATTTACTGGCGTGAAATCTATTATATTTAAATATGTTAAATACATACCTTAAAGCAAGGAAAATTAAGACGTAGAAAATATGATAGATTCGTTAATTTATCTTTTATACGATGGACAAAGAATATTTATTCTACAGCTCTCTCATAAACCCGTAGAATTTTTTGAAAAAATTCTGTACCAGTCACTTTGACTGTCTTGGTAAATCTAGTGTTAAAACTATCAAAAATGTTCTCCTTTCGTTCATTTCCTTCAACCATCGACTCATAATTCAACATATTCCTATGGCAAAATGGATGATACACAATCTTTGTCTCTGCGTCAGACGTTTGGACAATAGACGCGAGTGCATCGTCGATCGTTCGCTGTGAGGATGAGGGTGAATTATGTATTTCGTTATCCTGTAAACGCAAGCATCCTCGCGATAACAATTTGTCAGCGGGCAGTCCTGTGAGTCTCCCGTGTATATCGCATCGCGTACAGGAGGTGCGTGTATTATGTACAAAAGCCGCAAGAGAATAGTTCGGCTTTGGTCCTCGGCTGCACGAAACTTCGTGCTCGAATCATGGTAATAGTTTCGCCCCGTATAATTACGCTCCTTTCTGGGACTAATGCGGCGATAAAGCGGTAGCGGCATTCACGCCGAGAACTGGTGTTAACCATGGAAGAGGATGGAGAGGAGCGTTTGGGTCTGTTCGAGTTGGGAGATGCGATTTTCAACGGAGACGACAGTTTAATCTTCCTGATATTGATGATGCAAGGATGACATGCTTGGCACACGATGAGAATCGATGATAATCGCAATTTTTGCATGAGATCTTGTAGCCTTATAGACATATCAAATAGCTCTCTTTTCTACAAAGATTTAAGACTCCTTGGAAGTTCTTCCTTCGCGTCTTTGCTCATTACTGTGTTATACTAGTAGAACAAATATAAAAGAAGCAATTTAAAGCAAGCAGATTGCTACATGCGAATCTTCTCGACGATGAAAAAGAGAATTTCCAAAGAAAAGCCAGTTTAACCCTTTGCGGTCCTATGTCGTGCAGTGCTCGACATAGCTTTCCAATTGATTTGATTTTCGGACAATTTAATATCGACTTTCTAATTTCGTAATAATTTTGTAATATCACCTAAATATCCGCCAGTGTCTATAGTGATTGATAACATTGAAAGAAACGAGTAGAAAATGATAAAAAATGTTGGGAAATTAATTTTATTGAAATCACTATAAAAAATAATATAATAACTTGGACCGCAGAGGGTTCATCTCCAATCTATCGATATGGTTGCAACTTGATAAATTTTCCATGCGATAGTATTTAATTGCAGTTGCAATTAACGGAGAGCTTTTTCTTGATTTAAGTTTCGAAATAAATTCCAAAGTTTGGAATATCCAGAGGTTTAATTCCGTTCGTGTTTCGTGTCCTGCATTTTTCATCGTTCCACTCGTGCAAATCGTCATTACTTTATTCGAGCGAAGTCTACGTTTCAGGCAGAAACAGACATACGAAGCAATTCGAGATAAGTAAATAATTATGGCCGTACATCACGTAAAACAATTGCAATTCCGAACTCGTTTGGAACGCTCGTTCTCGCTGCATCGGTGATGTACTTTTCGGTATACTTTACATCGGATTGCATCAGAGCCTTGCTTCGTCTGCAATCGTCGCTTTATGGGCTACGTAATTGTCGTACGTTCCATGTCGATCCTTGTCTGAATATCGGACGATTAGTAGCACGGCAAGTCAGAACGAAAGATTTTAACGACTTTTTTACAGGAACGAATTTCTTCGACAAACCAATTTCGCGCATGCGACGTGTACGTGATTTTACAGCCGGTAATTTCTACGATGCTTGTTAAACACGAAAGATCTCGTGCCGGGACTCTTTTTTTCAATTTACAGTGTCACTGTAATATCAAACACGACTGCCCGTAAATATAATTGCTGGCGAGAAGATTGAAACGTATAGAATGGCGTATTTTCCATAGTAAGTGTCTTTTTAAAAGACAAATAGAAAATACCATGTAATGAAAGTATGTATGTGGAATGCTTAAGAGTGGAAAACAAAGGAATGACAATTAATTTGTTTCGGTTCAGAGTGATGTGATATGATAGTTTCTTTTCATTTTTAGAGTCTGTCAGGTTCAACTGCTATAGGCACTTCATCTAGGACACTAATTCCAATTTTTTTTTTTTGGAATTCTAAAGAATTCAATTTCTAAGAAAATTATTTTAAAAATTGCAAACTTTAACCTTTTCAATAGGGAGGATCCATTAGCTTTGCCTGAAGTAGCTTAAATTTTCAAACAAGTTACATTTTCACGGTACCCTAAAACAGGATTCGACAACCAATTTTTTAGTGAAGGGCCTTTCTTAGTAATTTCTTGTTTGTTATCTTGTGAATTCACAATGAGTAAAAAAAAATCCATAAATTCTAATTTGTATATTAAATCAAAATTGTTTAAAGTAAAATTTAATTACCTCAGTTAGACTAAAGCGCTAGAGTTTTTAGATAAAAGAACCGCAGATTTCCAAGTCCTCCCATAGAGAAACGCGAACCCCAGTTTGCAAAACACTAGTTCAGGACCTACTGTTTTACGGGGATTATAAATTATCATGCCTATAATATACATATCACATGGGAAAAATCTCTCACTGATTGTAAATCTAAGTTTCCTTTTTCTTACTCACCAGAGCCCCCTTGGTATTATGTGCTTACGTCGAAGAGAGAAATAAAAAGTGTCTTAATTTGTAAAAATTGGCTTCTTCCTGAAGAAAATTAACTGTCAGATGTACGTACTGTGAGAAATTATAAAAAATTGTATTCACCGTACAACAGCATCACTGGAATATAAGAAATTTCTTGATTTATCGTATCACGTCATGGCAAAAATCATCAACGAAGACACGCTGGATTAATCAAAGCAGTAGGAAATCAATGTAATTTAAGGAGGCCTTTGACAAAAAGCGTTTCACTGTTCCCGAGGGTCTTTAATCGATTTCCAAGTTCTCTCCCTCGCAGAACGAATTCTGACAAAAGAATACCTGAACACGCACCTGTAAGTGGCCAATCGAGTCATTCTTTTCCGCCGTTCCAACAAAAGCATCGCTTTATATCATTCCGAACGTTCGTCCTTCGCAAAATACCAGACATTGCCAGGCAATCACGGGAAGAATGGCAACAAAGGATGCTGCAGCGGTAACAACGCCATAGAAGAGGAGGAAATGGACGAAGGGTGAAGTGTGAAGCGGCTTAACACGCAAAGCGAGATAGTCAAGCTCAAAAATTGCCACTGAAGTCGACGATGGTCGATAAAACTTCGGCCCAAAAGACGATGCAAGCGGAACTTCGCACCATTAGATCTTCTGGTAGTTCGAACAATAGATAGAAGTAAGAAACTGCACGAACGAAAGCCATCTTTGCTTTCTTCGCTTTCTACTTGTCATCCTCGACGAGCTTCTTCTCCTTGTCATTTTTATTTATTTCCATCCTCTGTTAGTCTATTTCCAAATCTTTTCTCTTTCATTTTACCACTCCGTGCCATTAACACTAGAACTACCGGCGTAAAATCTAACATATTTTACTAAATTAAGTAAGTACATTAAAAAAGGGGGTATCAAGCTGCGGAAAATTTGGTCGACTGAGTGATTTATGTCTATTGATATAGACATAGAATATTTATTCCATCACTATTATATAAACTTGGAGATTTTTTTGAAAAAATTATATACCAGTCAGTTTGACTGGTTTGGTAGTTCTAGTGTTAATACTAAAACTACCGGTGTTAAATTTATTAAATTCAAATATATTAAATAAGTCCTTTGTTAAGTTCTACTGTTAAATCTTTTAGTAGCTCGAACAATAAAAACGGTAAGACAACAGCATGCTCGAGTACAATTTTTGCTTTCTTCATCTTTTGTTATTCCTGGTGACCGTGTGCTTCGATGTAATCCTCAGTGAGCTTTTTGTCCCATTTATTTCTATTTTTTTCTATTCTTCGTTAAGTTGTTGCAGAAACTTTCCTGCTTCCTTTCGTCACTTCGGACCATTAGATCTTCTGGTAGTTCCAACAATAGTTACGAGCAAAAAACAGCATACACGAGGACAGTTCCTGCTCTTTTCGTTCTACTTCCTGTCCTCTGTACCGGTGTACTTCGATCTTATCCACGACGTGTTTCTTTCCTCTTCGTCCTTATTTATATCCAACTTCTGTAAGTCTATTGCCAAATCTCTCCTCTTCCGTTTCATCTTTATCCATTTTCTTCTTTATGTCTTCTCTCGACAATCACTTCCACCGCAATGTCCCAACCGCAGTTTGTCAGTGCCTCGATTATTTGTACAGAGACAACTTTCTTGGAAAAGTCTACCAGTTTCTTGATTCCGTTTCTGGAACTGCAAGAATTTTCCCAGAACTCTGACCAGAATTTATAATAGTGTATAAAACGTTTTACTGGTTTAACACTAGATTTACCAAACCAGTCAAAATGACTGGTGCACAATTTTTTCCAAAAATTCTACGGGTTTATGAGAGAGCCGTAGAATAAATATTCTTCGTCCACCATATAAAACATAAATGACCGAATCTATCATCTCTTCCGCATCTTAATTTTCCTTGCTTTGAGGTCCATATTTAACATATTTAAATATAGTAGATTTCACGCTGGTAAATCTAGTGTTAACCATATTGTTGGATAAATCTAACAAAAATCTCTTCCACTACAACGCGTTAGAATCTACGAATTTCTTTCGAAAAAAAGAAACACAATCAGGTTTCCTTCCGAGTCGTTATCACCGCGTTCTAATTTGTAAAATAGCAAGGAGCAATAGTGTCCGACCATAACAATATCGTACTCCTTGTGAAGGTTAGCAGAGATTTCCTTGAGATTCTCATCCAGCGTTATTGTCCGTTCGCGGATAACTAAATGCGAGCCATTTTCGCATTCAGTCAGCTCTTATCTCCGCGTCTAATACTTCTTCCTCCATTTCTTCGACCATTCCGTTTTTCCTCTTACTTATCCACGTCTGTCGTAGCTTCCTTTCTCTTTCTCTCTCATCATCCATTTGGACCATCGCTTCCCTCAATCGAGGTAGGTCACGTCTCTATTTTGTATTCCATCAACCTCGCATCCATTCCCGTTCTAAACAATGGGAAGAGCGCCCCGTTTCTCTCTCATACAGACTCCGCTGCCAGAGCTCGCGAAAACCTCCACGAGTTTCAGTCGGTGGAGTCGTAGGTGGGCAAATAACCGAAAACTTCTCCTCACCCACCCTTTTCTCTCTTCTCTGTCCATCCATTTCCTTTCTCTCTATCTTCTCCTCTTCACTGTCTATCTCTCATTCTCCTCTTTATCTCGTCTCTTCGTTTCTCTGTCTTTTCTCTTTCCTGTCTTCCTTTCTCCACTGTTCTTCGTCCCGTCTCTTCTGCCACGGCGTAATGCAAGGAAACGAGTGTTTCGAGCTAGCGTTGGAACGGGGCGGCCTTTTATCCAAAGCTCATCTCGATTTCAAATGCAAATGCGCCCGACGAGAGAGGAAGACGGAGGAAAAGAGTGGAAGGATGGGGTGCATCGCGCGGCAACTTGCCGCAGTCTGTTTAGTAAGTTCGCACCCGATCTAAGCTTCAATCCACCTTCGGAGGAAAATGTTTTCCGTCCTCGATGCGATTCATTCTTTCATTCTCTATGGCTTCGTGCTACGCTCTCCGATCGCCCCGGTACGTATAGTTTCGATGTGTATACTTAAGGAATGGAGAAAATTAAACCATACGGGGGTGGAGGAAATTGGAAATAGGAGTATACTGTTTGGGGCGAGAAAGAGTCGATGGGAATGGGTTCGAAATTAACCTTTTTGGTGGGAAGGTGTGGTCGAAGACTGGTACCATTGCTTGAAAGTAAGGTTTGCGGTATTTTCCTTGTAATGCAAGTAGATCCATAGAGTGGAAAGTGTGAACACCGGTATATATGGTTGCCCTTTGTTCTACTTTGACGAGTTCGATTCGCAATACAAATTCTGAACTAGAAACAAATATCTCGAGGAGGATTCGTGGTTGTATTGACAAGTAGAATCAGGTTCGAGGTGTTTCACAATGATTTGTGTCGAAGTACTGGGCGTTGTTCTACATTTTTAGATCGATAGACACTTGCAAAAAAATAAGCCGCACAATTTGCGAGAGAATTACAAATTAAAGTCAAGTTTTTTTCAATTCTTTAAATTGGTTATTGAATTTATCTCTTTTTTGGTGGGGAAACTGTATGAGAGGGATTGTGGATTAGAGACCAACTAAATACGAGATCAGGTTCAACGAACGATGCTTGTTGCTTATTTCTGCACATTCTTTCGCATTTGCAAGAAACCACAGTCCAGGTCTCTACGTGCCAAGCTGGCGTGAACATAAAGAGAAGAATGTACACGAAAAAGGTTAAAATTCCATTTTATACAATTTCGTTGGACGTTATCCGCAGTATACCGTTAAGTTAGTGCTTCTCTTCTATTTCACTTTTCTCATTCTCAGCCTCGCGTCGCCGAGGAAAACGAGGCAATTAAGCGCGTTATCTTAACAGCGGAGACATCAAGCGGCAAGTAAGAACGGCAAAGCCGGGTATTAGAATTCGTAAAGAACAAATCATTCCGGCGTAAGCATTGCCTGAGATTTTATAGTTCCGTTGGTGAACCGCGATGTCCGCTGCCTCTAGCCCGCTGAGGTTTCCTTTCTCCCGTTGCTATCCAACTTTTAACTGCCTTGAGAAACTTCGCTGCTCGGTAATCCCGCGATATCATTTCGAGATCGTTACCCGGAGCTTTCTTCCTTTACGTACTAATAACACCTATCTTACGCAATTTCGTGCGCCGCACAGTCGTCGATTTCGCTTAAATTTCCAGCCAAAACAATGAGAATATGATCACGCTTTTCCAAACTTCGCAACTGCATTTCATATGTAATATATTATAGTAACATTCTCCATTAATAAGTATTATTACTGCGCAGCGCTTTCAGAGATATGCGATCTGAAAGGAGGAACTTGAAATATGTAAACGGTTACACGTCGGAATTGAGAATATGTTTCCAACGTGAAAGCCAAGACTTCAAGGAAAACAATGAAAAAAGTCTCATCCCGACTGGACCAAAACTGGCCGAGATATTTAAGTTCAAAGTCGAAGAAGTCGAATTTCGGCTATGCCACGATCAGGGCGGTCAGGGGAGCGGAATAGCCCAAATATGAAAATTCATAATTTCACTTCTGGTGGTCGTAGAGTGATGAGTTTTAGCTCAGTTTAATCGCGAAAGTGTCTACTTTGACGTGATTGTAGCGAAATTATCGTATCTTTATTCGTTTCCGAATGCGGCACATTTTTACGTCTCGGGAGCTTTACGCAAAAGCTCATCTTCGGAGAATGATTTTATTGAGGTTGTTCGAAAGCCAAGACGTCAAGGAAGATGTAGAAAAAGTTTCATCAAGATACGTCCAAAAACGGCGAAGACATTTAAGTTCAAAGTCGAAGAAGTCGAATTTCGGCTCTGCCACGATGCGGGGGTCACGGCGGTCAGGGGAGCGGAATAGCCCAAGTTTGAAAATTCATAATTCCGCTTCTGGTGGTCGTAGATGGATGATTTTTGTGTCGTTTTACTCGTAAAAGTGTCTACTCTGTCATGCTTCCGGGTAGAAATTACGATCTTCGTTACTTTAATCGCACCGCTCATTTTTCCCTGTCAGTAGGTTTCCCCAAAATCTATTGGTTCTATGAGGTGGCCATGTGGTGACGATATCACGTAAAGCCGAAAAGTACACGAAAAGACAAAAAAAGGGGAACTAATTCCAAAATTGAGACCCATACATCGTAAAACAATAAGGTATAGCGTGGCACGAAATTGCGGTTGACATCGTGGCAAGCAAGCAGGCTTGTTTGCGGCACGCAAGTATCGACTACGGTCGAAGTAGAGTGAAGAGAACGAGAGAGGAAAGATGGATGGAGGCAGCTAGAAGCAAAGAGAAGAAAAATCTTGACGTCTACTGGTCGTGTTCGTGCTGCACGGTACTATGCCGCTCGAGCATTTATCCTGGCAATAAAAATTTCTCCATTTTTAACGTCCTCCATTGCTCGATCCGCGCCGGAAAGTCGAAACGGATGGTCGAATCGAGTTCCTCTCTTACACGGTGCACGACGATAACGAGAATTCCCTACTAGGAGCGCCATAGAATGGCAAATGCTCGCCGTATGTAAATGTTATCCGTTGCACTGTAACCCGAAATTTGCTGGCCGTGCTCCGACGACATATCCTGTTAGGGAGACTGTAGATCTATGGGGAGAAATCGTGGATTTTTGTCTCTTGCAATGTCAAGTTGCATGTATGTTTGTATGGATTTTAGTGACGACCGGCATTGTTTGTCACTTGTATTGAGCATTTTGGATTGATGTTTTTGCGGGTTTGTAGGTTTTTGAGTGCCGTGTTTTTCGTGTCTTTTTTTAAAGCTGATGTTACGATAGCTGATGGGTTCGTATATGGTGCACTATTTCCAAAGTGAAGTCCACACGTCGTTGAACATTCTTTCACATTTTTTTATAGAATTTAATAATTATTTTTCGCTTCGACGAAATATTTCTTATGGCATTTCTTATAGTAAATATTTTCGCGAATATCTTGTCAAATAACATGCCGAATTTTTCTCAAAATTATGCTTTTAGACTTTTTTCACTTCCAATTTGAATATTTTCTTCACCAGAGTTGTTGTTAGAGCCGATAACAAAAATCTTTAAGATATCTTAATTTTTTGTAATCTTTTCATTACGTTAAAACTCAAAAAGTTGGGCAAAATAGTTCATTTTCACTTTATAAAGTCGCCATTCTTTTAAAAAGCGTTGTTTAAAAGCGAAAATTGCTTATTTGGCTCAATCTACTAAAATAGCCATTTATATAATGACCGAATATTTACATGTTATTACGACATGCTCTTAGAACCTTGCCTCCTTTAATGATGCATACTTGTTACAATTTTGTATATTCCTACTTAAAAAATCTATAATGTAGTCAACATATTACTAAATATACATTCCAAAAATTAATACAACACTATGTTCCAACTTCACAAAATAAATTGGAAAAGAAGGTTTAAAAAAGTAATACTAAAGGCGCAAATACTCCCTTAACCCCTTGCCGTACCATTTCTTTCGTGGCTGAGTGCGCAATAAATCTGAATTAATTGCTGAAACAACAGTCTATCCCTAATTTCGGATATAGCCGATGACTTAACCCTTTCAATACGGCGAAAAATCCAGTCGGAGTGCGCCCCATTACCGGGATCAGTTATTTCTCCTCCAAGCGATTATTAGATAAAATAATTTTTTTGCCGAAAACTGAGCAACCTTAACAATTGTCGCTTGTTTGATTAGATCGGGGACGATCGAGATGAGAAATTTATGGACTCAGAACGATTGAGAATCAGTTTGGAAGCCCAACTTGGCGTTATTTTCTGCCCTAGATGCTTTTCAGTAACTGGGACATATGTTGTCCCAGCCGTAATATCAAAAATTTTTCAGACTGGGACAGCACATGTCCTGCCCTGTGCGAAAGGGTTAAAGCGATATTGAATACTATGAAATTAATTTTATTACACTATAACCCACTGATATTTTTAGTTTCATCATTTTTAGAACACTTGAAAATTGACTATTCCATTTATCGCGTCACGAGTGCCACTCGTTATTATACGGTAAGGTGTTAAGACAGTATAATCTCTCGTCCCCCTTCAAATGTATCGCTCTCAAGCTAAAGCACCAACGTCCCTCAAAGTTTTCTCTGTATGGCATATATCGATGCAAGTCCAAACGACAGAGATCCGGTATCCATTGGTTTGGAACGGTAAATGTATGCCGTATGTAAATGTTATCCGAGGCGCAGGGTAATCTGGAATTTGCTCGTAGTGGCTCGGAGACAGGCGTAGCGAGGTAAGCCGAGGTTTACGGCTGGCGATTGCTGCTACACACTTCACGCATGATTATGCGCCAGATACCACTGTCAATTGCGACTTATCCGTCGGACATCCCATATCGTATCTCACTATACAACCGACAAAGTTACAAAGTCATCGGAAAATTAACCCTTTTAGTGCAGACCGAAAAAACTGATTGAATTAATCTATTATATAGAGCTCAAATACCACTGACTGACTGACTGACTCATTCATCCACTCATCACGAAATCTCAAAAACCACAGAACGGATTGCAATGAAATTTGGAATATACCTTCCCCTTGGGTCTTAGATGCTCACTAAGAAAGGGTTTTGAAAAATTCGAAATTTTAGGGGGGGTTTTGGGGGGTTAAAGTATGGGCCAAACTCATCAAGGCAGAGACGAAACTACTTGACCTAGAAACTTGAAATTTTGCATGAGCGTTCCTTCTAGGGTATAAGCACCCACTAAGAAAGGATTTTTGAAAATTCCAAATTTTAAGTTTTTTTTTTAGTTTCGATTAAACCGTAGCGAAGCACGGGAGCTTTCATCTAGTGACAAATATAGTTGCGAATAAAAACAATTGTCATTTGGCAATAGTTTCATACAGAACACGCAATATAGAGCATAAACTGTCCATTATAATTATTTGTCATAAAATTACTGATATCCTATTGGAAACCTAATATTAACCCTTCGTTTCCCAGTGTTCGTACTATTGCTAACGACGATATATCGTCGTCCGTCACCAAAAGGGTTGAAATAAAAAAGCTAAAATCGTGTAGTACGAACAATGATCATTTCTTTTGGACCGTGAAACTATCCATTCCTTGATTTGTAAAACTTCGAAGACACCAAATGAAAAATGTATCTTATACTAGTTTAAAAATAGATCATTGAATTTGAAAATAGTATATTTACAGGATTATTTGACGAGTTAAATAAAATTGAGTGGTAACAACAAGATGTATCCATAATCGTTCTATAACCGTATCGAAGTGAAAGTTCCAAGTGCCGTAAATTCGTCTTGCTAATCTCTATTATTGTTAGAAACTCTACAGCACTATATTAGGAAACGTATGGCACGCCTAAGTAGTTCCAAGTGTACCGTCATTTCCCCAATTGGCTGCGACGACTCTAAGACGGACGCAAATACAAAAGGCAGAAGCTTATTGGCGAATTCCCAGAATTCGTACATCTCGGTCACGAATGTGTAATGCTCGATCGATCCAGGATAGTCGACAATCCACGACAGAAGTGGAGGAAGTGTCCGTAGAGAGTATTACAATCGAGTTCTTATCATGCGGGTCTCATTTAGTTTATTCGTTACGCAACCCGATCAGCATATTTCATCCTTTTGCAAATATCTCTTTGTATGCATAGGATAAAAATCATGTCCCTTTAACTCATGACTTTAACCATACCGGCACGTTAGGTGTGCTTATTCTTACCGTATCCGGTCGTTTCACCGGTTACAAAATAACAGTAATATATTTCTCAAAGAAATGCAAGAAATTGGCAGTTTTATTCGGAACGTAGCGTAGAAAACATACTTTTGTTAACAATACAACGAATTACATATTTTCATTCCGTGAAACCGGTCATTTGGGAAGATACTCCCGTTTCTATCGCCAAGAAAATCAATTTTTTTAGCTATTGAATTTTGTAGATTAACTTTAAAGAAATGTCTTTAGAAAATTTCCAACATTGCAAACTTTGAAAACACGGTTATATAATTAGCGATAAGCGATCGAGCAAACTTTGAACACATTTTTCTCAGAGCTACCCTAGAATTTGTTACTTCGGATGAATTGGGGGAGAGATATCAAATCAACCATTAATGAAGAAATCATCGACAGCATTGACTGTATTTTTAATTGTACCAAATTAAAAGTGTACGTTATACAAAGAAGATATAACTAATACTGTCCAACATTGACCTTTCGGACCAACAAAAACGGAAATTACTCCTTAACCCCTTGCGGTACAATAACGAGTGCTACTCTTGAAGCGATAAATGGAATAGTCAATTTTGAAGTGCTCTAAAAATTATTTAATTCCAAATATCAGTGGGTCCTGATAAAATAAAATTAATTCTACGCTATTCAATATTACGTTAATTCATTTACTATATCCAAAAATTAGGGGTTAGATTACTATTTTAGTAATTAATTCAGAGTCATCGCACATTTAATCACAAAAGAAATGGCACGGCAAGGGATTAACACTAGAACTACCAAACCAATCAAAATGACTGGTACACAATTTTTTCAAAAAATTCTCCAAGTTTATATAAGAGTCATAGAATAAATATTCTACTTCTATATCAATAAACATAAATCACCCAATCGATCAAATTTACCGCCGCTCTATTCCCCCCTTTTCAAAGTACTTATTTAATTTATTAAAATATGTTAGATTTGACGCCGATAGTTCGTGTTAATCATAAACGATAGGATTAGCGCTAACCAATCAGACAAGAACTCCTTTCAACCACCTATCGTAAGTCTTCTTTCCACCTCCGTATAATACATTCATCGTTTGTTATTCCACGTTAATCCCGTTTTCCATTTGTACCTATTCCCGACACTTTCAGAAACCGCGGCTCCCGATGCGAGTGCCGTCTGCATTCTTCATAATCTGCAAGCCGTAAGAATATTCCTCCCCTCTGATTCTACGGAGGGTAGTCGGCGTGCATAATAGAGATATTCGCGCAATTTGAATAATTCACATAACCGTCCGTTCGGGCACAGTTGGCCGCGAATCGAAACATTTCATCGGCCGGCTCATCCTCGAAGAATAGGAAGTATCCAATTTTGAAAAGTAACCTAATAATGAAAGGTCTGAGGGTAATTCAGCAGTCGCATTCATAGCCGTACCCTTTTGTGCCGTGGAAACGAGAATGAGAATGACGGTCAGAGTACTGACCCGTGCAACTAGAAAGGTTAACAATACGTTGCTTCTTCTGGAATTGCGCAAAACACAGAGGAAATTCATTCGCCCGGTTGGAACCACAGAGAGCACGAAGAGGTAGAAATGAAGAGGGAGAGAGCGCTGAGAGAGAGAAAAAAAGAGATGGAGAGAGGAAATGGAAAGAGAGATAGAGGAAGGAGAGATAGGGAGAGATGGAGGGAAAAATGGAGAAAGAGTTGAGAGTCGCTGGAACGTGGAATTGGAAAAATTGTGCCGAGTGCGCAAAGAAGGGGACCTCTTCACGGTTTAGCTTACGATAGAACGAAACCACTGACTCGACTTTCGACTCTTCAGTCGTCGTACCACTGATTGTCTAAGACTACTTACGTTGACTCTCTGGTGATATTCGAAAACGAACCGGTTCGAGGGTTGTTTCCAATTCCGAAGAATCGCGAAATATTTCTTTGCCAATGGTGCAAAAACGTTTGGGGGGAAATCGAAGACTTGGATGAGAATAACGTATTCATGCAAATGAAGAAATTGCATTTTCTTGCAAATGCGATTACAGAGGGAAATCCAAAGTTATTTATGTTCAATAGAGCTTTTGAAATTTCTTTCATTACTTTAACCGATTCACTGCCAATTTTGACGTATCTCGTGGTTGCACTATAACTTCTAATTAATAAATTAGGAATAGGGGCCAACAGTGTATAATAATTTTGAAACAAAAATGTTTTTCGTATCGTTACAGACATGAAAATTGTATTTTTTATCAATTAAATTAATGTTCTAAACACTTTCTATCGTCTATTTAAATTTTAACACCGAAGGTAATATTTCCTTAGTTTTCCATACATGAATGAGTTAACACTATATGGAAGTTTTCTTAACCCCTTCCGGTAAAATGACGTGTATAGCTCGTTATTGGACTTTCTTGGAATAAAACTCAATGACGAGCTATACTCGTCATGAGATCAAAGTTGCTGTTGATTATGATAATAATTAATTTAGTTTAAAATATCTACGGTACCGAAAACTGTAACACTTTTTTACTAATGTAGATATCACAGATCATTAGAACATGTTATTAGTCAAATTGTTATTGGTTAGTAGGATTTCATTCTTGAAAACAATCTTTTTTACACGGTAGAAACGTTCCTTAGAAAATCGTGTAAAAAAATACATACCACACATGGTAAATTTAAGAATATCGTCCACAACTTTAAAAAATCGTGTAAGATGAAAAAAATTCTAAATATTTTCCCAATAAAAATTACATGGTTGTTTCATGCAAAATTTGTCATTATTAAGTCTTACCGGAAGGGGTTAAAGACAATTCGATATCGAGGCTAATTCTAAGAAGACAAAAATTGAAGTGCAGCTCGAATTTGGCAAAAAGGAAGTGTCTATTTATCCAACTGCGTTGCGACTGTTTTTTTATTTATTCGAACACGGACCATCGCGTTTTAGAGGGCTAACTAAAGTTGCGGTCCGAATGTAACGAAGTCGCAAGAATCTATGGCATGGTAATATTGCAAGCCCTCGGGTTCCAAGGGAAAAAGCATTCCAAAACGTAAACTAACGATTTCGTAAACTATGTACGGTCAGTTAGTACGGTCGAACGAATTTCGCGAACAGAACGTAAAAGTTGTTCGGAAAAATAACGCAGTTAAATGGAACGTGAAAAATTGACCAATTCGACGAACGAATGTAACTAACTTTCCGTCATTCAAAATTGCTATCTGCATTCTATCTTGTAAACTGCAAACATATATTCTTTTAATCCATCGAGTGCAATAATCCACAGCGTGTAGGAAGCTATTAAATTGTATACCCACAGGGAATTCCACAAATATCTATCTATATAGATGTATTCTGTAACAAAGTGTTATTACGTGTAACGTTGCACAATGCCGGGAAATATAGTTTCGGTTGAAAGTATCGAACAAGTTACATCCTCGCTGAGAAAGAACTTGTGCTTTGTCCACCGAGTAATGCGGATTGAAGAAGCTTTCGTGGAAATTCTGCGTTATTGCAAGTGTAATTTTTATTACGACGCGTAAAACTTTCCGCAGTGGCCTTTACCTCTGCACTATATGATATCGTGAAGAATAAACACCTGGATGAGTAAAATGCAACACTCAGATGCTCACATCAATGATCATTATTTATCTGAACAATATTTATGTTTTTCTCTGTATTATATTACCTTTGCACTATATGGTACCGAGAAAAATATATACATACTCAAAATGCAGCATAAACATACTCATAATTATACATTTTCTGACTTATTCTTATCAACAATAATATTATTCAATATTGTAACAATATTTATCTTTCTCTTAGTATTATATTATTTAAGGACAATTTTACAAGGATACTGCAACACGATTGCAAGCGATACACTCTAGTTTAATACGGTTTTCAATTTCAACCCCCTTAATTATTTTTATAAAGTAAAGAATGGAAAGAAAATAGAATTAATGAAATTTAATATTATAAAAATGACTGAATCTTCATATTCTCTAATGGAGTCCATAAATTACATGTATCAGGTAATTTTTCAACACAGTATAGCAAGGGTTGTACATAAGAGAATTTTCTAACAAAATTAAAGATCACTAAAAAAAAAAAAAAAATCGATACTGCATTTTCATATGCACCACAGTATCAAATGTTAAACGCATTAATTTAATTTTCCCATTGTACCCTTGAAAAGATATTTTTCCATGAATAAAGTACGTCAGTAATTTGAAAATTCATGGGAGTACATATCGTCAAAAGCTAATGGACACATCAATGACGGTTCATTGTCAAAGATATGACGATGAAAATGTCAGGTGAAATGCTGTGGTCGTAGAACGAGGTACTGTCGTGCGTTCGATAGCAATTACTAGCCTGGCAGCAACAAAACTTTTTTATCAACGGTCTAGTCAGCGTGTTGACACGAATGTCAATATTGAAGCACATTACTCATGCCCGCATTGTACCGACAAGCAGCCATGACATAGGATTCTACATCTGAACAACAAATTTAAAGCAAACGCGTGTCATGCACGCGTGCACGCTGACATACGGCATTTGTTACGACGACCGTGCACCTGATCCAGTTGTCAGTCGCGAAATCCAATAATTTCCGGATCGTCTCTATTTACCTCGCGATAGTATAATATATCATTATGCAAATTCAAAGCGTAAACTTTGAAAGTTTAATGATTTGAAATTATTTACAATCTTTCCTGTATATAGGATATGTTCTAATGTTCTAATGCAAAATGGAAAAGTAAGAAATAGGGAAAAAAGGGATGTTATTTTGTCGCGAGTTGAATATTTGTAATTTGAATAAAATTAAAAATAACTTTCATTCAACTTGTAAAAGGTGGTCTTTAGATATTACAATTATAGATGGTTTTCGATGCTACCAATGATCTTGATACAAATGCAGCCAATTTGTTTCAATTTGACTTTATTTAAAATCGATTAATACGTTGAACGCCACCGGTATTTCGCTAGTTTTATCATTTTTACTAAAGTGAAACTTTTTCTATTAAATTCAGGACTTTGTGAAGCAGAAATTTTCGAAATACAGATAGATCGATAGAATTTAATAAAATTCTATACAAAATATAGATAGATTTTAATGTAAATATTTAAATATTCAGTACGTCAGGAAATTCATAAATATTTTATTTGAAAAATTATATGAAGTTTCGTTGAATTCAATAACGCCAGTGACCCCCATGGCAGTCAAAGTGTTACGTTCCTTGCCAGAACTACAGATCTGTAATTGTTATAAATGCGGTATCTAATTACGCTTTTAGGTTAACTACTACATTACATATCTAGTGTAAAATGATATCGAATTAATTTAAGACTCAGGCATGCAAATAGTCTTTAAAATTCTGCTACCTATGATAGACATTTCCACAGGCATCATTTAATATGTCATAGCCTTGACGATTGAAAATTAATTAAACAAAAAAATTGTAAATAGGAAAGGAGAAACAGTCGAACATTAAATGTCTGCTATAACAGAATTCATTATTGTATAATTAATCGAAAGAGGACCACCATTTAAGTCTGTTTCTACAAATGCTAATGGAGACAGGTGTTCGATATGAAACCTAACATACATATGCGTATTACCAATCGGCACTTGCAATTTCCTGTCAGTTTCCGTGCATAATTACACTGTAAATTTGCGCAGTTGATTGTACAAGCACGATTATTCCCATACCTGGGAACCATGCGAACTACAGACGAAGTTCGTTCCGAATCTTTCACAAGCGAGTTTGGATAACGATTGCAAATTTTATTCAAACTTCGCCAGAGTTGAATAACATTTAAATCTTACGTCTACGATTACTTCTCTCATACCATTCCTCTTTCAATATAGCAGAAAATATAAGGAAGACAGTTAAAACAAGAATACATTAATAAAACTATTCAATTAAAGACATAGTGATATACTTCAAATACAATTGAGTTACGATTGAACATAAGCCATGTTCGTTAATCGTTTATGTTCGTCGAATCTATATACGGATTAATCTCCGTTGACGGATTCATACATGTATGCATTTAACAAACATCTTGCAATTAAGATACTCAATGAACAAACATTATTAGTATCAGGAACATTGACTCATCTGCATGTGTATTGAATGCATGTCACCACAGATTTCAAGGTTCAAACTAAAAATGATGCGCCCAATTCCATATTATAGAATAATTCATCTGTTAAACACGAGGAGAAATTTTATAGAAATTATTTTAGAATATGAAAATTTTTTGTATGTTCAGGGCAGACGTAAATAAATGCGTAGCGCCTGTATTTATGAATAATTAATCCCTTGCCGTACAATAACGAGTTCTACTCGTGACGCAATAAATGTAATAGTAAATTTTGAAGTGCTCCAAATATTATTCGATTACAAATATCAGTGGGTCCTGATAAAATAAAATTAATTCTACGCTATTCAATATTACGTTAAGTCATTTACTATATCCGAAATTAGGGGCTAGATTGTTATTTTAGTAATTAATTCAGAGTCATTGCACATTTAATCACAAAAGAAATGGCACGACAAAGGGTTAATAATTCATAATATACCAAATACACTATATTTTCTTTCTAAATCATTGGAATACTTTGGAATATTTGGAATATGAATACGTCCCTCGCAATAGATACAAAATCGAAGAAAGTCATCGATAACAAGTCCCACGGAAACGCACGATATGAGATGGAATTGAGCGCACGAACTGCAAACTTGAGGGTAACGCGTCGCACATATGGAGATCCGTATGCAGCGGTACATGCATTACGGTTAGCTCGTTACTAGTCGGTGTATCTAACCCAGTTGTCAATTCGTATAGTGTCGTATAGTAATGTATAGTAATGTTTGTTTTGCACTCATTCGGTATATCGCATTGCTCCGAAATACATCCGGCATACAAATAAAGTTCCCAGGCCCGCGAGCGGAACGGTTCGAAGTCAAATACGAGCAGCGGCTTTAATAATATTCCTCGAGGACGAGCCACATCGCCATGCGGTGAGGATAAATAAATAAAACTCTTCGTAACGCCGAGGGTCTTTTGACGTGAGGCTCGAAAACCCATTGTGTAGGAAATCCTGCAAATTTTCACCGAGTTTCGACGTTTATCGTCCATGCGGTGGTTCTATCGAAATGTATACCTTTTTTGGATGAAATGGAATATTGGAAGGTTATCTTTAACTTCTTCCAAGTACCTTTAATATTTTGGGGATCAAAAATAGATTGGAAAATTCACAATACATTTATAGTGTGAGAAATTTCAAATGGATTAGGTCCTTTGGCGGACAGAGACTTCTTTGGATATTCAGAAATAATAATTTATTCGGCCTTTTAAACGAACTTTTTTATAAGAAGGTCAGAGCAGTTATTTAGAGTAATTGTAAATTACTTTTTGCGTGAATATATTTCAATGGTGATATTTCAATTTTTCGATTTTCACTATGTACACATGTGTCGATAATTTATAACCAGATTTTTTTCACGAGTCTGTAATCCTTAAGGTTTTGAAGGGAGTTAAAATATTAAAGTGTGCAGAAAGTTTAACAAGTGAAGATTCAAAAAGTTGTGTTATAGCACAGAGGAAGAGTCTTTTCCCTCTACACCCCAAAAAACAACACATTTCCCTTCCTCGTTTAGTAGAACAGACTTACAAATGTGGCAAAAACGAATAATCCTCAATTGTGCGATAAAGGTTGAATGCCACCGATGATGAAATGCCAAGAAAATTAGAGTGTACGAGGACCTAATCCAGAACTTCTTTCAAGCGAACGTAAGAAAACGTTTGACGAAAGAAGGTAAGAGGGCTGAGGTCCAACGAAGCCGTTTTTCCACCCAAGTATCATTTGACGAACGAGCAAACAGACCAATGTCCTCCTTCCATTCACGGAGGAGCAATTATTCGCAAGAACTTTAAAAAAATTGTGCGTTTGCACTTTTTTAATTAAATTTCCCGTCGACCATCCTTTCGCGACCGCGTCGCGGCCACGCGGTGGACTTGAGAACTTTCAGGAATTTAATTGAAGTCCAGACATCCTGGCTAACCAACCATCCCTTCGCCGGAGGGAAAGAGTATTCCCTGGCAAATTTGCGGAAAATTTGCCCGCCGACCTACCTACGGAATAAGACTTGTCATGGTGATACCTTCCAACTGCCAGCTGCCGTGTGTGGTTGCTCTAGCAAACAGGAGGAAAAATTTTTTAATAAGATTGCCCGCAGAGTGGCGACCTGCAATTCCAGGCATGCAGGAACAAGAAAAAGGGCAATATTCTACAATATGAGCATGTGTTTCAATTTTTTACAAGTGTTTCTTTTTTGTTTGCCGTCTATTTGATTAATTAATCCTCGCATTAGTTCGTCAAGTGTTCTGAAATTAATGTGTCGTTGATCTATTACTTTTACAATTCAAATTCGCACAAAATTTAAACGCAGAAAGGAATGTATTACTGAAAGCTTTAAAACAGCTCCTTCCGGCTTTAACTTTGACCCTTTGCACTCCTGTGTCGAGCTACACTCGACACAACTTTCTGTGGGACTTCACGTTTCTACTAATTATCGACTTTGCGAAATCAACAATAATTTTGCATGTCAACAGAAATATACTGCAGTACTTATAATTATTCTTAGTATTAAATAAAAATTAATAATCAACAGTAGACCAATTTCTGAGACTATGTTACCTTATCTGATGAAAAGTTAGGAAAATAATTTGGAGAGCAAAGTGTTAAAAAGGTTCGAGAGGTGAATCGCCGAAATGAACGATATTCGAAGTCGCAAGAAGATCGTGCAATGCTCATCAGCGGCGAAGGTGAGAATTGCCTAATTATAAAAAAGTAAGGGTAAAAGTTCGATGTCTTACGTTTATGGGACAGACCGTCGCTGTGGCTAGAGATTAACTCTGTATGGGCCCCTGTGACTTTGAGGTAACGCAAGACATATCTAAGCTTCTATTCTTCAAAGTCAAATTTTGAACTTTGTCAAATATTATAATTTAGCTCATAAAAATCATGAAATTCTTTACAATCCAATGCGTAAAATTCCGGTTTAATCCAACATTTGTCGTCTGAGAAAAAGTTTTATTACTGTTTATCAGTCCATATATTCACGATTAGAATTAAAATTTTTAATATATCTGCTGAAATGTGAATACGCTAATTGTAATTTATAGTTTTTATCTTGACATTCTGACAAAAAGGTAGTTTTTCATATGATTATTTCTCAGTATCCAAAAAGCCACCGTTCGCAAAGAAAAGTAAGAGATTCAAGATTAAGAATCAAACTAAAAGTTAAATATCATTGAAAAAGTAATATCGTTAGATTTAGAAAATAATTCTGTATTATAAGTTCGATCGTTCGTTGACAAGTTCTACTCCTAGAAATAAAAGCATTGCAATATTAAGATTTAAAAAATTACCACCACTAAACAGATCTCAGAGATCCTTTTCAAAGTTCTCAAATTTTCTTCCAATCGACGTGGTTTTCCCCACGGTATCTCGTGAAATGAATCGCGAGGGAACCGGTAAGAAAACGAAAAGCAGAAAAATGCAAACGGAACGAATGCATCTCGGACGAGCAAAGAAAGTATCCCTTTCTCTCGTCGATTCGAATCACGAAAGATCCAAGAAACATTCCTACCAGCAGCTCGGTTGAAAGGTGTTAAAGAGTCCCAGACACGTGCGAAGACGAACTGAAAAATGTCGGGAGAGCAATGCCGCGATAGTCGGTTTCGCGAAGGGTTGCGAAAACTGCGAAGGGGAGGAAAAGAGAGAGGATGCGCTGTACCATAGAATAGCGATGGAAGTCGAGAGGTTAAGCGCCTTATGGGATTCCACGAGTCGAAGAAATGCTCCGTGGGAAAGGTGCCTTTTATGTCGACGTGCTTCGCGTGCGAGGTGCGCGAAAATGTGCCATTGATTTTTATCGGTGAAAAATAGGCTCCATGGACCACCATAGAGAGAGAAAGGAAGTATTCTGGCGGGTAAGCAGGTGTGCTGCACGCTTCAAAAATAGACCAAATTCCGATTATATTCTGCTTGATCGGTAGATTGTACAGGAGGAAGAAAGTGAACGTTAGAGGAATTTTTAGCAGCACCGATTTTACAAATATGTATTTGTAATGGTTGCTTGTATTTTTAGAAGGAACATTCGAACGTGCACATGCATCGAGATTTTCCAATATACGTGTCGGATCGATAGATAAAATCAAATCTTCACACTTCATTCGGACGATGGGACCACCGAGGATTTTGAAAGAGGTTGGCTCGAAAATAGAGCTTGTTATCCTGTCAGATTTGTGCAAACAGCTCTGTTTTCATAAGAAATACAAACCAGAAACGGACAAGCAATGCTCCATGAGTCGATATCTCGCCATGGATACGTACCATCTGTCCGGCGACCGTATTCAAAACACACACACACGTTCATCTATTCCGAATGACAACACATGTGGTTTATTATGACAGTCACCGAAGTCGTTCACTCTTAGTTTCGATTAATTTGCACTTTCATTTCGATGCATAAGTAATATGAAAACAAATCAAAGTTTAATTCCTCAAATCTTTAAACCGCCATTAACGTGCTTATGTAGAATTGACGTTTATTATATATAATTAACACTACAACCTAGACCAACCCAGATCTTTACTTTTCTCAAGAGAAAAAATGCGTTTATGCGCCCTCTCACGCACCCAGGGATGTGCGGAGGTGACTGAGAGTTAAGTTCACAAACCTAAACCAAATCTAATTCAAACTTGACCCAGTCCAAAGGCCCAGGACTCAATCCATCAAGTTACACAGGCCCCTGAGGAGCTCTCCTCTGCACCCCTTGTGGATTTTCCACCCATGTGGCTCGGGTAACCCCGGGTTTGCCAAACCCGTACCCGACCAGAGCTGGTCAGGCCCCTGAGGCACTAAGAAAATAAGTCCTTTTCTGTTGTCCTGGTCCCTGAAGGAGAAAAGCCAGATCTAATCCGGCCTCCCCAGTTAATTTGAAAAATATTCAAGATTTTGTTACATTTATTAACCCTAGATCACTAACCTTCGTTGATTCGACGACACGGATTTAATAAGTATGCCATATTAGTTAACGTTATCGTAATAAATAAATACCTATCTTTAATAATAGAAAAAAACATGTTTAAATTTAATTTAAATAATACCCTTTAACCCCTTTTGTAAACACCGTAGTCGAAGAGACGAAGGTTAGTGTTAAGCGTCGAAAAATAAGGTTAGTGATCTAGGGTTAAAGAACATATACCAATACCATAGCCCCCACAATTAGAACTCAAGTAAAACTATAGATTCAAGGCGAAAAAGCAGCAGCGATTAAAGCCGAATAACTGCGCCAAATTTTATTTACATTATCTGTAATCACAACTATATGTATATGTACAATATATATGAATAATTTGACAATGAACGTCACTTTCATCAGAATTTTCCCCTCATTTCCATACGTTTCATCACTTTCACTCTCCAATATAAAGTCTGCTCAATACTACAGTCTACTTAAAAATACTCAATGTACAGTCCAGTAAGTGCAAAAAAATCCTGCAAGATAATGATTCAAATAAGAAAAAAAAAAAACCATCCAATCAAGAAACTCTCATCCAAATCGCAATCTGAACACAAAGCAAAAGCAGTCCTCACCCAGAACCACCGTGAAAAGCGGTGAAACGACTTTGTCCATCCCAAAATCCCGTTTGGAAAACGATCGCACACGCGCGCAGAAAGGGGCAACATTGGCAAAGAGTTCGATTAAAAAACAGATATACGCAAGCGTACGTCATGCGGCTAGCAATCGAATTAACCGGCACATCCACGCGACCCGCTTTTTTTCCCCCGCACTTTTTTTTCCATTTGCTCATTCTCTTTGTTTTTCCCTCACGCTGCTCGATCCGCTGGTATTCGGCGCGAATAGCACGCGCGGAACAACGTGATCGGAATGTTCATTGGTAATTCAGAGTGGTCGTGTAGACGGCCTTCCACCCTTCGCGAAGGGTGAGAAAGAAGGATGAAGATACTTCGGAAGGAGTAGAAGGTGAAACCTCGCTCGAGGAATCGCTAGAAGATCGACATCTGTGAAACGAACCAAGGTGAAGAGCAGAGCCGATGGGAAAAGGGAACGGTGAATGAGAGAACCGATTGGGTAAAAGCGAGACAAGATCTAAAATAACAGGGAGGGTTGGTGGAAAACGGGGGGTGGAAGGTGAAGCTTGAGGATAATGGTGGTGGAAGAACGGAATTGATTTGGTAAGCAAATAAGAAGCGGGGATACAGTGAAGCTGGTATAGGTCTTTGGGGAACGAAGATTAGGATACTGAGAGAAGTCACATAAGGTATTAGTGTCTCGTATGGGAAGATGATATCGCCGGTGAAACGACGAATAGTTTATTGTCGATACTTAAAATACTTTTGGAAAAGAGTTCTTTTGTTAAAAGAATGATACTTCAAAAAATAAGTTAACTGGGAAATTTTGTTTGAAAAATCCGTCACCAGGTGCGAAATTACAATTAAGCCGTGATGTGTATAGATGTTCGATGCAGGAAAAATGATGGTGTTATAAATTTTATGAATACAGAAAAACAAAACGTGAAGGATTGCATTTTTACACAATAAAACATTTACAATTCAATATTAATCCCTTGCCGTACAATAACCAGTGACGCTCATGTTTTGCAAAATCAAATTGAAAATATCAGTGAGACACGATGCAATAAAATTATTTCTGTAATATTGACATTACGTTAAATTTCACGATATATAAAAAATCACTGATCAATTTTTACTTGACCGATTTAATTCTCAATTACGGTGACTCAATTAGAGTGACTTCTCCCCTTAAATGCTTGACCCAGAGAGGATGCATAGAGACAGTAGAATTTTAGCGAAACTGTGAGACATACAACTTTTTTTAGATACCCTTACATACATTAGATTATTAGTTATTTAGTATTTTTTTTTTGTATTCTATATTTTTCATGTACTCAATATACCTATATATAGATCCTATCTATTTATATTATATCCTCAGTGTGTTTTGTGTATTCCTTATTCCTAACATTTAGTTTCTTCTCTTTTTTTATTTTATCCACGCCTTCACCTCAGCCAACTAAAATCTTCCTTACTGTTATTTCACCGAATCCTGCTACATTAGTATGATAGTATCGGATAGACAGTTCGTAAAAGCTCAAGATCAAGTATATTTAGTCGCGAACAACGACCAACTATCGTCTCCGGTTGGAGAATGTATGGTAAACAGTTATAATCCTCGGTTTATAGAAGTTTTTTAATTGAAGATGTATTTATATAAGATCCTAGTATAGAACTAAGCTATAGAATTTACCGAGAGAAAATTGCTGCGTTCGATCGGTGGTATATACTAGTTCCAGTTCGAAGATCCTGAGGTATTGTGCTGGATATCTATTCCCAATGCACTAAACTACGGCAAAGTGACAGATCCAATGTCGAAGGTAGTGGGAGAGGATATACGGGGTGGCTATAAAAACTTCTAAGCGATAGTTCTTTTAGGTAATATAACTGCGAAGCGCAGACATCACCTTCTGCTCCGTGTATATTCCAGATTCGGCATCGACCATTGAACTGTTGCCGATGAAATTTATGGAAGGCCGTATCTCCGATACGCGTGTATAAAATTCCAAGAGAAACTTACGAATCCTGAAATGTCTACCGGCCGACTTGGATCGGAAAGTTCGGTAACTTTAATTCAGCCTTTAATCTTTTCAGCGCCAGGAGTATCGGGC
Organism: Cerceris rybyensis; assembly: GCA_910591515.1. Lineage (NCBI taxonomy): Eukaryota > Metazoa > Arthropoda > Insecta > Hymenoptera > Crabronidae > Cerceris > Cerceris rybyensis. The sequence goes on from OU342794.1 coordinate 5,497,232, forward strand.
AAAGTGTGCTATCGTCGATCGAGAATATCGAGCCACTATAGCGATTATATTTCAATATTTTCACGGTACTTCAATGGTTATACCACCCATTTGCATCATAATGCAAATACTTGCATCGATGGATAAAATGTACGGCTTCCATAAAACGTATCTATAGCTGAAGCGAAAAAGAACGTTACAGCATGCAGAGTGGCATAGTCGTAAATTTCACGGAAACTTTCTGCTTTCTATGTTGTGGATTCATTTTTGTTAAACTCAACGACGTTGTACAATTTCATAGTGTAGACAATTTTTTGAGAAATATGCGCATCACCTGGGTAGTTTGTTGGATGTCATAACGACGTACCACGTCAGTTTGTTTAACTTACTAAAGTATGAGAGTTGTCGGGTAGTTTAAGCGGTTTGTTTAATTTTTAAAATACTGTGCGTTGCCGAGTAGTTAATTTAATCTATGTAACGAGATTTATTACGAGACAATTTGTTTCGTTTATTATCCTGGCATTTTCAATACTGCAGAATCTCGTTATAGATCATCAACGATCGTACACACAATTGCTGTTAAAATATTGAAATATGATCGTGCAAATAATAATTCATAATTTGTTTACCTTCAACCACTGGCTTTCTAATAAAACAGTAGCTCTCGATCACTAAATAAATTATTCTCCCAATATTCAACAAATTTTCCATTCATAGAGAGTTGATATAAAAGAAACTGTGTCATTTTGTTTAGCGCCACCATGAGCAGCATTTTATTTAAATACTACAAACTTAACCAACAACAACGTGCGATACTCTTAGTGGAAAATGGAATAGGAATTTTTGAAGTCTTTCTAAAACTATTAAATTGAAAATATCAACCAGACGCTAAACGGTCTCATTATTTCCATGCTATTAATGTTACTTTCAGTTATACGAAATATCAGGAATCAGTGAAAACTTTTGATTTCAGGAAGTTATTTTGAATCATTGCACAGGTTGGAAAAGAAATCATAGGTCAAAGGGTTAAAGACTGTCAGCCTCGATTCAGAATTTATCAAATTACTGCAGAGATTAACACTCTTACCCATCGTTTATATAAATCCACCCTAAAATAAGCTTCTTGAAATCCCCCTGGTCGCAAATAACCTCTTCAACCGAGAGCAATAATTACATTCTCGCGGGAAGTTCGGCTAAAGTGACAAAAGAAGTGTGAAACGGCAGTCGACACCGAAAAAAGAAACTCGATGCCGCGCACAAACAGTAGGAGCGCATCGTCGAATCTGACGTTTTCGGTTGTCAAGGGCCCCCCGTCCGAACCTTTGGAACTGAGAACTTGGAACGCTTGGCATTTTATATTAAAATCCTTTGTCCCGTGTCAACCCACTGTCCCACTCTGCTGTCCCTTTCTCACTCGTCGCTATTCTCGAACGCGCCTACCGACATTACTGCTCCGATTCCCTTTTGCCCACGTTTGTATGTTCGTGTGCGTGCAACTGGAAACTTTTGCGGAAGCCTGACACATTCGACCCCTTCAATTTGCAGGGAAATGTACGTTACGATTCTACCCCTTTACAATGGTATTGTAGTGTTCGATTTCGTTACCGTTTATAATACACCAGGGCGCAAAAATATAGCAACACTACAAATAAAGAATTCTGCTATTTTATGGTACCACTTGAAATCTTAACAATATTAGGAAGGAGGTACATGAAATTAATATTTATTTAGTTTGATTTCGTTATAGTTTCTAATACACTGCGGAGCATAAATATAGCAACACTACAATTTTTGAAGGATTCTACTATTTTATGGTACCACTTGAAATGTTAATAATATTAGGAACAAGGTAAATGAGAAATATTTATTTAGTTCGATTTTGTTATCGTTTCTAATACACTGTAAAGGACGACTATAGTAACACTACAATTTTTGAAGGATTCTGCTGTTTTATGGTACGACTGGAAATGTTAATAATATTAGAAAGAAGGTAAATGAGGAATATTTACTTAGTTTGATTTTGTTATAGTTTCTAATACACTGCGGAGTATAAATATAGCAACACTACAAATTTTAAAGAATTCTGCTGTTTTATGGTACCACTTGAAATGTTAATAATACAAGATACATAAAAGAAATATTTATTTAGTTCGATTTTGTTATCATTTCTAATAGACTATAGAAGACGACTATAGTAACACTACAATTTTTGAAGGATTCTTCTATTTTATGGTATGCTTGAAATTGTAATAATATTATAAACAAAGTACATGAAAAATACTTACTCAGATAAAAAATAGAAAAGTAATGTTTATATGAAACCATATATGACAATGAAAGCGATTTTTTGCAGTACGGTAATGGAAAGAGACTAATATGAAATTGAAATGGTTCTGAGAATTTTGCAGTGTTTCATTAAAATTTATAATGTTCCATATCGGCTAGTACTCCTCGTCTATTAGTAACGATAACTATGGAATATTGGATATTTCAATTAAACACAGAGAATCGTTATTAAATTCCAAAGTTGAAATTAAATTGGCCGAAAATTAGCTGGCACGGAAAGCTATTTCTCTAGTATCTCGAGGTAGAACCGCAAAAGGTTAATAAACACTGGTTCTGGAGCTTCTTCTGCTCTAGATGCGGTCGTTTTAAGTTTCAGAATGAACATACCTTGTCTTCAGGGTAGGAAATTATTGTGCTATCTGATAGGTAAGTGTTTCATTCACGTGAAATTATTGTATTCTAAAATACACGTGAAATATCGACTGTACAGCTTCTCTGTAAATTTGAGAAATGTTTATAAAATAAATAGGAACCCGTCAATGTGACTGCGTGCGTAAACCTAATATTAATGACATGTGTAGTCACTTGTGAAAATTTCATGTTAATTGTATATGAATCTTTGTTTTGCCATTTTCCGTATGAAGTTATATTATTAAGCAACATTTTAAATGGCATTGCTTCACCGAATTGACGATAATTGATGAGACCTTCTGGTTTTATGGTTGAGAATACTACAAAACACGACACATAAAAGACACGATGCCTTCGAAAAGAAAGCCATTTTTTTCTTTAACGACTCAGCATCTTAGGTGTTTTGGCTATTAGATTGCCAAGCATCGAGGAACAATTTGTCCAAACTATCTCACCTAGCCATAAAGAAAGACTATTCACTTTATTCCAAACCTGCTTCCATTTCCACTTGACGACACATATTTCTACAGTTATCAGACGTAAGATTGTATCATTCCCTTAATCCTAGGTATCAGGTACAATGAGAACACCCCGACAAAAACAAAGCGCCTCAAGAACAATAAATCTTTTTCAACCTCACAAAAATATAAACCGTCTACACTTCAAGAAACGACCAACCAACACTTTTACTCTCACCCGATACACACCTACAATCCGTACAAAAACCCAAAGCACCCTTGGCCTCTCCGAAACGATACCTCCTCCCACATTCATTACGTCTTTTTTGCCACCATTAAAAGTCCCGTAAATTCCACGACTCCGTAGTAACCCGTTTCTAGCTGAAATTCTCGAAAATTCCACCAAATATCCCGCAGCAACGTAGACAACGTGCAAACCGCGAAAATGTACGTAATGCACCTTCGAACTGTCTTCGAGGCATCCGACATTAACAAAGACAAATTATTCCTGCCACGCTGGTCCGTCGAGGTCTGATACTAATTGCATATTATTAATCATGCCGTTGAACGTAGAACCACAGGCGACGACGTAATAACATTGTAGCAGACATAATGGACTCGTAACATCGTAGAAGAGAGGGTGGAAGAGTGTATAAGGGGTCAAGTCGGATAAACTCCGAGGCCTGGCTGCCGTAAATGGGCCGCGCGGTACGTTCGAAAAGCTCGAAACTGAAGAGCAAAGCACTCGCTCCTGTGCTTACTACCGGCGTTCCGCTGAGAACCGAGGGGAAATTCAAAAGCGTATGTTTGTCGTCCACTTGGTGAACCCTTCTGAAAATTGGCCTGGTGTCACTCGAGAATTTCAGGACCCTCTCTTACGGTCCTGTCCGCGAGGCACGCGATGGAATCCGGGGAAATTAAATCAAGGGGCATTCCCTCTTCCCCTTCTTGTCCGAACGAAATCCCCTCTTGTACGATGGTTATAGCTGGTGCTACTGTTACTACACATTTTAGACGCTATAATACCCCGAGGGTATAGAGTAACAACGAGAATTTTTGACTTTTATCGCCATACGAGCGATGCTAAAAACGTGTCATGCTGATAATTGCATTTTTGGGATTACGCGTGGAATGTATTATGGGCGATGGTACAAAAAACGAGATAAAAGGTGTTGGGTTATGGATATTGCGATATATATTCACACGTGCATGGGTTATGTTAACATTAGATTTATGGATGTTGATTATATACCTATTTATCGGAAGTGAGCCAATTTGACTTATACTAGAAAATTGGAGTCTTTTGGAAAGAAAATAGTTTCAAATCAATTTAAATGAAAGATTTATTATTACAAATATATACAGTGATTTATGTATATTATATTAAATAGTATTCAAATTTTGGAATGATCCAAATTGGCTCCGTAAATCTAGTGTTACTTACATGAAAAGGTAGTTTAACACTAGATTTACGGAGCCAATTTGGCCCATTCAAAATTCGATTACTATATATATAATATACTGGTTGGTTAATTTTTTAATAATAAATCTTTCATTTAAATTGACTTGGAACTATTTTTTTGCAAAAAACTTGAATTCTTTGTATGAGTCAAGTTGGCCCACTTCAGAAAAATTGGTATATGTATAATCATCATCTGTAAATCTAGTGGTAATAATCTTAATTTTGAAGTATTTGATAAATTTATTATACCAAGGACGACTGTTTGGTCAGGAACAGTCTTAGTTATTTTGACGGAGAATTTACGGCGGTAGAAGTGGGGAGGAATTTTTCAAAAAATTTCGAAGACCTTTCCGATAATACTGGGAAGGAGGAGATATAAAAATGGCATTTGATACGATCGTCCCCTGAATTCGATACGATATTGTATATACGTGCACGAGTTCAATGAATGCTTCGACTTCTTGTAAAATATTCCTGAGCTCGAGAGTAAAGAGGAATTGGATTATTCATATCCCCGTAAACTTTCCTTTCCGAACATCCCGAAATATTCATCGCGCCCATCAAAAATGTATGTGCGTGATCTGTAATATTCAAATAAAAAGATCTTCTCACCTTAATGCCTTTTAATTTACATATCAAATTTTCCAAACTTGCTTAACTTGATCTCTCAACTATTCAACACTTAAAACTAATTTCAATTTAATGAATTTACAACCAAAATTATTCAACACCTACGCGAATTAGTCGACCAACAACTTACGATTAAATCTTTCATCTTTTTGAGTGTCTCTTTGGTTTCAAACTGCAAAAAAATTCTGGAAAACGAACAATTTTCCTCTATTTATAGCAGAATCCTGTGCCGCGTGAATCTTATCCTCCTTGACGTCGCACGATTTCCGGAAGAAAGAGGAAGAGAAGCCTCGTAAGGTATATCCCGTTGGATAGTTTCCAGTATGTACGCGGGTGCAGCAGCTTTTGGGGTCGAAATAGCACGACGGTTGCAGGGTTGATATTACCGATATTAGCGTCGCCAGTAACTCTTTCGAAATAGTCTTGGCACGTTCTAGGCCCCGGTTACTACGCTTGAGTTCCTCCGCCATGCTTGAATCACGCTTCGAACTTTCCAACATCCTCGTCTTTCCACTCGTGTCACTTTTAACGCCTCTTATATCATTTGCAATTCTTTCTGTTGTATTTTCAGCTTTATCTGCTACGGTCATTTTGCCTAGGACCTACTGTTTTGGGTAGATTCGGAAATAACAAGGCTACGATGTAAAAATCTCTGTGCGGTGACGGAGGATGACAAGAACTTGGGCCTAATAATTGCGAGTCTGAGGATTAACTTTCCCAGCCACCTTAGGTATAAACCTACTGCTTTAGCTGCATTCTAAACTGCTAATGTAATGATATAGGTATTCCATAGGAAAAATTTCTTAACCCCTTGCCGTGCCATTTACTTTGTGACTGCCTTCATAGTATTTCAGAATTAAATTAGTAAAATAAACATTGATCAGTGATTCTTAATATATTCTATAATTTAACGTAATATTAATATTATAAAAATAATTTGAACGTGTCGCATCTCACTGATATTTTCAATTTAATAGGTTTTGTAAGAATTGAAAATTTCTTTTCCAATTTATCGCATCACGAGTATCACTCGTTATAGTACGGCAAGGGGTTAAAGATGATGGAGAAAAATTTGAATTCGGGCCTAATAATTTCTAGTCGAAGAATTAATTTGCTTAGTCTACAGCTATAGGACTACTACCTTAGCTGAGATTTGAATAACCAAGGTAGTAATATATGTACATACCTATTTCATAGGAAAAATTGTTCAAAGATGATGGAGGAAGATTTTAATTCGGCCCTCATAATTGTGAGTCTGAGAATTAACATCCTAAACCACTTTAGCTATAGACCTATTGCTTTAGCTGCATTCTGAACTGCTAATGTAGCGATATAGGTATTCCATAAGAAAAATTTTTTAAAGATCACAGAGGAATATGTGAATTCGGGCCCAATAATTGCGAATACAAGAATTCACCTTCTTAGCCACCACGGCTCCTACTATTTACAATTTTTCGCTCCATCGCCCGATATTTTCGACGAATGTAATATATTTTTTCCCTCGCCCGATACCATCCTAAAATGCACCGTTCGATTGGTTCGGATTCGCGCGATCAAAAGCTAGCCGATAAACGTTCTCGATACGGAAATTTGCGAAGCTTATCTCTGAGGTTTGAAAATATTTGAAATACGTTTCCAATGATATTTAAGGACGAATAATTATTCAGATTTACCGTGGAATTCGTGCGCGTTGGATTTCTTCTCGTCGCTCATGCTCTATAGCATTTCTAGTTCTGTTGGCGAAATGCAACTAATTAAGGTCACATTAACCCGGTTTCAAAGGACCCTCGACGTTAAAGGGGCACTGACAGGTCGTCACGGAGGGGTGAGCCACTGAATTCGCGGTCGATTCTTGCAGAAAACAAAAGTGTCCTGGTATGGTTTTGTCACGATTCATGGTTCGCGAATATCTATTGTGGCGATATTTCACGCGACTTGTACAGAAAAGCAATTCACCCGTGGGGAATTATGAATGCATTTTATAAAAACGATAACTCTCTTTTTTTCAAATAAATAGGAATGTTTGAACGTTGTACTGAGCATTTTGGAGGAATATTAATGTATCGAGTATTAGACAAATAAATGTTAAAGGAGAAAAAACATTGTACTATATATCGGAAATAATGTCTACACACAAATATATATGATATGTGTATTTTTTATATTTTAAATATTAATCCCTTGCACTATCGGTAAACTCGCAAGAAACCATGCCTAAACCGAACGCCCGATATCTTGCGACTGACAAAGATTACCGCGCTAATATTTACTTCACGCAATGGAACTTCTGTGAAACTCAAATGAAATTGAATCAAAGTCTAAATTTATTAATGTTGCACGAGTCAGACTCGTGATATTCAAGTTTGGCCTAAAATTTTCATCACAAGTTAGACTCGTGGAAATAGTGCAAGGGGTTAAATAACTGCATTTTTCTCTATCTTGCAGATATTTCTCAAAACTTGCACTAAAGCCAATTAAATCTTGGCTACTCTACATGCTGCTTATGAAATTGATGGCATCTTTTTGAGATAAATTACAATACCTAAACGTTCTTTAACAAAAAAAAAAAGTTTGACAAAAACAATAAGAAATGAGAAAACAAATAAGGCGACATCTATCGAAAACGATAGATCCCTGACAAAATAATGATAACTCTTACAATCGAAAAAAAAACAAAAGAAAAGAAGAGAAATGTTACCAATCGCAAATTAGAAATGCATGCAGTAAATTGTATCTCTTGAAAAATAAATATTACACGAATCTTATTATACAAGAATCTTATTCTACAAGAATATTACTTATCACCTACGAAAACTGTGTCTCCTTCCATAACATCACAAAAAGGTTCTTATCGCAAGCTGAAAGTCCATTTCGCAATAACTCCAAGAAACAATTTTACCAACAGCACCCATAACTACTACACCCACTGATCATTAAATAACAATTCCCCAGTTGTCCAAAGCATAGATCAATTATTGCAAGACAAACCAAAAACACGTTTCGAGATCGTAATGAAATCGTTTCGAAAACAGACAGCGGCCAACATTTCGACGTTTCAACGTTGCGCCCGGCAGCCATGTAGGAGATTTTGCATTTTTTAAATTGGCATCGACGCAGACCCACCACTGCGGGTTTCTCCTTTTTTTTCAGATTCTGTTTTACCACACTGTACATCAATGAAAATGGGATTGGGCGCGGATACCATCGAGCTTGGTTATACGTTTCCATGACGTTTCTCGTGTTCCTATTTATTTTATTCCATTTTCCGATACTCTTCTTGCCCGCTGTACTCTGATAACGAACGGTAGGTGAACATGCATAGAAAACAACCGGTGGATGCTCGTTTGCAAACATTAAAATTCTTTTATTCGTATCGGCTCTAAACGTTCAACTTCGAGGGGCAATCAGTTTTACTTGTATTTACTTGGCAAATAATGTGCAGTGGGGGGAAAAAAATAAATCAAATGAGGAGAGGCAACCACTTCGTACGGAGTGTTGGACAAACGAAGAGCTAAAGAGTATTTTTGATCATGAAGCAGTACGTGGCACAAGTGTATCCTGTGTGGACAATTTTCAATGGTGTCGGTAATTATGATTTAAATTGTTTACTTTTCACTTTAAGATATAATTTCCAGAGCTTTGGAGTGTGCGCTAATTTTGTGTAACGAGATCACTATCAACTTCAGTAAACGAAGTAAGTTACTTCCGTAAATTTGTTATTTATTTTTCCAGGCAGTTTGCAGTATATTGTAATGAATTTTGGAGTAACATGAAATAAATTAAGGGGAAAATGTTAAAACTGTTTACTTCGGACAGTAATATAATTATCGGCGTGTGTTAATTTAATGAAGGTGGGAATTATCTCATTTTAGTTTTTCGTGAAGTATTCTCCTCTATTTTTATGAAAAACTATATATTCTGCAGTTTATGGATCGATAATCATGACTACGAATTGAGTCATTTATTAACCTGGCAGTCAACGCGAAATGGCAAATGTAATTAAATATCTCACGACTTATGAAACGGAATAGGGTAATGGGTACGAACTTGTTGACATATTCGATGCTTAAGTGTTAATCTGCGATAATTAAAGTCCTCCTGCATACATAACTCTTTCCAATTTTCATATTCCTAATGTTCAGCTACTAATAATTTTTAGTTAATTAATTTCGTTGCAGAATATCGTATTGTGCAATCGCTTATTAATAATTTCTATTGTGCTAAACGTTTCCTTTTTTCATCATTTCTACAAAGTCGTTTCAATATGTTAAAGTATACGTCGATGACTTCTTCCGCGATAATTTAAAATCTAATTGTTAAACTGAAAATTGATAAGTGATTCTTAATATGCCGTATAACTTAACGTTAGATTAATATTCCAGGAATAATATTATTGCGTTCCGTTTCATTAATATTTTAAATTCGATAGATTTTGCAAAATTTGAAAATTTCTTATCTCATTTACTTCACCACGAGTGTCACTCGTTATTTTAGGGCAAAGAGTTAATGATCATTAGAGAAATTAATGAATTATTCGTGAAACGAATAATTACAGCTTACTTAACATAAAGAAATTTTAGAAATACAACTCACCAGTAGCTGATAACTTGAAAACCAGATGTTTCGATGTCGCTGAATTTTGCAAATGAATTTTCAGAGGATGATTCTTCTCGCCTCAAATCCCAGCTGCCAACGAAACATGGTTGGTCGAATCGATGGAGAGTATCGATGTCGCACAATATCGAAAATTCCACTTTTTCCACAATTTCACTGACACACTGCCCAATCGACGGAAATGTTGGTTCGATCACAAGAATCACGTTTAGAACGTTCACGGTCAAGTTTACCCGAAAATGTACGTTTAAACGAAATTGCAGTATCGTTGCTGCAGAAACAAACCCCAATTTGATCGACCAGTTACTCGTATATTTTAATGATTCATTGAATCACTGTATTTTAACAAAATATATTAATAATCCAACGTTTGATCAGTCACGTGTCAGCTAATATGATTAGACTTTAATCACAGCTAATATTTCTAACCTACCCATTGTAACAAATAATCCTCGAAACTAACAAAATTTCAAATTACATCGTGAATTTATAAATCATTAAATTTACATCGACGAAATAAATCTGGAGAGTCTTAAGGTCAACCCGGGACCATCAATATTTATTGGCAATAATCGTCGATCGTTTTTATACGACCAGGCATCCGTCCAAGCTATCAATATTTATTATCAAATAGAAGAATCATATCCTTCCCATTGATTCAAAAATAACCCAGTAAATCTAAATCGACTGATACTAATTCCAAGAAATATCAATTATTCAAATTCACCTCATATCTCATTAATAAAACCGATACCTTCGATACTGACAATAAACATCGATTTAACGATCATGTAACCGAGCGAGCGAACCGATCAATCGAATAATCGTACCTCGAATTGGATCGTCGCGAATGATCGCGAACGTGCAACGTTAACCGAATTCCAAAATCGAAATAGGTCGGCATAAAGCATTATACGTAACGTACCGACGCAATCAGAGTCAGCTTCTGATTACGGCCTACGAAATTGCCATTTAATTAAATCATCCATTTCTGTGGCCTGCAGCCTGTCCTCATCTACGCTCCGAGGCGCTTTTTATTATTCTCTACCCTCCTCTCTATTTCTCCCTCTGTTTCTCTATTCCTTTCTAACTCACCCTCCCTCTAACTCTCTCTCTCTTTGAAATTCTCTCTAACACTCTCTCTATCGCTTTTGGTACTCTATTTCTGCCTCTCCTCCTTTCTCCCTGTGAATTTCTCTTTAACACTCTCTATATCGCTTTAACTATTTGTTTCTTATCGCTTTGGCTATCTAACTCTCCCTCTTTGATACTCCCTCTATTTGTTTAATTATCTGTATTTAACTCTTTCTGACTCTCTATCTACCTCTCTAATTTCATCTCTCACTTTGTCTCTATCTCTTTGATTGTTCCTCGAATTCTATCTTTCACTTTCCCTGATTCTCACAATCGCTCTATCTTTCTTTCTCTGTGTATCTCTATCGCCTAGATCTATTCGCGTGGCGGCAATGTTGATTAGGTGGTTTAATTGCAAATTATTGGCCCGTTGTGAATTTCAGTGGCGCGACTCTATTCACTCCGTGCGATCGCGTAATGTACACACGAGAACGTCGTTTCATTCAAGCCGTCGCGAATAATGGACAAGGTGACTTCCAATTCTTGGAATTTCGTTTACAGTATCGTCACGAACTGACCTCTACATGAATGAGAAACGCGCAGATGTTCTCTATTGACAGTCTATGTTGACGTTTCCTACTAAATGTGAAATTTACACTGTGAAGATCGTCGTAGAGTATGACTTTGAGGATTTGTATTGAGAAAGTAAAAGTATTGAAATAATCATTGCGAAATTTTCAGGAAAGGATTCCGGTTGGCTTTGCGGTAACAATGGAGGATTGCTGTAGCACGATATTAAAGTACGATTGTAGAGATATTCATTTTTTTTTTTAGGAAGATTTCTCGTTAAAGTCGAGTGTAATGCTACTGACAGAGTGCGTTTCTATAGAATTTCTGTTTTAGAAAGCACAATTTTATGGATGAGAAATTAATTCGAAATGATATGCAAACGCATCGTTGCCTCACCAAGTTGGAGCGATTCGAGAGACTAAAGAATTTGGAGCGATGTGAAGTATAGCTTTTGACCTACTGTATTATAAATTACAAACCTATATTTCTACACGGAAAATATAGAAAGGAATAACAGAAATACTAGCTTTGGAAATGTATCAATATTCTCTAACAGTTTGTATCGTGAGAGAAACGCAACGCATCGAAATATACTAGGATACACAGCGCCGGTGCATATACGGAGTTATACTACTGCGAAGCAACGCAACGATCCACTGCAACGTAAGATCGAATCTGACAGTTTTATCCAACGCTTCTAGTGACTCATTATAAATTATATATACCTGCGATCAACACTACACGTGTACCTCTAACCTCAAACGATGTCTATAACCTTCCATAAATGTTGACATTATCACGGTCACTGTCCCTTACCTTATATACTCAACGTCGAAAAGAATGACGAACTTCCATAACCTCTCATCCGCTCGAACTTAACGTACAATTTGTAGATTCACTTTCAATGATCCATGGATCAATATCCTACGGATCGAAAATACAGTCTCTTCTCTTCCATCGTCGTAATATTTCCAATGATATCAGTCGCATATTGTAATAATCTCAAACTTCATCCATTGGCCACGCTTCAATCACACCTGATCGATGAAATCGTTTTATCGATTTTCAACTATGCACACTTTAACACACGATCGTATTAACTCGTCACGACTGTTCGGGCTTTAAATCGCGATATAAAATACGAGAATTTTGTGGAATGAAACGTGATACACGTTCGAATTAAAGGACGAAAACACGTAACTGCGCGAACACGCGCGCCGAGCGCAGTACGATGAGTGACGGAAAGCTCCGCGGCGGAAACTTCGCGAGCCCCACCGCCCAATCGGCGCGTCGCTAGTTGCGCGCGAGCTCTGCCGAGAACTGGCGAACACTTCCGGCGACCCCCGAAGGTCGATGGATGAGGTTCTTGGTGTCGCTACAAGATAATTAATCGGTGGAAATATAATGCGCGATCGTGGCTTTACGGTACTTCTGTTTTTATTAAATGTCCTTGGTTTCTACGTGTTTATGAACGAATCTGATATGTCTCTTCCATGGTACAATTTTTTATGTGTCAAATGGTTCTAGATTTTAAAAAAATGTTTTTTTACTGTGAATTATTTAGCGTTAGTTTCTCGTTTCTAAGTGAAAGGTTGTCCGTTTGATGTTTTTCAAATTTGCAAAAAATACTTTCTACTTGGGAAACGTGCAGGAAGTTACGGTAATGAGAATAATAATAAAAAATCGTTACTTGGCGATATATTCGTTAAATTTTCACGCGATAATTGTGAAATAATTTTACTACCCCTACGGTCGTGAGTTAAATTGTACATTTTTTTAATTCACGGATTTCTATTCATTTGCCCGGTAAAGATGTCATGCTTTGCGTGTTTTGTAGAGCACAGGATTTCAAAAATTGAATTTAGAATGTTGAGATAAAGGCGCTGTTTATTTTATCATCGCTGTGACTCCAAAATGATACTTTCTATTTTTCCATGATTCATATGTAGAATTGGAACAAACCATGACTATGGTTTATGCGCATGTAATTATAATAGTGATTTAAGTCATTTACTCTTCCTTTCGAGATATTCAGATGTTCATATAGCAGTTTCAATTGAGTTCTTTGTAATGGGACAATAATCCACTCCGTTTATATTTTCATTTGTTTCTACAAAGTGATTCTACCATATTCAATTTTAGGAAATTGCTTTTCAAGTAATATTTACAAAGTTATATTAAATTATGTTAAATTATATAAAATTGCAGGACATTACATAAAATTTGTTAACTTTGCAAAGAGAAGAATTTGGCGAACCCCTAAAACTTCAGAGTATAAAAGAAGTCTGATTTAAAATTTTTTCATCGTCGTCTGCAAGAAAATTTCTCTAATACACCAAAAATCTCATCATATCAGTGGTACTTCGAAGTCCATAAAACTATAGTTTCCTGAGGATATGATATCATTAGTAATCAATAAAAAGATATGTTACATACAATAAACTATTCACTACATTTGAGATTTCAAGATGAAGTCACTGTTCGAATCAATAAAACAAGAAGACAATGAGTTAGCGTTTACCTGTCCCTGAAAGTCCGCAAGCAGAAACGGAAAACTCGAATTCTGGAATCAGAAAAGCCAGCCCCTGGTAACCAATTTACGGGTGTGCCAGGCAATGGGCAGCGAACGGTATTTTTCGCCTCGTAAAAAAAAGTGGAGGGGGTTGAAAGAGACGAAAGATGGAGGGAAAAAGAGGTGGCTTCCTCCAATCGAATCCATTTTCATCCCGTACCAAGTACCGAATCTGGCAGTGCGGACGAACGATTTCGCCGTGCGTAAAATTCATTGTCGCTCGCTCTCCGAATAGTCGATTCGGTTGAAGTATCGGTGATGCAGAAAAGAGAGGAAAATTACCGCGAAAACTCAAAGGACTGACGGTATCAGTTTAAGCGAATTGTTATGATTTTTTTCTTGCTCCTACAGATCATAAATTCTTAACTGTAGGCGCTACCACCCATCGGTGGATGTTTCAAAGATGTAATGGGGTCTTTCTGGTCAAAGGCAAATTTAGGGGTTGTTGAGCAACTCTTCTGGGCAATACTTGCAAAGTTTGATTCATACTAAAAATCACCGAACGCAACTTTCAATAAATAGTAATATTTATGATATTAATTAATATTACAATGTTAATATATTAGATAAAATATACTTTCTAATACAAAGTAAGAAATCTGTCATTGTTTTTCAATATACAGTATACTATTTTTCAGCTGTGAGGGGAGCCATTGAATCACGGTTTGAAAAAGTGTGCTGTGACCCCAAAAAGTTGACAAATGGTGAGGTATGTTATTGATTTTAAAAACGGACATATTTTTTTACACAGGGCGATAAGTATTTTTTTTCAAACAGAAGGCAAAATACTAAAAAAGTTTAGGAATCTATGTTATAAATTTAAAAATTGAGAATCTACGAATGAATAATTCGAATGAGGAAACGAGCTCGATACTCGAGGATGTCTACATGCACATGAAATAATTTAATAATGCAAATATGCAGCAGCATGTATGAGTGACAGAGAATTAACAATTTTCCTGCTACTTTAATCTTTTAATTTAAACGTCCCTCAAATGACAACCATCAATCACATGAAACTGACAGCACACGATTTCTACATTCTTTAATTTTCTAATTTCCCTCACGCAAAGATTTCCAATTCACCATCCTCCAATGATTCATTTATTATCCATAGAAAATATAAACTTGAAAAATAATCACAAAAGATGAATTGTTTCTGAAAAATAATAAATAAGAGACAGAGTAGCTATGATATATAGTCAAGAGGAATAACAGGTGTATATCGATTGATAGCAACAGAAATTGAAAGCGAAGGGACGAAAAGACAAAGAGTATATGGGGGAAAAAAGAGTCGAATCGATTTTGACACAGGTTTCGGACCAACGGCGGATGCTTTCTTCGGTGGTCGGATGATTAAATACCGGCTGGCTGTGCAGCAGGCTTTGATCCTTCCAATCAGTGCTCCACACCACGTTCGAGTAAGGTACGCGACCTTTGTACACTTCAAAGTCCTCTACCGTTGGACGACCATGGAACGAGTCTGAAACGGACTCTGAATGTTTAATGTCCAGACACCTGCCTGTTCGAGCCAGGCGGCAAAGTCTTTTTTAACTCCTCCTACCGTCCACGCTTTGTCCTCTCTTCGCTTATTTGATAACGAACGGTGCGATTGTCACGGAAACTGGTGAAACGTACTTGACGATGGGTGGATTAAACATGGTGTTAACCATGTCAAGATTCGATTCAAGACAAACTGATTTGAATAGGTACTATAAGAATAAACTTTGACCCTACCACTCGAGTTCAACACTAGATCCATAACACTCGTCAAATTGACGAATTCCTACTGTTTTAAAAATATTTCTCAAATTCATCCAGTAGTAGATACAGTCAATATTTCACGGCTATCGTATAAAACACAAATTACTTATATAATAGTATAATTTGTTATTTGCTTCATCTTTTTTGAAAGAACTTATTTAATATATTTAAATATACTAGATGTATCAGCCGTAAATCTAATATTACGATAAAATACGATATCAAATCATGATTGATGACTCGCTCGAAAAAATCTCATTTATCTAGAAGCTCGAGTATTACATGTTCATATATTTTGCGAGACTCGATTAAATCTTGATCTAAGCAAAAATCGATATCACGCATACCGTAATAAATGACAGTAAAGCTATGGAAGAAGTTTTAGATATTCTCTAAATATTAAGAGAATTTGATTAATGGTATTAGAAGAAAATTACCGAAGGGTGTGAATTTCAAACGGTTAACACCGATCGACGAAATATTCGTTCGATCGTGCACTCTCCCTTGACTCGATGCGCCGGGTGGACCGGAATACCGTTCGCTCTGTGCCAGCATCGCCTAAAGTAAATATTTGACGAGTAACTCCGGTATCGCGGCAATACCGGTCCTGATGAGGGTTGCTCATCCCCGCCTTCCCCTTTTGCTCGAAACGTCGTTCGTCCAAAACGTTGGCATGTTACTTTGCAAAATTAAAGCTCCTCAGACACGTCGTGACGCGAGTCATAGAACTAAAAAAAAAGGGAAAAGAAACGCAGAACAGTCTATCCCGAAAAGCGAGAGAACATTTGCTCTCTGACGTTGAAGGAAAAATACAAGATTTTTTCTCTTTGCATCATTAAGAAGACGGTAGAGAAATCGAAAAGGCGATATATTAAATTAATTTCTTAACGTTCAACGATGTTTACTGTGCGCAATTTCCATCTGGTCCGAGGTAGAAAATCCTCGAGAAGTCAAGAAGAGGCCAACAACGTTGGTAGTAAACGACGTCGAAAGTTACAGGTCAACAGTTGCAGGGTGCTTAAAGTTACGGATTCGGCGCAAGTGCACGTGTGCGCATTCACATCCGGTATATGCAAATCGACGTCGGGACCGGAACTACAAACGGGGGGGGAAGAAAAATATAGAAAGAAGGAGAGCGCGGTCAGCGAGCCGCGGTTGTGCCGTTTGTGTATGCAAAACTAAAAATCGCATGCCGCGAACCCGGTATTCCACATAGAACAGACAGAATATATAGAGATGCGTGTGTTTTATATACGTACACGCTCGCTGTTCGGTGGCAGGATCTATAAAACATAAGCATTATACTTTCTAATGCGTTAGAGAGCACCAGACCTTACTCCTCTCGGTGCATTAAGTTAACGCAAATGATACGTGGCACGGAGCCAAACACGATCCTGCCTTCATAATTGTCGCTTCAACATTGTTCGATCTACGATCGACATTCGTACTGACTGGTTTCAGTTTGAAATAAAAATTCTTTAATCGAGAAACACCGCCTAGTCTTTTTCAACGTTTGATCAAAATGTTCCACAGAGATGGAACATAAAACTCTGGAAAAAATTTCCATTGAACAAAGTACAAAACTAAACGACTCTCTGATATTAGATTCACCGATCTAACATTTGAATTTTACATAACATCGATTCACTGTACGATGCTTCTGTTCCACTCAAAATAAATTACAAGCCGTAACGTACATTAATGAGATTACGCACAATAGTAAAACAAGCTTTTAATGATTAATTTCCCAAATTGCTCCCGCCATTATACACAACCAAAACGATATTAACACTAGAACTACCAAACCAGTCAAAATGACTGGTACACAATTTTTTCAAAAAATTCTCCAAGTTTACATAAGAGTAATAGAATAAATATACTACGTCTATATCAATAAACATAAATCGCCCAATCGATCAAATTTTCCGCCGCTTGATTCCCCCTTTTTCAAAGTACTTATTTAATTTATTAAAATATGATAGATTTGAGGCCGGTAGTTCTAGTGGTAACACTAGAACGACCAAGCAAGTCAAAATGACTTATTCACAATTTTTTCCAAACATTCCCTAAGTTTATAGGGGTGTCCTAGACTAGAAATTCTAAGCTGATCTTATAAAACACAAATTTCCAAATCGATCATATTTTCCACCTCTTGATTCCCCTTTTTTCAAAGTACTTATTTAATGTATTTGAATGTCATAGATATGACGCCGGTGGTTCTAGTGTTAAATTCGTTACATCCCCTAACAGTACGTACTAAATAATTCTTACATGTATTAATATCAGTGTAATTTGAACTTTTTACCACACGTTAAGCGACAAACGTTTAAAACGAAACGAATATAATGCGGTAGGAAAACGCAACGATCCACCGGACGAATATGTGTTTAACCTATGCAGAAGGGGTATGCACCGCGAGAATGGCGAACGATGGCGATAGTTGGGGATCGTTAAGGGGTGATGGTAGCTCAGGGTAGCCCGGGGAGGTTCCCCGTGACAGAGGACCAGACGCAGACGACTCGTGGAATGGAAGGGGGATGGTACGGCCCCAGGGGTTAATAGATGGCCGATGTCCCCGCACCGAGGTCAGACACTGTGTCACCTTCCACGTTCGTCATTACGAATGCAGATTGGACCTCCCGCCATTACCCTGGCGCCTATCTAATCGTCGTCGAGGCCGGCCACGAAACTTCTCGTCCGCATGGAAAATTGCCCATTGTCCGAGGACGGCCCGTTCGGCTTTCCATCGGGAACAGTGCGTTAACTCGTGCTGCGAGAGAAAGTCAGATTTCTGGCGCCTCGTGAATCGACGGTGGACGATAAATCCCATTTCCTCCGACCTCCATGAGAATCCATGAGTGCCGAAACCAACTCCGTCGAGGGACGTTCGGTGAAACTGCCGCGAAACTGACGGAAAAATTTGTCAACGTTCGCGGAAAATCGGAAAATGACGGAGAGACTTGTAATAAATTGTAAGTTTTATAGGAAGAGACGTAGAATTGAAATTTTGTAAATTGTTAATAGCGAAACTACCAAGGAATTTAAGCCTTTAACCTATGATTTCTTTTGTGATGGGGTGTGCAAAGACTCAAAATTAATTCCTGAAATTAAAAGGTTTTATTGATTTCTGATACTTCGTATAACTGAACGTGATATTTAGACTGCGGATTTTTATGCATTTATGACAAATTAAATACGACTAAAATATACAAAAGGAACATAATATAAAAATATATCTAAAATATCCAAAGTATGGTATTTGTTGTAATATTTATTACGTGCAATAAATCCCTAGATAGGTTTTCCTGTCTCACCTGCATTTTTGAAACTCGAAATTTGCATAAACATCCACAGTCTCGTGATATTAATAGTATAGAAATAATGAGACTTGTCATGAACTACTGAGAATTGTCGAATTAATAGTTTTTGGAAGACTTAAAAATTTCCTATTCCATTTTCCGCGCTACGTGTCTCACACGTAGTTGTACGCTAAGGGGTTAGAATTATTGGCTGGTAGTTATTTTTTCAGAAAATAAATATTTTGATATTTCTACATATTTTAAATTACGTCTCCGGTCATTTTATCCCCTTGCCCTATAATAACGGGTGACACGCGTGATCAAGTTAATGGAATAGGAAATTTTCGTGTTTTCGGAAACCTATTAAATTGGAAATATTAATGAGACCCGACGCGATAATATTATGTCTCTAACATTAATATTACGTTAAATTATACCGCATATCAAGAATCACTGATCAATTTTTATTTTACCAATTAAATTCTGAATTATTGCGCAAGCAGTCACGAAACAAATTGTTGTGCAAAGGGTTAATATTAACTTAGGAAAAATGAAATTTATTTTGAATTTAATTTCTTATCCGGGGTGTTTCTATCGACTTCGAGTACTTTTTCTACGAATGCAAAGATCGAATTACTTCGATTTCCAGGTTTAATTGAGTATCAAATGCTCTGTTTATTTTTATTACGATACGGAACTGATATCTAACTGATTGTGAGAAGTTATCAAGAGAAGAAGATATTTCGAATTGGCTTCTCCGTGTGAAATATTCTCTTTGGTTTTCTCAAAGAATACGATCCACACAACGATGAGCGTCCAATTAATTATGCGTAATGAGCTTCGCCAGCTTTTATACCTTTCACATCGTTGATTCTTTCCTTTGTTTTCCAGAGAATTTTTATCGAGGCATCGCAGCTTTTTCCTGACCCTTCAAGAGTCAGAGATTCAAAACCCAATTCTTTTCGCTGCAATCAATCTTCTTTCTCTGTGTGCTCCCGTATATTTCTGATTTACCAATTGAATTGAGATGATATCTCTTTAATACTACAAATATATGTGAAATTGAAAAGTTTATAGTACACGTTCGTCAAAATTATTAGCACTAAGTGCACCCAATGAACGTAGAGATAAAAAAAAAATATCATCGGTGACGGACGTGCGAATGTCAAAAAATAATAAATCAACGAAAATGATCGGACGTAAAACGATTTTCAGGTGCGAGAACAAGCGATGCGTACTTTAAATGCAAATCAAACCGAATGGACGTACGCGATAAACATTCTGGAAAAATCTGCACATCCGTTCATTCCGTGTAAAGCGGAGTTTTATAAAGTGTTACTGCTATTTTTCGTTTCGCCGATTCATGTAACGCTATTGCAACCGGTAAACACGTATTGCAATCGTTGCTGAAGGTATCACGTGAGAATTACGAATATTTCCATTACTTATGTTTAACCTGTCGAAGCACAGACACGTGTAATATTTTTTAAGAAACATAGAAACATAAGTTAATTCGAGGCGAATTACACAACGCGTATATAAAGATTATATGCTTCAATAACTAGTGAAATATTGCGAAAACAAAATATTTAACTGTCTTTTAACACTAGAACTACTGGCGTTCAATCCATTGTAATTCAATATATCAAATAAGTACCTTGGAAAAAGAGGAATCAAGAGTTTCAAAAGATGATCAATTCCGTAATTTCTGTTTTTTAGGACCAACATAGAATATTTACTCTATGACTGTCCTATAAACTTGGAAGATATCTAGAAAATATTGGAATCCAGTCATTTTTACTTGTTTGGTAGTTCTAGCGTTAACATTTGATCTACGGCCGCTAAAAATGGTAGGTTTAAATATATTACATAAGTATCTGGCAGAAAGATGGATCAATTGGTAGAAAATATGATCAATTAAGTAATTTGTATATTATAACATATACATGAAATATTTACCATACTATTTCTCTATTAATTTGAGGAGAATTTTTTAAAAAGTAGGTATCCGTCAATTTGGCAGCTACCGTAGATCTAGTGTTAAAGAAGTAAAAAGTTGAAGATGTGTAAAAATTAAGTGGCTTAAGAAAACGCGCATTTCTTCGGGCAATGTAAAATGAAGAAGAAAAGGAGAAGCCGTTGTAAGCAAACGAAGCGAGCCTTTGTGCACATATCCTGTGTAAAGGTCTCGTCTAGACGAGGCCTGGTATTCCCTCCACCATGGCATCCCGAGATGCTCGTTGCCATACAGACAGATACCGTCTTATTCCACTTCGCAATACCGAAACGTAGTGGCCCTCGTACGACAAATGTCACCCTCGTTACTTTTTATTCCACCGAAGTTCTTCCACGAATTGCCTTTCCAGGCTACCTTGTTGGCGGACCGTAACCCTCGAACATAGCAATTTTTGTTAGCCTTCTCGATTCCTTCGACGGCACCATATGACCAGTTGACCGATTCAAACCAAGGGCCGGATATAAATTTAATTTTTTTTCGTCTCTTTTTCAGCTTTAACTCGAAGCACAATTTTGGCTGAGACCCACTGCTTTAAATGGATTTCGAACTATCATAAATTTCTGTAAGTCTCATAAATAAATTGGACTCTATGGTGTATTAGTGAACAATTTAGAAAAAATTTCAGCGAGCTTATGGAGAATTTGAACTCGGTTCCATTGATGAATCTGATTGTGAGGCTTTCCTTCCTAATCCACCATGGATCTTTGATAAATGAAATGTATGAATTAAAAGATTTAAAATATTAATTATTAATATTTAAGATATCTGACATTTGATCATTTCCAAACCCTTTACGTTACAATAACGTGCGACAGACGTGATAGGGTGAATGGAATTGGAAATTTTGAAGTTTTCTAAAAAATATTAAATTGAAAGTAGTAGTTCATCACAAGACGAAATCATTTCTATATTGGGAGTATTAAGTTCTACGTTATATCAGAAATTATTGATAATTATTTATTTTATCGATAACTTCTATGTAATTCGGTCAGAAAGGAAATTGTAGGGCAAGGGGTTAATTTGATGTTTTGGTTCTGCGTGTAAAAAGGAGATGAGAAGGGTTTGAAAAGGATGGAACATTAAAGTCATTGGAATTAATTTTGTCTGGATAATTATTTGTTGTTTTATAATCTTAAAAGAAAATCCGAGGTAAATTTAGCTTAATGCACACGGAAATCCGAAGTCATAAAGGACACGCGGTTCTGTAGAATGACCAAGACAATGGGGAAGGCAAACCGCTAAGCATTGTACTCTTAACATTTACCAAGGATAAAGGTCTCAATTAAGCCAGTAGGGTGAGCACAAACTGGACGCAATCATTTGAAATTACCGGCTTCCCTTCTAACCGACGGTTTTCGGTTTACTTCGTTTACACCACTGCTAACAAAAACCATAACTGCGCCATGGTTAAGGAGCTCACAACTATATGTGGCTACGAAGGATACAACTTGGTTTCTTCGAAATTAAAGATGGAAGTGACCCGTATGATCGCGTCTTGGAAAATTATACTTCATTGTACATTTCATAGTAGCAAAATAATTAAATATCGCTGCGCTTCGTGGGTAGGTCTCTTGACATTGCTTGACATTGCTGGAAAAATGTTCAAAAAATAATATCATTTTCTCTCTACGAAACTCGAACGTCTCTATGATTCAGTAGTCAAGTAGAGACTTCTTGTTTAAACAGTTCCAGTGAATAACGCAACGATCGACCGATTTGATCGTCGAATCCGACGAATTCAAACGAGAATGTTGGCGTAACAATATAAACACAAAAATGCTAATAAATTTTTACTCAAATATTTGGAACCAATATGAATTATTTCCGGATGATATATATGTATTTTTATGACTGTACATTCACCACTTACCAATTGTAAATTGACCGGTTCAGTGGAATGAAGATATGTTAATTTTTTATTATTAAATTGATAATTTTCTGCATTTCTGTCGGAAAAATATAATCGTCATTTATCGGTCAAGTGATTGGATACGGTTAGAATAGGTATATATAAAGTAGAGGTACGATTATTGTTAATATAATTGTCTATAAAACGTTAGTATACTTTGTGCGAGATTATCGAATCAACCCTCGAAGATATCTTGATAGTTTCACAGTGATCATGAGTGAATTATAATTGAATTAACGTAAGATACGCTATCTGCGGCAATAACGGCAACGGAGGGAGCTTCAGTCTCCTAAATAGCAAACCGGAGTTCGAATTCCCTTGCCGTCACCTCTGAGAAATTTCTCCCACGTGATGTGTGGATCTTATGTTAGTCCCGATAGTTGCAAACTGAAATTAACTGAAGGGACTGAGATGAAAGATATAAAAGAAAGAACGCATTCAAATATAGAATCAGAATCATAACACTCATTTTTCAAACAACAAACTTCCAAATTATTTATTCAAATTCGCATAATTCCATAAGAAAATCCCTTTCAATTAACACTTTACCGACCGGTAGTCGATTAATCGACTTTTCGGGCCCAACACTTTTGGGCTTTTAACTTATTCCATCGCTATGGAAATTAATAAATTGTTATTTTTCATTGCTGTTAATTGTGCCAAAGACTCAGTGAAGAAACTTTGCAATTTTCGAAGAGATATCAGTATCAGGGAAATATTTGCGTGCAAGTGGCCGATCAGAAGTGCTTAGGATGTTAAAACGTACCGGTCAGTAAAGTGTTAATATATAGTGTTATACAACTCATACACTGTCATTTTAAAATCTCAATTTGCATGCTCTTTTTAGAGAACAATCCCCGTTCAGTCAGCAACTGACGTGCCACGTGCATCAAGTACGAAGGTAAGGTGACGTTATTAAGATGCAGCACTGCGAAAGGGTTGAAGTACGAGGGTGTGCTTATGGCATTGAAGGCCGTTTGCGCCCTAAATGCCATCTACATATTCATGCTTATAACCGTCCATTACATGGGATGCGCGTGAAACTTCTTCAGCTTCTAGTAATAAGAGCAACACGCATTTCTTTGTATTATTTTCTCATTCATTGTTTACAATGAAAACTCCCGTAAATCAAGCTCGTATGTTCACATCGATCGTGCTGTTATTTCAATGCACCTTTCGCGTTTTCGCACGTGCAGCGCGGTTTTTTAAGGGTTGTAATTGCAAGTAACTTAAAAATGAAAATAGCGGGTGATATCAAATTATGGAGAATTTTCAGAAAAACTCTGTCATGTTGCAATTTCTCGTCTAAGGGTAGCCAGTTTAATAGATTTTACTTGGGAGGAAAATTAATCGTGTTGAAAATTACGAGAAGTTGTATTATGGCGTTGGATTAGGTTATTAAAAAGTTACTGTTTGTGATTTAATGTAACTTGAGATTACGTGTTTTTCTTTTAAGAGGATAGAAGAGGTTCATGGAAAAGGAATAGTAATCGTTAAAAGATATAATTGCGATACGTTGAGTTTTCCATAACGGGAAATTCAATATATTTTTTACACGGTGCATCCGTTGTCCAAGTTATCCGAGATTTAATTAAAAATCTCGAATTTGTTTCAACTAAATCCTAACGTTGAATTCAATTCGTTATTTCAAAAAAAAAGGATGAAAAATACAGATGTATTATAACCGAATGAAAACTGTGTTTCGCACTCCAAATAAAATATCGATTTTCAAACCGGTAGCAGAACTTTGTGTATCCGGAACTTTTAACGCTACGTGAAACCCTCAAATTCCAATCTCCGCTTAACGCGACCAAACATTTTTTTCCTTTAAATCCTTCAGTCGACTCACATAATTAATACACTACAAAATCCATAAGCTCCTCCTCAATAATTTAATGTAACCGAACGAGTTTTCTAAGTGTAAAAATAATTAACACCAATCGTATCAACACTTTATAGCTACCTATCTTTACCTTGCCAGATCTTTAACAATAGTACCTTTCAGAAAGAAGTACAAAATGCTGCCAATTTAGTACAGGAAGTAAAGTAAAAATGGTATTTACTTAATAATACAAAAAATTGCGCATTTTCACCCCATTTGACCGATTATTTGACAGTCTAGGGTACTCTGATCCCTATTTCACGCTACCCCTAGCATTCGTCGTCTTCAGAATCACATACCATAAAGATCCACCCTCGCTTACACACATTGCATCCCCCACTCACTAATTCTAAAGATGAAACAATTTATTAACACTAGATCTACGGCCGCTAAATCTGGTACATTCAAATATATTAAATAACTGCTTTTAAAAAAATGGATCAAGCGGTAAAAAATATGTCCAATAAAGTAATTTGTATATTCCAGAATACACGTGAAATTTGTACAGTACTGCTTCCCTATCAATTTAAGAAAGATTTTTAAAAAAAGTAAAAACCCATCAATTTCACGGTCGCGGTATATCCAGTGTTAATATTAAAAATTCCACACCTACAAATTAAATAAGCATCATTCCAGCACAATATATTTAAATATTTAGTGATCATAGCTACGTTTCGTCAACCCCTTGGCTTATAATGACGTATTGCACACGTGACGCGATAAATGGTGTCCAAAGTTTTCAAATTTTCCAATATCTATTAAATTGAAAATATCAGTCGGCTACGAGTCGGCCAAATTATTTCTACAATATTAATATTACAGTCAACCGTACAAAATATTAGAAATCCGAGAGAAATTTTTACTTACGAAATTAATTTTGCAATGCAACGGATTAAATACAATGCAAAGTTCATTTTATGGAAGGAGGTCTCAACAAACCGATAAACAGTTATCTCGGTCAGACGAGACGATTCGAGAAAAAGAAATAAAACGTGTCCTCTTATGCACGTTTCCACGAACATTCTTATTCCGTGGAAGAAATCCGAGGAAAAGTTCGCGGCGAAGAAAGAGTATCGAGTATTACGAACGTACCGGCTGGATATTAAAGGTCCAACGATAGAATAGCCAATGGCGAAGAAACAAAAGTTGCGAGTAGTACATATCGATTCTAGCAAGTTTAACTGCTATTCACTCCATTTTGCATACATTATTACATTTGCATAATTTCGCCAGTTTTTTTCATTACGCCGGAATATCCCTTTTCCTGGTCGGGGTATCGTTTATCCCCTTTCTTCTTTCTCACCCCAGCATCATCCTCCTCCTCTGCCATCGTATGCGCTCTTACTCGCGCCATAAATGGATTTTTCTATGCAATTTCTATTAGCATAGTTTTTACATAATTGCACACGGTACTGCCGCCAGGACGATGTTCGCGCCTTGCTATTTTACAAGGGAATAAATTCTGCCACCACGTATACAAGGTGCGACGAAAGGGAAGACGAGAAAGAGACGAATCTAGAGGCGTTGTTGGAAGGAAAAGAGAAAAGAGAACAATGGTAACTTGTAAGGTTAAACTGCGAGGTAGCCAGGGAACTTTAATATTTTTCACACTTTCATTTAACGAATTTTCTGCACTACCACCTCAAGCGGTTTTCGAAGGTTGTATGAGAAATTAACCCCTTACAATGACGTGTGACACACGTGATGTGGTGAATAAAATAGAAAACTTTTAAGCTTTCCAAAAACTGTTAAATTGAAAATATCAGTAGGTCAGGAGACGTTGAAATTATAACTATGTTATTAAAATTGCATTAACTTATATCGGTATGTCGGAAATCAGTGATGGATTATTATTCTAACAATTAATTTCTGAGTTGTTGCACGTTCGTTCATAAAAGAGATCGTAAGGGTTAAATAGGTGATGAACAGTTTTTTTTTCTGTTTCTAGGTTTTAACTATCATATAACTGTGGTCATCTTGTCTAGGATCAATTGTTTTTATTGAAAGGCTTCTTGGAAGTGACAGGGGAGGATTTGAACTCGGGCGCACTAATTGCGATTCTGACCCTTCACCGCGTTACTTAGCGTAACCCCCTGATGGGTAGTTAGTTGGTGCTAATTTATCAAATAGAGGATTATATATTGAGGAAGTGTTAAGACACATTTCCTTCCTGTGAGTTAGATCGTTTCAGATTTCTTTCGAATAATTTGATAGATTGCAAGAATTTTTTCTATAGACATGAATCGTACCCTCTTAGATCGAACCAGTGAGATTTTACTGGTTCAACCAGTGAATACAAATCTCACTGGCGAACCAGTGAAATTCCACTGGTTCGATCAAAGAGAGTAGGGTGAGTATCTAAGTAATATCAGTGTATTGTTAATAAGAACTAATTTGTAAAGATCTCGTCTAGACGTGGAGGTCTACCCTCCACCATGGGATGCTCGTTGCCATACTGTCTTATTCCACTTCGCCATACCGAAACGTAATGGCCCCCATACGAGACAAATATCACCCTCGAATTTTTTAATATTCATTTTCTTCCTATGAGTTAGATGGTTTGAAATTTCTTTATATTGATTAGATGCATTGATTAGATTGGAAGACATTTATTTCGATAAAAATGAATCCTACGATTAGTATTTAATTGTAAGTAATATCAGTATATGCTTAACACTAGAACTACCGGCGTCAAATCCAACATATTCTAATAAATTAAATAAGTACTATGAAAAAGGGGGAATCAAGCGGCGGAAAATTTGATCAATTGAGTGATTTATGTTTATTGATATGGACGTAGAATATTTATTCTATGACTCTTATGTAAACTTGGAGAATTTTTTGAAAAAATTGTGCACCAGTCATTTTGACTGGTTTGGTAGTTCTAGTGTTAATAAAAACTAATTTTTTTCAAACACAATTAGTGTATATTTCTTGGAATCATGAAACTAGAATTTACATAAAAAAGGTGCGAAAAAATTTAGAAAAGTTTCAAAGAATGACGGAGGGTTGAAAATGACGATCATAAAGTAAACCATCGTTTTATAGCGCAAATATTGGAGGCAAGAGTATCATCGACCTTCCACGACATTTATAGTCAGCTTCGATTCTCGCATAGTCATTTTACAAGGGAATAAAGTCCGCCACCACGTACACAGAGGGTTGAAAAAGCAAGGAAGATAGGGTAAAGGGTAAAAGACAAGCTCGACAAGGGTGAAGGAGAGACAAG
The DNA here is from genome assembly GCA_910591515.1 of Cerceris rybyensis. Classification (NCBI taxonomy): domain Eukaryota; kingdom Metazoa; phylum Arthropoda; class Insecta; order Hymenoptera; family Crabronidae; genus Cerceris; species Cerceris rybyensis. Next base: position 5,525,388 of record OU342794.1, read on the forward strand.
GAGGAAGAAACAATGGCAACAAGCGGCGAGGAAACACAACCGCCGGTCATGAGGAACTGGAGATGCTTTTTTTAATTCTTTTTATACCCGTTTCCTGCGGTCGCAACGGTACTGCGTTGAAACTAAGCATGTACAATGTCGCGCATACTTTTATTCCAACTTTTAACAACTTTTTAAAACGGCGATTCTAATGAATTACAACAGGAAAGTGTGCGAGAGGAAGAGCAGCACTTTTTCATCTTTAACGAAACAGAGAAAATGCGCATACCTAATATCCGTTGATAAAGGAAAACTGAAATAACAGACGTGTAAAATTAACTGTAACTTGTAGTTAAACGAAAATGGCACAAGAAGCAAAGTATTATAGAAAATGAACGAGAAATGTTTTTCATCTTAATGATGCTTTTCTTACTATTTAAAAAAATAAATGATAAGTACTAGAAGATATAAATAAAAACTGGAAATTCTCTGAGGAATTGATTAAAGCAAGCATTTCTTATCGTTCGAATGTCTTTTCACATGAAATAGAAGAAAAAAATAGCAGATCATTAGACATACTAAAATCTCACTCTTAAGAGGTTTATTAATACTAGATATACGGAAGTTGTCAAATTGATGGGTACCTCATTTTGTAAAAACATCTATAAAATTTATAGAAAATTAGTATAGTAGATATTTCAAATACATCTTAGACTAAACTAATTACTAATTTGAACTATCTCTTGGCCCCTCTTTTTTCAAAGTACCTATTTAACATATTTAAATATAAAAAATTTTAGTAACCGTACATCTAGTGTTAACTAATAAATTGATTTATAACAAGGAAGCTGACAATTACTCGGATATATTTAGACACAATAGATAAGTATAATACAGAACTATAATACTAATAAAAAAATGAACAAATTATCCGACGTAGTTGCTTACAATTTACATGAGAGAATAAAATAAATTGCAATTTATAAAATTAAGTAATTTCTTAGAAAATTACAAACCCAAATATTAACTGCCTTCGTAGATCTAGTGTTAAGTAGTATAAGAATGCGAGAGTCAGCCACTACTTCTCCACTCCACTTCTCCCTTCTGTGATTATACTATGTAAATTATCGACAAAAAATTAATTCAACGAAAACACCCAAGAAATCAGCTTTCCAAGGAAGTACGAAGTTACCGTAATAAATTTTCAGCTACATGCACAAGGTGCAGTAATTACTGACCCGCCATAGTGTCATATCGTGCATGAAAATTACCTCATTGACTGTAACCTGTATAATACATCGCGTTCAATCGTTCGAATTAATCTTAATGGGTAATTTGCTTCCAGTAATTATTGAGTATGCCTCGGAAAATTTAAAAAATACAGAGAGACGAAAGACGTACCTGGTATAATTTATGTATAAAGTACGATAACAGGGCACAATGTTCTTGGCACAATTATTTAGTAAACAGATAAAATCAAGTCGAAAGAATGAAACAACAAGTTACTTAATTATTTTTTACACAGTATTTCAATTAGAAATGAATTATTGGTGAAAAATTCTAATATTTATGTAGCCACAATGAAATAAAAATTCAAGTAATTATTGGGTATGCCTCGGAACACTTAAAAAATACAAACGAAAGACGTACGTGTTATAATTTATATATAAAGTAAAGTAACACGTTACAATGTTCTTGACAAATTATTTAATAAACAGATAATAAAGTAAAAAAGAAATGAAACTAAGTTACTTTATTTTTTTTTTGGAATACTACAAACATTAAAGTCAACGGAGTAATTAAGTAACTTTCTTATCGGAAGGATTTTATACGATACAATGTTTCAATTAGAAACTGATTTTTGGTGAAAAATAATATGTAGACAATGAATTAAAAATTAGACCATCGATGGAAGTAGTTCTGAAAATGACTTTAAATCGACAAACGTTAAAGGAGGAATAATCAGTCGGACATTTAGGTAGGCACGTACGAGCTTAAAGAGAGATATCACCAATGTCATACCATATGGTGGTCCATCGATAGGAGAATGTGTGGCACCTGTCTTTCTCGAATTTCCAATGTCAAATATGTCGATCGGAATATGCAGATTATCTACGATATCTGATCATACGCATCTTTTACCAGTGATCCAACGCATTTCAAATATTTTAAAAGGATTATTGACTGAACCGCGACAGTTTTCGATTTCGCGCGGGACATCGCATAACATTTTCAGGTAATTATGGGTAATAAAAGATTAATATCAACCGCATGATAACAATTCGCGAATTTGCGGTGATTTCGACTTCGACGATAACATATTTTGAAAGCTTGAATAACACATTGAACGGAGAGAATGCTTTCTATTTTAAAACGTGCATTTTAATTTTACAAGCGTTATTAAAATATTTAATGGACCAATTTTGCATGGATTATTTCAACAAAGATTTAAGATTTCTTAAAAAATTTCTGCACGAGTTGAAACATTAATAGCAGAGCTCTTATTAGGAAAGAAATATTTCAACTTTGGTAAGAAATATCTGAGTAAGAAAACTTTTTAAGTAACATAGCCGCAGAAAATTTTAGTATAAAAATTGAAAGAGACTTTTAAATGCAAACACGGTAGGGTTTTCGATGAAGTTTTCATGGAACAAAGATTTGCCTTAAAATTAATCCAGCGAATAAAACATGAAAGAGATGAAAAAGTTAAAAGAAATCACATTTCCGTCATTACGGAAATGAGGGCTCGTTAAAATTACAAAATACTTGGTTTCCAATCGAAATTATTTTCGATGCTAATGGGCACCGTAAAAATTCACTCCGTAAGAAATTCAATTTAAAAGTAATTATCCGAATGATGCAAACGGGACAGTCGAAGTAAGTTATTTAATAAGACAATACCACTGGCGCAGAATTTCATTTTTATTCCCTCCGATTGAAATGCGCTGCTTCGTTGATTTACGGATATAAAATTAATTCCAACCTCAATCGAACGCAATTTCTACAAACATCAAAAAACATTACAAATTAAAAGCTCGTGTCTCATTATCGTCCACATATTTTTAAAAGGATAATTTCCATTTAAAACTCATGACCAATCAGACACTTTAAAAATAAACGACGACTAATTAGCGACATAGTATTTCACCGATCAAAGTCTCTCAAGTCGAGGGCGATTTTAAGGAAAACCCATAACCACAGCGACGACGATCGAAGGAAAGGACATCGTAAAAGTAGGCATAAAGGAGAGACACGTATCTCGCACCACGGCAACCCCATAAGCACGAGTGTGGCGAAACAGGTAAGAAAGACGTTTTATATAGCGCTATAAAGTTTCCATAATATCGAGATCGTAGGTTCACCCACACCTTGCGAAATTATTATTTAACGTGCGATTATTCTAGCACCAGTAATTTCCGTCTAAGTGTCTCGAAGTCGGCGCCATTCTAGCAACCCAATCGCCACGTATCGATCCTTTCACTTTACTCAGGATGTCTTTTCTTCCACTGTCAACTCTCAAATATCCTTCTCCCATAGCTCGTGTCCTCCTGTTATCCGTAATGAGACAGAAACAAGATATCTTAACTTCTCCCGCCTTTTTTTTCTTACACCACGAAGAAGACACTTTAAGCGGCAAACGAATCTCGAAATACATTTCGAAGTTTCTGCTTATCTCGCGGTCTACTGGGAAAATCGTACGATATTACTTTCAAGATATTAACAACTCCCTCGAAACGGGCGTTGGAAAGTAGATGAAAAAAGAATGAGGAGAAATGTAGAAAGTCAAAGTAACTCTGGCCGAGAAATAAATCGATCGTATTCCACCAGAAAATGAGATTTCTTTGAAAAACTTTGATGCAACTTGCCAAGCATTTTACAGATATCAGCGTACCGTGATAATGTCGATTTAATTGCAGAGTTCTTAACAGTATCGTTGGGGAAAAAAAATCATATATATACATTTCTAATCGTTTTCACGATACTTCGTAAATTTTTCAAACGTAAGAAGGAACCGCTCGAGATAATAGCACAACCTCGATCGACCGACAAAACCCGATCGAACACGGTTAGAAAGGCCACCGACTCTGTCGACTGTACTTCGACATCGAAACAAGGCACGAACAGTAGCACCGTCGAGAGAGAAAAGCGATAATACGATATATAGGCACGCTGCTCATTCCCGAGGGAACGTAGAGCGAGTTCGGTGGCACGATAATGGGGATAATAAATGGCTCCGGACCGCCCTTTGTAATTCACCATTGGCCCGCGTTGAACCCCTTCGCTGAAGGACACGCATCTAGACGAGACTGCAATTTCCGTATCCAGTATACCCGAGCTTTATTAATACGGGCCGCATATTACCATATTGTGGCGAAAAGGTCGATCATGAGGACGATGAAATTCTTGGAGATCGACGAGAATATTGTGCGATCGTCTTCGATGTTGATGGTGATTCCTGAGGTGTCGTGTTTTGATGTATCGTCAATCGAGGATATTATGAGATTGAGAATATCGAAGAAGTTAAAGTGATTGGATGTTTGTGTTTCTAAGACTGAAAATGTTTTTTTAATCCCTTGACATACAAATAAAATGGAATTTGAGACTTTCGAAAAATACTATTTAATTTGGCCCAATTGAACAGTTATCTCGAGTCGAAAATTTCAGCCCAAAATCCTCCTAAATTACCAAATAACTTAGGATATTTAGGTTGAATATGGAAAAATATGTTACATATAAAAGAATGCAAATTTTAATTCCACAATCGCCCTACATTTGTTACTTTTTGCCACTTTTACCTAGTTTAGGAGCAAGTTAGGCTTCATACAGCCCAAAATAATCCTCAGCATTCTATAATGAGGAGCTTTAGAATTGGATTGGAATTGGAGTGGAATGATCGAGGTCCAAAAAAATTCTCGATATGCTAAAAATTAATTTGGTTTAGGAGATTTAGAATCTATATGGAATAAAATGATAATTTAATTACTACTTGCTCCTGAAAACCTTATTTTTGGAATATGAGTCGACAGACTTGGAACTTCTGAAATATTTTTAGGGGATGTCAGATTAAATTGGAATAAAAATTTAACCTGATCAGTCCATATAACTCCTAAAAATCATATTTACAGGACTTTGAGGCGCGTAGACACACTAGTTGAGGATTTTGAGGTTTAAAATGGTATACATAATTAAGCGGCAAATGAGAGATCAAAAGAATCTAGGATTTGAAGTTTCTTTTTAGGCTGGACTTTTCGACTCGGGATGTGCAAGATTAGAAACAAGATTTTATTCTTTTGCATTGCTATATGACATGTAAGCAGATCGAATGGTGAATAGTTAAGTAATAAAATAATAAATTAACACTAGATTTACGGATGTTGATCTACCTATTTTTCTGAAGTGAGCCGATTTGACTCGTACAAGAAGTTACAAGAATATTTAGGAAATAGTTTCCCAAAAATTCTAGACACAGAGAAATAAACATAATTGAAAAAAGTAATACAAGAAGTTACAAGAATATTCAGGAATTAGGGTCCAAAAAATTCTGGACATTGAAGGTTCAATCATGTGTGCGAGGATTAAAACAAATGATCACTTTTTGAAAATAGTGAAAGAGACTGTTAGAAAAAACGGGCAATGCAGCAGTAAATACAAATGTGCGAATTTCAACAAAATAATTGATAAACGACAAAATCTAATGGTTAGTATTCCAAGTGGAAGGTAACATTAGAAACGTATCAATTTGTATGCCAAACCTATTCGTACCTTCTCCAAGAGCAAACACGAATTCTCCAGTCCTATCGCAACACGTAATCTGCCGTCGTTCGCAAGGATCATTTTCAATTCCAGAAAAGGCATTCCCTGGAATTCTCTCTTATTTCCCGCCAATCCTCAAAGTCTCGTGCAAGCTCCAAAAGGTTTCGCAAAGTCTGTACAAATGAAAATCTGTCGGAAAGTCGTCTCGCATTCCTGTTCAACCCTAAACGCTATCCTAGCAGGACTGATGATCGTGCAACGGGAATGATTTTACTTGAAGTTCGTCAAAGTCGGGAAACAGAGGTTTAGATAATCCTTACGAATTTGGCACGGTGTTACTCCTTCTACTCTTTCCATGAAATTCACAAGCTTGATCCAAGGCGAGATAGAGCGATTCCGAAAGTACGGGATTTCTACTTGCATTTATTCTCATCTATGCTCTAAAGTCATTTTCCATTCGCATTTATCAAATTACGTTAAATCTTCGACGAAACAACGTGATTGGATTTTTTGGAGACGTACGAGAAATCGTGAGTATAAGGGAGAACATGAATTCAAAGAAAATAAATGTTAACCGCTTGTCCTACCATTTCTTTTGTACCTTCGTGTGCAATAGCTCAGAATTAATTCCTGAAATTAAAATTTCGCACTGATTTCATTATATTTTGTACAGGTAAACGCAATATTATCACTTTACGGTAGCCAATTAATCCTTTGATGACTACAGTTACATATATGTGGCCTGAGAAAAAAACTTGACTAAAGTTTTTGATGAATGCGTACACGATAAAATTAAAAAGTTGAAATATAACTACTGAAATATGATTTTGTAAATATTAATTTACAATTTGTGTACATTCATAACTTACATTTCTAATAAATGAGCGCTTTTTGATAGCTAAATAATTGATTATCTCTCAATATTCAAAAAAGTCTCCCCTCGCAAAGGGTTATTAGGCTTTTGGATTTTTAACTTATTAATCGGTTTCCAAGACAATTAATAAATTGTTATTTATCATTGCGGCTAATTATGCCAAGGACTCAGTGACGAGAATTTGTCATTTTCGAAAAGATATCAGTATCGGGGAAGTATCTGCGGCCAAGAAGGGGGTAAAATGCGAATAGTATAGAAATAATTTGATTTTTTCAGGACCGAATGATTTTGGAAGACATCAAAATTTCCTATTTCATTTTCCGCGTCACGAGTGTCAGACGTTCGTGTAGACTAAGGTGTTGAGTGGAAAATTTGATTGAGTAAAATTTGAACAATTATTGATAATTTGAATGCAAAGTATGTACTGTACATTATGTGAAAACAATGCAAGGTTTCAGAGGCCCGTGAGACAATGTTAACGATAGGAATTGTAAATAGGAGGTGATTGTGCTTGAATTTAAAATTATGCAAAATTTGTAATTAAAGCATTCGCATGTTAAATCTCGCGGTAAAATCAATAGCAATCTCCAGGATTTCTAGGTGAAACAACCGATTAACAATTCAAATAGGCGAATGCTCAAGTTACAACCGAGTGTCGAGTAATAAACAGTAATAATAAAGTTTCTCCACAGTGCTCTCTTCGTAGTTTGTTCTTTCCGAATGATCCTCAGTAACTAACGACTTATCAATTTAACATTTATTTGAATTTCTAAGTTAAAATGTGCAATTCTTCCAACCTGAAATTTTTTAAAGAAACAAATCATATCTTTTGAAATAATACATCTCAGAGAATTCATACCGAAATGTATTCCTTTCTGTTTAAAAATAAACCACAGTGAAAATTAGATGGAAATTAATTCACGGTTACATTCCGTGTACATTTTCCACTGGCAACGCGAAAGAGCAATAATAAATCAAGTTACCGATCTTTGTTGAAACGTTAACGTAAACAACAAACTATTTGCACGTAATGAAATTTTAATGCATCAATGTTGTCCCGTTGTTAATCAGTGGTATTGTATCGCATCAATTTTTCATCCCAAAAAAGAAAGCCATCGGTCAACCGACAGAAATCGAACGAATGCAGAAAAATCGCACGGTAAACGTGTTTATTCGTTGTAACCGAACATTGTTTCGGTCGAAACTCAATCCACGGACTAAAAATTCGCACGAAACAAGAGCGTAACAATGGAAGGCTGCATGGAAACACGAAAGAAATGCACATTTCGAGGGACAAGCGGAAATCGGAAAGAGCGAGAGGCGGCTAGTTTTTAAGATAAAAATTGTAGAATTGCGAGAGTAGAAATATAGGGTGGTCGTATCTCCGGGCATAAAAATAAAGAAAAAAATAAGAGGGAGAGAGAGAGAGAAAGAGACAGGGGAGAAGAGAAAGAGAGATGTTATCACGATAGTCTCGAGAGTGCAGGATAAGAAAAGAATCTATTATATGGTCGGTGTCAGTTGTTATAAAACTCGGCTGTGCTACAGGAGAATATTCTCCTCGCTATTTTCTCTTTCACGCTAGCCTCGTCTGCATAGTGAAATTCTCTTACCAAAATGTTTGAGGGCTTGCAAGAGAAAAATCCTACGAAGTTGCCGATGAATAATGGATCTTCTATTTCGGCGACAGGGTATCTAAGAACAAAGCTCTCAAAGAAGGTATGCATCGTTGATGCTACGTTCAAATTTATCCTCCGTTCAAACGTTCCAGTTTCAAAGAGATACGTAAGTATGGAACGCTTGCTACGACAATTCCGAATTACACGTGTCTCTCGGGATGCAACGTAACGTGGTTATAAATATTTCTCTTTCAACCTACTTACGATCTCTGCTCTCAGATAACATCGTGCAGTTTTATAGAATAAATCAAATTAATTTGCAATTGGAAAATAAATTTTTCAACGATACTTAACACTAGAACGACCGGCGTTAAATCTATGACATTTAAATATATTAAATAAGTACTTTGAAAAAAGCGGTAAATATCAAGAGATGGAAAATGTGATCGGTTCGGAAATCTGTGTTTTATAGGATCAGCTTAGAATTTCTAGTCTAGGACTCTCCTATAAACTTAGGCGAATTATTGGAAAAAATTGTGAATAAGTCAATTTGTGTTAACTCAGTACTGACACTGATAATACATGTTTTATTAGGTCTGCCATTTTTTTTTAAACCTTGTGAAAATGGCAGATAATAAATGGTTTTAAAAATAAAAATCTAATGATGATCGTGTGGTAGTTTATTAGATCAAGTCATAAGTAACTTCCGTTTTTTTATGAGACATTTATGTTGCTCTCATTAAATAACAAAATTGTATTAATTTATTATGTATTCTCCGTTATTACGTATAACCTTCTCCCATCTTCCTGGCAATTTATTAATCCCTTTCTTGTAAAACGTGGTTGGTTTGGACTGGAAGAAGTTTTCGACTGCCTGCCTGACTTGTCCTTCGGAATTGAATGTTTTTCCATTCAAAAAGTTTTGTAACGAACAGAAAATGTGATAATCTGTTGGGGCAAGGTCCGGGAAGTAAGGTGAGGGTGGTAAAACCGACCATCCAAGCTGAAGAATTTTTTCTTAAGTCACCCTTGCCGTATGTGGTCACGCATTGTCGTGTTTTGCAAGTTTCTTCCGGTCCAAACCAACCACATTTTACAAGGAAGGGATTAATAAACTGTCAGGAAGATGGGAGAAGGTTATACGTATTAACGGAGAATACATAATAAATTTATATAATTTTGTTATTTAATGAGAGCAAAATAAATGTCTCGTAAAAAAGCGGAAGTTACTTATGACTCGACCTAATATATAATTTTAACTACTGACTTATCGAAGCATTATTCAGAAGTATTTGCACTATAAAGCGTGTCAGTGCACCATGGTGCATAAACCACAAGCTTAGCTTGATATTTAGAGGCACATCGTGGTATACATTCTGAAGGATGTTCCATAAAAAATCAAGATAAATTGTTCATAACTTGAAGATTAATGTGCACAGGTCGCATGTTTACATGGCGTTGTTTCATCTTGTAAGTGAGTAAATTTACCCCTTGGAATATTGGTACACATTTATGACACGCATCTACTAATGAATCTAGAAGTATAAGAGTCTCGTTTAGAATTTTCAAGTACCCCCCATTTATTATTTGAAATTAGACACTATCCTAATTATTAAACAACATACTAAATTCCAAAGTAAACATTTGCCTAAGGAAATTCTTTGATGATACAAAGAAATCACAATAAATAAATATTTCAAAATTGTACACCCTGTTACAATCGCGATACTGGAAGAAAACTATTTTTGCAAAATATAAGAAATCTTATTTGAAAACTCGGTTGTCGATCTTTGCAATTTTTTTTCTCCGTCTAAAAGGATTTTCCTCTAACAAAAATCAAAGTCACCATGGCGACAATAAAGCAGCTGGCATGATACATATCCACCAAGAAAGTTTTGCGCGATGTAAAGAAAATGGCCGATAAAAATAGTTGCAAAGTATCAAAGTTCCTTATTCCAGGATCGTAGGGAGTATCCATCGCAAACTTTACGCGCGCAATATGTTGCCTGCCAAAAACCTTCGAATTATTATTCAACCCGCAAGCCCGTCCTCGTGAAAGAGACCGTGGAACTTAAAAGGAACGTAAAGCACAATCCGTAAATTTCGATTGGCACTTTACAGATGATTTCGCGCGTATCTGCGTGCCGAAAGGATTTAAAATCGCACCACGTGAAACTCCACCACGTGGATAAAGTTGCTACACTGTGCTACGGGTCAATCGTAGCAATATTTTCACGAGATTACCATGGTTTTTGCAAATCCCACCAGCACGATGAACTCGGGGGATGGATGTTGCTTGGTATTTTCACAAAATTTCTTTCGCTGAGATGAAATTTACCTTTGTAAATTCAGTTTAACATATATAGTTCTAAAAGAAATATGTATATTAGAAAGAATTGAAGGCCTCCTAAAACTAGATCTACGGAAGACATTAAATTGACGATTTCAATTTTTTTAGAAACGGTTTTGAAATTTATAGAAACGCGGCATGGCAGATATTTCACAAGTATCTTATAATTAGACTGCGGATGTTTATGCAAATTTCGAGTTTCACAAATGCAGATGAGACAGGAAAACCTATCTAGGGATTTATTGCTCTCAATAAATAGTACAACAAATACCATACTTTGGATATTTTAGATATATTTTTATATTATGTTCTTTTTGTATATTTTAGGCGTATTTAATTTGTCATAAATGCATAAAAATCCGCAGTCTGCTTATAATACACAAATTACTTAACTGATTATCTTCTTTGCCAGTTAATCCGTCTTTTGCAAAGTACTTATTTCATATATTTAAATATACCCGATTGAACGTCCGTAAATCTATTGTCAAATTATAATGTTCTCTACTTTTCCATAAAATATTTATAAATCTATACTGACAATTATCAAGTATAATTTTATAGACCTTCAACTTTGGGAAAATGATGTTAAATGAAAATTACGATTCGTCTTACTCTCTCGTAGAAATATGATCTCTTCAACTTGGAATGATAACTGATGAAAAGAGAAGTCGTTATATTTGCAAGAGTCTTAACGTAAGCAGTTATCGTCTTAGGAGAAAAATCCATCGAGAAAGATGCAATTGCCCCGTATATTCAATCGTCACGAAAATAATTAGAAGCGAGTTACACGGGTCAAAGGGAAACAGGAGCGAAAAATACTGCGGAAAGGGTGGAAGGGTGGAGAGAACGGAGCATAACTCAGTTTTACGAGGAACGTTACACCTTCACCTCTACGTTATTTATATAAAAGTACCACGGAAACTAGCAGCATCGTGAAGAAAATCCATCGTCCTATTTATTGCCGTTGTGCTTGTTGTTACTGGATTCCCTTTCTCTCTCGTTCTTTCATCTCGAATTTCTTATTTTCCTCTTTTTCACTTCTTTTTATTCACGGTACGCCTTCGCGATCGTTTTTTCCCCCTTCCATTTGGCCTCGCCTTGGGCGGCGAGTCGCGGACACCTTAGCAGAGAATTATTTATTGGTCAAGTTTCTACGTGGAAAACTTATGTTGCCACAATCGAGCTGCGTCTGCAAGACTGCCAGGGGGAGGAAATATAAGTCCTTGAAATGCTCGATGGGGTCGAATGACTACAATGGCGATCGAAATAATCGTAATAACGAATGGCCACTCGGATAAACAGGCTTAATGTTATTCATGGTATTGGAGCGATATCCATTTAACTGATATGCGACGATGTTTAATGCATAACGTTTGTCAAACGATATGAAAACGAGGAGAAATTATCGTGAGAGGATACGATGGTTTTCCTTTGTGGCAAATCAAAAGAGAAAATAATTACTGTTAAAAGATAATGTATCGTGGAAAATTGCATTGATGAATGATATATAGAAAATATCAAATAGTGAAATGTAGAGAGAAAAGGTTCCATGTGAAATTGTATAATTAAAGGGTGTTGAATTCTAATTGATATTTTCAATGAATTTGTTTCAATTACATTTTTATTAAGCTTTCGACGTTTCGTTTGAATGAAAATGAAGTTTTGGGGTGAAATCAATATGAAATATGATTTGCCAGGCTGAAATATCAATGAATAAAACAGAGACTCGGAGGAATCGCATTTTTTCGTACGATACAGACCAATTAAGCCGGCTTAAATCGTGCTGTATTGGCGTTAATTTATGTTCGCGATGGGAAGCTCGATGTACAACGAGTGATTAATCATGATTTTTATCGAAGTATTGGTTTTAACAGCGATATTCCGTGGTATTATTCCAGATTCTCCCGTCAATTAACGAATCTCTCGCACGTAACCACGAGAACGTAATTAGTACGGTCAAAAGGGAAATTCCGAAACTCCCTTATGCTCGTTCCTACCTTCGGCAACGAAAACTATCCGTATTGATTTCAACCGCATTGAAAAATTTCGTGAATAATGAAAATTGTGTACGCAATTTTATCAGTATCGTTCTCTGTACCGTGAAAATTTTCATTCTCTCGTATTACGGGATATTAAGAGATAATATCGCGAACGACCGTAATTTCGCTACACATTTAACCCTTTACGACCCGAATTACTTTTCCGGTCTGTTATCAGTTAATTGAAATTAATTTACCTTTAGTCTCTATAGTACAGTTTTGATTTTTTTTAGTACGAATATTGAATAATGCCTCGATGAAATGTTTGGCGTAAGATTGCAAAGTGTTAATGTATCTTTTTGGAGACAGGGATGAAAAAATTCAATGAAAATGGATGACGAGTTTTGTTTGTTCAGTTGACTAGTAATTTTTCCATGACGCCATGAGAACGGCTAAATAATCGTTCGAGGAAGATTCGATACACCTGGGAGAATGTACGAAAGAGGTCGGAGTAGTCCATTAATGAAGTTTATTGGCCACTTTATAAGAAGCTAAGTGCCCGATTTTCCGAGGTAAGTGATCTATTTTTTGTCAGTTTGTAGCTAGTCGGGCTCGACAGTTTGATCGCTAGGATTAATTTGCATGATAACGAGCGAAACACCCGTGAGAGTAAAAACGACACGAAAAACTCGACTCCCTTGCGAAACTATTAACCTTACACAAATAAATGATTTCGCGATTATCCGCACACCTCTCCTACACAATTATACTGTTTAGAATAAATTAACCCTTAAACGAAAATAACCCGTAACAATTGAAATTTAACAATTTGAAATTTCATTACAAACTTCCATACAGAAACAAAAAAGCTTCAAACAATACCATCAATTGAAAATTCCGTCAAATATCTCTCAACAATGTTTTCCACATTTTTCCTCAATTTTTTTTACGATATAAAAACAAAACATGTAAAATAGGAGCCAGGAAAATATATTGCCTGGAGAAAGGATTTCCTATGAAACCATTGTATAAGCACACGTTGTTCTCGTTATTATTTCTTTCGTTTAAAATGGGATGTAATAATGAAAAAAATAACTGGGAAAATCGATTCCATCGATAGTTGTTAACGGTCAGATAGCAGCACGATGGGAAACCTGTTCCTGCCTGCGAGAAACGGACGAGATGACCGCAGAATCCAGATGTTATGAAATTCTGCAAACACTGTGGATTGCCGACAATGGTTATCCTAGGAACTGCGAGGTAGGATCAGAACACGATACACGACAATTTGGAGAATAGTCGAAGGCAAGCCACACATTATCTCGGGAAACGAGGTTACGGTCGTTCGGTGCGCGATCTCAGATGAAACATTTTACATTCCAATAGCTTCCGTCCTGGCCATTCGTGATTGTATTTCCGTCTATGCAAGATGCCGTTTAACTCTCCCTCACTCTCATGAAACAATGGCTTTTTCACCTCTGACATCAAAAAACGAGGTAGTACTTAATATCAAGAGGATAAGCCAAAAATTTATAGATAAATATTTAATTTAAAAATTCCCAATCATTAAGTGTGTCAATTTTAAATATTGAAAATGTTTATCTACTGTGTATTTCATAGATAACTTTCGTTTGTGATAAATTCATAGACGATATTCAGAGTAGAACTACCGACTATAAATGAAGTAGGTATATTTAACGTTAGAACTACCAAGTAAGTCAAAATGACTCGTTCCTAACTTTTTCCAAGTTTATGACATAGTTGTAGAACAGATATTCTACGGTGATCTGATAAAATACATATTACCGAATCAATCATCTTTTCCACCTTTTTGAATTCTCTCTTTCTAAAATATGTATTTAACATATTGAAGTATAATAGATTTAATGCCGGTACTTTTAACCCTTTCGCTTCGAGCGCCGGATATATCCGGCATCCATATGATAATTACCAACTGTAGTTGATCTAGCGTTTTTTGAACAACTAATATAATTTTGTATAAGGTATTTTCATATTAAAAATGTGAAGAATACGTGCTATATTAGAGCAACAATTGTTTTATTAACACTAAACCTACCAAGGCGGTCAAAAGACCGCTTCCAAAATATTTTCTTAAAATTATCTAAATTAATAGAGTAGCCATGGGGTAAATATTCCACTTCTATCTTACAAAACCAAAATTAGTTAATTATCTTCTTTATCACTCCACTTCTCTTTGTATAAAGTCGTTATTGAGTATATTTAAATTTTAGTAGATATCACGTCGGTAGTTTTAGTGTTAAGCATAGTAATTATTTAAGTCTTAAAAAATGTATATACAAAAACACACGCGCACTGTGCACATTTCTGGCGCGTGCTTCCGTACGGTGACGACACTTCGGCGGACTGGACTGCCGAAGCGAAAGGGTTAATGTCAAAGATGCTAGATAAAAACTTCAAAGGGAAGAAACGAAAGAAGCAAGTACAAAATTAAATAGGGTACAACCATAAAAATGTCAAAAATATTTTTTAAAATATCAGATGTCACTTCAACCACCTAGGTAGACGTAGCATTAATTGTTGCGCTTTTTATTATTAAATATTGGAAAAAGAACTTGTATGTCAGGTATCCAAGGAAGTTCCTCAAAGTTCACGTTGATTAAGACTTAATAGAACTTATCAGCTTGATCTATCGATAGAGGAGGGTGAACTGTTTCATCTCGAACCATAGAAATAGCTTCATTAGTCTACGAAACGTCTGAGAAGCTAAATCGAGGATGGTACTTTAGCTACAGGAACAGCGATAAAGTGGATTTCATGGTAAGGTCGATGGGAAATGGACGATACCGAGGTAGAAGGGTGACGACTACAGGGACGAAGGACCGAACTCCGTCGAGCGTCGTTACCTGCCATTACTTCATTGATTCGCGAAGAAGTTTTCGCATGGCGATTGAATTTTCGCAGATTCTCCGTCCTCGTGGAAAACGAGCTTCGGTGAGTTGTCACGCGAGTACGTTGTATCATTGGTATATTTGAAAATGACAAAAGAAATGTCAAGTAGTAACAAAAAGAAGGTCACCCCATGCGACAATTATTTTTCCTCGCTTCGTTTGGGAATTTTTTTTGACCAACCATTAAAATGCACAGTTTTTGAATTTTTACCACACGTTTATTGATACTTTTCTAGTATATTGGAATTTTTTCAAGCAAAAATAACGATTTTAATTGACTTTACGCCGTTCGAAAGAGACTTATGCATTTTCGACGGTTGCCATGGTTCCAGAAGTTTCGCTCATTTGAATTAAAAAAATCAAAGGACGTTTTAATTTGTAAACCTAAGGTTATTAATCTGCAATTTTATGTAAGTTATATATAATATATTCTAATGATGAATTATAATTTGCAGTAAAATCCACGTTGATTGATATAACATATTAAAAAATTCGAGGCAAATAATTTGAAAGAAGACTCCTTAAATTAATTTAACTGTGTGATATTAAACTAAAATGTACCTGGCCTTTAAATATTTAAAGAACTTAAGAAGAAATCTTAGAAAATAAAGTTAGATAGATTGAACGTGAGATAAGGATGCTCCAGAATTCTTATTTCTTGTGGCATGGTTTTAAAACAAGGAATTGCGTTGATACAAAGAATGGCAATTCCGTAGAAATAAATATAAGAAAATTCCCGTGGCAAATAACGCATTAACCACGGTGAATTATGTGTCAAGCGTAGAATGTATTCTCGTTAATATTAAAACGATTTTCTGCTAAAGTAACAAGGAACGAATTAATCGTCGTCCAAGTTCTATTAACTCTCGGAGAAACAGGGAGGTGTAATCCAGTTTTAGCGGTAACAAGAAATTTCACTCCGAGATAACAGCAAATAATAGCATTGTTATATTTTCAACGAGAAAAACGACCTCCTTCGCTGTTCTGACGGACTATTTTAATGTCAAATAGAACTCGCCGGTAGTTTGGGCAAACTTTGATTTCCTCGATTAGCAAGACAATAGAAATGATATCCCGAGTTTATACTGGAAACTTCCTAAGTGTATCATCTCCGTATACGTATATCTATATACGTCACTTTCGTAACAAGCGCATTAAACTTCCCAGTTTTAAAGCTCGCATTATAATTGACATTTAAACTTTATCCGAAAGGCGTTACCGAGGAAACGAAAATAATTCTGATCCTCCGTCGTCTTCCGTAAGGAATACAATTCCAAAATTCAACGCCTCGAATTTATTTTCATTGGAATCACAATTTTGATTGAATAAAGGGTAACAAAGGGAGTTAAATTATAGAAAGAAAGCAGAAAACAGTATTAAAGAATTGAAGACTCAAATTCTTAATTAAAATGACCAAATACAAATTCTTTTAAATTTTCCTATTTAAATAAATTTTTATATATTCATTCGACATATTTTGGCCCCGCTGTTTGTAGATCCATCGAGAATCTTAGATTTTATATAACATGATTATACAATAGCTGTTAAAGCTGTTATACGACATAAAGAAAATTTAATTACAGTCAAATCAAAAAGTTGGATATTTATTAAAACTATATTAAAAAACATATGTAAAGATATGTCACAAAGAAACTATGGTAGCTATGCATTTAAAAAGTCTATTAATCAATTAGTGAGTCCAAGTTCGAGCTCCAATTATCTATCAAAAACTGTTCCCAAATTAAAATTGCTTTCACAATAATTTCAGTAATGTTAACACTTTATCGACCGGTATTTTTTAACATCCTACCCACTTTCGTTCGGTTACTTGCACGCAAATATTTTCCTGATACTGTTATCTCTTCGAAAATTGCAAAGTTTCTTAACTGAGTCCTTGGCACAGTTAACCGCAATGAAAAATAATAATTTATCAATTACCGTAGTAACAAATTAATACAATGTAGTTAGTACTTAAATAGAGGTAATGTGTTAATAAACCTACCTAAAACAATTCAGAGGTCACAATCTTAGAAAACTTCACAAAGGGCCATTTTTTAAGGATCAATTTCTGACAATCGGAAGATATTATGAGATTCCTTTTTAATAGCGAGTTAGAAATACCGATGCAACAACGAATACGATTTCCTTCGTTTTTAAATGCAAATTATTCCATTCCCATTAATAAACACCGAGCAATAAATCCAAGTCAAATTTCACTTAAGTATCTCTCTAAAATTACCATTCCATACACCTTACCCTCGCCAACTCGAAGCCCACCAAAACCAGCAAATATTAAGAGTAATAATTACATCAATTAAAGTCAAAATATAGGCCAACAAAGATCAGCAATATGCACGATAGAAAATGCGACTCGTTTCATTGTCATTTATAAACTCTCTCCAGTAATTCTGATTTTCCCGATTAAGGGGACAATAGAAACGATATCACGAGTAGCGTTCTCATGGGCTTCGCGGTGGAGGGGGAAGGAAAGAAAAAAGAAAGGAAGAAAGATGGATAGAAAGAAAGAAAGAAAGGACGTGCAGGGCTTCTCTCTAACCAGGGAATTCTGGCGTGGTCTCGTCTGATCGAGCGCTTCCGGTTTCGAAATATAATGCAAGTCGCGTACTCCCCGGAAAATGAGCGCGGCTTTCTCGTTCTCTGATTGGAAAACTACGAATTGCTTCCTGCGGACGATGGATCCCCGGGACAAAACTGGAACGAGGACTGAAATGGTCTCGTAAAGAAATCGAGAAGGGAGCTCGAGTGTATACTCGGCCTCATCGATGTAAGTTATATACCGATGTGGTCCAACGTACACACGTGTATTTCCTAAGAAAAGGAATATCTTTGATGGACGCTCGATATTCTCTTGTACGGAATTATCGATAGTCCGTGATTAAAATCGATCCTGGAAAGAATATAACCGGATGTGTTATTAACTTTCCATGGCCTGCCATCTTATTAAAACTTTCCACGATAAACTTCCAATCGAATCTTACGTATTTAACAATCTCGTCGACGATAGAACTTTGCCGCAAACAAATTTCCTTCGGCGGACAGTTCGTACGGAAAAATACGGTGTGACTCTATAGAACATTTATGTCTATAACGTGAAATAAAATGTGCGCTGTCTCTCCGTATAACGCGATTGAAAATCTGTCAGTACAATTTCAAAGAAAATTGCGATTTTATTCACCCCTGTATTTTATGAATTAACGAGAATTTGAGAGACAAGAGAACTCATCTCTACGTTTTATAGGATTATACTGTATGGATCTGATGGCTACTATTTTCGTTTAGCTATAATACAATGTAGTACCAGAAAAATGACAAAACCATAATTTAACCTTTTAAATATGGTGCTCTTGGCCACGGATGTTACAAAAACCGTTTCCATTGCGACATTACTTTATCATAAATTTTAAATGAATACGATATGAAACGTATAATACCGTAAAAAATCATGATATCCACCGTTAAAATCGCTGGTCTCAACGGAAACCAAGATAGTGGCGTACCGCAACTAAAAAGTTAAAAGTCTATAATAAAGTGCAAAGATGAAAACAGAATATTTCCGCTGTAAAATGTTATCTCTTACACTGTAGTGCCGTGTTCAAACCAACGCGATTATTGCGTGTGTTCTGTTTAAGTAACAATAACTTACGAACATATTAACAAGTTTTTGTTTTTATAAACGCAAGCAGAAGAAGTGGAACCGGCGACAAATGAAACGATGTGAGTCTGTCCTACCGGCGTCAAACGAAAGAATCTCGACTACATGCGCGGACGTCATAGTGTTAACCCTTTCACAGTTCGGTAAAATTCTGGCCCAAAAATTGTCTTGTTTTTTTTATGTTCGAAAACATTTCGGTATGCAAACTAAACCACGTGTCCTTCTTCAATTAGAATAACCTTAGAAAACAGAGGAAGCAAAGAATCTAGTCATAGACTCTGATATCTTTAGTAGACTAAACGGGATAAACCGTTTGATACTTGACGCTCCGCCCGTGACTGTCACGGGATAAACTGTCAATGGGATAATATATTCATTTATTGTTAAGTTAAAAAATGTCTGGTATAATAATCACGAAAAAAAAGAGAAAATATACGATTCTTTTGGAATATATCGAAGCAAATAGGTCTTACGGCAATTGGTCTTACTGTAAAAGCTCTAGCGGAAGACGCGATGCGTATATGCCAGAGGAAGGAGGCTTTCGGCAGCTGCTTCAAGAGCTGCCGAAGAGGATTATGATCCATGGTTGATGAGAGGGAGAAAGATAGAAATATTTCGTGCGGGAGAGCACGATGGCGGAAGCTCGTAAGATAGATTAAAGCGGCTTAGAAAACCGAACAGACTCCTAAGTATATTTAAGCTTATGAATACACGTGGATTCGTTATACGTGAATGAAACTAGACTCTTACTCTCCAGAAAGAACTGTCGATTTTAATTCACACATTCTAAGAATAACATTCGAGTTGTAAATTTGTAATAATTAAATATTGGAGACAAACCATGCACGTCAGTTATCCGAAGAAGCTCATCAAAGTTCACGTTGATTAAGACTTGATAGAACTTATCAGCGTGATCTATCGATAGAAGGTGAATTGTTTCATCTCGAACTATAAAAATAGCTTTATTAATCTACGAAATGAGAAGGTAAATCGAGGATGGTACTTTACCTACAGGGAATGGCGTTAAAGAAATGTATTGTAAATGTACAAGTCTGTATCACAAGAGCGTGGACGCGATATCTCTGTGGGAATAAAACTTTTTTATAAGAAATATCATATAAATCGAAAGTACATCTAAAAAATTGATACGCACTTCCTTAATAAAATGTCCAATCTCCACCATTAGTGATTATCGTTTAACAACGTCTCGGCATGCTTTCAGCCAACTTTTCAGCATAAGAGACAGGAAGAGACTTCCATATCTCTCGAATTCGACGAACTAGTGTTTTCAATTTGGAAATATGCTTTTCTCGGAGTTTGTACTTCATAACAGACCAAACATTTTCGATTGGATTGGCATCGGAGGACTGAGATGGCCAATCCAACACATTAATACCGTTCTGTGTTTTCCATTC
Source organism: Cerceris rybyensis (assembly GCA_910591515.1). NCBI lineage: Eukaryota > Metazoa > Arthropoda > Insecta > Hymenoptera > Crabronidae > Cerceris > Cerceris rybyensis. Next base: position 5,545,961 of record OU342794.1, read on the forward strand.
CGTACATAGACGGCTTCGATACAAATATACCAATATTAGTAATTTTATAATATACCTATATCTATGCCCTTTTTAGTTAAAATTGTTTGCGCTTTACGTAAAGAAAGCGCCGGATTTTTCGAAAAAAGGTTTAAAATTGCTTTATCTTCCCGTTTCGTCGTAACCCGTTTCGAACCTCGACCAGGGAGGTCATCGACACAATTTGTGTCTTTATTCCGTTGCACCCACTTATTTACGAATGCACGAGGTTTATGCAGATATTTTGCTGCATCTGTAACCGTCATTTTAGGACCTTTCGAGTGGTGGCACAAGAAGAGCGCTATGAATCGTTTTAGCGTACACGGCACTCAATTTCGAAATGAACTGAATTTCTCAGAGATAGAAACGATACTAAAAGAATTGAGCCTATTGCGTATTAGCGGAAACTTTGTATATTTAGACCAGCACAGTCTTTAACAAATTGCATATCAGATTTCACAAATATCGCGTCCACGCTCTTGTGGTACAGACTGTAAATTCCATTATGTTTGTTAATAATTAATGACTGAACTTAATTTTTCTCTCCACACTGTCTGCAGAGAAGAGAAATCATTTTCTTTATGCGAGGAAGCCTCCATAGGACAAAATGAAATTACCAGAAAGATGGGAATCCAATGAAGTCCGTCCGAAGATCGGCTTACTAGCCTTTACGTCCGAAACGATAAGCACCCTCGGGATTCCATTCCCTTCCGGAATCATTGGACGAATATAGATACAGGTTTCGACCTATCGAATCGCTTCTCTCTGTGCCGGATCATTGCTCGACCCTTGTCCTATTGCGTCCCTTTTATAGAGATATAAAGATTTCGAAAAATTCCTACCGCCTACGCGCGAAGATGAACGAATTAATCGTCAAGAAATTCGCAGGCTTCACAATCGGAATGGGTGCTGTAACTCGAAGATTCGGAAATAGACGATATTCGATGAATATGACATGAATCATTGTTACGCGAGAGTAAGCCAATACGAAACACGGCTCGTTGAATTTTTCCAAAAGGTCGAACGCGTAAAACGATGCGCACGGAAACGTAATATTCACGAGCGGAGGGGGTGAATTACAATTTCACAATTCTAAAGGCTCGCATTTTTTTAATGCTCCGCTTAATCCAAAAAGGGCATTAAGGTAGAACGCACGTGAGGATAATTGATATGGAAATTCTTCAACGTTAATCTAAATTACTCGGTATCGTCTTCGACATGGTGACTTTTCACTGTGCCGTAGAATTCAATGGACCTCTTGATGGTATAGGTAACCGTAGGAGGAGGTATTTTCCGTGTAAGTTCTTCGACGATTTTCCCTTTATTTTCTAGTTTCCATCGAAACCTTCCACATTGCATTTTCGCTATGCGGCCTTTCTCTCGGAAGTTCCGGCGCGAAGCTTCATCGTCGGCTCCTCCAACGTCTCTTCTCGTTCTTTCCTTCTTTTTTTTTCTCCACTCCTCCTCCGTCTGCCTTTCTTTTGCCTTTCGTGCGAATCCACGCTTTTCGTTTCGTAGAAACAGAAGGGGGAAAAAAAAGAAGCGGGCAATAAGGTCAAGTATAAAAGTTCCTGCCGAGGGAAGGAAAACTCGTCGAAAAGTGGCCTCGCACAGAGCTGGGTCATAACTCCAACTACCGTCGTGTTATTCGATTCTCGGTTCTTGGTGCGAGTAAAGAGACTCCTAAAAGGCACGATACAGATCGAAAGAATCGATATTTTCGATTGCGAGATGTCGTTGATATTGTCGATGGTATAAAAGTTCACGAGAATCAACGATCGACCTCTGCAATAGCAATTTGACAATCCAAATAATATAATGTCAACGATTTTTTAGTAGCTTTAAAGACACATCTTTTATAAAAAAAATAGTGTGTCACTGCAGACATCCTGCTATTTTTTTTATTAAATTTTTTGCTACCCCTTAACACGTTCACTGCCACGGGGGTCACCGGTGACCGATGCTATTAAATTCAGTGAAATTTCATGTTACGTTTAAATTGGAATATTTATAAATTTTCTAAGATATTCAATATTTAAATATTATTGTTAAGAAGATCAAGATCTGCTGAATATCGATCTATCAGAGTCTTGAAAGTTTCTTCTTCCTAAATATGTGATTTTAATAGAAAAAGTTTCACTTCGGTAGAAATGACGAAACAAGCAAAAGATCGGCGGTGTTCAACGTGTTAACAATTGTGAGTGTGATATTGTTACTTTTTTCATTTGCGGTCACTTTTATGGGATACTACAACACGAGAAATTATATTACGTGAATATTCGTTGCAACATTAAGTTATAGGCGTTATAACAATTAAACTTTGTATGCATTATCAACAAACTTTTATAAAATATTACCGATCTACCTGAAAACATTTCATACTTATTATCCACTGTGAAACAGCTTTCTCACGAATAAAAAAGATGATCTCCCAACTCGATCAAAGTAGCTCCGACAACTTTATATTTTTAAATTACTGATCCAAACGACTAAGCGGCAGTGTACATTCGATTTCGCAGCCCCTCGCGAGACGTTGTGAGGGTACGCAATTAAAGTTAAACTATTATAACGAGACATCGATAGGCTAGGCGCTAGATCGCGGCACGAGACCTGAAAACGATTAGAAAACGAGAAAGAGAGATGGAAGAAATAAGAGGGCAGGAGAACGAGATAGGTTTGAAACCGCCTCGAGTTGCTAAGTTTTAATTGGCAGACAGCGCCACGACCTCCTATCCTTTCCTGCTCTCTCCTCGTCCCTTCCAACCCCATTGCCAACCCCTTCCTATCCCTCCAGGTCTTCCTCATCCCTCTTTTCATTCGAGGCCGCGATAATAATTATAGTTACTCTTTGTTTTATAAATTAACTCTGGCTCCCTGGGCCTCCACCTTTGCGAATTCTGTGGCGAGGTGGAAGCGGGATAGAGGTACTCTACATTCACTTCAATTAACCGGTAATGGATTAACTGCTTATCTTACCTTCGCTTTGCTCCAACGCCACCACCATTCCTTGCTAACCTTGTCCTCGCGAGACCACCGCCAAAGATGCTTCGACACATTGATTTTCGACTTCTCGCTCGTCTTTCCTCTTACTAACGAACTCTATCGGCGTTCCATGATGGAATCAAATTTTCGTCTTGCAAGTTTTCGGCGTGCAATTCTGTTTTCATCTATGGAACAAACAAGATTGGAAGATCGTTTTAACGAGAGTCATTTGGTTGAAGGTAATCGGCTGGAAGAATAAGGAATGAATCGGGGGCTGTGGCGGGTATGGTGTTAAGGGGTTGGAGTTCAAATTTTTTTCGAAATTGTTATTCGATAAGGGATAGCGTCAATGATGCAAAAATCTCAATCTATTCCTGGATGAAATAATTTTTGCAATATAAAATGAGAAACAAAGAAAAAAGGAAAGAAGCTTGCATTATTAACACTTTGCGCTCCGAATTATTTTATTAACTTTTTGTCAAATAAGGAAATATAATCTCGGATAATTGTCTACTGTTGATTATCAGTTTTTATTTAATACTAGGAACAATTGTAGATACTGCGGTGTATTTCTGTTAAAATGCAAAATTATTGTTGATTTCGAAAAGTCGATAATTAGTATATGAAACAATAAGTGTCACAAAAAGCTGTGTCGAGTGTAGCTCGACATAGGAGTGAAAAGCGTTAAGAAATAACAAAGTGAGGGAGTATGACGAGTATGAAGTATAAGGATTGGATCGTCAATTAGGTAAGCTTATTTCATTGCTGAAAGATTTTTTCTAAATGTTTAACAATTATGAAATTATGAATGTATTGTAGCATTCATGAGGTGGATACCCCGATCTAAGCCAGACTTGAAGACTGAAAAATTAGGGAGGAGAAACAATTTTGGTATCAACTACGGTCTGGTTTGAGCAAAGATTCTAACGACAAAATTATAAGTCTGTATTACGGAAACTAGAGACGGCAGGCTACTCGCTTTACCTTGCTTTTTACATGGAATTTAGTAATTCAATGGTAATAAACGAAATTCCATTGATCGACGTAGAGCTTCGAGCGAACCATTTGTAATGGAAATACAAAGGGTTTACCTCATCCGCGCAAGATGCTACCACGAATTCGATTATGATCGAGCCGAATACGGAAAGTATTTGAGATGAAACTGAATTTCCTTGTTCAAAGGATCTCGATAGAATGAATCTCAATTTAACAACCCAAAGATCCTCCACAATTGTTATTATTATTACTATTATTATAATCAATACATGCTTTTGCAACGTCAAACAACGAATACATTAAAAATAAATTGAATACAAATGCCATTAAATTTCCTTGCAAAGCTTTTAAAGAAAGATTATCGTAAATATCGAAATTTAATGCTCAATAATTTTATAATTACATGAGATATTAAATAAAGTTCTTAAATCGATGAAAACCTTTAGTACAGCCTTGTTGACGCGTGACAGCGCAACAGCAATAAACAATACGCTTAAGAAATCGGTGGCCTCGCGAAGCGATCATCGGGGCTGCATCGCGTACCGTTAGGCGCGACCTGGCTGGTCATTGTTCGGCAGGATTACCAAAAATACAGAAATCGACAGGCCCATCTGGCTGCCAGATGCTCCAAGTTCAGTCGTCTGGTTTATGACTCAAGTCATAAACCTAGGCGACTGAAAATATTAATTAACACTCGTTCGTACATCATTTCTTAGAACTGAACCACCGGTTCTTGGAATCCTGCCGCCTACAGTGACCAGCCAATCACAAAATTCGATACCTGTGACCGACGTCACTTCCGTTCTATCTGCCAATCAGAAAATCGCATTCTGAGAAATACCGAACCCTCCAATCGGAAATTTTCCAACTTTGCATACCACCCCTTCTCACTACGAAGAGTGAGAAGGAGGGGGCCGATTGGAGGGCGATTCGGACTTTGGCGGATAGAGCGGAATCAGAACTGTTTTGGCAATCAAACGAATTAGAACTATTTTTTCCAACAATCTCGTACAACATACATCTCGAACAAGAGATACATTAGTTTAAGTGTCGTTGTTTGACTGTTATTTCATTTTAAGTGTAAATAAAGTACAGCTCGATTCAAATCAAGACTCAGCTAATTCGGGAGACCCAAAAAAACTAGGTTGCGGCACTTTAATTAGTCCCGCGCCATCACGTCAACCTCGCAACCAAGCGAAAGAGACGTGCGACTCAACATTTTGGTCCTTCGAGCCGGATCCAGCGTCTGCATCCGATTGTCTCCCGAGTTGCAACAGCAACAAAACTTATACACGACACTAGTTGCGCTCGAGCAAGAGGCAACTCAAGCAACGACAGAAATCCACCCACGGATTTTCATCATACCGACGCAAAGTTGCGCTCAAACAAGAGGCAACCCCAGCATCGCAGAAATCCACTCACGGATTTACATCAACAACTCAGAAATCCACTCACGGATTTACATCAACAATTCAGAAATCCACTCACGGATTTATAAGCCGCAAACAAGCGGAGCCAAGCAGTGCAAACCGGAGCCAAGCAGTGCCAACCGGAACACAGCAGAGCCGAGCAGTTCTCAGCATCACGCAGCCAAGCAGTGCCAACCGGAGCCTAGCAGAGCCACGCAGAGATACGCAACCAAGCGACTCAACTGAGAGATTCTCCAACATCACGCAGCCAAGCAGTGCAAAACCGAAGCCAAGCAGTGCCAACCGGATCAACTGAGAGATTCTCCAGCATCACGTGGCCAAGCAGTTCTCGCAGCTAAAGCATCATCGGCAGTCGTCAAACAAGAAACAAGGTCAGATCGTACGCTTATTAGTCGCATCACCATCCTTTTATTAATCCAACCACGTTGCGCAATATCCTTGAGCGCCGATAATGTCATTCCCTGTTGAATCCAACATGACTACCGAGCAAATAGCCAATACCCTTCGTAACAAACGCACGAGTCTAAAGGGGAAACTGACCCTTTTTAAAAAGTTTTTAGACGGTTGCGATGAAAACACAGATCGCATAATTATTCGAAACAAACTAAACCGCATTACCCAACATTTCACAGACGTTTCTAAGTTACATTTAGAATTAACATGCGGTAACGATACGATCGATTGCGCGGATGAAGAAAATCAATTAGAAGACGAATTTGATCTCTTAGACTGCCGAGCACAGCATTTAATCATCACCGCGACTACAACAACGACGTCGACTCACGGCGCGATTTCTCCGCGAAGCGAAAATACCAGTAACATGGGTGAGGGCGATATCAAATTGCCACGAATAAACCTACCATCGTTTAATGGTCAGTACGAAGACTGGCCAGGTTTTTCCGAACAATTCATCTCCTCGGTCCACGAAAATAACACAATCCCGGACCATAAAAAACTTACATATTTACAGTCGTGCTTGACCGGTGAGGCGGCAAAGGAAATACAGTCTCTCGGGAACTCAGCAGACAAGTATCAAATCGCGTGGTCCATGCTGAAGAAGGCCTTTGACCGACCATCCATTCTGGTTGACAACCATATCAGAGCACTAGTGTCATTATCAACCAAGAGCAAAACACAAAACATTCCTTTAAATCGGTTTCTCTCGGAAGCCGCAGCACACTATCGTTCTTTACAAACGTCGGGGCATTTAACTGTCGATACGATATTAATACACTTGTTAACATCTCATCTTGACAACGACTTATTAACAAAATGGAAAGAATCGAAGGGGACAGAATTCCCGGACATCGATAGATTTTTCGAATTCCTTCGCGAGCGGTGCGATATCATAACGTCGGTAAACGGAAAAGCCGCTGCACAACAAACGCCGCGAAATCATAATCAGAATACGCGTTCAAATCCTCACGCACTGCAACACGTTGTATACCGCGAAAAACCGCGCAACACTTACGTAACCCGAACAAGGGAACATTGCAACATTTGCCAGAATGCTCATTATACGCAAAACTGCGACCGACTCACTCAGACGAATCATCGCGAACGTATTAAGTTAATCGAACGGTTAAATTTATGCACTAACTGTCTGCGCACCGGGCATAGAATCGACGAATGCACCGCCTCGTCGTGTAAACGATGCAATCGCCGGCATCACACGCTTCTCCATTGCGAGCCTGACGGGATTAAACCTTCGCCGCAGACTGAAAAAATTCTTGATAGCGAATCATCGTCATCGCAAGTTCTAACAACTTGTCTTAAGTCCTCGACACAAGCTGAAGCATTACTATTTACAGCGGTAATTGATATCACAGACCGAAACGGAAGGGCTCACTCTTGTAGAGTCCTCTTAGATTCGTGCGCGCAATCTAATTTCATGACGGAAGAACTAGCAAAAAAATTAAACTTAACACGGTCCAAAATCGATATTCCGGTAAGCGGCATTAATCAAGTAGAATCACGCTTAAAACACAAGGTACGTACAAACATCGCTTCACGAAACGCTACATTTAGTCAAGAACTAACATTCTTAGTCATACCGAAAATCAGCGAGACGCTTCCATCGCGTTACGTAGATCGCGGATCGCTACAACTACCGCGAAATATTAAACTGGCCGATCCAGGTTTCCATAAACCCGCCAACATCGACGGTCTAATTGGCGCTGAATTATTCAGCCGATTACTGTGCGTCGGACAGATCACTTTGAACAATGGAGCAGTCACACTCCAAAAAACGAAGTTCGGTTGGGTCGTGTCGGGCACACCGCATCCGAACACAGTCATTCACACTACAAGGTGTCACTTATCGACAACCGGGCAATGTAGAAGTAACGCGAAGATCGTGAACCGCAAGGAGTACAGCGAGCAACAGCTCTTAACTCCAAAGAGACAAGCGTACGAAACGCATCACGCAATGCACACCAGTCGCGCCAAAAATCCAAGGCGATACGTAATAAATGCACCCTCTAGGAAATCGAATTGCAGTAGCGGAAACTTTTACATCGGCGCGAAGAAATTCCAGTCGGCAACCCAGTCGTTGGATTTCGGTCGCGAAATTGGTCCAGCACGACCGTACGAGTCCAAGGGATTCCAAAACGCGATCAACCATAGCGCTAAACATAATCATCCCATACTATTTCACAGACTCTTTCACTCCAGGCAAAATACATTTGCTAACTGCGCGAAGAATCAATCGATAAACGTAAAAGACTATCAGCACTAGCAGCATTTTTTTAACAATCATAGTATCATCAGAGTGGGAGGTCGGATCAAACGTACCAGTATAGCACCAACGCCATCCGATAGCTTTGCCTTCTCTGTATAATTTTTAACTACCATTCTGATCCACGAAATTCACACGAATCATTATCATGCCGGAGCATCCACAATATTAAGCGCCATGCGCCAGACACATTGACCATTAAACGATCGAAAACAGCGGAAACACCACATTATTTTCGCAATCGTAGATGCTGTGCTAAGCAACAAAGCTCCGTCTATCATGTCTCGTGGAAATTGAGGCGAATCTTGAATTCGCGACTGCTCATCCCAACTTCCCGTATTCCTAACGACTCCTGGTCCTGTCCTAATCGGTGATGCGACAACAAGCACACCAAATCGAGATCTGCGACCTGCGACAAGTGCAAGCTTGTCTCGTTCATCACTACTAGCAGTGAGCGAAAACAACCATCGCGACGGAGTGAAAACTAGCGCGAGTGTCCGAGAAGCATCCGGGTACCAATACCGTCCTTCGCGTTATTGCATACGTTCGGCAACAAGCGAATAAGCACAGCGTAAATTTAACATCACCGCTTCTGTTAGATATAGAAAACGAATAACCACGAGCGCGTTTTATCTTCTATTAATCATTATGTTCACATATTATCTGTAGCTCTATCATATAGATTATGTAAATCATCAATTCTATATCATTCAGTAAGTTTGCATATTACTCTTAGCTCTATCGTATAGCGTATGTAAATCGTCTTCTTATAATCACATAACTATCGTATAATCATCTTATATTAACCATTAGCATTATCATATAACACGGCATGCTAAATGCTACGAATTTCCGAGGGCGTAATCTTCCCTAGCAAATCTTGGCGCATTTATACAAGCACGTATATCACATTGAACGCAAGCCGTTCAAGGGGGGGAGTATGTTGACGCGTGACAGCGCAACAGCAATAAACAATACGCTTAAGAAATCGGTGGCCTCGCGAAGCGATCATCGGGGCTGCATCGCGTACCGTTAGGCGCGACCTGGCTGGTCATTGTTCGGCAGGATTACCAAAAATACAGAAATCGACAGGCCCATCTGGCTGCCAGATGCTCCAAGTTCAGTCGTCTGGTTTATGACTCAAGTCATAAACCTAGGCGACTGAAAATATTAATTAACACTCGTTCGTACATCATTTCTTAGAACTGAACCACCGGTTCTTGGAATCCTGCCGCCTACAGTGACCAGCCAATCACAAAATTCGATACCTGTGACCGACGTCACTTCCGTTCTATCTGCCAATCAGAAAATCGCATTCTGAGAAATACCGAACCCTCCAATCGGAAATTTTCCAACTTTGCATACCACCCCTTCTCACTACGAAGAGTGAGAAGGAGGGGGCCGATTGGAGGGCGATTCGGACTTTGGCGGATAGAGCGGAATCAGAACTGTTTTGGCAATCAAACGAATTAGAACTATTTTTTCCAACAATCTCGTACAACATACATCTCGAACAAGAGATACATTAGTTTAAGTGTCGTTGTTTGACTGTTATTTCATTTTAAGTGTAAATAAAGTACAGCTCGATTCAAATCAAGACTCAGCTAATTCGGGAGACCCAAAAAAACTAGGTTGCGGCACTTTAATTAGTCCCGCGCCATCACGTCAACCTCGCAACCAAGCGAAAGAGACGTGCGACTCAACAAGCCTCTAGAAAGAACACGTGAGCTTTAGAAACTAATGGATAATGAAGCCAGGACGTATACCAGAGTATTATAGAGGACAACACGGTAGTTTTCCTTCGATATTCCAGAAGCGTTTTCCTCGTAAAAAGCAATTGTTTCGACTTTATATCCGTCTATTCGAGTACACTTCCGGTGTGCTTGTACCGGACGAGGCAAACACCATACGAGGGTAAATGTATCAATAAAAGAATCCAAAGCCTTCTCCCACATGTAACTTTATCCTTAGGACCAACTTTAAAAGAAATCCTTCGATATACGATCAACTAAAATTCAAATTGAAACTTACCCGAGTCGAAAAGTCCAGCCTAAAAAGAAACTTCAAATCCTAGATTCTTTTGATCTCTCATTTTCCGCTTAATTATGTATACCATTTTGAACCTCAAAATCCTCAACTAGTGTGTCTACGCGCCTCAAAGTCCTGTAAATATGATTTTTAGGAGTTATATGGACTGATCAGGTAAAATTTTTATTCCAATTTAATCTGACATCCCCTAAAAATATTTCAGAAGTTCCAAGTCTGTCGACTCATATTCTAAAAATAGGGCTTTCAGGAGCAAGTTGGAATTAAATTATCATTTTATTCCATATAAATTCTAAATCTCCTAAACCAAATTAATTTCTAGTATATCGAGAATTTTTTTGGACCTAGATCATTCCACTCCAATTCCAATCCAATACTAAAGCTCCTCATTATAGAAAGCTGAGGATTATTTTGGGCCGTATGAAGCCTAAATTGCTCCTAAACTAGGTAAAAGTGGCAAAAAGTAACAAGTGTAGGGCGATTGTGGAATTAAAATTTGCATTCTTTTATATGTAACATATTTTTCCATATTCAGCCTAAATATCCTAAGTTATTTGGTAATTTAGGAGGATTTTGGGCTGAAATTTTCGACTCGGGTATTCTTTACACCTAACAACACACATTTGCCCAAAGAATTCAAAGTTTTAGAAAACTTCATAAAGGGCCATTTTTGATGGATCAATTTTTAAGGATCAGAAGGTACTATGGGATCCCTTGAATAGAATAACATGGACGTCGAAGTATCGGATAAGATAATGTAAGGTAAATCAAATGGCGATGCAACAACGAGTAGGTAGGATTTGCATTATTTTTAAATCAGGACGGAATATCAGTTCGCAGAGGCGGATACTTAGGTTCTTCGGTATTCCGCCTATACCCGGTGAAGAGGCTATCTCTGGTCCAATGTCGCGGAACTAATGCACGACTCTTTCTCGTATAAAATTCGTTTCCTCCTTACCCGCCTTATCTACCTTCTTCCTTTATATCAGACCTCTTTGCAACCCATCGATGACCCTTTGCGTTCTTTTTCTCATATCGCCACCTCCCTCTATCTTCTCTATGGACTACCATGATTCGCCTGAAAGTTCTTTGACATGTCTAACCTGGCCAACTAACGAAATAGACTTCCGCTTTCTTCTCTTCGAGAAAGCCTTCTTTCTCTTTTTTCTCCTCTTTCATTTTCTCTCTTTTTTTCCTCGCTGTCGGCCGATGCTGGAGAATTCTTTTATCTATCTCGATACTTGGAATAAAATTGACGGGAGATCTGGCAAATAAGTCGAGGAAAAAAGTGCACGGGAGAGAAGGTCTTTTGATCTTCTCGTTTCAGAAATAAAGCGATTATTATCAACGGTCAGACGTGCAATAATTTCCGCAACGATATAGCAAGTTGCTGCGACAAAGTCCTGTATCCTCTTATGATTTTATTAGTTTACAATGGAGGAAATCGTTCTAAATGTTTGAATTCATGAGAGAAATTTTGCCATAGGGTGAAACCTACCAGTCAAATATATCATTTATTTCACTAACTCCATCTTTCTGAAAAATTGATTCTACTATGCAAAAATTACAGAATTTATTCTGTACAGGAAACTTCATCGTAAGAATTAAACCTTCAAGGTTTTATTTGATTTATTTCTCTTCTTATTACACTAATCAAATTTTCGCTCATATCTGTCTTCATCCGTCTTTCTCAACATAGATCGTTCCCACTGTTTCTTCTCTATAAGAGTCGAGTCAAACTTAATTACAAATAAATCTTCATTTTCTAGTAACCATAGTAAAAATGACCATACATCTCCTACTGAAAAAAACATGAAAGTCTTGCAATGAATTTTTAATTACAGTGATACGTTAATTATTCTATTCTAATTATGCTATTATTTATTACTGTATTTAACCCCTTCCCGTGCCATTTCTTTTGTGACTGAATGTGCAATGACTTTGAATTAATTATCGAAATAACAATCTAACCCCTAATTTCGGATATAGTATATGACTTAATGTAATATTGAATAGCATAGAATTAATTTTATTTTATCAGGACCCACTGATATTTTTAATTTAATAATTTTTGGAGCATTACAAAATTGACTATTCCATTTATCGCGTCACAAGCAACACTCGTTATTGTACGGCAAGGGGTTAATAAAGTGTGTGTAATTACGCGACAACATAAATTAATTAATCCACATTCATCTATACTCACTACCAACTATAATTTATTTATTTCCTTCATTTCTAGCCATGAAACATTTTTCTACGTGCAAATTCTACTTCAGGTTCAAATACTTTCAGTCCTAACAAAACAAACCCGTATTCTCTTAACAACAATCAAATACCTTCGTCGTCGAGAACTCGAAAGAAACAAAAGTATCCACCGTCGCGTTATCTGTCGTTCGTATAAGTGCTCGGTAAATTTTGAGGAAAGATAGGATAAGATCGCTCTCGCATAAATTCCCACCTTCCCTTCGATTCGCCCACCTTCCCACCTTCACCTTAAGGCCAGGATAAATCCGCGGCTCATAAATAAGACAGCGAAAGCCGGCGTAGCATTATACAAAGTTACATATTGTTTCATAAGAAGAGGATAAGGTCGCGGTGTCGGAGGTGGAGAGAGGTTTACCCTTCTCTCCATGTCGTGCTGCGACTACGGAGTATCGTCTTTTCCGACCTAAACAGCAATAAGCGAGCAATAAAGGATACTTTATGGCGATCCTGGGAGTACTTCTGTCTCAGCGTTTTGCGAATCTAACGTTTAAACCGAGGGGAAAAGGGTGCGAGATAATCGCCAAGGAAGGAGATATCACGCGCAACCAATATTTCCATTTCGAATATTCCAAATTATTTCGTACACATCTGACCACTTATTTAGGGAATTTTATGGCTGCTTTTCTCCGAATGTTTGATTTATTTTCTTGGTCAGAATCTATATATCCAACGTTGGATGGAGAACGAATGAGAAAGAATTAATGGGACAAAAGATACGTAACGAAAGGAACGAAAGAGTATGCTATAAACAAAGGAAATAAAATTCTTACGTACAGGCTGGATTCTCAGTTTGCACGAATGGAAAATTCGCACGGGATGTTCGAACTGGAACCAATTTCAAGACGAGCCACTCGTCGGTTTTAAGTTCCAGAATAACTCCATGGAATGAAGAGAAACAACGACAAGATAACGAGACAATTCTCAGCAGGGAATAAAATCCGGAGAGGGGGAGGAATAGGAAGGAAACAAAAACGGTGTAAAAAAGAGAGAGTGAGAAGGAGAGTGATTTAATATATCGCTTGCAGAGAAGATCCTAGCCGAACCTTCGACCTATTGCCTCGAATAACATCTCCTAAACCTTACGATTTACACGTACCTCCACCCTTTTCCCTATCCTTCGATTTCCCGCTTTCGACCCGACGTCCTGGCACAAAGATCGTAACACCGAAACCTTACGAGCCTTACGACTACACATTCGCGAAATTACGAAAGCTTCTTAGTGTATTACCGACAATGTACGTCATGTTTCGCTAGGGTGAAAGCTGCTTATCTTATTATCGCTCGTTTCTCATTTTCTCCCGATCTATTTGTCATCGTATCTGGATGAGATGAAGTCTGAGACGATGGATCCTTTATTGCGTTTTCCTTGAAAACGACAAAGGACTAACGGCTTCCTCGAATATCAAAAGTAATTGCATTGTTGATTGGCGACGATTTTTTTACCGTCTTTCGGCTTTCTCGACGATTTTTAACGCTAGAATTACCGAGCAAGTCAAAATGACTGGTTTCTAGTTTTTTCCAAAATTTCTTCGAGTTTACCGAATCGATCATCTTTTCTACCTCTTTATTGCTTCTGTTTCCAAAGTACTTATTTAATATATTAGAATATAACATATTTAACTCCGATAATTCTAGATTAATACTTTAAATATCATAGGGGTGACTGAAAAGGAGACATAGTTTTATTTGATTGTAATTTTTAAATAATCACTTTCAGAAACTTGCTAATGCATTCGATGTTAAAGTGTAAAATATGGAAAGTATTGTTACGAATTATTATAAGTAATAAAGTTATCACACCTATATAGGGTATCGATTACTAGATCGATAGCAACAAGTTGCAAATGTTGATAATAACATATCAAGGAAAGCTGTCTGCGAGCTGTGATATTGGATTTATTCAAATAGAATCATTATTTTTATAATCTTTAAGTTGTTTTATTATGAAACGCAGTAGCAGTTTCAATGAATAATTGTTTTTATCTTTAATTGTTCAATTTTGTAAAGGCGAGATTTTAATTTATAAAAAAAAAATCCTAAGTTACAAATAGTGAAGCTGGCAAAATGCAGTCAGCATTTAACGTTTTAACGTTGAATTTTAATTTTCAAGGATCGAGATATAGTAAAGTGGAATAATTAAAATCGTGCAGCATTAACGTCAATTTTACGATTCGATTGTAAACGATAAGCCAACGGGAATCTATGGAACAATGGAAAGATCGGGCCGTAGCTTAGGAGGGGTTGTTTTATTGTCATCTCGGGACATATTAGATCAGCAAATGAAACGAATATTCCACAATAATACTAGTATTCGATATAGTGCCTACTAAATCATAATCGGATTTCACTAACGCCGCATTAATCACATCGCTGCAATAATAAGATTATGGTATTAATAACATTATACGCACCACCACACACGATAAGGTTGCATTGAACATGGCTATACACTCGCGTTAAAACTCTGCGAAATAATTGAAATGAACACACGAGGACAGCTATGGATACGAATCCAAATTTCTATTCCGAAATCCGACGATTCCATCAAAAGCGGGATGAATTGGATGAAAATTTTCGCATACAGAATACACAAACAACCTGAAATGTCTCTTTTCGATAAATCCAAGCTGTTTGAAACTCATCGAACGTGCAGAAATGACGACATCAATGATTATGAAAATAATCTGTATAACGGGTCTAATTAAAATTCAACCTATAGACCATGTAATTTGCATTCCACTGATTTACACGCGATAATGTTCAGTTATGAAAAACTTAATCAGTTAATGACGTAAATAGCTGTATCTTTGGACAGAATCCAATTCAAAATGAAAGCAAAAAATATGCAAATACGTTTTCGCAGACAATTTCCTATAATCACTAAGCCCTTGTCCCACGATCACTCTACCAACTGCAAACTCCCAAATTACACATTAACCCATTTGCTTCCATGATCCCCATTCAGGAATTTAAATATTTTCTAAATCTTTTATCATTAAATTCAAGTATATGACGTGCTTGAGATTCAATGTATTTAAAACAATCTAGTTGTATTCTTATTCAGTAATTTTCATGAATTACTTTTATTTTCACACTGTAACAATATCTCTTCCAGAAACAATCAAATCAAGAAAAATTTAGTAGCAAATGGGTTAAATTTTTAAAACGAGGATACAATCAATAATCTATTTTCTAAATTAGTCAATTTTTAAGAATACCCGAATTGTTCGTATTCCACTTTCTGCGCCTCGTTTTTTATTCATCATTCTACAGCAAAAGGTACCTTAAAAGAACAAGAATAAATAATGAAAAAGAGACATGGAAGTGACTCTAACTTTGACAACGAGCACCGTCCATTAAACAGGAAATCCATAAACCGAACCCTCTGCCAACGTTCAAAAATCATCGTCGGCCTGGATCCATGCGAAACCTTCGAACAACTCTCGATGAATCGGTGCCAAACTTCACGATGACCGGTTTCATTGAGAATGTGCAAGAGAACGCGACTGAATGACCATCGTCGCTTGTAGGATGGTATGCCACGGGCAGTAGCCTGCGTAATGCGCATCGTGTGTCAGGATCAGGCTGTCCATAACGCGTCCAGGATATCCGGGCGTATCGGGCTTGTGTATCTGAATGAAGGATCGAGTCGGATCAAGGGGATCGAAATGCCGATTCGCCAGTGGTCTCTCTCCCTCTCTCTCTCTCTCTCTCGTTACGGTTCAACGGGGAATACCAACCGGCAAGTACCCGCGCGATGTGAGGCATCGAGATGCTCGGAATCGAGGATCCTCATGTTTGAGTTTATTATTACGGCGTCAAGGTTCTGTTTTGGGAGAGACTTTCACGTTGGTTGATATTTGGCAAAGACCATCGACACTTTTGCAAAACCCTTGCTTCGTAATTATGGGGTTTGTCTTGCGATTTGGGGTAAGCTTTTGGATATGTTTGTTTTCTTTTAATTTAATTTTGGTTGCAGGATTAAGTTTGTTAATTTTTTCGGTTTCACACGTATTGCAGGGTTTTACAGTTAGTGATAACTATACTGAGGATGTTTATAGAAATTTTAAAATTGATAAATGGTGGCAATGTAGGGGAATCCAAGTAGAGGAAAATTTCACTCGGTGAATAAATGAGTGGCAAATGTTAGATATTTCAGATAATTTCTTTATCCCTTTCAATAGGGCGAAAAATCCAGTCGGAGTGCGCCCCATTACCGGGATCAGTTGTTTCTCCTCCAAGCGATTATTAGATAAAATAATTTTTATGCCGAAAACTGAGCAACCTTAACAGTTGTCGCTTGTTTGATTAGATCGGGGACGATCGAGATGAGAAATTTATGGACTCAGAACGATTGAGAATCAGTTCGGAGGCCCAACTTGGCGTTATTTTCTGCCCTAGATGTTTTTCAGTACTTGGGACATATGTTGTCCCATCCGTAATATAAAAAATTTTTAAGCCTGGGACAGCACATGTCCCGTCCGGTGCGACAGGGTTAAAGTACATACGTTTTGTGTATTTTAGCAGTATTAAATTTGTCATAATTGGATAAAAATCCGCAGTCTAGTGATAACAATTATTGGTTCACTCTAAGCAACAGAGTATTTCGTCCTTAGCAGTGGTAAGTTTGAATTGACAATATTGAAATTAGGGGTATCTACTTAGGAATTAATGAAGATCCTTACCATCCTTTTGACGAATGTATTTCGATGAGGAAATACATTTTTCGGTAAGAGAAGCTGACAAAATATTTTATTTTGCTGTAACTTTACTTAAATCCACAACAGACACGTTCACTTTGATTTGATGCTCTATACTTCCAATTAAGCTTGCAGATGCACATTCTGACAATGCAACACAACGCTCATATTGTAAAAAACTTCAGACTGTATCGCACATGGTCCTATTATAAAGAAGTGTGTTTATCGAATTGTTTGCAGTGAGCAAATTGTTTGTAGATTTTCATTCGAAGTATACATTGAAGAATGCTAGTAATTGGACTTTATTGCTGGTATTGTTTCGGTCTATAGAGATTTGCATTAATCATTGAAATGTATGATTTGACGTTAAAAGAGTGCAGTATAGTGGATGAGCGTTTTTGTGTTGCTGGAAGTTTGTATTTAAAGGTAACATGCGCGAAACTGAACGCGTTAAACAATATACCCGTATACGTACAGTTTAATGTTTGATCGAAGATCAGCAATGTAATTGTCATACGGGCTTATTGTGCGGTAATTGCTATAACAGGCGTGAACTACTAACTGTATAGTTCTATGCGTTAATCGCGTCGATGTAGATCGCTAATAGACAATTAAAGAACGATCATCGTCCTCAGATATTTTGTACTATTTTGGGCATTCGGTACAAAAGAAGACAAATGTGTATAAAGATAAAGCAATTCTGTTAATCTCCAGACTACGTTGTGATAAAGCAAGCGCAAATGTATGTACGTTTAACGTTTCTACGCGAGTGTTTGCTTAATCGTCTGGATTTTGTAGCTGTGTAAATTTAAACAATCATTAACAAAATTACGTTTTTCTGCGTTCATACAACGTAATACGTGTATTAACACTAAACCTACTGACGTTATATCTACTAAAATCTAAATATACTCAATAACGACCTTACACAAAGAGAAGTGGCGAGATAATGAAGATAATTAATTAACTCATTTTGCTTTTGTAAGATAGAAGTGGAATATTTACTTCATGGCTACTCTATGAATTTAGATACTTTTTAGAAAATATTTTGGAATCGGTCTTTTGACCGCCTCGGTAGGTTTAGTGTTAAGCTCAAAGGGCAAAATGTTGTAATAATTAATCTCTAAATAATAATTAATTATCTCAACTTTCTTTAGGACATATCTAAGTCACAAAGTATAAAAGTTAGCCGGTATTTCAAGAGTAGTCGAATTAAACGACGAAACACAGAGTACCAAAGTACAAAAGTCTATTTACGTAAACGCCCCATTAAATTCCTCCGGTCTTAATCGCAAACTGTTAATCCGGTGAAACTTTCTTCGGATATTTATTTCTCGATCGATTCACCGAAGCAGAACGTTTCTAATGATTATCCCATTAGGAGGAACGAACCGGAAAAATCTGAATTTGCGGAGAATTCACGAAAAGTACGGTGGCCTCATTGGGCCGGTCATTAGGGGTGAGGGGGGTGAAACTGGGTGGATGCTCATTTATAAGAAGCAAGGTTAGGTAAATACAAAGCGCAATAGAACCTGCGTCCCCCTATTAATTCCGACGCCCCTAAGACAGACCAGCTCCCTTTCTACCTACCTCTCACGCTAGAATAATTGTTAGTAGTAACGATATATCTCGGCTTTAGGTATGTGAGAATAACAGCGACTACGTGCACCTAGCCGGGGGATGCTTAATTAAACGTTCGTGTTAATTGCTGGGACTTCGCGTCAACCTCTCGACCCAAGCTATTCCGGGGAGGACTGCCACCAAGAACTTCCGCTTTCCATCGGCCCGAAATAGAACAATGAATGCGACACTATCCTTTCTTTCGCGAATGTCACTGTAGTCTTTTGTGACATTTGAAGAGCTTTTTATGCTTAGACTTTGATTGAAAAATTTTGACGGAAACCATACACCTGTTAGCATCCACCCTCTTTCATCTTCGGCATAAATTTACTATAGCACATTTTTTAATTTTCTTATATAAGTTATAATTATTCTCAATCAGGATATGTTAAGTTAAGACTTCAAGGAAGACGTAGAAAAAAGTCTCATCACCATCGGCCCAAAAATGGCCGAGATATTTAATCTCAAAGTCGAGGAAGTCCGATTTGCTGGCTGTCTCAGCGGGGGGCCTGAGTGATCAGGGGAGCGGAATAGCTCAAACTTCAAAATTCATAATTTCGCTTCTGGGGGTCGTAGAGGGATGATTTTTATGTCCTTTTAATCGTGAAAGTGTGTACTTTGACGAGTTTTCATCGAAAATATCCGATCTTCATTCGCCTAAGTGTGAGGCTCATTTTTCTTGTCTCGGGAGCCTCACGCAAAAACTCATTCGTAGAAAATAATATTATTGGTGTCGATCGAAAGCCTAGACTTCGAGGAAGACGCGGAAAAAAGTCTCATCACGATTGGCCCAAAAATGGCCGAGATATTTAATCTGAAAGTCGTAGAAGTCTGGTTTCCGGGTGACCCTCGGCGAGGGGTCAGGGCTGCAGGGGGACCGGTATAGCTAAAGTTTGAAAATTCGTCACTTCGCTTCTGGTGGTCATACAGAGATGATTTTTTTTTCATTTTAATCGCAAATGTGTCTACTTTGACGTGCTTCTACCAAAAATCTCCGATCTCTATTCGTTTGTGTGTGAGGCACATTTTTCTGTCTCGAGAGCCTCACGCAAAAACTTATCTTTCGAAAATGATTTCTTTATTGGCGTCGACGAACGATAATAATCAGAAAAAGTGCACACATAAATGCACTAGCGATGCAAATCCTTTCAACAATGCATCGAGAAGACAACGTATTCAAAATCTCAACCCGTTCAGATAAAACTCTTCTAAAACTTCACTCAATCGCGTTACAACTAACCGATTTAAAGAACGTCGCAAAATGCGGTACCCCCTCGCCCATAAACGTCTCACAAAATCGAAACAACCTGTTATCTCAATTAGCAAAGAAAAATTAAAAAATGCAAATCTCAACGATCCATCGATATCCCAATTGTTCTTGATATCCCGCGAGCGAGTTTTTTCGCACGCATTGCCCGTTAAATGCCAATCAGCGTCTATCGTGTTTCCAAAGATTAGCGTGATTCCGCGTTTAAACAGTCATCGGTCGAGAATTCTCGCGTGTATTCTCTTTCGTTACTAACACGTTTCACCCCTCATAAATTCTACCTGTATTCGGACGATCGTGCACGTACATGGAATACACATAGTAGCACACACTCGTATATACGTCCGTACACCTCGAATGAGAGAGAGAGAGAGAGAGAGAGGGAAACATGTATAACCCATACGGAGGCCAAAGTCCATGGCCAAACAGTTCGAGCGTTAGGCGGAACGATAATAAATTAAGCTCAGCCAGAACTCGGAATTGAATCAAACGCGGTAATCTCTAACGCAATTGATTCCGGCATGCAAACACCCCTCGAATACGAGGCCGAAGGTTCCGAACGGTTTTGGGGAGTGGCTGGTGAGGATAAGAGAGTGGCGAAGTGGCAAAGGGGTGAAGGAGGAACGAGGAGGTGCCAGGAATATGCATCGGCCGGTCGATAGTGACGATAATGATTATACTAATAGCACGATGCAATCCACTCCCCCTTTTGCTCCCTCTTTCATCATCCCCGTCATTATCATTCTCCCCCCTATCCGTGATTTTCCTCCGTCGTACGCCCTGTATCAATGTTACCGTTCCGTTGTTATTGTATACCGATAATACCGGAGGATTTGGCTTTTTGTTATTTTCCAGCCCAATACAGGAAGCTCCATCGAGTACGATAATTAACGTCGGAAGATCGGTATAATGGAAAATCGGATAGTATAACAGTATTCGAACGAATGAGAAAAATGAACAGAGGCTTGGTAGGTATTTTGTAGATTCGACCGATTCGATATTTCATGGGTATGGTTCTCAGCTTTTGGACCGTTTCAAATGCATCAGGGTATTAAGTCTAATGCACGTACATGACCGATAGACTGACTGAATGATTAATTAAATCAACTTGCAATACGAAGTCACCGATTTTCACATGTTCCTAATTTTCTACGTTTGTCTTCACATAATATCTTTCTAATACATCCGCAAGAACCCAACATAGATTTAATATTATAATCTATTGAGAAAATTCAATAAATACGACACTTTCTGAAGATTGTTTGAAAAGTGACACAGGTTAACGCAGAGTAATGAAGTACGGTTAAGTTGCGTTATTTGATTAACGAGCATTCTTGTTAAATTACTCGTTAGCATTTCTACGACTGTAGAGTCTTGTTCGCGCTAGCGAATCGCCCGTGCTGCTTAAATATCGGCGAACATAGCCCGAATCCGGGAAACGAGCGCGATTTGCTAGGATCTGCTAGATTTACTAAGCAATGGCCTGGATAATCCGTCGCGTTTACTACTGTATCTACCACGCCGTACGATCTGTCTGTGTACAAGCAACACCATTCCTACGTTGCATTGTACGTTACACAGTAAGTGGTATATGAGCCTATATACCATTTATATTGCTGTACACGAAACTACGTAGTACCATGCCGAAAATACGGGACGATGATTCGGGGATGCTTGTTCGGTGATAAATGAAATCGCGTTAAATTTTGCTATACTTGGAAAATCCTCGAAGATAAGATCCCTTTTATGTTAATTTTGGATTGAGAGAAACACGGAGAAACTAATATTAGAGAATTCATTTTCTTAACTCTTACTCTGTGTTTAAGATGTTGATAGTGTTAGTAATGAGAGGGTGTCACAACGTTTTAGAATTTTAAATTAGAATTATTTTTTTGAGAATTATTCTTGGGAATAATTAATGTATAAATGTAAATGTATCGTTTGAATTCTCTTGACGAAAGGAAGTATATGGAAAATAATGTTAATGGTACTTGTGTACTGGAATGTAATTAATGACTGAAGAGGAATCTTAAGCTACGTAAGTATAATAAACGTGAAATTTCATTGAGATTTAAGAAGCAGGTTAAAATTCATTATATAGATATCATTAATTGAATTATTTTCGCGTTATAAAACAAAAAATCATAGTTTCTTGCAAATAATGCTGGCACAACTGCTTTAAAAACTCGGTCTTTAATAGAGCGATCGTATCGAAATACAGATACATCCCTTTTCGCATTTAACCTCTTGCCGTACCAATATTTTTTGTGACTGAATGCAAACAAGTCAGAATTAATTGCTGAAATAATAACACATCCCTGATTTCTAATGTACCAATATTTTTAAGATCTTTAATTTAATAATTTTCAGAAACTTAAAAAAGTTCTATTCCATTTATCGCGTCAGGAGTGTCACTGATTATCGCACAGCAAGAGGTTAAATGCTCAAATGACTTTGTAGCCTTATCACAACATGATCGTTCACCGACTTCAATTTTTTGTTTCATTTATTTACCAAACATAACACAAACATTTCTGTAAACTTTCTATCTGAAAATTTCTGATTTACATTTTAATATTCCCTGGACATATTTACACCCCCTTCACCAAATAAAGATTACAGTTCATACAACGAATACCATCGCAACAAATTTTATTCTGTTTGAGAATCGTAATTTTTTTCATATTTCAAAACAGACCATCAAAAAATTGAGTCACTAGTATAAAATACCAGTACGGTATGGCATCGGGTAAAAAGTACATTGCTGAAGCGCGTCAATATTGATACAATATGAGGATATTGTGTTGATACTGCGAATCAATATTTCACGGCAGATGAAACAGACAGCCAGTCTCGATGCAAATTCAAACGAAGAAATTATATCCACTATCGATCGCAATTTCGCACAACGATACTTAGTTCTTAATATCTAACCAGGTTGTAAACGTAATTAATCTCTCTTAGAAACGTTATAGTGTCGGAATTTTTTACAGATAGAAGATATTTTATAATTAGTGTGCGTGAATGGATTTTATATAAACGAGAGTGGATGTTTAGAATACGAGATTTCGAAGGGGACGAATGCAAGAGCTATCGTGAATGTTTAATCTGTGGAGAAGGAAAAAATGAGTGAGGACAATAGAAAATTCTTGGGAGAGTCAGTGGAGACATAGACTGACAATGAGTTGAGTTGAGAGGAATGGAGAACAAAACCTTGAAATGAGAGAGAATTTAAGAGAGTGCGGGTTGGAGTATTTAACTTTTCTTTATGATTAATAAAATTGTTTATTTTCTAGTTTTATATTTAGGCTATGATACCATTGGTTTAACCCCTTGCACTTGTTGGCTCCTCTAATTGTAAGTGGACCTTTGAATTTATTAGTGATTACAGACGATGAACTTATTGCGCCCCAACATTTTGAGAAATGTGTGTTTACCTGAACTTTTCTATTTAAATAGTACAAGATAGGAAATAGTAAAGTGCCGCCAAATTGCTAATAGGTGACGTCAGAGATGGCTCCGAGTGCAAAGGGTTAATATTTGTAGAATTTAGGAGAAAAATATACAGGAAAATATATATTAGGGGTACCGAAAAGTAATAAAAATTTTTTTCCTGGCGAAAAACATTGATATATCAATGAAATCTTAAATACTAATGAACAAAATAATTTTCAAACACTTTTTGCTAGCGTAAAGGTACTTGTTCGATTCCTTTTTTAACACTAGAACTATAAATATATATATAGAGAGAGAGAGAGAACCTACAACGGTAGAATAAGAAACCAACCTTTCATTTTTTTTTTCTTATCATTCATCATCTTTCGCGCGACTTATCAGCCATGTACGACAACAATGCCGTGGCTACTCAACCGAAGAGTTATTCGGGTCCACCGACACGACGGTACATCATAGTCAGGAACGAGATGCTTCTCTTTACTTTTCGTCGACACCACTTGTAAACTCGTTCGAGCGCGAAACGACGACCGTACCGGTAATTAGAGTTTAATTACGAGCACGTACGAGAACGTAAATGCATCCCGGCAAAAGGAGTACCGCCTCGTTGCACGAAGGAAACACGAAATAAAAGGGGAACACGAGCGACGACGGATACGATGAAGAAAGGGAAGAGAAGGGAATTATCGTGAATCGTAAATTCGCATGAAAATAATTCTCCCTCGAAATTATTCGTTCCTCTTTTCTTCCACGTGGACTAAAAACGTGAACGTTTAAAGGACCTTTCTCTTCGCCGGTTGCAATAAGAACGAATAACTTTCGCTGAAGACATACCACCGAGAGGAGTAAGAAATTTATCGTCTAGAAAGAATTACCAACGAGAAGAGTAACCGATAAACGAAGAAAGAGGATAAAGGAGGACATCGGACTAGGGAGATCTTCGATGAAAAACAATCGCAAATACGTCCGAATGTAGAAGACATGGCGGAATAGAAATTTCAAGGAATATGGAGGATTCCGAGAGACGAGAGAGGTGAACTAGAATGTTCGAGGGATATAAATGCATTTGGTTTTAATACCGACAGCCGGGATTACTTCCTCATTTCCTGTACTTCTCACTCCGTTACCTCCGACAATTTCCTCTGTACTCGCTTCTGGAATACCGAAACACGTGCAAAACGCATTGTTGGTTAGGAAGTCGATGCGAAAATGCGTCCTTGATTCTACGGATAGCTTGTGAATTCTGTGTCTTCGATCGATACAGCCGCAAGTGTCTCGACCTTCGATTGTAATTTCATTTAAAATGAATTTGGAAACGTCAGGATTGCTGTCCACTATTCGAATGAGACTATTAATAGGTCTCAACTTCCTAAAGTTAAAATAAAGAACTTTTATACAGACAAATATTACCTTTACGCGAAGCAATAACTATTTAATTTGGAGCCAAATAATGCGATGGGAATTCTTTTGCTAGTCTTCATTCGGTGAAGACGGTGTAAATACATCCAGGCTACATATATTAATGTATGTATAAAAAATGTTCAGATTGAAATTTTCCAGAATTGTTTATTTAACAGTGAAAAGTGCTAGACTACTTGACGACAATTTTATTACAAAAAATAACAATAGATCAGTGATACATTCCGACTCCAATAGGATAGATTTTTAACCCCTTGTCCTACAATGACGTGTCACACTCGTGATGCGCTGAACGAAATAGAAAATTTTGAAGTTTTCTAAAAATTATTAAAATGCAAATATTAATTGTTCACGAAACGATTACATTATTTCTATCCTAATAGAAATTGTGTTAAGTTATACGTAATAGTATAACTATTAAACTTACTAATAAACTAACTAATAAACAAATATTGTGTTAAGTTATACGTAATAGAAGAAATCAGTGATAATTTTTTTGTTTCAGCAATTAATTCTGAATTATTGCTCATTTAATCGCAAAAAAATCATAGGAGAAGGGGTTAACTGATAAACAAATCATTTACAAGCAGGAAAATATCGAAATCTTATATTGTTGCATTCATCGATGCAAAACAAATGAAATTCAATTTCGCTGCTTGGAAATTTTCATCCAAGTTTTTCCAAAGACCTCTGGTACTGACAACTTTTAATTACAATATCCCCGTAAGTATATCGGCAATTTCCGATCGAAAGAACTTCGCTAATGCATCAACAGCCAGCGTAAAAAGGTGATAAAATCCGTGTACAAAAGTAACATCGAATGTCGCACTACGCCAAGCCGATATACGCATACAGAGCTGCCAAGAGAATTTCTAGAGTGTCGCGGTCCTAAGCTCAGCCGCGTGTTTTGTTACTTACCGAAGATTACCGGCTTACAAGAAACCCAACGGCGGTAGGAACGATCTACCGCCCTACAATCCTCCGAGCAACCCTCCACCCCATCTCTATGCCGCTTTCCTCCCTTACCATGGCGTTATCACGCCCGCCATCCGCCTTCGTCCTTGCGAAACAGCAGCCTGCAGAATGCAAGGACCTCGAGCAGGATCGAGAGGGCGTAGAGAGAAAGAGAAGTTTCGAGAAAAGGAGACAAATGGAGAAAGAGAATGAGAGAGAGAGAGGAGAATAAAAGAGGAGGGAGAGATAGAATAACGCCCCTAAGTGTACTTACTGCAAAGACCCGAAATTGGGGAACGATGTAAATCACTTACGAGATACACTCGCGCCTCGCCGCCCGAGGAAAAGCAAGACGCGCCGCCATTTATCGTCGCTACGATAATTCCCGTGGATTCGCGCACGAGTTTCCCGTCTTGCGGGAGTATAAGGGAAAATAAACGCAGCTGAATCGCACCGGTGGAAATGAATTCGCAGTTCTGACGAGAACAAAAATACACGGGGTTTGGAAGGTTTACTTTTCCTGTTTTCGTGACGGGCGATGGAAAGGTGTCTTAAATGGAAATGGAGATTCGAAAATGGAATACTTTGTTAGTCATTTTGATTTCAAATATTTATTTACTTTTGTATAGTCATTTCGCATTTTGTATTAACACGTTACCTCCCATGATCTCCGTTTGGGGAATTATTAATTTTTGAAGTCTTTTAGCATTTAATTCAGATATTTCACGTACTTCTGAAATTAACACTAGATTTACCAAACCAGTCAAAATGACTGGTACAGAATTTTTTCAATAAATTTTACAGGTTTATGAGAGAGCCGTAGAAAAAATATTCTTTGTCCATCGTATAAAACATAAATTACCGAATCTATCATCTTTTCCGCGTCTTAATTATCCTTGCTTTAAGGTACATATTTAACATATTTAAATATAATAGATTTCACGCTGGTAAATCTAGTGTTAAATGTGTTTAAGACTTTTAAATTTAACTTTTAAATTTTTATTTTTACATTGTGACGATACTTTTTTTGGGAACCGTGAAAAATTTGGTAGGGAATGGGTTAAATCTGCAACGTGTCGTTGTCATTGGGACTTAAAACGGTGCATGTACCCATGAAATATTCAGGAACAAAGGGTGTGTCAGATATTTCGATAAATTCGTTATCCTCTATAATTTTTTTTTTTGTTCAAACAGATGCGTGATCGACAGGTGCCGAATATTAATAGAATTTCCTCTCGATGAACTTTGGAATTAATTTACCGCTGCGTCCACGCTCATGTTGAAGCTTGTTAAAATTTTAATCTAGTTATTTCTCGGGGGCTTAATGAGCGATATTAACGTTCTCGTACCTCATACTTGTTAATGGACAGAGGTAGAGTTATGAAGTAGTCTCGTCTTTGACTACGATCCTCACCGGCTGTAGTAATAATGACTATGATTTGAATAATTCCAAGTAGAATTTTTAGCAGTACCTTTATACAAGCGTAATTCGACTCGGAAATTTTCGTAATAACCCACGGTAATTCCATTTGGAAGCTGAGAAACACGAAAATACAACTTCTGTAATTATCATACGTTTCTTTCTCTCCAGTCTCGACGTTATCAAAGTATACGTGAAAAATATACTTCGTTCGTTTTTCCCCCGCGGAAAAATTCTTCGTAGAATTTTTTAGAAAAAATTAAAAAGAAAAAGATTCTCGGCATGTTAACGGAGAAACTTGGTGGAAAAGGAAACCACGAAATCTAAGGCCTTTAATGTGTCGGGATAAAATCATCCGTGGGATAAAACGACGGCACATTGTTGATCTTGGAAGGAGACTAGACTGTGTAAAACGAGGAAATAATGAAATACGATGGAAGACAAAGACGGCTTTTAACGGAGCCGAAATTCCAAATAATTTCTTTCCCAGTTTCTCTATTTTCCGCTGCTTTACCACCGAGGTTTTCCTCTTTTTTTTCTCTTTTCTTTTCTACGCCCAAGAGAGGAAAAAGACTTAAGTTGACACTTGGTTCTTTTATTACCCTAAGCAGTAGCAGCTACGAAGAAATACGTCGCGAAGCATTTAAAACTGCAAGAAAAGAGAAATGGCCCTCGCGGATATCTCCAGGGCAAATTATCACCGACTTTCCTTGCTCTCCTCTCCTTCGAAAATATTTTGAAGAATATGTTGCATCGTGTACTCAAAAAGGAAGAGAACCCAAAATATCTAATAGTCATTCATGTCTCTTAACCTACAGTAAAGTAATTAACAGAAATAAAAATTGCAAATCAAGCATATTTTTAAAAAATTTCTACAATATAATTACCACAGATTTTTTGCCAGGAAATCGCAGATTTTTATCTTAAATATAATTAGAGTGTGATCGGTACTTACTAATATGAGTGTATTAGTTACAATTTATTTTTGAATTAAATGTTCCTCCAGAGGATATTATCCCCTATATTATTTACGCTGTAATTAATTGGTAACATAATTACGGTATTATGAATACCCGATTTCTAAAATATCTATAACATTATATTCACACAATATCGTATTACGATATAATGCGATAATATTATAATTATCATAGACACCCACAGACGTATGTCTAGTTTTAATAATTTCCCGCAATCTCTCTATACATCTCTCAAAAAGAATTTTGCAAGATAAGACTTAAACTGTTTTTAATTCAGAGCAAACATCATGTCTAATCCTTCTTACTCGCTGTCCGATTAATTTGATGGGTAATATGAGATTTGTTCAATTTCACGGAAATAGAGATTATTCGTGGAAGCGTTAGTATCGAGGCAAAATTGGGCGGTAAATGTGCAAAGTTAACATGTGAGATGGAGTTGTTAATTCGAGGTGGACTGCCGAGCTACGTCCGCCAACTTGTTTAGCTTCGACCTATACTTCCAGTTGGGCCCAGAGCTCCGTAAACAGCTCGATGCAGAATAATAATGCCGGTCTAATCGTATCACACGCTATAACTCAACCGTGAAACAATTCTCAACGCGACACCACTAATCATTCGCGTTTCTAGCAGGATTCGATGCTTGTGTAGAATGATCCAGGTGATGCTAAAAAATAGGATGATTATTTTTGAGTATAACATGGACGTTATAGTTTTCCATTGTACTCCAGTTCACTGGATCTAGAGTTTCACTTCTACTAAAGAAATTGAAAATTGTGTGCATAAGATTCTAAATGCGTAGGAAAGGATAAAAAGTTTAATTATAATAATTTGGTAATATGCCCAATTTATTAGGAAGTTCTCAAGCTTTTTGTGAGCATTTTAGTGAATATTTAAAATAATGTCGTTATATAAAAATATGTAATATATAAAATACATATTATAAAATAATGTTATATAAAAGTAGCATTGATGTTATAGTTTCTCGTGGTATCAACTTCATCGCTTGAGTGGTAAATGGTGACCGAATTTCTATTAGAAAAATTGATACGAATATTGTGAGAATGGACTCTAAATGTGTAAGGAGAAATGAAAACTTTAATTAATTTTGTCATGTGACCTATCTATTAGGAAATTCTCATTTTTGTGGCAATTCTAGCATGTATGAAAAGTACGAATGATTTAATATTTACAATTTTACTATACAAATATCTATCATGTTAAGTTTTATTGCAAAGATAATTTATGTTTTTACACTCGAAAATCTGTTGCGGATGGGATGAAGATTAGGACAGAACTGTTGCGTCACTGATGCATATGGTGTTTTGGTACACAGAATACGTAATTGGCTGTGTCTATAGGCCTATAGAAAACAATGTACTTAAAAAAAATGTTAAAAATTGATTCTAAGAGCAGAAAAGATATCTGTATCTACAAAAATGTTCAATATTCCTGTCTCAAAAGACTGCATCAATGTTATAAGCAGACTGCGGATTTTTATGCATTTATGACAAATTAAATACGGCGAAAATATACAAAAAGGACATAATATCAAAATATATCTAAAATATCCATAGTATGGTATCTGTTGTAATATTTATTGAGTGCTATAAATCCCTAGATAGGTTTTCCTGTCTCACCTGTATGTGTGAAACTCGAAATTTGCATAAACATCCGCAGTCTAGTTATAGGTCTTAATTTTCAAAAAGCAAGAGATCTCATGACCAGAATAAAAACAAGTCGAAAACGTCAATGTACTGCGACTTCATAAAATATCATTGCACACTTAAAAGCAGCCTTACTCTCAGTTTCAACAGCAACTACTAAAATGCTTTCGATGCTGCCATCGATTACGCGTCAATCTTCGACAAAGATCAAGGGCTGCCGATGCCAGAAAGACGGCAGCTTTTTATAGGCCATCGCTCCCCCATAACTTACATCGATAAAGGACGTACACGACGACTCCCATGATGGCCTGCAACGTTTTAGTGTTCTTGTAACTGATTTGTGACGTCTTTCGGAACACGGACACCGTACAAATTCGAGGGACTCCTGGACATCCCATATTTCTAAAGGACACAAAAAAATGATAAACTGCAGCTTTCCAAGATTCGCCTCTGACATGCACTAAAACACAATAGATACACTTGTAAAAAGATTACTGCAACGGAGTCCAAATAAAAGTTTCCACCCGAAGAAATTCTACAAAAGAGAGTACTGTTTTCCTAACAAAATAACATATTCAACAATTTAGAATGAGATGGAAATTTTCATCCTCGTTTAATTATAGTTCTAACAGAGCTGTCAGAGAATTTTTTTTTAAATTTGACGCGCAGACCATGAAAATTCTCGAAATTGTCCTGCTGAGATTTTGAGGATCAATCTGGCAGGTAGGATTCGCCATTCTTCGATTCGCCTTTTCTGATCCTCGAGAGGAGCCGGAAAAGTCGTTCCTTGCTAAGGAAGAGCTTAATCCAAATTGAAGAATAATATCGTCGGTTAATCCTGCCCGGAGGAAGCGAGAGAAAGAGAGATAGGGACTCGCGAAAAAGGAGAAATCCGCGGAAATTCTGTGAACCAGAACGAAGATAGTCCAGGATTTAAATATTCCGAATGGCGAGCGGTTGTTCGGGTTAGAGGAGAAATGTGCGCGGTCAAAATAGCGATAAGGGTTCTTCCTTCGATTCTCTTTCTTTTTCTTTCTCTCATTTTTCTTTAACCTCTTTCACGTACGATACCTAAGGTTAAATCTTACCTTCAACGATCTTATCTCTTCCGGGTTTATAAGGGCTCCCATCGTCTTTGATCGCGGTTACCTTTATTGGGTGCATTATTCTCTGCATAAGTTTTTCTTGGGAAAAGTAAGGTTTAATAGATGCGCATACATGCTTCACATACCATGAAATTAATGGGGCGTGATGTTGCAAAATTGAAATTCCTGTTCTACGAAATTTTTACTATCTTCTTGTACATACAATGTGATGTGCATCGAAAAGTAATTGGCAGATCGTTTTTGCAGCAAAGAACGGGAAAGAAGAAGGAAAAAGTAGAATGATTCATGAAGTGCGCATACTGGAATCTTGTTATATCGATATACTATGAAAGTAGATGGATGTAATTGGAATCGAAGTGGCAAATTGAATTTTCAGTAGTCGTTCGTTAAACCTTCGTAGAAAAGGAGTATAAATTTACACCTAGTATTTCCAAGGAGTAGTATAAACCTATGAGAAAACCTTTATACTCCGCGTTTAGCCCTTTCACTCCGAATACATGCGGCATCCAAATAATCTATTTATATACAAGTGTCATTTTTAGTCGATGACGTTTTTCATTATCGTCTAACCCAGGGGTGGCCAACCCGCGGCCCGCCTTGAACATTTTTCCGTACCGCGAGATTATCATCAGTATCATTATTATTGTATTATTTATGTTTACATGTAAGAACAATAGTAACTCATTATATTTCAATTTTTCACTCCGAAAAAGTGCCTATAGTGAGTCTAAATCTAATATGTATATGGGGATATATAATTTTAAATGCGGCCCGCGGAGTTATGATGTATTTCCAATGTGACCCGCAAGATCATTTGGGTTAGCCATCCCTGGTCTAACCATTTTCTGTTGATTTAATTGACATTTTGGATTAATCACTTCTTAACCCATTATATGCGGGTGTTTTGTAACGCTTCATTAAGATTTAAGAGGAAAACTTGTTGAAAAATCTGTACGAATTTGATTTTTACAAAAAATTGATATAAGCTGGAAACTGCTTTCTCTCTAAATTTGAAAATGTACTTAACTTTTCAAGTCTAAGTAATTACTGCCACGGATCCCCTTTTTTAAACTGTCTATGCACAGTCCAAAAAACGTATTTTTACGTGACCCGCATAAAATGTGTTAACACTGCTCTCTGTTGAAACGACATCAATACCTATTACGCAATAAACTTCAAACATCAAAACTTTTCATTCTATAAATATAAATATGCTTATTGCAGTAGAGCAATAATTGTTTTATTCAGCAACGTTGTTATTTAAGACTTAGAAAAACCTATATACAGAAACCACGCGCACTGCATATTTCTGGCGCGAAATTCTGTTCAGTGACGGTACTTTGGAGAACGGAACTACCGTAGCGGAAGGGTTAATTCTAGCCAGAAAAGTGTTTCTATACGATATTCCTTTGAAAAAGCAAGAGTGCGTTATTTTTCCAGAGAACAGTACAAAGCTGGAAGAAATAGTTAAACTAACAGACCCTTGGCGAGAGTTTGCTTTCTTAACATTACGATACAAAAGTACCGAACAAAGGAAACCAGAATAAAAAGCAAATCGGCCGACAAAGGTTATCCGAACGAATCCATTGGGAAAACACATTTTTTTTTTTAAATTTCCCACGGAAAGAAAAAACAGTTTGTTCCGCCAACATCAGGCATCGTGGCAGGTGTTGTAGGAAAAAGACACGATATTTGTACAATAGACAGAATTTGTATATCCAGCTAGGCTTTAGAACGAACGGCGAAATTGCATTTCGACGGTAGATTGGGGCGAAATTGAAATTTACAAAAAATTTGATCCCTCCGGTATGTGAATGATTACGCAAAAAGCATGGAAAGCACCGGTGAACACGGTTCGTTTATGTTTGCGCGAAAATCGAAAAGCGTAGGAGCTAAGTGCACGTAAGCACCGAGTTGCGTCTCTATATTGCATAGTAAACTGCAACAACGGTTGCATTAACACCCAGCGAGTCGGGCGACGGTAATCCCAGCATTAGTATCATTGATTTATGAGGGAACGTTGCCAAAACTTTTTCACGCAACTAACGATCCGCCTATGCCATGCCAAGGTTTAAATTTCCGAGAAACATAAACGCTACCGTTTCCGTTTCGTATTAATTGTAATATCACGCTTTCCTGCGATCGCCTGGTAAAAAATATCTACACTTCTTCCTCCTACATTTTTCACAGGTTGAATTTGAAAAATTCGCTTCGTTGTCTGTGCTAAATCTCTTCTTGGTGGGTACGTATGGTTTTTTCACAAATTTCCTTCGTTTTTGGGGAAAATTCAGTGGCTAGAATTTATCTGATGGTTTTACTCACAAGGGGAAGGCAAAACCTTCGAGTCGCCAATTTTGTTGAAATTTTATATACTCGTAAAGTTAGTCCTTCTAATTAAGAATCTCTTAAATTTCTAAATCTACTAGATATCTATCTAAATAGATCCCTATTATAGGGACAGACGGTCGGCAGTTTTTAAAATTACAATTAATGTTTCATTGGCCCTCTTATAAACAATTGTAAAGTGCAGCATCAAGAACTGCCGCGAAACTTTAATTATAAACATCTTAAAAACCGTTGATCATCTGCTCCTATAATGAATATTCTCAACTAGGATGACTTACTCTACAAATATATAAAATTTCAATAAAATCAGATCCCCGAAGGCTTTGCGTTCTCCTAGTCAGACAATTTAGTATGTCTTTTACAATTTTAATAATTGACGAATTTTATTTACTTAATAGAATACCCTCGATATTGTGATCTTGGTAACGTACTACATTTTATAGAGTTTTATTAAACATTAAATTTTTAATTTCTTACTTACGTCAATCTAAGAATAGCCTATTTCACTTAACACTTGGTCTACTGGTGTTAAATCTGTTGTAATGAACAATATTATATAAATACTTTGGTAAAAGAGCGCTCAAGCAATCGAGAAAATAATTAAGTAATTTGTAAATTATAAGGTACACATAAAATATTTATTTTACTTCTCCTCTATAAGGTTAAAAAATGTTTGTAAAAAAATACAAACCCCTCAGTTCCATGGTTTCCATAGATCTATCGTTAAATAGTGCAGTAACAAAACAATTGAAAATAATTATCCAATCTTTTTTCTCAAATTCTTTATATTAATACATGCATAATCCAGGTGCAGTGTAAGAGGGACACAAAGGAAAGCACTGATGATAAATTTATGATCGTAGAAGCAGTACATCGATCGAATAAGCTTCGATTTTCATTTAGAAGAGGCGCGGGCACGATAAGCGGCCCTTTGTCGCGCGGATCATCGCTTCCAGAGTCGTTCGGCTGTCAAGCTCCCGTAGAAAGGACTTTTTTCGACGAGCGTGCAGGTGTTGGCGAGCAATGACGAACGATTTTCCTCTTTCCCCCTTTTTCTCTCCCGCATGGTAAATTATTACACACCGGCACGATTATAAATCATAAAATTTCACACCGCTCGCCGATGTATGGAATAATATTATATTCCTATAATTTAATATTCTCTCGCATTAATAAACATTTTCCACTCTGACATTTTACACATGAAAATTTCATATTTTACGAACGATCATATTTTCGTGTCAATATTAAGAAAAAAAAAAAGAAAAGAAGAATAGCAAAAGAACAATTACACGAGGCTGGGATAAAACGAAATTGAACGAGTGCCACACTGATAAAAGGCGAATCAACAAGTGTCCAATATCGAGCAACAAAGATGCTGCTTAGGAACGTGCGTCATAATGATATTTGGGAGTTGAAATGGCACCTCAGAATCCGCAAGAAGTACGTCTTTCAACGTAAAACAGAAGAAGACTGCGGAGAGGCTCTTTTTAATCTACGAGAGTACCGAGAGGGCTTCAAGTATCAACGGGACCTACATTTATAATTACCTTGTTTCTTTCGAGACCAACTACAAAGCATTTTCAAAGAAATTATTCTCTACGGCCATCCGCTCGTCCTTCTTTCACTTTCTTTTCTTCGTGCGCTCACCGAGGAAATAAAGGAGTTAAACGTTTAGTTAGAAATTTGACGAAAGTCGAGTTTCACGAGACACTAGCAAAAAAAGTTGGCCGTGAAAGAACCAAAATTGGAAAATCTCCGGGGCAAGTATCATGGCGAATCTTTAAAAAAAAGATTTATCCAGCTTACATTTAGTCTATGACGAAAAGTTGCCGAGGGAACGGCAACTTTAAATTATTTTTTGTCTTTTATTAACAATAGATCTAGGGCTGCTAAATATGATAAGATGAAACGGTAAAAAATATGATTACTTGAATAATTTCTATATTATAAAATACACTGTACTATTTCTCTATCAATTTGAAGACAATTTTTAAAAATTTGCTTTTTTTAAATTTTTATATCGTCAATTTAACGGCTGTCGTAAATCTAGTGTTAAGTGCAAAAAGAGATTGGTACAACACCGATGAAGGGGTCAAATAAAATTATGAATAAACAGAGAAAAAAGGAGTGTTCGTTGCACCCTTTCTTCTTCCTTTCTGTTTCCTTCTTTTTTTAATAAAACCACTTCAAGTGTCTCTTGTACGAGGTATCTCTTTCACGTAGAAATTGTGCCTTGGTTCCTCTGCCTCTGACTCGCTCAATTGCCTCAAGCAATTTCTGCAAGTTCATCTCTGCTAGTCAGATATTTGAATATCTCGGTACACGTTGAGAGTGTGTGCGCGACAGTTGTTAAGTTAGCAACGTTTGGAAGAACAAATAACGTAGATCAATATCAAAGTCGAACGAAAATTCACGCCTACCATCTCGCACACTCTCTGTGAATGTATCTTGATTGTTTCCACCTTCTCCATCATGATTTTCAACCATTCTGTAATTGCCAAGGAGTATTCCGAAACTTTCAGAAATCAAAAATGTATTCTGCTTTATTTAACAATACAGAAACCCTGAAATTCATGGGTTCCTATTTTTTTTACAAACATTTTTCAAACTTGTAGAAGACCAGTACAGTAAATATTTCACTTGTATCTTATAATCAGACCGCGAATTTTTATGCATTTATGACAAATTAAATACTGCTAAAATATACAAAAAGGACATAATATAAAAATATATTTAAAATATCCAAAGTATGGTATTTGTTGTAATATTTATTGAGTGCAATAAATCCCTGGATAGGTTTTTCTGTCTCACCTGCATTTGTGAAACTCGAAATTTGCATAAACATCCGCAGTCTACTTATAACACACAAATTTCTTAATTATGTTATTACTTACTTGTGCACTATTTTACCAAAGTATTAAAAAAGATGAAATCAGTAAAAAATCTGCCAGTAATCTACATTTTTCTATCAAATTAGTTTTAGAAGGTATACTATTAATTTTTAAATGACCAAACAATTTATAATTTAGTATCATTACATCTTACAGTATCATTTATCATTGCCCACCTTTAATTCAAAAGAGGGAATTTAGATGATTTTAAAATAAACAATAGGTTAATAATGCTACAATAAATTTGAAAATGTTGTTTGACAGCTGTTGGACAGTTAAAGCGTTAATTCAACTGGAACTGTATTGTTTCTTTCCTTCCACTCAGATTTCAATCAATTTCACCGAACGAATGGCAAAATCGGTGAAATGGCGGATACATTTTTGGCAGTAAAACTAGGAAACACAGTGGTTTTCGTTCTAATGATCCGACTGAAATCCTGTCGTCACGGGAGAAACACGGTGAAGACCTTCGTTCGGGTTCGATTTAACTTTGCCGGTGGCGTACCGTCGGAAGTTAAATTAGCAGTAGGGCCATCCAACCGAGTTGCATGATGCTTTAACGAGAAACATTCGTCGTACAAAAGGAAGCGCAGTCGCACAAAGGTATTATACACTGCGAAACATAAATGCATGAATTTCCCGAACATTATTTAATACCACGTATCACTTTAAAACACGATTGATCGTTGAACTCGGAAGTGGATGAATCGACAGCCTTTTAATTATTTCTATCAAACTTCTATCGTTATATTTCGATGCTTTATTATCGCATAACAACCGGTCGATCGAAGCGATCCTTCAGAAACGAGATGCCATCAATATCGAAACTGTCTCGAGATCGTCTCAACGATGAACATTATAAATTATCGATGAACTCAAAGGTAGGGCGCGATAAGGGTTAATACAGCATTTCAGTCTGACATCGAAAAAGGGGAGACTTTTACGAGAAATTCCTCTCTTCTCTCTATGTGGCTCATGCTCGAGAAATCGTCTCATCGACATTATTACACGATGTCACACTCGAGTCGTGCGTGGTATCGATTTCGAATCACACTGGCAGACCAATGGAAAAATTTAATCGGGGGCCGTGTAATTCCCAGCGCAATTCCTGCTATCCTGCAAACGTTCGATGCGCACCGGGGAAAAAAAAAATTACCTACCTACGATGCACTCGCGTAAAATCGAGGCCGTCCACATTGGTCGGCACGATAAAATCACTCGGGGGAAAAATTTATCCATTAAACCGATCGTTGCCTTTAAAGAGCATCCAATAGAAACATTATGAAAATGACCCTCTGCCAGTCATTACAATTTGGAAGGATCACCTCTGATTACCTCTCTCATCCGATCCAAACTACAAACTCTGTCGCGTTCTCTCTTAATTCCACAAAAAGAAATATTTATAAAAACATAATACAGGTATCCCTCCAATAATACGGTTTTGCTCTGACACAATAAGAAAATTGTGGAAACTTTTGTTCAACTTACTTCTATATCACTGGATAATATGATTTTTGTTTAGGATATTTAAAAACTGAATTACTTTGAAATAATGATGATACGGTATATAACTGTAGTGTCCTTACATGAAAATATATAAATATATTAATGCAGTAACTGAGAATTAATTCCTGACATCAACATTTATCTACGATTTATAATATTTTGTATAATTAAACACAATATTAATAATGTAGAGATAATTTAATCATCTCATAACCGATTAACACTAGATTTACGGATGTTGATATAACTATTTTTTTTAAGAGACCCAATTTAACTCATACAAGAAAATGGAAGTTTTTTGCAAAGAAAACAGTTCCAAATCAATTTAAATGAAGGATTTATTATTAAAAAATTAACCAACTAATATATTATACACAGAATAGTCGAATTTTGAATGAGCCAAATTGGCTCCGTAAATCTAGTGTTAATACCTCCAACGCAATAAATTTGGAAAGTTTCAAAATTTCCTATCAATCGTCATTGTAGGGCAAGCGATTAATATCTTTAAATATAACAAATTTAGTGCCCGCAAATCTATGGGATTAAAATTTAATGTTTACTTTCATTAAGTTTTCGGAACGAAACTCCTTTTGTACTGGCTCTGGGTCTGATATACAGTCTTGTAAGAGGGTTACCTGTAGTTTAAAAAAAAATAAATATTTACAAAAACATAATAGTTGAAAAAAAAGAAACAAGGAATCTCTTAAAATCCGTAGAAACGAAATATCCAACTACCTCCAGTAAAATCACGTTTCCTCTGCCAATCGGCGAACGAACAATTTCATTAAAGGTCGATCTTTAAATAAATTAGTATCCGAGAATACGGAGGGGTTATTTCAAAGCGTAACGCGAACCAATTAAATATTAATGGCGAACTATCCCATTTTCTCTCGGTATCGTTCGTACGTAATGGGAGGAAGAAGGACAAAGAAGAGAAGTTAACGGAAACGAGAGTGGAAGGATGTTAGAAAGAGGAGAAACTGCGGAAGGGAGATTTCGCACGGATTGCCAAGCAGGCACACGGAACCAACGTCAAAGGGAACGTTAAGGAAGCTCTTATCGAATTTTTCCGAGGGAAATCCCTCCGAACTATTTAAATCGTACTGTCGGCTGTGCTACGCGCCGGCGTAATTCGTCGGAACTATGCGGAAAGTATTTGAGGCGGTAAGGGCCAACGAACTATTCTACGTTATACACGCAACTTCGAGATTTGTGGGAACCAAGGAAAAGCCACAGAGTAACTCTCCATGGCTGTGCTAAATGTATTCGGGATGAATTAGTATCGTTACGGTTATGGCTTTATTCGAAACGGGACAGCGATTCTATGTTTTGTCACGAGGTAATTGTTTGGAGGACGATTTCTATCGGTAGAATTTTCGCCCTTTGCAGTAGGAGATATTTTTGAATATTGAAAGATAATCATTTCTTTGACAATCCAAGACAAACTATTTATCAGGAACTTAAACTACATAAATTATAAATTACTATTTCTGTATTCATATTTCAACAATACTATTTCAATTTGTCAACTCTAATTGTGTATACGAACGGCAAAAATTCATAATTAAATTATTCGCCAGACCACATATATGCGTCGTTAGCGCCGAAAGGGTTAAACAACGAAAGCAAGGGAATTCTTCGATAAAGAGTTGTGTGGAAAGAAATCAACGTGACTTGTTCGTTAAGTCTCTGTCAGGCTTATTTTTTTGTCAAGGAGAAATTGGTGTTCACAGTAATTAGGGTGTTTTACAACATAAATTAGCACTAGGCCTACCGACGATTAATTCACTATATTTCAAATTGTCAAATAAACATGTCCGAATTAAATTATTGAAGCAGCAAAAAACTTGATCGACTCAATCACTTCCAGTCTTCAAGGTAGACGTACAAAATCGAAAAAGGAATGAAGTCAGAAGGTTCAGGAACATTTTTAAAAAATTCAAGGCAAGTCATTTTGACCGCCTTAGTAGATGTAGTATTAAAATTATAACTACCAGGTATGGAATTAGATAAGCTAATTATGACTGGTTCTGCTCGTTAGAAAGTTAAAAGAATTGTTTGTATCCAGCAACTATGGACCGAGAAGACGTATAGTTACACAATTATTCACAAAAATGCAGTCACTTCCTTGCATTCTTACCGATCCTACCTTAGAAAAAATTGCAAAGATAACGCGTAGGAATGTGGAATGATTAACGAATTTTCCGCTTTAACCTGTTACTTCGTCGACTAAATAGGATGCAAGCATAAGTTAACAAGGAAGCGGATATCTTTGGCTATCGTTGCAGAGAGTTTGACACAATTCGATGATAGATCGGAGTTCCGTCAATCGTGTTGTTTCTCTCCGTAAGCTCTTGCAATGCATGTGGAAGTTACGGTGGAATGAGCCCCAGCAAAGGGAACGTATGTGGCTACCGTTTAGGCGAGATTGCTTGCCCCAAGGGTTTAATAACGAGTCTTGTTAATAGATTTCCGGCGTTCCATAACGCGTCTATTTGCCACGTTTGTTCTGCGCCAACATTTCGGAAGCCCCGATCAGAAGACGGAATGTGAATTTAATTAAACGCGCAGAATCGCGCATACGTTCCGAATAATCGCTTTGGATCGCGAATGCTATATTAGAACCAGCGATATCT
This sequence comes from Cerceris rybyensis, assembly GCA_910591515.1. Taxonomy (NCBI): domain Eukaryota; kingdom Metazoa; phylum Arthropoda; class Insecta; order Hymenoptera; family Crabronidae; genus Cerceris; species Cerceris rybyensis. The sequence continues at coordinate 5,586,403 of OU342794.1, forward strand.
AATAATTTCCAGGCACAACGATCCCTCTAATTTGAAATGTCACATCGCCGCTATATTACGATTCCGTTATAGATAATATTTGTAAATTAAAATGAAAATATTAGTATACATTTATTTCCTGTTACAACAACAAATGAACGGACACGTATGTTAACACTTTAACGACCGATAACCCATTAATAGCTTTTTGGGCTCAACGCTCTTGGACTTCCCGAGTCGAAAATTTTAAGCCCAAAATCCTCCTAAATTACCAAATAACTTAGGATATTTAGGCTGAATATGGAAAAATATGTTACATATAAAAGAATGCAAATTTTAATTCCACTTTCGCCCTAAACTTTTTAATTTTTGCCAGTTTTGCCTAGTTTAGGATCAAATTAGGCTTGATACAGCCCAAAATAATCCTCAGCATTCTATAATGAGGAGTTTTAGAATTGGAGTGGAATGATCTAGGTCCAAAAAAATTCTCAATATTGAAGAGAATTTGTAATTTTCGAAGAGATATCGGTATTCAGGAAGTATTTGCGTCCAAGTAACCGGTCAGAAGACAATAGGATGTTAAAAAAATACTGATCGGTAAATTGTTAAGTGTAGGGATACAGATCCTAAGTTTCAATCAGAGCGAGCATAAATTCTAATTCACTATTTTTTATTCAGTCGTTACTTTTATGAACTTTTTTGGAAATTATTACCCAATGTATCAGAACCTCGATGGTTAAGAACCTGGAACCATATGTGAATATGGTGTTTAACTATCAAATTCTCAATTAGTGAATTCAAGTTGCCACCTCCGTCCTCTGAGAAACTTTTCCTGAATTGCCATTTAAGCCTTTGCGATTGTGTTTCAATAAAAACAAAATGTTGTTACCGCACTTAAAACAAATCTATGAAAATCGTAGTAAGAATTATTTATACCTCATAAACGTGTTAATTCTTTACTTCGGTAGATGAGAGTAGACTTAAGATAGAAATGGTAAAACAGCTTGGGTGGCTGAGAGCAAACGTTTGACCACCATAGCATAGCATATTCCATGGCATTGGTGATTTGATCGAAATTGTAAATTGTAGACCAACTGAGTATGTAACTTACAGACAAAAAATGGATAAAGGAAACAGGAAGAAACGAATGAAAATTTTACTCCCTTTCAGTAATAAACGAGAAGTTTAATGAAGGAATCTGATAAAAAGGTTCCTCCTTTTTTTTAAACCACCCTCTCCAGAAACGCGGCTTCTCGGAGTTCCCAAACGTAGTTTTAGCGGCGGATCGATGAGTACTAAACGACCGTCGAACGGTTTCCGTAACTTCGAAGCTCCGTGGACCGAAAGACGAAAGCTCCTTGAAGACTCTTCCCGCTGAGAGGCCGCGAGGTGGGGCGTAAAGGAAATTGAATGCATTCCTTGAACTGCATTCCATGCAAATAACGAGTGAAACATGTCTACCAGTCATGATTGATCCTACGCGTTTTTATACCGCATCCGTATGTCATTCCAAGCGTTGAATCTTTTGCGAAACCAAGAGGTACAAATTGGTAGAAATATTGGTGATATATTTCTTCATAGACGACATTTGACCGTGCATGGTATGGTTAGTGTTAAATTACTGAAATGAATATTGTTCATGGAACTAATGTCATACTGTTCGCTTTTTTTTTTGTTTTTTTTTTTTTAATATCACAGTCTCGATGGCTTAACCCATTCACTGCCAACTACGAGATATCTCGTGTTTGCACTATAAGTTGAAATTAATAAGTTGGCAATAACAGCCGAACGTGTATAGCATTTTTGGAACAAAAATTTTCTTAGTGTCACTACAAGTGTTGAGATTATATTTTTGTATAATTAAATTACTGTTTTAAAAACTTACTGTCATCTTCTCAAATTTTATCACGTAAGCTAATATTTGCTTAGTTTCTCTGGCAGTGAATGGGTTAATTCACGCACAGCTGTAAATCATAGGCAAAATTATCGTTAGCATAATTACCAGAAAATTCATTGGCACATAAAGTCAAGATATAAAAGAAAAAGAAACAAATGAAATTTTCAGTATTCTTTCTGTAATAATTTCTATTGTTTCTCTACCTGCCTTCAGGTTACGGCTGATGATATAAAAATCGCCTGATGGCTTTGTACCTGAATTTTTAAAATTGCTAGTTTTTAAAAAATTCCATCCAGTTTTTAACAGTATTTTCCAACGTCATGACTGTAACTCGATATTTGAAAGCAAAGGGTTAAGAGAGAATGACATCGAGTGAAATTTACTGGGGCAGATTAATGACTTACTTTCAAACAGAGACTTTTCCAATTTGCGAGTTTCGCCGGAATAAACACATCCCAACGAACGAGGAGAAAGGTGGAGCCATTATTTGTAACGAACTAATATAATAACTTGAGCGAAAATTCGAATCCAAACACCCGCGTACGCAATTACATTTGGCTGGGCTGCAGAAATGTATTTATTCGCGTATTTAAACGAGAAGAATTATCCCCTAGCTGGCATATTAATTTTATTCCCGGCACGAGATCAATATAGCGGTATCAATGTTTTACGTGCATCTCTGTGTACTTTAGTCTACGAAATATTAACGCGATATAATCAAACAAAAGTATAGAATACCGGGAATGAAGTTGAATTAATTAAATGTTAAGGACACCCAGTGAATATGAAAGCTCAAATAAATCGAGTTTGATCGGTATTGTGTCTTTTCTCGATTAAATAATTGCTGATACGTTTCGTGTCGCATTGTTATTTGCGCGCAACAATAACGATGTACATGTGAAATTAAAAATACCACATAATGCAAACTGTACGTTTTCATGGTTTGTAGATATTAGCAATCTCCTGAAGAATTCAAACTCTGTTATTTTCACGCAAATTTCTACATCATGCTTTTGAATCCTATGAAATGTCAATCGTTTTGGAAAATATTGTATGCTGCGAGATTTTTTTTGTTCTCCCGTCAATAATCAACTATGTGAACAATCTATCCATTACTTATTAATATCGATTCTACTTCCTTTTATAAACACTGTGATGTTCTTAGGATCAATGATAAATTTTTATGTGTCCTTTGGAAATGTTTTGACCAATCATGGTAACCCTACACCCTTAGACGAATTCAAAGAGTCCCCAATGAATTAAAAATCGCAAAATTTTATTCCAAAAACACGACAACTCTGCCAAATTCAAAGCAAAACACGCGAATAAATTTACAACCCCTAAACACACCTCAGATACTTGAAATAAAAAACTACTACACCGTATAATCGAATGCCCAAACTCAACCATCAAAAAAATACATCTTTAACCCTTTGCACTCCTATGTCGAGCTACACTACGCACAGCTTTTTGTGACACTTAATGTTTCATATACTAATTATCGACTTTTCGAAATCAACAATAATTTTGCATTTCAACAGGAATACACCGCAGTATCTACAATTGTTCCTAGTATTAACCCTTTCGCTACGGAATACTTTTTCGCAAACTTGTCAAACACGACAGGAAGCAATTCTGCCGCGGACGAATAACTTTTAATGATTAATGACATAATATAAATAATTAATTCTTTGTGGAAGTTACAACGTATATAATACAGGAAAAATAAGAACTTGTGGTATTTGAAAAATATTCAATTACAAAATATGATCTAATAATTAATGCTTCGGGTGAAATTTTGTCGGTGACTATAGTCACCGGTAGTATCGAAAGGGTTAAATAAAACCGAATAATCACCAGTAGACAATTATCCGAGATTATATTTGCTTATCTGACAAAAAGTTAATAAAATAATTCAGAGCGCAAAGGGTTAAACTTCGTTTCGTCATTCATCAACATCGCCCCAAAACCCTATTCTCCTTTAACAAAACCAATTAAAATTAATATTCCAATTTTTTAATCAACCCTCCACAAAATCATTAAACACCTAAAACTTCGAAGCGAACCGAATAGCCCAGAGCATTTGCATCGTTCCTTGCTAAAGTTCGCCCAAAACGTCAGAGCATCGGAAAGGGTAGACGAGGCGTAAAACGACCCCGCGTTAATTCTAACAGGAGGTATCCGGGGTGCATTCCGTCATTTCCAACGGAATCGCATCGGTCTAGCTATTCTCGTTCTGAGAGCCGCGATCAATCGTTGCCGCGAATTATTCAATGTTATCGTTATCATAAATTCGAGGGGGTGGAAGGGTGCACTGTTCCCGCGAGCCTGCACCAACGCCGGAATGATCCTGATAAATTATCGAACGTAGGGTTGCACCTGCACTGCCGTCGACTGCGCTTAAATTTTCATACCACGCCGCAAACCGATTCGGCAAAAGCCCCTTTTCGATCCCTTCGTAAATCCAGCCCTAAAAACGCTTCCTGATGGATCTATCGAGCGACTATCGTTTTTCCATCGTCCCAATTCGAACGGCCGATGTGTTCGTCAACCTGTTGTGATTTTTGTTATCTTTCGCGCTTCCGATGCACGCTTTTATCGTTGGATAACGTGGAAACGTTATGTATGGAGATTATTTCGCATTCTGCGGTTGGAACGATTTTTAAATGCATTTCAGAGTGCAACTTTCGCGGTAGGAGATCTCGAGGTGGTTGAAAATTCAGACGTTTGGAAACTTTCAAGTTTAGAGTGGTCTTCTTGTGTTGATACGTGTATGTGACTTTATGTCATGGCTGAATTGAATTATTTTAAATATTTGTGATCGTATTTAATTTATCATTGGGTACCTTGCTAGTTGGAATGGATTTGTTTAACCTTCATCAGTCCTTGGGGTCCTCTTTGAATCAAATCGAGATTTAATTTGATTCAAGTCGAGACGAATTGTGTAGAATGAATACGCATTGTCCTCAGTAAGATTATTACAAAAAAAGTAGAAAAACATTTAACCCTTTGCGGACTAGCGACGCATATATGCGGTTTGAGAAAAAATGTAATTATAGTGTATCGCCGTATGCATACACGGTTAAAATTAAAAAATTCAAATACAACCGGTGAGATAAGATTAAATGCAAAGTAATTTATAATTTATATAGATTGACAGTCCAAATTTCTGATAAAAGGATGGTTTTGGACCGCCAAATAAGTGATTATCTGTCAATATTCAAAAATGTCTCCGTCCGCAAAGGGTTAATAGAAAATGAATATGAAAAGACCCTACGAATTTTAAAGTGGTGTTTTTTTAAGGAGCGCATGCAACTTACAGATTGGAAGGATTTCGGGTTTATTACTGATGTACTTGGGTTTGTAAAATTATGCAGTTAGAACGGTTCACGACTTTGGTGGATGAAAACAGTCATATGATTGCAAAGAGTTGACTTTAGCGTTAATTTTGAGCATTTATATATTTTGCGATAGTTGTATAATTGCATTGAATATTCCTATATTAATTTAATTTAATTGATAACACAAATGTTTAATTTGGGAGTATTTGAGTTATAGAGCAATCAAAACAATACGCGGGTTTGAACGCAAATAAGGTGAAATTAATTATAGAAATTTAGCAAGTGCAGAAGCTATTCCAATAGATACTTTTTTTTAGTAAATTTTCGAAATAGTGACAGTTTAGTTTAATGTGTAGCAAGTCGACAATTTCAGAAATGCAAGTCTCAAACTTTCAAACTTTATATTCATTAGTTTTCTCTGAAATTGGAATAGCAAAGACAAGCGCAAAATCTGGATAGATTTGAATAATTTCGATCTCTCAATTGATCAGTCAGAGATTTTATCGACAGTGCGCAGAAACGTGGAAGGAAACGCAAAAAAGAATATTCCGACTGATCAAATGGAAGTTCCCATGCACGAATGTGATCGAACATATGTATATAATATTTTCATTCGAATCTTTGCGCAAGTTTTAAAAAAACTGTAAGAACGTATCTTTAAATATCTGCAGGAAAAAGCGTTCTAACCATGAGCTACCAATTTCAATGTCCACGATAAAAAGATAGTTCTGCATACCTCATAATGCAAGTATCGGTGAGGCCGTAAGAAGCAACATAAAATGCAGATGCTGTCGTTGATACGACTATTCGATTTTTAGGTTTCAATGAAACAGGTCGTTGCTCACATAACAGTTTCCAAGTAACCAGATTTCCATTTAAATGGAAAAAATAAAAAAATTATTATTACCTTTGATGCTTTACGATTTGTAATTAGAGAAATGTTTATAATTTCGACTCATCTAATTCTTATTCAAGTAATTTCATCTTTTAGATTCAGTAATTATTTTTCAAAATTCCAAGTGTCGGATGATCTCTGTGTCAGAATAATCAATTTGTAAGAATAATTAGCCTAAGAAAATTTCCGAATTAATATTACTTGATTGATAGCAGCATCGAGAAGTTATCCAAACCAAGAAGATTGAATTTACGAAATTGTCGAATATTATATAAAATTACTGAAATCAATATCCAACGATATTATTATAGAATAAAACGTAATTTCTATTTTTGTTACAAATTAATATCTGCTATTTGAATTTAATGTATTGATTTCAGTCAATTAACAGCAAATTGAACAAGTTATTCAAACTGGTAAGAGTTAAGAGCTACTGAATCAAGATGCAAATAATATTGTAAATAAAGGAGAAAAAACCATTTGAAAAGCTCGTAATTTGTAACTTGCCGGAACGACTTCTGTTCCACGAAAAATAATTTTTTCCCTGAGAAAGAAACGGGACACTTGTCTTGCTGAAAAATTTATTCCGAAATAGGTGCAAGGTACTTGAAAGAAGAGAAAGAATCGTGAATTGGAGCTCATTTTCCTTCAAGAATGAATGCAATGAGGAAAAGGAGAACCGATGCTTGCAAATTTTGGTAGTAAACATTCGAGATTACCTCAATCGTTGGTCATGCGAAATGACTTTTGTCAGGTAACTACGAACCGAGGAATTTCTCAAAAAGGTTTCCATTACGTACAACGCTTCGCGGAGATTGGACTGCAACTTTTACGATCGACCCGTGAATATCTTAAATCCTGCAGCATGGAAGTACTGCTCGAAGAAAAACTGCAGGTCACATGCAAACGAACCAAGACAATTCTCCGAATGAACGTTGCGATTTTACGGAGAAGAGTGAATTTTAATTAGATGATCAATTACGAGACGAAATTAATTTCTTCGAGACAAATTAAGCCCTTGCAGTACCATTTCTTTTCTCATGGAATGCTCAATTAAACTCCGAATTAATTGTTGAAATAGAATAATAATTTGTGAAATAGATAATTGTTACTGAGTTTTTATATAACGTGTAAGTTAACGCAATGTTACTGGTGTAGAAATAATTTAAGCGTCTCATGATCGACTAATGTTTTTAATTCAGTAGTTTTTGGGTAATTTCAAAATTTCCTATTCCATTCACCGAGAGCCACACTTTATTTTAGGACAAGGGATTAATCCGTTACGATATTCTGTCAATGGTATTTCCTTTTTTATGGGTTGTATCCATTTTATATAGTTTTAATTCCTATGATTATTTCATCTAGGAGCTAATGATGTGTTAAACTAAATGGTTATTTAAGAAGAATTCCCCATAGATCGCGAGAGACTTGAACTCCTCCTCCTCCATAACGCACTTTATGAGTTGCATATAAAAGAATTACAAAGTGACTTACGAAAATCAAAATAAACAACGTTGTTTAGCAAAAAAACTGCTTGTATTATAGAATTATCAATATTTCTGAAAGTAAAAATTAATATAACTATTTCAGGATTATTCTAATAGATATATCATTGTCATAATAAAAATGGCTCACTCGATAGAATTATTCATTGTTCACGACGATGTTTAGCTGTCGCGAACTGCGCGCGACCTTTCACCGGGACGCGGTATAAGGATACCGGATCCACGCGGGTCGTAAATCCGCGATACGATAATCGTCGATGATGGCCGAACGCGATTCTGTATGCGATTTCTCGTAACAGAATTAGTTTCGTTTGTTGGTGAATAATAAGTTAAAACACGTTATGATGGTGACTAGATGTTTCGTCTTATATTAAGAATTCTATGTACACTTGTTATAAAACTAGTACTGATTGATGTGTATACGAGTGGCGGTAATGCTGAACGTAGTGTATACTGTTGTGGTTGTGATTCGAGAGTTCTCGGGCAAGAGATCGGGAGGACGACGAGTCGGAAATTCGGCAAGGAAGGGAGTTGACGAATCGGGGCATTTTGCATTAACTTGGCTTCTAATAGGTCGAAAATTCGACCTATTAGAAGACAAGGATTGGAAGAAGGAAATTCAGAAGTTAAGGAAGAGAGGGAAATGGTCAAGAAGTGCACGTGTGAGGTTCGGATATTCGGAGAACGTTCGGAAGAGAAAGATTTACGATAGGAAAGTCAAGGAAGGTAATGAGAAGTTAAGGTACGTGACTAAAAAGTATAGACAAGGATTAAGCAGAGGTAGTGAATTTTTGAGAAGGCCAAGTGACGAATCTGGAAGATGATTTATAGGGGTGAAAGTAGGCAGATGGGAAGTCTGGAAAAGATTTAAGAAGGAAATATGACAGAAGAAGGACTGTGAGCAGAGTGTAGGAATAGTGACTCGTAACATCCTCCCCCCGTTGAGAGGGTTTATCCGATCAAATGCCCTGGTTAATGTGAGTCTGTTGTTAGAGTAGAGTTAGGTGGTGTTGTATTATTATAATGTTTTAATTTGATGTCGGCGACGTCTGTTCCTCTCCTGGTTCAATTGGTAGTGGCGCCAGTCCCTTGACGCTCCGATCCTGGGTTCCGGAAGCTGTTCTAACGGTGACCGTGCGGGTCACTCCGTCGGCACCAGGTAAAAGTTTGACAATGCGGCCCATTGTCCAATGCATCGGTGGCGTTTTATCGTCTCGCAAGAGAACCAATGTCCCCTCCTTGATGGAATGGCTACCTCGATTCCACTTACTACGATTTGTCAATTCGTTGAGGTATTCTCGGTGCCAACGAGTCCAGAAATGTTGTTTTAGTTGTTGTAGATGTTGCCATTTTGACAATCGGTTCTCTGGAACATCCCTGTAATCTCGCTCTCGCAGGCTCATTAATGAATCGCCGATAAGGAAATGACCCGGAGTGAGAACAAGGAGGTCGTGCGGATCAGAGGAGATAGGTGTGAGAGGGCGTGAATTGAGTACTGCTTCGATTTCTATTATTAGCGTATTAAGATCTTCGAACGTGAATAAGGTGTTTCCAGCGACGCGTCTCAGATGGTATTTGAATGATTTCACTGCAGCTTCCCAAAGACCACCGAAATGTGGGGTATAGGGTGGAATAAAATGCCACGTAATGGCTTTGGTGCTCAGCTCGTTTTTTATCCTTTCGACGTGGTCGTCGTTTCTCAGCAAATTTCGAAGTTCTAGCAATTGATTGTTTGCACCGACAAAATTCGACCCGTTGTCGGAATAAATGTCAGTACATAATCCCCTTCTAGAAACGAAACGTCGAAGAGCCGCGATAAAGGCTTCGGTGGTCATATCGCTTACCAATTCCAAGTGTACGGCCTTGGTGGAAAGACACACAAAAACTGCAACGTAGACCTTTATCTTCGCCCGATTACGATATTTCTTCTCCTTAATAAGAAACGGACCGCAGTAGTCAACGCCGACCTTAACGAATGGGCGCGATTCCGTGACCCGTGCTTCAGGTAGATTCCCCATTATATAATCTACTGATGGCGGTTGGAATCTACAGCATTTTATGCACGATTTGATCGTCTTCCAGATTTGACTGCGGCCGTCAAGGGGCCAATACCGTGAACGAATCGCATATAATGTAGCTTGTACTCCGGCATGTAATTGATTAATGTGTTCATTTTCGATGATAAGCTTCGTGACGTGTGATTTTGGCAAGATGATCGGATGTTTCTGGTTAAACGATAGTGTAGCGTGCTTCAATCGACCACCGACTCGGAGTATACCGTCTTTGTCTAAAAATGGATTCAACCGGTTCAATCGGCTTTTATGTTCCAGTGGTTTTCTGTCGCTAAGTTGCTTCAAATCATTTTGAAAATAGTTTCGTTGGATCTGTTTTATAATCGTCTGTTGTGCTCTGAGAATTTCTTGGGCGGTGATAGGTCCAATTTTCTGTTCCTTGTATCTCCAGCGGAGGCAGTATGCAATTACACGTTGTAGTTTCGTCCACGTAGAGAAGCGGAGAAATAAATCTGGTTCTATGTTGGTTGTTGTTAAACATGTGACTCTTTGTTCGTCTGGAGGATTTATCGGTGCTTTCAGTTCGAATACAGGCCAATGTTCTTCGGAAGATCTAAGCCATTCCGGACCGCGGTGCCAGATAGACTTATGTAGAAATTCGAGTGGAGTTTGGCCACGAGAAATCAGATCTGCGGGGTTATCTACTGTCCGTACGTGCCGCCAATTAGATATGTCGGTCTTCGATTGAATTTCGGCCACTCTGTTGGCGACGAAAGTCTTAAGTAAGTGTGGAGATGTATTTAACCAATGTAACACTATTGTCGAATCCGTCCAGAAGGTAATATTATTTATTTCGATGTGCAATGCCTTTTGTACTGTAGATATTAATGATGTCAATAATAGCGCTCCACATAATTCCAAGCGTGGTATCGTTTGTTGTTTGAGTGGCGCTACTCTTGATTTGGCTATTAATAGTTGCGTTTCGGTCACTTGTTCGTGATTTGTTGATCTTATGTAAACGCATGCACCATATGCCCTTTCGCTCGCGTCGCAAAATCCGTGCAGCTGTATCCTTGTCGCGGCGTCAGTTAATATGAATCTTGGAAATGATATATTGTTCAGCAACGGTAGTTGTTTGTAAAATTCCGTCCATTCAGAATGTAGGCTAATCGGAAGCGATTCGTCCCAATCAACCTTCAAGGCCCATATCTTTTGCAACAAGATTTTTGCGTTTACGATAACCGGTCCTAATAGGCCGAGTGGATCGTAGATTTTCGCTATTTCCGAACTTACTAGACGTTTAGAGATATGTGGAGGAGGAGCTGATATCTTCACAGTGTAGTGGATGGAGTCGTCTATCGAGTTCCACATGATTCCTAATGTTTTCAAGGACGATTGGTCACCGAGTTGTAGCTGTTTGTTGATGGTGTGCGGTGGTAAGCCGTCCAGTAATGATTTGTCGTTGGAGGCCCATTGTCGTATGTGTAAGCCGGCGAGGCTAAGAAGGTGTGTGATTTCGTTGCGAATCTCTACGCCCTCCTGCTGCGTCGCAGTTCCGGTGAGCAGGTCGTCGACGTAGAAATCGCGTTGTAAAATGGTTGATGCCTTGGGAAATCGGTGCCCTTCGTCTCGTGCCAGTTGCGTAAGACATCTGATTGCCAGGTAGGGCGCAGCTGATAACCCAAATGTGACGGTATTAAGCTGATACGTTTTTAACGAACCTTGTGGATTTCGCCATATCACCCGTTGATATTTTCTGTCTTCGGGGCGAACGAGAAACTGGCGGTACATTTTCTCGATATCGCCAGTGAGAACATAGCGGTGTAATCGGAACCGAAGCAGAATGTACAGCAAGTCGTCTTGGATTTTCGGTCCGATGGAGAGTGAGTCGTTAAGGGAGATTCCGGAGGAAGATTCCGCGGACGCGTCGAAGACAACTCGTAGCTTCGTCGTAAGACTGCTCTTTTTCGTGACTCCGTGGTGTGGGAGATAGTATCCGTCATCCTTTGCTTCTCCTTCCTTCAATTCTGACATGTGGCCGAGGTCTAAGTATTCCTGCATTATATCGGAGTATTGTGTTTTAAATTCGGGTTCTCTTCTGAATTTATGCTCTAATGCGTTAAAACGTTTGATGGCTTGAATTCGGGAATCGCCGAGCTGTAATAGTTTGTCGTTAAACGGTAATGCTACGATATATCGGCCGTCGGCGTTTCTCGACACGTTCTTCTCAAAATGTGCTTCTGCGGTTGTCTCCTCTGCAGACAAGTGTTTCATTTGTGGACCGTCTTCCAATTCCCAGAATCTTGATATGTCCTGCTCCACGGTGTTAATATAGCATGACTCCGGTTGTTCGGTTGAATAAGAATGGGTTGCAGGCACGCTTCCCCCGATGACCCACCCGAGTTTCGTCTTCTGCAGGTATAGGTCTAGGCCGTTCGTGATGGATAAGTTTATCTGCCCGACGCATAGGACGGATAATGCTATACCTGATCCCAGTAGCATGTCTATCGGCGCAGGTTGGTGAAAGTTAGGATCAGCTAATTTTAGATTGCGAGGTACTGTGATATGTGAGCGGTCAATTGTTTGATCTGGAATCTGTGCTGCTATTTGCGGTATGATTAAAAACTGTACTCTTTTTCTGAATGTTCCTGTCCGTGATTCTATCGTGGTTTCAATGATATGACTTGACGTGGTGTTCAAGGAGTTAACGGCGCCAATAGCTACCTGGCACGGCTTCATTTTCAGACCGAGTTTTCGGGCGAAATCCTCGGTCATAAAATTAGCCGATGCGCAGGTGTCTACGAGGGCTCGACCGCAGACAGGTTTTTGTTTACTGTTTATTATATTGATTAGTGCGGTGACAATTAGTTGATTTATAGAGGTGTCTACCGCAAAAACCGACCGCACACTTGTTTCGGTTTTCTGTTTCTTTCGTAGTCACGCTGTCCCGTAATACGTATTACCTTCCTTGTCTTCGGTGGACAATGGTTGTGCGTCGTCTTCGTTGTTTGGAGCTCCGTGCAGGTAAGTATGGTGTCGTTTGTTGCACACCCGGCACGACGTTGACCGGCAACCTTTGTTATTATGCCCTGCGCTAAGGCAATTGGTACATAGAGAAGCCTTCTTGATTGCCATGTACCGTTCCTTGATGGATAAACTCCTGAATTCCTCGCAGCTCCAAATCTTATGGAACTCCTTACATATCGGGCACGGTTGCGTGGTTATCGCAAAACTTTGCTTCCGAACTGTGGGTCGCAGTTGCCGTCGCATTTCATTTCTGTCTGTAGAATACAAGGTTTCCGGTGTCTCTTGAGATATGCAGTTCGATCTCTTTTCTAAGAACTCAATTAGATGCGTGTAAGGAGGCATGTCGTTATCCTTCAGGGTTATTTCCCATTGATAAACAAGGTCAGAATTAAGTTTAGATAATATTATGGACATGATGGGCGTGTTCCAAGTTCCAATGGGTTCCCCTAGATTCTCTAATCCAGATAAATGTTGAGTCACGGCGTCAACAAATTCCCCTAATGTTTGTGCAGTGTTTTTCTGTATCTTGGGGAGGTTCATGATGGCTTCGAAATGTCGTAGAAGTATCTTCCGTTTACAGTCAAACTTTTTCTTTAACGTTCGTAACGCGGAGTAGTAGTTTTCATCGGTTAGAGGTGTTTCCTTAATGCAGGAGAACGCTCGACCGGTTACGGACGATTTCAGGTAGGTTAATTTTTGTATCGGTTGTAAAGATTCATTACGGTCTACTACGGCCATGAATTGTTGATAAAAGGACGTCCAATTTTCATATGATCCGTCGAATGTTGGAAGATTTATTTCTGGGAGTTTAGTCGGTGTCGATGTATTACTTGGTGTTGGAGTACTGTTACCGGTCAGAGAGCTCTGCAGGGTTACCGTTCCTTCACGCAAATAGGCGCGTGCACGTGCAATAACCGTATAGTAATTATTTTGAATTTCGTATCGACGCGCTTCTTCTGTATTGTCGAGTACCTCTATCTCAAATTGAAGATCATCAAAGCGTTTCCATTGTTCGACAAGCGCGTCGAGCATGACTTGTAGGAGATCCACATTGCGTACCGAATTCTCGTATCCGTCAATAAATTTTTTAAATGCAGTTATCTGCCCGATGATAGATCCGCGACGGCGGCGCAAAGTGGAAATGGAGTCAGTGGAACGATCCGATTGGGACATGATTGAGTCGAGAATGGTATTAAAGGGAGTCGGCGAAACAAAGATGAGCCTACCTTAATGAAGCAGAGATTCTGTAATCCTGGAGTGTTCTTGCAGCGATGTTCTCAGTGCCTGGGATGTGATTGGAGATTCTCTTGTCACGGTGTCGATAGGTTGATCCAGTTGCAGAGCAGCGAAGGTGTTTCTCGATCGTCAGTCTGAGTATCCGGCTCGAAGGACCAAAATGTTCACGACGATGTTTAGCTGTCGCGAACTGCGCGCGACCTTTCACCGGGACGCGGTATAAGGATACCGGATCCACGCGGGTCGTAAATCCGCGATACGATAATCGTCGATGATGGCCGAACGCGATTCTGTATGCGATTTCTCGTAACAGAATTAGTTTCGTTTGTTGGTGAATAATAAGTTAAAACACGTTATGATGGTGACTAGATGTTTCGTCTTATATTAAGAATTCTATGTACACTTGTTATAAAACTAGTACTGATTGATGTGTATACGAGTGGCGGTAATGCTGAACGTAGTGTATACTGTTGTGGTTGTGATTCGAGAGTTCTCGGGCAAGAGATCGGGAGGACGACGAGTCGGAAATTCGGCAAGGAAGGGAGTTGACGAATCGGGGCATTTTGCATTAACTTGGCTTCTAATAGGTCGAAAATTCGACCTATTAGAAGACAAGGATTGGAAGAAGGAAATTCAGAAGTTAAGGAAGAGAGGGAAATGGTCAAGAAGTGCACGTGTGAGGTTCGGATATTCGGAGAACGTTCGGAAGAGAAAGATTTACGATAGGAAAGTCAAGGAAGGTAATGAGAAGTTAAGGTACGTGACTAAAAAGTATAGACAAGGATTAAGCAGAGGTAGTGAATTTTTGAGAAGGCCAAGTGACGAATCTGGAAGATGATTTATAGGGGTGAAAGTAGGCAGATGGGAAGTCTGGAAAAGATTTAAGAAGGAAATATGACAGAAGAAGGACTGTGAGCAGAGTGTAGGAATAGTGACTCGTAACATTCATGTTAATGAAAATTTTAAATATGAACAGTTTATTTGAAATATTTATATAAATGGGATATCATACTTTTTCGTTGGAAATATCTTTTTATGGTACAATAAACGGTAAATATATTTTAATGTACAATTCAGTTAATCACCGTTTATATATTTTCGATGTCCTCTGAAGCTGTGACATCCTGATGCTGGCTTTTTGTTGAAACACTCTGGTATCCCATTAAGAAAAAATACATTTTAATTATCGTCATGCATACAATACCAATGATCGTCTCCAACATTGCAGCAAACTGATAATGATAGTACCTAAATCTGTTAAAATAGTATTTCAAGCCTTTCTGTCGAACTTTTCTCTCTCTTTCGTCGTCGTTCTGCGATGACACGTTATCTATGATATCAGCATTTCCTGACAATCTACGTCCTGTTAAATAATACATTCTAAGCTTTAATTACCCTTCAAATGCTACAACTCGTATTAAAATACGGACTTACGTTTCCTAATTGTTTGATCCTGTCGGATATTCTCCATGATAATAACGTCTATCGCAATAACGGAAATGAATCTCCTATAACAGGTAAAATTATCCAGAACAGAATAATATAGAAAATTTGATTGAAAATTTCAAAATCTATTTTAATTAATTTTAAATATTAAGATGGTCATTCCATCTGATAGCTATGTTTTTTTCGCTCCTTTTGGAATTTTTTTTTTGACGAACCATTAAAATGTACAATCTTGGAATTTTTACCACACGTTTATCGATACTTTTGTAGTCTATTGGAATTTTTGAAAGCAAAAACAACGATTTTATCGGATTTTACACCGTTCTTCTGAAATCTTCTGGATTCATGGCAACCGCCAAAAATACATGAGCGTCTTTCGAATGGTGTAAAGTCTGTTAAAATCGTTATTTTCTCTTGAAAAAATTCCATTAGGCTGTACAAGTAACAATAAACGTGTGGTAAAAATTCCAACATTGTACATTTTAATGGTTCGTCAAAAAAAATTACAAATGAAACAACTGTCCCATGGGATGGCCCCCTTCAAATGAATTTATAACTCGTCTAGATTGAAATATTAAAACGTAAAATTTATGATTTCGTGATACTTAATTTTCATTAATAATCAATGATATTTAACCAAAATACGCTAAAAAAAATTATAAAACAACAAATTATCTATACGCAAACTAAAGTTTAAAAGCAACTACTTTTTTTGCAAATAAGATAATCGCGAAACATTGTGGGTATAAAATAACTTTCGTGTAAGTGCGAAAAATCATGAAACTACCGAAATTAAAGCCCAACGGAAGGCATGCGTCCCAGAAATTTCATTCGTCGCAAAACGGTACGTGTAATCTCGTCGCGCGTAAAACGCGGAAAACAAAACCCGATTACAATCCTGCACGAACGTATTTCAGTTCCTCCGAAATGCTCTATCTCACAATGAAAATAGAGTCTGCCAATATTTCGCAAACGAAATTTCCAGCCAGCCTTTTTCCCCCTGCAGCGAAACGTACGTCCGCAACCGTGGAAATATTTCCAAGCGGACGGAATTAAAATATCAGAGGAGCCAGTGGAATCAGGCAGGATACCAAAAGGTGTACGCCGATTTTCTCTCGAAACCACGTGCACCAGTAACAGTATAATATCGTATAACGTTGTCTCAAAATCCCGCCATAGAATAAAATTTCCATAATATCATACGTCTTTTCACTTCCCAATATTTTTCTCTTACTGTGTATTTTTTTATTAACAAAAGACATTGATATTAGGCATATATTAGATTGTTCAGAAAGTAATTTCGTTTTTTTCCCGACGGAGGACATAATTATATTTTTTTCACAATTAACTTCACACTTAATTCGCATTGCTATTATATATTTCGACAGTTGATATAGCAACGCGTGTTTGTGAAAAAATTTGTTTGATTGTACACAATAGTTTTTCTTTGGTGCTCTATTAAAGATTGAAAGTCGAAAGCAGCATTTTCGCCATATTTGACTTTTTTATTATCGAAACGGTAAAAATGCTGTTCAAGCAAGAAAAAAATTATTCGATTTTTATGGGGAAGACGCATTAACATAACGCCAGTGCCAAAACTGGATTGCAAAATTTTTTGAACGGCAAAACCTTTACTTCGAATGTGGACGTCAAAAACGGCTTTGATTTTTTTGCCAGCAAAGATCAAAACTTTTATGAACGTCGAATCATACTACTGCCAGAAAGATGACAAAAGGTATTAGAACAAAATGGAGAATATATAATTCAGTGACATATTTATGGACTACAAGAACATCGTCTTTCATTCTCACCGAAAAAAACGAAATTACTTTCCGAACAACCCAATAAATAGAGGAAGTTTCATTTACGATACATTGAGAACCATGAACATTAACTTAATGTCAGGTTTATAACTGCAAAGTGCTATATTCTTAAGTCATATTAAATATATTAATATAAAAGCGTACAAATGGAAGTGTTCATATCTGTCAAAAAAATTTCGCAAAATTCACGTGGCACTTTAATATTTTAATACTTTAAAGTATACTCGACGTTGCACTTTTATCAGAAAATATTCACTTCCAGTCGGTGACAGTTTCTCTATATAGAGGAAAATGTAATATTTCATTTTTCACTTCGTAAGAAATTTTTAATCATTTTAAAAAAGGCGAAACGCCAAATTTCATTCTAACGATTCAAATTAAAGGTATTCGCCGGTTTTGGTAGAAAATTGGAGAAACGTGTTTCCTTAATTAGCAGTCGTCGAGAAGCTGGTCAGATATATTCATGCTCGACGAAGCACCACAAAACGGTCCCCGGAAAATGCTCGACGAAACCTCGGGGGCGTCGAATGAAAATCGACTTTCCTCGATTTTACCGGTCCGCTCGGCGAAGCGACCCGGGAACGCACAGTGAAAACGACCAAATGATATTTTCTGCATTATCGTCGTTATCGTAAAACAATGGGGGGTCGTTCTATGCGCAGTCGACGCTAAAGGCTGACTGTACTTTCGATTCTCCTCGCGGAATTTTCGGGGACGATATCGAATTCACGGATTTTCCACTAACTATGCGTTCACCCGTACGTTCTTTTTTTTTTGTTTTTTTTTCCACCTCCAGGAAGATAAAAACACGGAGTTTGTATTCAGCCCGCTGAATGATCTTTTTATAGGCGAACGCGTCAAATTGAGATAAAACTTGAAGGTTGTTTTAATTTACTCTTTTTTTTTCGAAGATTTTCTACCTCAATTTCGCTCGTACTCTGAATTACAAATTGTGTGCTGTTTCATGAAGATGTATAAAAGAAATCAACGTATGATCTTCCACGGATTTACTATTGGTACGACAGAAATATCGTTTGTACTTGCAACCCTTTTTTTAAACTGTGAAAAATGCAAATATTTGAAATCGTACGATTTATTTGTGCGTTACTGTGTGCGTTATTGAGTAATACAAATTTTAGTAATACCGTATAAACTATTTTCAATCGTACTTGAATAAATCGTGGCTTGCAAACTTGCAGAATTTTTTTAACGTCTGCTTTAAATCAATTTTAAAAATGTGTAGGATTTATATGCGGAGATATTCAAATTACTAGTCGTGTAGATTTATGTGTACTGTAATGAATAAGATACAAATAACACTTTAACTTGATATGACGTTCGTGGAAATAAATGTTTGTTCAATAATTACACTTAAACTGGCACAATAGTCGAGAAAATTTCTTTTTTACTACATCCTTATCTATCGATAATAACTATTGATACGAGGCTACTGGTGTGCTAAAATTAGTCCGCAAAATAAATGGTACTTAAAGAAATACAAATATTTGTTCTTCGATACTATCGTTTGTCGTTGGAGTTTTTTTTTTAAGAAATAATCGCAGAATCCGGTGGACGATAGCAAAACTTAGGAAAGTTAGTTGTTGAAAGTCCGTAAGATGATTATGTATTAAAATAAATTCATTACAAGTGACTAAAAACGTAATGAATTCTGCCTGCAAACATGCACACATTTTGCAAAACCTATCCAAAGGCGTTTTATCAAATTAAATGTTTCATTGAATATTCAAACACAATTCCAAAGGGGGCAAGTAACCGTTTTCTATCTACAGAAATACTGCCCTTCTGAATAAACACAACCGAGAAGGTAGCCTTTGACTTTGAACTTTCACCAAATCATGTCCGTGAAAACCGCTAGATCCTCATCGTCATAGTGATTAACACTGCGAATTCCTTTTACCATCGCCTTTGCATTTATTTCGAGTACACCGAGATGGAAGTCAAAGGCACTTAAACAGTCTCGCCACTTTGATCGTTCGAACGTGTTCGAAGGTCTTCCCGCTAAAGTGCAACACGAATAAATAATCTTCAGCCAAAGATGTCGCGATGAAGCGTAAATCAAACAAAACAATAGAGAATTCAACAAAAATAACAATTTCAAAATCATAACAAATTTGATAACCATCCTCACCTATAATCCTTTCATTCAAAATCGATCCACAAACTTTTTACATAGTTGACAGACAAATGCAAAATTTCATAACGAGCGAGATAAAGACATATTATGCGAAGAAAAATTACCAGCTAATTAATATTGTTGATTTAGATCCCAGAAAAACCAGAAAGCTATCAGAACTCCAAGTTATATACTTCTGAAGGCAAAGACGATCGAAATCGACGGTATTTGCAGTAAAGACAGATTCTCACTGCGTCTACACCGTCGTTGTTACGAAACGTCGAAGTACAGGCGATTTTCATGGACACTCACAATCAGTCCGAGTACCACGTCCGACGATATCACACGCGCGTATCGTAAAAGAGTAAGAGATATAATAAAATTTGATAACGTTCACAGTCACGCGCTTTTTCCAATTTCACTCCGATTATTTTACATTTAATTTCCGACCTGCTCGAAATTTCACGTTAATAAAACTGTCCATGATACAATACACAAATGTACGTGTATTCGACATGTAATGATAAAATGAAACGAACAATTGTCGATACGAATATAAACCGGAGTTCATTGTCATTTTTCACGATATTAACCCCTTCAGACCCGAATTTCTTTTCGTTCAAGAAAATATTTATTTATTTACAATTTGCAAATGTACATTTTAATGGACATATGGTCCTTATGCAAAATTTGTAACATTAAGGAGATCCTGAGAAATATTTGTATAAAAAAATAAAATTCATTAGGTGTTGAAACTAAGTTTAAACCTATACATAATAAAATTCAGCACGAA
Organism: Cerceris rybyensis; assembly: GCA_910591515.1. Lineage (NCBI taxonomy): Eukaryota > Metazoa > Arthropoda > Insecta > Hymenoptera > Crabronidae > Cerceris > Cerceris rybyensis. The sequence goes on from OU342794.1 coordinate 5,606,491, forward strand.
AAGTATTATGCACATTACAATGTGCATAGGGTCCGAAGGGGTGAATAGTTGTACAAGCGGGAGTTAAAAAAAATCTAACAAATCGTATTTTTTTAAAAAGATTGCATCGGTGCATCGGTAATATTCTCATCGAAGTTAATATCATGTACATCGTAGAGCGAATAGGCATTAAAGCCTTACAGCATGACAGAGGCACGAGCTTTCACGAAAAACGGCGGAGATTTCGTTGATCGTGCGTGACCAGAGTGCGATACGGAGGATCGTTTCGACGGAAGAGCGGAATTTCTTTTCGCCTCTCAACTTCGTCATTCTGTCTTCCTAATACCCACCGATTTCGATAACTCCTTTCTTCCAGGCTTTCTCGATACGTTACGATTAAAACTCCGCGACCTGGTCGGGATACTTTATCGGGTCGACTGCGTGGTAAAAATATTGTTTCCATCGAGAGAACGAGGAGAGCAGATGAGAATTAATAGAAAAATATTGGACCCAATATTTAACCCAATGCTTGGTAATTCATTGCAATGTTTTATTTCAGTTAAAAATTGGTAGAAGAATTATCAAGAACGATGAATGATAATTACTTTTTTCGATTTTTAGTGCAATGGTTATTTTTCTTAGGATTCATTGTTTTAGGTGGGTTTTAACCCTTTGCGGACGGGGACATTTTTGAACATTGACAGATATTCATTTATTTCGCGTTCAAAAATCACAATTTTATCAAGAATTTGGACTGTTAATGTATATGAATTATAAATTACACCACTTTTAATCGTATCTCACCGGTTTTATTTCAATTTTTCAATTTGAATCGTATGTACATACGGTGATAAACTATAACTACATTTTTTTCTCAGACCGCATATATGCGTCGCTAGTCCGCAAAGGGTTAAACCAGGAAGGTGACGATATGAATGTAACGTAGAAGTTTTGTCAGAGATTATGAGAAATTTGAACTTGAACCATTTGATTGGTAGTCAGAGACTTTATTACCTTATTTAGTACAGTTCCTGTAAATTTTATGGTTATTTTGTCTATGATGTACTGTTTTAGGTTGATTATATATTGAATAATAAATGGGGAAGAATTTCTTGTCATTTTCAGTAATTACGAATCCGAGAATTTACTTCCTTACTCGCCATAATCTTAATGACTCCTGTCATCATGCAGTTTGTTAGTTTTCATAGTTATTTGCGCCACGATACACCTCTTTGAATTTTGCAAAATGACAAGCATTATTATGTAATTCAGACAATTTCAGTGTTTACACCTCACTGAGCTGATTTTCTGATTCCGAGAAAAATCCGTGATGTCCGAGAAGAAGAATCATCCCTTTTTTTAAATAAGTAATGTAATTACGAAATTCTTTCGACATTCCTGCAAATAATTTTGAAAAAATGGCCAGGAATTCCTTGTCGGTATTTCAAAAAGGTCGTGTAGTGCTGTGCTCGTGATAAGTAAAATAGAATTGTGCCGAGAGAGAAAATTTAACTAGGTTGATGAGATATATACCTGCGCTCGAATTCACGAGATCGTTTCTCTGGATTTTCCCTCGTTCCTTCTCTTTTTAAAATTATTCCCTGCATTATACAACACGTAGAACGTGGGAAAAAAATGACGATGAAAAATAAAGACCAAGGATCATTAGAAATAATTATTTTTAATCAACACTTCACAATCGTATCAATAAAGGGCGTGTAAGGATTACTGACAATTCTACCAATACGTAGAAGATCTCCTTTCTCCGTGAAATTAATGAGCATTATCGAGTTGTCAGAGAGTACGACCGACTCTACAAAAATCGCACGTCCAAGGTTCTTATTATTGAGCAGACAAGTGACGATCGTGCTCACGTAAAAGATGCAAATAGACCGAAGGGTGCAGTCAGCCGTACTAATAAAAGTCGATGGAAACGATAACGAGCGCTTGTCAATTATCCTTGAGGGATGTACTTATATATATGTGTGTGTATATATATATATATATATATATATATATATATATTCGTTACTGGCACATCCATTGCCATTCTTGTTTGATTTCTGTGTACGTCATTATTTTTATTCCTCTGTTTTCCAGCATCCCTTCTTCCATCATGGATAAAACGACATCGAGCAGATGGAATAACACGAGAATCATATCAACGTAATGCCCAATAAGCATGAAATTACCAGGAATCCTTGGTCGATAGATAATATTCTTAAATATCATGGAAATAGGCTGCGTCTGCTGATCGATTATCGAACACCTCAGAAATTATAACTTGGGATAATTTGGAGCGAGTCGAGATTCCGACCGGGGGCAATTTAATTACCGTGAAAAGTTCCAGGGGGCTGACAGACGTAATTTGCAAGATAATGGAAAAGTCGCGAGGAAGAAGACGAAGATCCAGGAAAGTCCTGGAGTCACGGCAGGAATTATATTCGTCATTAAATAGAAGAAAAAGTAAAGTAAGAGGTAGAGGTTGAAAAGTGAGTTTGTAAAGGTAGTATAATATTCCTACGTAAACCGTACGCGTTGAAATAGCCTGATTAACACGAAGATACCACCGATGAGAGGTAATCCTCGCGCAAACACCCGTCCCGAGAGTAAGTTCGATAAGCTCACCGATGACTAACGGTGAACAAGATTAATGCGATAATTGATCGAATCTTCCTGAGCCTCGAAACGCGGAATTAATTCTGAAAACGTTAAACTTGGAAACGATCCGTCAGCCGACACGGTTCGATATTCGCATCGTAGACAGTACGCCCGGTATATATATCATGCAGAAACTCACCGAGCTCAGCCAGAGACTCGAAAGTAACTTTCGAAAGGCCGATAATCTTTGCCTTAATTGAATGGCGAAGGGAGAAACAATGATTCAAACGCCCGGCAAACTACCTCCTCCTCCTCCCACGCTCTCGCTTGCGGCCTCGTGAATCCGTTATATAACGAGAACGAGGTATCAATTCCTGGAGGGAGGAAGAATGGGGAGGCTAAGAGGAAAAAGAGAGGAAACCAGAGAAATAGAGAGATTGAAGCGAGAAAGAGAGTGAGAGAGAGAGGAAGGGAAAGGAAAGTCAGGGAATAGAGAGAAATGAGAGGGTGGTAAGAAGGATAAGAGGAAATGACATCGTAGAGATTGGGAATATGAAATGGTGTGAGTTTATTCGATGCCAAAGTTACATCATTAGCGGAAATTGATCGTACGGAATAAAGCACGAGTCGAAATTTAAATGGTTGATTACGCGTGCACTATCGTATCATCGAGAATGCGTTTCAATAAAGGGAGATAGGTCATTGGATCCGAATATAGTTCACATTTGCTAACCGCTAAAAATAGTCTTTGTAAGGCAAACTATTTTTTACAAATTTGTGCAATTATTTTTAGCGGTTTGAAATGACAAATCTTCAAATAAAATTCAAGGGAACTTGTAATTTTTTCTGGAACTAATATTCCGAGTCGAAAAGTCCAGCGTGAAAAGAAACTTCAAATCCGAGATTCTTTTGATTTCTCATTTGCCGCTTAATTATGTATACCATTTTGAACCTCAAAATCCTCAACTAGTGTGTCTACGCACCTCAAAGTCCTGTAAATATGATTTTTAGGAGTTATATGGACTGATCAGGTAAAATTTTTATTCCAATTTAATCTGACATCCCCTAAAAATATTTCCGAAGTTCCAAGTCTGTCGACTCATATTCTAAAGATAGGGCTTTCAGGAGCAAGTTGGAATTAAATTATCATTTTATTCCATATAAATTTTAAATCTCCTAAATCAAATTAAATTTTAGTATATTGAGAATTTTTTTGGACCTAGATCATTCCACTCCAATTCCAATCCAATTCTAAAACTACTAATTATAGAATGCTGAGGATTATTTTGGGCTGTATGAAGCCTAAATTGATCCTAAACTAGGCAAAACTGGCAAAAATTAACAAGTTTAGGGCGATTGTGAAATTAAAATTTGCATTCCTTTATATATAACATATTTTTCCATATTCAGCCTAAATATTCTAAGTTATTTGGTAAGTTAGGAGGATTTTGAGCTTAAATTTTTCGACTCGGGATGACCTCGATTCTTAAAACTGAAAGTACCGGCGTTAACTCTGTCACATTTTAGTATATTAAATAAGCGCTTTAGAAAAATAGCAATCGAGAGGTGGAAGAGATGATCGATTTAATAATCCGTGTTTTGTAAGATCAATGTAGAATATTTACCCTATGGTTATTCCATAAACTTAGAGAATTTTTGGAAAAAATTGAGAACGAGTAACTTTCTCTTACTTGGTAGTTCTAGTATTAAACTTACAACTACCGACGTTGAATCTCCGATATTTCAATATATGAAATAAGTCCTTTGAAAAATGAACAGTTAAGTAGCAAAACAGATAATCCACTCGATAATTTATGTTTTTAGAGATTGTCTTAGAATATTTATTCTGTCACTCTTCTATAAACTTGGAGATCTTTTGAGATAAATTGTACACCAGTCATTTTGACTTGTGGTAGTTCCAGTGTTAAACTTTGCTATCGACATATTTCTCTCTTAAACAAACCGTACAGCAGAATACAAAGAGACGGTGTAAACACGAGAAAAGAAAAGAGCAATGAAAAGGGTGAAAGAAAAAGTCGAAGAATGCAATGGCCAGAGAGAAAGGTGGCAGTAAATCCCGCGGTACCGCGTCAGGACGATTCGCAGTCGACGCTGCCACTAATTGCATGTCAGTCTCAATGTTTTGCGTTTTATCTGACCGTGAGTTTGTGCCAGTGCTATCAGCCAAGGCGTTAAGTACCGTGTGAAATTCCACGGATAAGAGCCGTACATCTCTCCGGTCGAAAATCCCCGTTTTTTTTCTTCCTATTCAACGATAATTGTAAGAGAATCTCCACGATTTCCATTCGAAATAAAACTGTCCAACAGTTCTGCACACATTGAGAGCAAGTACAAAAAAAAATGTCAATACAACGATGAATTTTATATATGTAGGGGAGAGCGGGGCTAAAAGTTCCGATTTTTAGTTAACTTCAAAATTTGTTAAAATACTTGCTTTTAGTATTCATACGATGCGATCAAAATGAACTTACATATGTAATTATGATATTAACACGTTGAACGCCACCGATATTTTGCTTGTTTCGTCATTTCTACTGACGTGAAACTTTTTGTATTAAAATCACATATTTTTGAAGAAGAAACTTTAAACTTATTGATGGATCGATATTCAGAACACTCTTATCTTCTTAACGCCAATATTTCAATATTCAATATGTTAGAAAATTCATAAATATTGCGATTTAAACATGACACGAAATTTCATTGAATTTAATAGCGCCGGTCACCGGTGACCCCCATGGCAGTTAACGTGTTAAGACAGTTATTTGGGTCATTTTTTCAGAGATTCTTTTATTATTCATTTTTTAATGCCTAAAGTCGGAAAGTAACAACTTACCCCGACTTGGGGCAAGTTGTTAACAAGCCGGTATAAGTTGTTACCATATCTGTTAAAGCTATTATTTGTGAAATAAAAAACAATGAATGATTAAACCAAGTCTGTTTATTTAAGTACTACTCAACAATATCGTACGAATCATTCATGAGATAGACCGCAAATACCAAATGCGAAAATATTTTCTTACGTAGGCCAGTGAGGCACGTGCTGTCGTTCCCTTGTTCTCGGTCCCACTCGTTTGTTTAAAATGGCTATTGTTGGTGCAATGTGGCATTCCATTTCATTACGAATTTACACAATATTCTTATCTCTTCTCCTCGCGGAGTTATTTCAATCGGAACAACTTACCTCGGTAACTTTTAGCCCCGCTCTCCCCTACTCTCTATACTGTAACATTTGTCGAGATGCACTCTGTAGCTACGTGAAATTGTTGCATGTCGAAGGGTTGTACGATAAATCGTTCCATTCAGGATATTGTAACGTGACGTATCATGCGACTCGAGGGCGATTGGCTGGGCAGGACTATCGTTAGTATCGGATATCGATTATGTTCCTTCCATGTGAAATTTATCATGGAAAAAGATGGATCTAGGTCTGCTTGACTTACGATCGTATCCAAATCAGCTACAACCAAAGCATGCCGCAGAAATTCGTACACGGGATGGGAAAAGTCGCAGAAACCAGTCGTATAATCGATGCTCGAATTAAACCGGAATTTATCCTACGAGTCACGTTTTAACGTCGTGGTAAAAGTTTGTTTGGACCGGGTGAATTTATCGGGAATTACGTTGAAAGGCGTATATCGAGGCAACAAATTTCACTCGGGCCAATTTCGACGCGCCTCGAAAGCGAGACTTTAAAAAGGAAGGAAGAAGGAAATAAGAGGATTAGAAGGCATCGCGCGACTGGGGTCGGTGAATTCGGTAGAAAGCGCGGAACCCACTTAAGGGCGAAAATTTTCGTTGGAAGTCGGCAAATAAATAATTCTCGAACGAGGCATTTCCACGGAACGAAGACCCACCTTTCCCTGGTACAAACTCCTCTTGGCCTTCTCCATTCTACTTTCTAGTCGAGCGAAATCCAAGAGCGACCTTCTTTTTCCCGCGGGACGGCCGCCCCTTATCAGCCATTGATTTACATCTCGAGTTGTTCCTGCGGGAACCCGCCTACCTGTCGCGCTTCTACTCGTTTTTGCGTTTCTTTAACCGACACTCGGACTTTCGTGTCCGATTTTTAGTTCTATCCTCCCTTTGGGCAATCTACAATCTACATCTTGATAACCTTACTTGAAAATTATTTATTTACATGTTGTTTGTATGAATATTAATTATAATATTTATTCAACGTTGGCATAGCACTTTAAGATGTTCTTGCGGAAGAAGTTATCATCTTTAGGAATAAATAATTATGTGAAGAGATTTTCCATTGAAGTTTGTATTAACACATTGAACGCCAACTGTATTTCGCTAATTTCACTGTTTCTACTGAAGCGAAATTTTTTCTATTAAATTCACATCTTTATAAAACAGAAACTTGAAAGATACAGATAGATAGATATTCGGCAGACCTTTTTCTTTTAAACACATATATTTAAATATATAGTAGGTCTGAAAATTCATAAATATTGCAATTTCAAAGTGACATAAAGTTTCATTGAATACAATAGCGCCGGCCACCGGTGACCCCCACGGCAGTCAACGTGTTAAGATTTGTCTAGTCATTGTAAATCGAGCTGGTTTTTTCAAGTTTGAACGATTATTTATTTCACTTTGTAATATGAATTTTGTTTAGACCATTTCTGATATAAAAATGTATTAATTACTTTTCATAGCGGAATATGATAACAACAAATATGGAACTCTCAAAATTCACTGCTCAAAAGTTTCAACTAAAATTTCGTTATCATCTTTAAGAATGAATAATTATGTGAAGAGATTTTCCATTGAATTTTGCATTAAGATTTGTCTAGTCATTGTAAATCGAGCGGTTTTTTTTCCAAGTTTGAACAATTATTTATTTCATTTTCTAATATGAATTTTATTCAGACAATTTCTGATATAAAAATGTATTAATTACTTTGCATAGCGGAATATGATAACAACAAGTATTGAACTCTCAAAATTCACTGTTCAAAAGAAATTTAAGCTAAGATTTAGTTATCGTCTTGTGAAAGAAGTTATCATCTTTAGGAATGAATAATTAAGTTAAAAGATTTTCCGTTGAATTTTATATTAAGTAAAATTCCGCACTCGTCCTTTCTGAACTTTCACCCACATGTTATCAATATGATCATTTGCGCGATATTCTAAAACCACTAACCATGATATCAATTAACCGTTTAAATATTTCCTCACTTCTAAAAGATAATAATATCATTTTCTAATATGTACAAGTGCAATGCGGCATGTGCATTAAATAAAAATTTGTACATTTTCACGTAAATGCACTTTCATAATTGCCAGCACATTTGTAATACTTAAAAATTCCAACGTTTCCTCAAAGCATCCTTCGAAATTCCGACGAGCGGAGCACGAGAGAATGAGAAATTCGTCGCGGAAATGCTGCATTAAGAAATTGCTCTAACCGCAAGATTCTAAACCCAACAGTGGAAGACGGCAGAGACATTTACCAACGAGGATAATTAATATCCTTTGTACAACGGTGAACCGCGCGTTACTTTATTATAAGAGGCAGAACAAACGGCTTCAGTTATTCCATTCTCATCTTTTCACTTTACCTGTGTATCAAAATCGTTTCACGTTATTACACCATATTTATTTTCAACTTTACAAAGGATGAAAAAAAAAGTGCAAAGAAAATTGAAAGAAAATCGTTGAGAAAGTAGTGAAAGAAGATGGGAGAGTAATCGAGGAAGGATAATACTGATTATTTTGCTAATAGATTTTTCAACGAAATGAAAAGATCGTAGCTGATATCACGTTAAATGGAGTAGAAATTCGCTGGTGGCAAGAACACAGAGAGATGAATTCTCGCACACGTTGGTTTTTACGTTGTTCATTTCCTGCATTGCGTCCTATCTTTGTTGCACGGCACCTTCTGTTCGTTATTACGTGTAACAGAGAGTATTAAAAGCTTCGAAAGTGAGAAACAACGGAATATTGCAATGCAACGTGAAACGATTCGCGGAAGGCTCGTAGAGTTTCGCGATCTCGTTGAAACCAAGACTTATAATTAATTTATTCGACTGGAATACGTTTACTATGATTCTCTTTGGTACTTTGAACTGAAAGAGGAAGAAATATTGCGATGTAAGATGTAACGTTTAAGGTAAAACTTATTATATTAACACTAGATTTTATGGAAGCAAAATCTGTTGCACCGTAATATATTAAATAAGGACTTTGCAAGTAGAGGGATCAGGCAGCAAAGAAGATTATCAATTAAATAATTTGTATAGTACAAGATACATTTGAAATATCTATTATATCACATCTCTATAAGTTTGGAAGGAGTTTCTAAAAAGACAGGAATTCGTCAACTTGACGATCTCCGCGAACTTAGTTTTAAATTACCTTCTGCTGAATTAAATATCTGAATTCAATGTATTCAACTAGAAATTGTTCATATGATTTTCTATATCATTACAGTAAACAATTGACAGTGAAAAATGTGGAAATTTTACACTGATAAGTTTAATAAAAATATTCCACGCAAGACTTGTTAGGATTCCACTGAATCAAAGAGTTATAATTAATTTTTTCAATTGGATTGTAATTTAATGCTTTTATCTCTTATTTTTCAGGCTGATAGTATGAGTATTGTTATGGAAAATAATCGAAGAGTTCATAATTAATTTCAGTATATCCATTTTGCAATATTTATATACGTTTCATGTGGTTATCTCTGGCAAAGTTGCTATTAATTTAATAGAGCTTCCTTAGAAACTATTTCCGCTTTATTGGCATATTTCGAGACTTTCGGGACCATCGAAAGTTATAAGACTTTCAAAACACTCAAGAGTTTCAGATACTTTTGAACTTTTTGAAGCTCCCTTGGATTCTGAGAGTCTTTAAGAACGTCGATATTTATAATACTTTCCGTTCACCGGCTCACCGCGCCAGGTATTATTTTACAAGCTGAGTCTTACGTTCTCGAAGCTTTTTAAAACCTTACTATCGAACATCGTGACGTACTTGCGAAGGATTAACATCAAATTTCAACAAATAAAAAACTTGCCGTAAAAATAATAATATCTCAACAATCGTCGTGAAGAGACACCCCAATCGTAATCACGAAAAAAGGTCGTAGAAATTAAAGAATATTATGATTCGATAACTTAAATATTAATATTACTTATCAATACACCCTGGATGTTTATACAAATTTTAAGTTAGATAAACAGAGCTAATGCAGAAAAATTCAAGTAGGAATGCCATACCTTCGATATATCAGATTTTTTTTTATATTTCTCGCTTCTCGTTGAACAGAAACCTCAATCGTAATCACGAAAAAAGGTCGTAGAAATTAAAGAATATTATGATTCGATAAATTAAATATTAATATTACTTATCAATACACATTGGATGTTTAAGAAAATTTTAAGTTTGATAAACAGAGCTAATTTATATTACTCGCTTCTCGTATATTTTAACTGTGTTAATTTTATCATTGTTAGAGAATTGATGAGCACGTTTTGAACGCGGATTAACTAGGGAATTTTATGGGACCTACTGGAAAACGTATGGAAAAAGATAGAGGGCGCGAAATGGGCATAGGTGACGCGTTCTACGGGGTAGGCCCCAGTGTAGCAATAGATATTGTGAAGCGTTGTTCGTTCATTCAAATGTAAAATTAGTTTAAGTTTAATAAAATATATATATATAGTAGAGGGTAAATTCAGTGTGAATCAATTATTAGTAAAATATTCCCAAAGAAATTCTATCAATCATAAACGAATTAAGAGTCTATTTATAGATAATTGTATTAATTATCATAGTTTGTATCGTATAATATTTGTTATATAGTAAAATGTCTCTATGCAAGTATATCGTCCTGTATAAACTAAAATTCTTGGCGAACACCTTGAAGCATAAGGGTCACTCTAATCAAAGGATTAAAACATTGATTAATATAACGCTCTATCATCCATCAAACGAAGTACATCGCATTACGATCGACGGGAATATCACTTATCATTCGTGTGGCTCAAAGTGTTAAAGTGTCATTCCGTTGGACCAACATCCACGATGTCTAGTATCCTCTATATTCCACGTACGTTATTACCTCGTGTGCCCAACAATTTGTCATGTACCGTGGCCGTCAAACTATTGAAGTTGCTTGTAAAGTTATTATCCGGATATTAGAATCACGGTATCCCTATTTTATCGTCGACTAATAAACTTTGTTTAAAATTCATGTTTAATCTCGGTGACCTCGATGATACCGTAGGAATACCTTGCAACTTATATTTTTCAAACCAGATATTTCTGTAATATTATTCTTATCATTGTAGAATAACAGATATCAGCATTTAACTTTAATCCTCCGTTTCATAAAATGTCCGATTAAAAACTAAGTCAGATTTGTATTATATGTAGATTTCTGCGCGTTTAAGAAACTGGGTGATAACATAATTCCTAATATTTAACACTAGATCTACGGAAGATGTGAAATTGACGGATTCTTCTAGAAACTTAAAATTATAATATACAAATCACTTAATTGATTATATTCTTTGCCAGTTAATTCGTCTTTTTTCAAAGTAGTTATTGCATATATTTAAGTATAACAGTTTAAATATCCGTAAATCTAATCTCTTCGTATCAAATAAATGATTTATCTAGGTCGTAAGGTGTAAAAAATACTTAGATTTGAAGTTATACTAAATTTCTATTGTCTATAACCTATTATATTTACATAACGGAATAATACGTATCAATATTAAATGTTTCATTTAAAAAGCATTTAATATAAAATAAATTGTCTGCCGGAACCATAACAATGTGCGGAAAATAATATCAATTACCACAATAAATGTTGTCTACCCAGATGGAATACGTTATTTTAATTAATCGATGAAAATTTCAATGAAAAATAATCTGATAAAAAAAATCATCAATCAGATACGGAGCCAAAATATAAGCTGTTTCCTCGTTTACTCCATTTTATAAATATTCTATCAATTAGTATCGAAAAATCACCAGGTAAAATTATTCGAAAAATCGTCAAATTACTTTAAAACAATTAAACCTTAATTCAACTAATTTCTAGGTACACTTTTCGCATGAACTATTTCCTCATATCGGAAAAACTGGATCGAGTTTCAATGCCACTATCTTTCGCATTGGCCTCTCTTTTTTTTTATTTAAAGCATTTGAAATGCAACGCGACAAATTGCATCAAGCTACTACCCAAGGGCACAACGAGCAAGTCTGTTCTGATGCCTGCGATACTTCGTTATTTCCGGTTACCACTCTGCTCTTTCAGGTAGCCGCGCAAATTTCATTTCCCTTTTCGACGAGACATTTGCTCCGATACTTCTACTATTTGTTCCCTCTTTTTTACGCCATTTACTTTTACATCAGTCACGTATTAGAAAATGATCGTTAATCCTTTCGCCATTTTAGCAGATAATCGAACAATATTATAATTACGTAGATACAGATGAATAGTAATATTTAACACTAGATTTACGGATATTGATATACCTACTTATTTTTCTGAAGTGAGCCAATTTGAATCATACAAGAAAATTGAAGTTTTTTGCATAGAAAGTAGTTCCAAATCAATTGAAATGAAAGATTTATTATTAAAAAATTAATCAACCAATATATTATATATGTAGTAATCAAATTTTGAATGAGCCAAATTGACTCCGTAAATCTAGTGTTAATGATTTCTGACAATGAGACTTTTGATACGATTTGCAAAAATTGTAATAAAACTTGGAGTCTCGGTTAGAGTATACGAAATGGGAATAATTTGATTGTTTTACAGTTAATTGTAAGTAATGCATCTGGTAAAATAAAGTTGTATGTGTGGATGGCATTCTAAGGTGAACAATTTTAATTAATTATTTAATTATACTAATGAGTGAGAAAAGAGTTAACGGTGCACGAAATTGTAACAAAAAATTCAAAGGTGTTTATTAATAACCTATTCGGTTCTGGAACAATGGACGGTTCCTTTGTTACTGAAAAATCATAGGTCACGATGCCACTGCATATGTACTCAATTGTACCTTCCATTTTGAGGCTGTGACGACTGTGGAGTTTAAATTAAAACTTGATGATTTGGAACACATGTAAAATTTTACTTTAAATAAAGCGACAGTACTGCCTACTGTTGAAATGTAGAAGGAACAATTGGAAAAGGGGACACGGTTATTGATCTGTTACAGAATTTAAAGAAAAATACTCTGACAACTTCTAATTGCATGTAATTTTAAGATGAAATGGAACCTTGTGTCATAAAAATTTCTTCTGGTAAGGATGGTACTCTAGTTCAGCTATATCAAGGTATGCAAATGGTAAGTTTCTATGTAATGGAGCAATTTGAACAATAAGACTACCAATGATTAATCGAAATACTAGAAGAACACTCTTAGGGAAAATAAATAAAAGTTAAAACCAACTTATCTATATAATCGTTTAACACGTGAAAAGTATATGTAGAAAATTGAAGCAGAAATATTGCTAAAAATTTCAAGGAACTTTAAAATGAAGGGCCATTTTAATCATCTTCAAAGACTTAATCTTAAAAGAGTTTCTACACAGTAACAATCTCATCCAAACGATTTCTGTACATCACAATTTAATAAACTTGACTAATCCTCCTATATCATAAAATTTCTACTAATTCCTTTCCCAATAATAAAGAGTAACACTCATAGCTCAAGAAATTAAACTAAAAAATTTCAATTTCTTGCAAAAAATATTTTATTAAAATTATCAATGGGACATTACGCGGTACAATTATTTTCATACTATGAATATTATATTAAGAAAAACAATTAAAGGTAAAATTATTGAGCAAACGATAAAAAAAAAATCGTGAGTCAACTCGTTTCCACGATTTTATCACAAATTAAATTCACAGTATCATACAAAATTTGACATTAACAAAATTATTATTATCTTTAAATCACGAAAGAAAATCAAATGAAAATGGTCAAGAAACATCCGAATAACGATACACAGAACACGTACTCCCCGTTTGCGTTCCCGTATGCGTTTCATTGGGATAAGCGAGAGAAAAGAAAACAGAAAATACGGGAAACAAAGAGCAACACGTTCCACGGAGGATACACCCGTCACGTGTTACATAACATGCACCCACGCGATCGTTTCCCGATTCTCCTTGAACTCGTACTCGAGTCCATGGACAAACATCCTCCGACGATCTTCCCGAAGAACGAAAAGGCGTTTCCAGTAGGATCCCCTTTCTTATTTACAGAAAAGGCGCTCCGTATTGGGTCTCTTTTGTATCCAACGTGTTGCTCGTAGTGTTACATCCTTATTTTTGGTCCCAGAAAATGACATTGGATGGTAAAAATCGAAGAGAAAATGACCGACTCTTATTCTACCCACAATTGAAACTCCAATCTTTTGGCATACTTTTGAAATTTCGAATAAAGGCATGATATTTAAAACTCGTCATAAATATGAAAATATTTTGAAAACTACAAACTCATATATATGGTCATAGAAACTGATTATAGTTTATCGTTGTATTTATTAAAGTTTAACACAGTTAAAGTTGAAGAGTTGAAATATGATTAAGTAAATAATGATTAATAATTTGCACACATTAATACTCATACTTTTTAATAAAGAAGTAGTTACAGATTGCTAATTAAGACGTTAAGCGCCATGCCGGTCCTCAGGAACCGGTCGTTAATTTTTCGTTCATATTCATGCTGATGATTGAAAATGAACGATTAGTTTTTTACCTAACCTACTCAGTGGCGCTTGAGCGAAGGACAATTAATGAATTTAAGTAAGAAATAGAACATTTTATCAAAAATTAATGTAGTTTATTGAAACAAATAGAAAGTCACCTTCCTTAAAAAAGGGCTAAAAGTGTATTTATCCTAGGGACCGATGTGGCGCTTAACGTGTTAAATAATTATCTGTCAATGTTCCAAAAAGTCATCCGCGAAGACTCTAAAAAGATTTTACAATGGTTAAGAAATGAAATATAACTGAATTCTAAAAAGTAGATCGACTTGAATATTTGAGATGGAAGGACGAAAGATTTTACGTGGTAGAGTGTAGGGAGAAAGGATGAGATTATCTAGCGTATCGTATGAAATATGTATAAAAAATCGCAACTGGAATATTTGGCGAGTTCTCAACGCTTAATTGAATATGCAATTTCGTAAGTTGTAATACTCGCGCAGATAACTAACTTCGAGAAAAGAGAAAGCCGCGGAGTAAAGTCAAAGAAGACTAGGGAACCAGACGCGAGGAGAGTTTGAGTAAAATATTTATTGCTCCTAGCCAGTTCGGCTGGTACTTTTACCATGAAAAGTTCTTCAAACTTCGTTCCGGGATGCCTTCCTCCGGCGATTCCACCGAATTGTAACGGAAGAAACGCGAAAAGAGAGGAAAAAGAGTGGATCCGCACCATCCGCGAAAGATGCATCCATTCTTTCGTGGAAACCTTCTACCGGCATTACCTTTGTTCCTCCATGGGAAACTTTGGAATTACTTATACATACGGCTGGTAACCCTTCCAGAAATATCCTTCGCCTCAAGCACACCATCATTTTTGCGAAAGTCATGACAGAACATACGGTTGCATAGCAATGGCTCGTACAAAAACAAAGAAATTTGTTTTACTCATAGTATAAACTTTTTTTGCAAGTACACTTTGCAAAAAATAATAATAATTATAATTCGAAATTGTATTGACAGAGACAATAACCGAGGTAGGAGATGAAAAGATAATAAATACAATTAGACCACTCTATGCACAAAGGTGCTAAAAATTGGCAAATTATTTCCCTCAAATAGCAGACCTTTTAATACATAAACAAATTTCTAAGTTTATACCAATAACATTATACCTAGTCTCCTCTTAAACGTTGTTTATCATGTCAGTTTTGTACGTAAACAAATTAATATGCGAAATATCATCTTGAAGCTTCAATATAAATACATAACTCTACGAGAATGCCAAGTAAACGTGCAACAACTCATTACAGTTCTGCTTCTTCCGTAAATTTTGTTTCCCATTTTCCCTCCTTTCATTTAGTTTCTAGACACCCTTTCATTCTCGAGTTCTTCTTTGACCGTCTCCCCTCAGCCACGCAGTCGCGAAGTTGGATGAAACTCGTTATCGGATAGAACGGCCGATTACCGCCTCGTCTCGAGTTCGTCCTCGACTTTTAACGCGATTATACGCCGCTGAAATGGTAAATTGCACAGCGCGAGGAGAGTTAACGCCCACGAAAACTGCAAGCTCCGAACGATGTGCGAACAAATGGACCTGGCCGAACGAAACACCATGCGGAGAATGAAACAGAGCGAGGTAAAAAGTGAATGTTACTGCCCGCTTTGGAGAACAGTGTACAAAAGGAGAAAAAAAAATACTGATGAAGGACACAGAGATATGCAAATTCCACTGTACTTCGATATATGCTGTATGGATGTTTAATGAATTTCAAAAGGTATAGACGAGGTCGTGACCTCGATGATCGGGTCAAAAGCGAGGGAAAATCGTGCGAATTTCCATCGAAGGCATTTGGGTGTGAAAGAGAGGGGAATATCGAAAACACCTAAATCCGTGGTAATCGACGTAAATCGCCTAACGGAACAAAGTGTCTAACAAGCTGTAAAATACCTCTATACATCGTACGCAACCTGTGTAACGACGGAACGTTTGTAGAGAAATGTGTACCGATGGAAATACATTACTACTTGCTCGAGAATGAAATAGCAAGAGCTCAAGGAACCAATCGAGCCTGAATATTTGAACAATTTGAAATACGTAAATAACTGAAATTCCGCTACGCTTTCGGATAAATTGTCGAGTGAATTGTCAAATAAACTGCCTTAACGGTGTTCGTTTGAATACGAGGGAATTTCGGGAATTTTTGCGTGTAAGACTATTGAACTTTGGAAATTTCGTTAAAAATGCTATGTAAAACGATCACTTCGAATAGATAATAAAATGAAAAATTTACTGAATAATATTGCAAAAGTTAAGGAGAAATTTCTAAAATTCTGACATTTTTAAAAACGATCTTTGGACATTCAATTCTGCAATGATAGTGCTCAAAAGTTTTCCATTAAAATTAATTGCAATACTTGAAATTTCTACAATCAATTAAACATTTATTATAAACGTCAAACAATTATCACTGCTTTCACGTAAGATGATTAAAATTTGAAGTTCTCGATAGTTTTACATTGAAATCGTGTTCAACTACGGTTACCATCGTTTCACTCTGCTACGTGAAATTATCGTAATACCGTTTCAACGACAATGAGAAGCGGAGATAAGCATAGATAATTACTTTTACAGTATCTCAAAATTATGTTCCAGGAAGGCAACGAACTTCTCGAATTTTCATCAAACTGTAGCAAAAGCGCTGTAACACTGAATAACCAACATCTGCCGAAATTACTTTGCACATCCGAGCGACGACACCTGGTTATCCGACGACAATTCTCCCCATCTACTTGCAACCACGTACAATACAAATCTTACTACTTCCAGCTCATAAAACTATTGTACAACTATAAATCATTACCTCGTACAATTCAATTCTCACCTTAAAACAACCAAATAAATCAACCATATAACAGAAAAACAAAGTTCCAAAAAAAAGAAATCCTTAAAATAAGAAGAATATATATAAATTACATTTTTTAACTATTTAAAAATAGTTTCTATTTGACATTTAGTGCTAAGTACATCACTAAAAAAAAAGTGTAAGAAAACGGAAACGAAATTGCACTTAACCGCGAGCCAGTGTCCAGCAAAGTGTCGGACACTTCTCTTAAAACGTCTTATGTGCAATCACTTTGATTCCCGCAATTTCCTTCAATTGCGTGCCATTACATCCAAATAGCTATCCCACAAAAGTATCCTCTCCTGAGACAAACTGAATTCAATTCCTCTATTTTAACCATACAACGAAGACAAGAAAAGTGTAATTCGTCGATCCGAAATGGTAAGTTTGAAAGACTTAACACTTTAAAACTTAAATGATTCAGTCTCTAACGTTCATTCGGTGTCGGAGGAAAAGGAAATCAACGAAAGAGAAAGACGGTGGTACGAAGAACCTGAAAGATCGGGTCAATCGTTCACCTGTACCGGCAATCGCACACCTGTAAGCGCAACCAGGTACTGCTAAACCAATCGTCTCGTAGGTATCGTTGTTTGGCCAGTTTACGAGCTCTTGCACTCCGCGGATATCGATTACCGATCGGCTCGGCTACCGTTTCCTCCTAATACTGAAAAATGGACCGGAGACTTTCCACAAGCTCCGACAAGAGCCCGGAGCTGCCGTGGGAGAATACTTCCGACATGGCAGCGCCATGGAAAGAGCCAACTTTACGAAAGAATGCCTCGAAAGTTTTAGCCTATTTCCAGTCGAATCCATCTACGGTGGATGGATAAAATGTACCAGTTACTTTTTAAATATTCTATCGATCATTTTAAATATTGCTTTGTTTTCCGTTATTATGATTTAATTGTATGGGGTGTATGAAAATTATTTTTAACGATCTAGCAGACGTTGTTCTACACTTTGAATGTTGGTTATTAACACTTTGCGCTCCGAATTAATTTAATAACTTTTTGTCAGATAAGCATATATAATCTCGGAAAATTATCTACTGTTGATTATTTGTTTTTATTTAATACTAGGAATAATTGTAGATACTGCGGTGTATTTCTGTTAAATGCAAAATTATTGTTGATTTGGAAAAGTCGATAATTAGTATATGAAACATTAAGCGTCACAAAAGTAGCTCGACATAGGAGTGCAAAGGGTTAACAATAGATCTACGGAAGCTGTGAAATTGACAGATCCTTACTTCTTTTAGATACACTTTGCAAAATTCTGGAACGAAGTGGAGTAGATATTTTATATGTACTTGATAATATGTAAGTTATTTAAATATAAAACGTAATCAAACCTAAGGAAACGCTTAGGCAGCTATTAGACGATCAATTTGCATATTCTATCGACGTTTGCGAGCATCGGCGGTTCTGTTATTCGTGTAACTTTGCCCTTCAAAGTGCTCCTAATATTACACCCTAGCTATTCACAGAACTCCTCGATAGTCCCATGGACGTTACCTTAATAGGTGGTACAAGTGTCCTACAAGTTAACGTATGCGAACTTGCTAACGTTTGTCTTCGCATTTTCGAGCATACCTTTTAATTTGCATGAATTCCAATCAATATTCTAAACCCAAGTATTATCGCTTGCTATTTAACCGTATTATTTATCTTTTATAACTATTCAATTTATTTCAATTTTAATAAATTTGCAATAACACACAATGTGCACCAATGCGAGAGAAATTGCTCTGACCTTCGCCTGCCAAGAGTTAAAACACTCTTCATCAGACCTGCTAGCATTTTTTAATTATCAAAATAAAAACACACAATGGTATATTGATTGATAAAAAAATTCGAACGACCTGTTAAAAATTCCTATTAAAAAATATTTCTCCAAATAATTCCTCCCATATCTGAGAACTTACAATACAAATCGAAATTACAACTGGTCATTAACTTAGGCAAAGGGCGAGAATTTCTACCAGTCTGTGATTTATAATGGTACTTCAAGCTGCCCTTACAATCAGCTCCAATTCAATGATTCTCGTTATGAGTTCGACATTTCGAGTTTAGATTGAATCGGGTGTAAATGAATCTTTCTAAAATTACAGAAACAACGTAATGATTGAGTGGAAGATTATGATTATTATGATCTGCAACATCTTCGACGTTGCTCGAAATATTATTGAAGAAAAAAGAACAATGCGTATATTCTTAGCTAATAAAGTGAAATTGTATTGATCTGTTTACTGTTCGCCCGATTAAACTTTCGTGCCTGGACGTCAGTTGATTTGGTAGGATAATTAAATAAATCGTTCGTTCCATTTAAAGAAAAAACTACGAAACGTTAGGAAATCGTGAAAGAGTTTATTCTCGTTCGTTTATTAAATGTACCAACTTTCTGACAATTGTGTAACGTCTATTAGATTAATTTTGTGGTGAAAGAAAGATGGAGTTAATACTAGAATAGAGTGAAATATAAGGAACAACGGAAATCTCGAAAAGTTTTTGACCCTTTGACCTACGATTTCTTTTCTGACTCAGTGTACAATGATACGAAATTAATTCCTGAAGTCAAACATTCCCATTGATTCCTGATATGTCGTATAATTGAAAGTAATATTAATAGTATAGAAATAATGAAGTCATTTTGCGACTGGTTGGTATTTTCAATTTAACCCCTTGCCGTACAATAGGAAGTGGAATTCGTGGCGTAATAAATGGAGTAGGACACCTTGAAATTTTCCAGAAACTATTAAATTAAAAATTAAATTAAGAATATCACCCTACGATAGGATCAAATTATTACTATTCTATTAATATTGTGTTAAACCATAAGTTATATCAGAAATATGGGACAGATAGTACTTTCAGTAATTAATTCTGATTTGCTGTGCATTCAGTCACAAAAGAAATTCATACGGCAAGAAATTGAAAGACTTCAAAATTTCTTAACCCATTTTCCACGCCCCGAGTTTCACACGTCATTAAGGGTTAAAGGGTTAATCTACGAACTTAAGTTCTGAGATCTGCTTAGCCGATTGTGCTGTGCAACAATCGCGGATACATCTGTTTCGTGTAAAAAGTAATCGAAGTCGCTAGTACGTGGTGAATTTTTTGTTTTCGTAAAATAGAATCGATTACCGCCGGTGGACTTTTCGTTAATAACTTTTTCTCGCGTGGTATCGACAGGTAGTATTAATTGCTGTATGGGAAAAAGCACATAAATTACTGAAATGAAATACAAAGGATTAATTATGTTCAAGTACAACAACAGCCGGCATGGTTAGCTGTTGGAGCTCTAATTAAGCACATGTTTAGAACCGTGTCTGATTATACAGTATTAGTAGAGCGAAAATATACTTTACTATCACTCCATTTTGAAATGTGAAACCAAATGGTATCGATTCTGTAAAAATTTTGCTTCTTAAATGAATAATAGTAATTATTTTACTGCAAAATTTATTGTGTAAAATATACTGTCAGGTACACAATTAATATAATGAATGTGATAGAGCTTGATTAAAATTAAGCTTCTGGTATAAATATTAATATTCCGATGCAGCGGTAGCAGTGGCGTTTAAAAATGATATTCTATTTCTTTACGAAGATTAAAAATTGCCTTAACGAATTGTCGTCCTATGAAGCAATAAAATTGATAAAAGTATAAAATTTAGCTGGAATTTGAGGCGCTTTAAAAATTCGAAATATTTCTCGCACATGCACCAGCGTTTTATGCGAATATCGAAACCTCTTCTCTTTGTAACTAAAAATACCTTTGTGAGTATAGAAAAACGCGAATCACGCGTAGCTTTAGCTAACAGACAGATACATTTACAACAAATCTATCTCAAACGGAATTTTTACATGTCGAGAAAGATATTAAAGATATAAATTGAAGCTACTTTTTAAGGTATTTCAGAGAAAAATGTAATGGTATCTACCATTTTGACACTGGACCTACCAAATTAGTTAAAATGAGTAGTTCCCCACTTTTTATAAAAATTCAAAGTTCATAGAGCAGCAGTAATAATTTAATTTCATTTAATTTCCCGATACGTTCACCAAAAATTTTATTTACATAAATAAAAACAACCAAAGCTAAGAATCTGTAAATAGCAAGCATAGTGACTAATTGTAAGTGGTAATGAGAATAACTGCCTATCCTTGAATGGGGAGCCATAAAGTAGTTGCCGTTTTCTTTGGCAACTTGCCTGGTCTCTTCGACTCGCAGCTTCTTTGATATTATTACCTTCTATTTTTCGGACAATGCCCGAGAAATCTGGTCCAACTTTCTACTCTTTTTGTAAAAAAAATCATATTTGTGTTGGTAATCACTACAATGATTTAAATCATTTACTCTTCGTTTCAAGATACGTAGATTATAGTCTAAGAAAATATATTGACTTTGCTAACCCTTTGCAGCTGTGTTTAATTTAACAAAAATGTCTAATTGCACTTAAAATGAAATTAGTAAAATCTTAATAATAGTTACAAATACCTCAGAAATGTGTTGACTTCCTTAATTATACAATCAGGATGATTCTCTGCTTTGACGGCTGACAATAGACACAGGGCAGCAATGGTAGAAGTGGACTGGTAGCTGATAGAAGACACACGACCGCTAACTAAGGGTTGACACGACCGCTAACTAATGGTTTAGGCCACCGCTAACTAAGGGTTGACACGACCGGTGACTAATAATTGACACTATCAATAACTAACGGTTAACACGACCGCTAACTAAAGGTTGACACGACCGGTAACTAAGGGTTGACCCTACCGCTCACTAAGGGTTGACACGACCGCTAACTAAGGGTTGACACGACCGCTAACTAATGGTTGAACCTACCGCTAACTAAGTGTTGACACGACCGATGACTAATGATTGACACTATCGCTAACTAAGGGTTAACACGTCCGCTAACTAAAAGTTGACACGACCAGTAACTAAAGCTTGACATGACCGCTAACTAAGGGTAGACACCATCGCAAGGAAACTGTAAGAATAACCAAGTAACGCAAGAAAAGACGGATATTTGGTGATTTAGAATCTCATCTACGAGAGAATTATACCCGCACTTGAGGTGAAAATATGTAAACCTGATCGCGGAGCACTCATTACTCGTCCGCGTTCGCGGGGGAACTGATAGTGAGGCAAGGTGAGCATCGAAATGTCTTATTGTTAAGATTCCTGGAAAGGATACCTGTAGGTTACAATTGCCGGGACTCGTTCAAGGAGAGCGTATATTTTGACAACAGTACGCGGGCATCGTACGACTCGGTCAATGAAGCGGAAATAATCGTTCCTACTAGCCGGATTAAACGGCTGTTTTGAAAGTTACTGGCTGTACTTTGTGCTGTGCGGAGTTATTTTGATTTTGCAGTCAAAAACAAAAACCGTGTAACTTTTTTTGAATCATAGTTTTTGCAAGAAAAATGTCTGCTATTATTAAATTGTCTCTTAAACGTGTAACTTTGAAAATATAAAAACAAATCCAGAATTATTCAAGCATGTTTAAATGTTTATAATATGTAATTAATACACGTGGATACATGTAGGAGAGCTTATAAATCTTTTTGTGCAAACTGATTTAAATAGTCTTAACAATAAAAATATAAGAGCTTGTGAAAATTTTAAATTTGCACTTTTCTTCAAAGCTTTTTTAAAGATGGTGTGTGATATAAGAGAACGGATTTTATATTTGTATTGAACGTCATGAAGTCCATAGCAATAGGGCAAATGATCTTTATGCAAACAAAAAAATTTTACTTTCGTCACATATAAAAATCTTAACTGAAATCTAACGTTCATTCTAGGATATGCAAATTTTCTATGTAAGACCTGTATTTAAAATTTGGTAAGGTACACCCAATAATCATATTGATTATTTTTAAAACGAAAGGCAGGACTCAAAGTCGCAGGAGCTAAACGTTAACAACAATAAATATATAACGTTATATTCCGGAGGATTTTTAATGGAAAAAACAAAACAAGTTTCTGATTTTGCCGAATATAATAATTTAGCTCGTGAAAATCATGAAATTCTTTATAGTTTAATATTTATTATTCAGGGTAATCCATTATGTAAAATAATACCCTTATTATTTTCTAATTGTGCTATCGTGAAACTGATCTTAGCATGCCATAAAAAATTCAGACTATAGAGGGTTAATTTAAGGATCTTTTAAAATAAACGCGTTGCGCACACATTTCCGTGTAGAAATTACGTTGTGCATGATTCGCCGATGCATCGTTGCACGCTGGGTTTTGTTTAAACTTAAAACTATTAACGTGTACACCGCCGAAATTCATGCGAGCAGCAGCTGAGCACACGGATGAGTTTTAGCATAAAATGAACACGTAAAGGAGATGCATATTAACGTACACTTTTTCTTCTGTTGAAAATCCTAAGCTAAAAAAGATAATTACTAGAAGCTATTTCGCGGATTAATTACGAAATTTAATGGTCAAATAATAATTGAATTATGCATGAGATACTTTGGTTAGAAAAAATTGTATAATAATATAAGCTTATGATGAAAAAAGAAGGAATTTAAATAGAATTTATGTTGGAAGATATTAAGACCTATTTTAATAACAAAATTCATTTCAATATACGTGAAGAAAATACTAAAAATTATCCGAGTAAATAATTTATAAACTGATAGAAATATTCATTATTAGTTTCCCATTAAAACTAATTAACTAATACACGCCTAATTATCTCAACCATCAAAGCGCAATTCTTTCTAAATATAAAAATATAAAAAGCACCGAGTAATCAAAACTTTTCAACAATTCGAACTTAAAATAAGAAAAAAAAAGACTCTAATCTTTGGCAACAAAATCACACAATGAAAAGTGTATTTAATATATACTAGATCTATATATACACATGAGGAATATATAAATACTCGCATTCGCTATGCTCGCATTCTACGAAAAGAAAATACAATCGATCAACCGTACCGTTTCGGACCTTTAATCAAACGGCATGATTGAAAGTCCGTAGGAACTAAAAACATGCGACTCACCGAATGCAAACAGACCTCCTTCGATTGAATGAAGCCGTTGTTGGATGTGAATTCTCCTGACTGGATTGTCCGCGGAAAAATCTGCAAAAAAGACTAATGCAAATTAGTAAAATAGTACAGACACTGTTAGCTAAGAAACTATTACTTTTATTTTTCGACTTTAACACTAAAACTACCAAGCAAGTCAAAATGGCTGGTACACAATTTTTTCCAGGATTTCTCCAAGTCTATAGAAGAGTCATGGAATAAATATTTTACGTCTGTCTAGAGGAACATAAACCACGGAATTTAACCCTAGATCACTAACCTTCGTCGATTCGACGACGCGGATTTAATAAGTATGCCATATTAGTTAACATTATCGTAATAAATAAATACCTATCTTTAATAATAGAAAAAAACATGTTTAAATTTTATTTAAATAATACCCTTTAACCCCTTTTGTAAACACCGTAGTCGAAGAAATGAAGGTTAGAGTTAAGTGTCGAAAAATAAGGTTAGTGATCTAGGGTTAATATATTAAAATATAATCGATTTAACGCCGGTAGTTCTAGTGTTAACCTCTACGATCACTTTATGCAGGATCTACCTTTTTCCTACTTTAACGTCACTCCCATAACTTCTATTCGTTTATTCATCACTTTGTTAAATAATAACTTCATTTGCAATAAACAATCACTGACGAAAGTTGTAATAATCGAGAACTGCACAATTTCCCATGGAGAACGGGGATTTCAATGCACGGTCAGTTCCTCGAACATCCGCAGGCCGCCTCAGTGCGCCAGTGTAGCTTCAGCCACCGAACTGATTGATCGAATTGGACAGATCTCGTCCTACGTGTAAGTACCTACTTCTCGACTTAACTATAAGTCTCTTCACCCCTTTGACTGAACATATCTGCTCTGAATGATATATATTCTATATATTACTAATCCAGATTCTTTTATTTAATAACTGTTTTGATAATATTCATGCACAAATCTCTTATTTCGAAATTTGTTTATAATTATTTACTTGAAATACTCAAAATCTCTGTTTCTGCCGCGCTAGAGGATAGCCAGTGTACCACGTGACGTGAGACGCATTCCGATTGGTCCGCTGTTCCCCTACCAAATGGCAGCCAAGCTGTGGCGAGCTGTCCCCACTCCTACCGTAAGAGGCATCTACCTCTTTCTCTCTTGGGACGTTGAGCCGTCAACACGTATCTGTTGTAAGTTCCACGTATTTTACATTTTCCTCGTTTACCGATCGCTACAAAAAGAGTCCTCTCGTTTATCTACTATGCAATATTCCTCCTATTGTTCAATATCTATCGATTTTGACAATAATTATTACAAATTTAGTAACAATCGTCAAACAACTACGACGCAATTAGTGTCGTCCTCTACCTTTCGTGATATTAACGTTTCACTTTTCTCATATACAACGTTAAGACTTGTTCCACAGCTTCATATTTCTGTTTTATTGACGAATAATGCAATTTTGTCGCTTTGAAAGTTGGTTGTACGGAATTTTTGTACTTCTACGCAGTTACTTAATAGTTCACTTGTGTGGTTGCAGGACTCGGTGTACCCTTGACACGGACGACCTTGCGGGCAGACAGGATCGGACACTTACACGGTACACGTTATAACAACAAAGAGTAAGGCATTACGGCGCCGTACGTAAGTAATACTTTTATCTACTTTGGGTATTAACGATATTTTGCTTCGATTTCCTCAGTTTTCATATTAGTTAATATCAAACCGAACATCTGACGAGTTGAATTTATATTTCTACGCGGTAATACGATTCTACTGAAGCATGTTACGCTTAAACAAGTAAAGATAAAAAATTTTCATTGTTAACTCGTGAGACTACACTCTTTCCCGATTAAAACAAGCTAAAAGTCATGAACATATTTTCATATTTCTCAAGTCTAATATTTCTTTAAATTATATACCAATAACGAGATAAAATTTGTTGAAAATGTAAAAGTGTACGAAGGAAAATTGTGATTGAGGTTCAATTTAATATGCGGACCTTTTAAAAATACAAAATAACGCATCGTGGGTGGAGATATTAAATTCAATTCATTTAGTACGAATACATGGAATTAGAATTTACTTATTATCCATATCCAATGAAAGTAGCTCGCAAACGCGGAACTCGGTGTATAGAATATTATGTTAAATTATTTATTGGAATTTCCGGCTCAAAAGAGATTCCATCGCTTGTTTCTGTACGAAGCTACAAAAATTTTAACGAGAGAGTACGAATATAGGAAAGGGATACATATGAATTTAAAATCTGTGTATGTCCTCTTTTTTTTAATTATTGGGCATCAAACTATATACAGAAAGTAGCAAAATAACTGTAGTAAATATATTTCTGTTAAAAATGTTTTCAAGAACTTCACGGCTCGTTTAAGCACTGAAAAAAAATTAAAAAGCAAAACAAGGATAACGAAATAACTAGAAAATCCACTACGCTAGTAAATTTTACACCTGTTTTAAGAACTCTTTGAAAATTTTACCACAAAGGGGAAAACTACGTGGACAATCACAAATTACATATCTATTTTATGTCATCTGAATATTTTCTTAACATTTTTTAAATATTTATTTTATATCTCCTGAATATTTTTTAAATATCTATTTTATGTCTCCTCAATATTTTCTTAACATTTTTTAAAAATTATTGTACTTACAATTAGAGCAACATTGATTCAAAATTTTACTGGTAATATTACCGGTCAAGTGCAACGATAAAAATAAATGTAACAATATGTTTCTAAATAATTAGATTCTTTACAGAGTATCCGGCATGAATTGTTGTCAGAATATTAATACCTAATTATTTTACGTCAACAAAACATTAATTATACAATTTCCATAGAATAAAAATAAATGCGGGAAGATCTGTTAAAAGCACAGGTAAAAAGTCGTATTCATTGTTGTACGTGTAATTTAATATATCACATATAAATCAGAGTACGTGATATATCGTATTGCAAATTAATTAAAACATACCCGATACGTAAGTACGAATTGGAATATCTAAAGTTACAGTATTCATTTTCACTATAAAATTGAAAATTAGTATCATTTACAAAAAAAAAGTCATTGGTTAGAGCTCGAACAAGGAAACACATTTATATCGTTTTTTTCCAAGCGTATTTCATTTCTTTGACAAAAGTGAACGTGATATGTCCAACGTTACGTATATGAAATAAGACGTTAGAAAAGTATCCTTACGGCAAGTAGGAGACTAAAAGAGGACAAAACCTTCAGGAGAAAGTTATCGGCGATTCGGTCGACTAATCAAGAAAAAAAAACGAACTTCAAGGCCTTTTCGCCTTCTAACACGGATGGTGTAAAGAATACAATAATTTATGTCCCATTACTTTCACGTGAAATAATATCCTTCTAATTTAAAACACATCAATCAACGCTAATGTAATAAATAATAATCTACCCAAGTACTATATCCGTCTCTATAATCAGGTTGCATCATTACATATTATAGGATCGTTAAAAAGAAAGAAAGTTATGGTAACCCAACCAAGCAGCATACTCGACCTGAGTACCTTAACGTCCATATCTCCTGATGACACTTCTTTCTCTCATCCTCTTCTCCTAATTTTTTTTATATTAGGTTATCGCACCGATCTCACAATATTAAAAATATTTATTAATCAGAATAAGATTTCAGAGAGGGAGATTTATACATAAGGTAAAATAGAATTTATTGTGAACATTCAAATATCTAAACACACACATAGTTACGCGCTAAACGAGGGTGATATGATTAAAATGATGTCAGGGGTCCCGATGCGGGACACATGTGTTTCGAAGAGCTCTTCATGGCTTCTTGTCATCATCTTTGTACCAGTCCTCGCTGTAAAATTGAAGGAAAGAATTCAAACATGAATTTATTTATTCCAATATAAATTACTTATTGTTTATGGTCATTTTATTTTTACATACCAGCCAGGAACATTCTCAGGTGCATCGCATCTTTGTTGCTCCTCATTGTAAACGGTACCGTCGCTACAACCCTGTTCACGGGGTGTCACACCGTTTAGACAGACATAAAACTTTTGACAGTCGTCCGGATGAGCGAATTTTGGATGATCGACAGCCATTCCTCTACTGTCAACCTGACTCTCTTTCGGACACTCGAATCCATCCTTCAGTTTTTTATCCACAACTCCACAGCCCTTAATTAATGAAACAATTGATCCATAAATATTATCGAAGCATCGCGTATCAATTTCCGTTTGGCAATCCCTTAATCCCCCTTCAGTCGAAATAATTTACATCATTAAAATATGAATAGCATTCAATCAGTTACTAATTAATAATTCCTAACTAACTGATGATTGAATCAATCATGCAAATAAACCTGGTTATCGTTATTTGCGAAATATTAATATGCTAACGCCTCGGTCAAATGGGATCAATCGTGAATCAGCGATAGTAATTATTACGGTGCACGTTTCAACACTATGAAAGAATAAATAATGAGCATGCGTATATGTTAATGTAAGTAATGTTTACCTCGCGACCAGCACTGTCGGGCCATACGCACGTGCCACTGTATTCATCGAAATGCAATCCGGTGGTGCAAGTGATCTCGATGGCTTCTCCATCGATGCAGTTGTAGAAGATATTACATACGGACGGATCCGGATGAGCAAAGAAGCCGTTTCTTCTTGGGCACTTCTTCGTTGGTTGTGGTGGCTCTGCGGTGATCGTAGGATATGATGGTAATTAATAATACTTTTACTAACGCTGTCACTTTATCCTGTATGTCAAGGACATCACACCGCAAGAGACATTGACACGTAGGACGAGTAGGGTCGATAAGTTTTCTACTCTACTTTCAATTGTGATTCAAAGACGAGCGGATTCGGTAACTCGATGAAACTTATTTATTATTGAAGTTCTCAGTATGATCGAATAACGGTGTAATAGTTTCATGGATAGTGGTAATATTGATAAATTTTGTAATAGATTGACTTAGATGATAGCTTGAAGTTAAGTCTTACGTAATTCAAGACGGTTGCCGCAGTCGACGTTGAATACGTGATCGCATTTGTTCACTTTGCGATTGAGGGGATCAAAGACGAGACCGTCGGGACAATACTTCTCTGTCGATAGGCCATCGATGCACTCGTAGTACTTGTCACATTGTTTCGTATCTTCGTACTGACCGTCCTTGTTTGGGCAATTGTATGCACCGTCTGAAACATCGAAGAAGACATAATATCTCATTAACAATAGATCTACGGTAGCCGTCAAATTGACGGATTCTTACTTTTTTAGAAACGGTTCGCATAATAGGGACGCGATACAATAGATATTTTATATGTACAGGGTGTTTCAAAAATATTTGTCATGGCTTTCAGGGGTTGTTCTATACCTCTGGATCGATGGAGATTTGCGAAAAAAACCTGCCGCAAAATTCGGGAAAGGGTAGCAAATTTTTTTTCTTGGCTCATCGTATTCGTCTTGTTACGTAGGTAAAGTGTCTGAGAGGAACCATGGGTCAGAAACGAACCTTTTTCTCACAAATTAATTTTTAATTGAGCCTTCCGATACAGGTACAGGTACAGGTACCCCTTCTATAACACGGTTTCGCTCTAACACGACAAGTAAGTTTTGTAAACCTTTGTATGTACAACACTGTATTTCTATATTACTGGATAACATGATTTTTGTTTATGACTATTTAAAAATTAAATTACTTTTAAATAATTATGGGAAGGTATAATGAACTGTATCGTCTTTACATTAAAATATATAAATAAATTATGATTTTCTCATTTATAACGCTCTTCCCATGTTATAGTGAAAAGCGTAATGCAGATATGGAATTAAAAAAAAATTGTTTGCTTTTATTAAATTTTCTAAACGTAACTCCGTCTTTTGCATTACTCTGGGTCTTATACAATACGGTTTCCCACAATGTAGCACTTTCTAGTTACCTATCTACCGTGTTTTCAGAGGGTTACCTGTGCTTAATAATATATGTTACTTAATTGGTCGACTAATTTTTCGGCTGATCCCTCTTTCTTTAAAGTACTTATATAATATTTTTAAATATAACAGATTCAGCACCCGTAAATCTAGTTTTAACACTTTACCGACCGGTAGCCGATTAATCGGCTTTTCGGGCCAAACACTTTTGGACTTTTAACTTATTAATTGGTCGCTATGACAATTAAGAAATTATTATTTTTCATTGCGGTTAACTGTGCCAAGGACTCAGTGAAGAAACTTTCCAATTTTCGAAGAGACATCAGTGTCAGGGAAATATTTGCGTGCAAATAACCGATCAGAAGTGGGTAGGATGTTAAAAAATACCGATCGGTAAAGTGTTAATAACGATTAAAAATAAAAAATGTATATAATAATTTCAAGAATGGTAGTAATTTCAAGAATAATAGTAACTTCAAGAATGATTTATCGACTGATAGACTTAAATTGTAAAATGTATTGAGAAATAATGAGACACGTAAAAAAGCCGGAAGTTAATTCTTAGGATTCAAGAAATCGCTGATATAATAAAATGGCAGGAATGTCGTCAACGTTCACAGCTAAACGTATTACTCTTTCCACTTCGTAGAAATCAGTATTGCGAAAAGGAGAAAGAAGTCCGTAAAAAAAGAGCATCTCAAATGTTTCGACGTTAAATGCGATATTAGCTAGTAATACCGGAAATCAATGCCACGCTCGAGCAGGCATATAAAGTAGCTGAACGAGAAGGTGCAACAACGTTACAACCGAACTGGTCGAACCCGTCCAACTTCTCCCATGGGTTTCTCGAATTCTCAGCGAATCGCCAATTGTTTTGTTTCTTTATGTAATTCACCATGGTTTTACATATGTAACGACATACGTATAGAGACGATAACCGCGCTTACACACTTATGCAACCCACCGGAGTCGGAGATCTGACATTTACGCTTTAGAAAGTTTAGTTCGACTGTCTCTTGCACACTCTCCAAGCAAACTGAACAAGTCTGTAACGTGTTAGAGATACCGTAGAATTTTTCTTTCCAACGGGATGGATAAACGCGTTTCAGATATTTTAATCGTTACGAAATTTGACCGGTTTTACGTGACGATTACGATACGACACGATGCAGAAAGCGGAAGCGCCGTTTCGTTTTAAGGCATAATGGGGCGTGCTGTGAAATTGAGAGAAAGTACGACGACTGTTTAAGTGAAACTCTTCTTTTTGTTATTAATTGACACAAGAAATTTTATCTTGATTCAATTAGAATTGAAAATAACACGCGGAAAAAGCGAGGATGATGAATACAACTATAATATTTTATTATCCTTACATTCTATTATATAATAAAAATTGCAGAGTCTGAGAATCTTGTAAATGTGAAAATAGATACGTAGAGATACTTAAGTGATTTTTCTTCTACTAAAAACTGTGAATATCTACGATGGAAAGAAATTTTGCACTAATCGGCGTAGCGAATATGCAAATCGCGCATAACTGGTTATGCTGATCATGCTCGTAATTCTTTCAGATAAATTAAGGCACCGGAAATCCGGAATCTGGAGTGTCTAATTCGTTCATCTTCCTTTAATCAGATAGACCATATGTTCGATTCCAATTTAATTTTCGTAACAATTACCATCCAAAAGCACCTGCATTCGACAAACTAATGGAAACGCAGAAGTGTTTGAAATCTCTCTGGATTTAGAATCATTATAATTTCTCTCGTAAAATTCTAAAAATCTTTGAGATACTTACGCGTTACAGCCACAACAGCCAACACAATTACGAGGCACGATTTGATCATCTTTATTCTCTCTTATCCGGTAAATTCGTTAAAATGAATTCACGGGATGGAAATCACTAATCACTATTTGGAGATCGAAACGATAATCTCTACTTTTTGGTGCCTCTTTGGAATTGGCCTTCTTCGTCGCGAAACACTGCAGCTCTTCGGCATCTCACCACAGGGTATACCCCATCGGTCCCCACTACAATCCAGTGTTTCTTCCCCACTTTCGCCACATTTTCATCGATGGATAGCCGTCGAGAATCAAGATTGATCAGGGGGGACCACGCGCGCTTTTACCCTTCTCTGTCTCTTTCTCTTTTTCTCTTTCTTTTTTTTTCTCTCACTCTTTTTCTTGCTTTTTTTTCTCTCTCTTTCTCTCTCCTCGACACAGCTTCCAATCTTTCGCCTTCTTTCTCTTCATCTCGCTGAAACTCTCACTTCAACGTCCTTCGCCATTATTTCATGAAAAAAAGATATGAAAATTACTGGCGATCATTTGCAAATGATCTTCGGATGCTTCAAATGTTGCGAAACAAAAGTTCAACCGTAAGGTTATTGACTTCTGGGTTTCGTGTGTCTGTAAATGTAAATGTGATTTTGATCTTTATTTCTTCGCTTGGAATTTTACGAATTCTACAGTGTATTTTTTTCGATAGTATGATTCTGGTGTAACGATGTCTATGATTTTACCACGGAAATCAGGAAATTGTCTGTTTTTACGATTCTTTCTGCTTCGTGTAACGGAGTTCTTATTACTATTTGCTCGCTCTCACTTTAAGGATCTTTCGTTCTTTGAGGAAACTCTTCGGTGCTGTTTGATGGGATTTCGTTTTTCTTTTCAATTCAATGCAATTTTTTAACGCCGAATTTTCTGCAGATATAAATATGGGATACTTTGATAATTCATCGAGGACATTTAGAATTGAATTTGAACCTTTGTTATTCTTTTTATGTAGAATACAAATTTTATTGGCAAAGTAGTTTCTGTAAGGTGCAATTTTAAAATATTGTTCAAGTTTGAGCAATACCTTGATTACATAAAATTTTGCTCCAAGTGAAGAATTACGAAAGCGATACTAAATGAAATTTATTATTTTGTAATCATCAAATTATTGGTAGAATGTCCGAACGAGTGAATTTGGGAAGTATTCCCTGTGAAGTGTAAAGAACTTTCAGACACCGATCACTTTCACTGCTCACGGGAATTTACACGCGATTTGAATTTATTATGGAAGCAAAAGAGATATTCGCGCGGCTATTACAAATCGTAGGTGCATGGATGAATCCGCTGTGAAAATTAGCTTTAACTTCAGAAATTGTAATAGCACGGTCGTAACGAGAATTCCAAGAAGCGCGACGAGAAAATCGAGAAATTTTGTAATGGTAGATTTCATAAATTAAATGTCAAAAATAATTAGTAGAATTGAAACGTTTCATCTTACTTCGATACCCCTAATTTTGGAGGAATATCAATTGATATGATTGACAACTTTCACTCGACTTAATCAAAGCATTTGGTTTAGCAGTTTATTAGACTGCAGTATATTCTTGTGAAATTCCTCGTTCCTCGAAAACACCATAGATAAAATGATTATAACGGTTAGTAATAAAAATATGGATTGTATTAAAGATAGTTTATTGTACAGAGAGTATTTAAAGAGTCAGTAAAAATTTTTAAATCTAGAGAAACTTTCGTTAAATCTATGTCGGCCTGGAGCCTTTTCTTCTACTCGGTCCACCTGTTGGTTTTGGTTTAGGCGGTGGATTTTCCAAAGCATCCAGTTCGGCGTCAGTCAGCTGATCTTTGTACCAGTCTTTGCTAAAATTTCAAAAATAAAATACACTTTTTAAACCACAATTTCAAAATGATCTCACATTCAAATTACTCTCTCTAAATTAATTGATATTTCTAAAATATAATCCACTCAATTGAAAGATTCATATATTTCTATCAATGAAACTTCCAATTGACTGATATTTTATGAATATTAATTAATTTGGAGAAAGTAATAGGAATGTAAAGTAATTTATCATTTTTAAATTTTAAATTATGAAAATAATTTATCATAGATTTCAATCAATGAAACTTTCGATTGACTGCATTAAATTCAGACTTATTGTTAGAAGTCAATCTTCATCCAACATAATTTCTATGAACATGGTATTTTCTCTACCAACCATTCAGGTATCTTTCTGGCCCAATCGCACTTTCCAGTGCGTTCGTCGAATGCTTGTCCCAATTTGCATCCGCTTCTCCTAGGAATTTCACCGTTTACACATACATAGAAATATTGGCAGTCCTCATTATCAGGATATCGAGGATGTGTTGCAGCAACAGAATCATCAACTTTTGGACACGTGAAGTTGAACAATTCCCTGGATCCGCAGCCCTTTTTCTGTGCCTCGTCAGGCCAATTGCAAATTCCTGTCTTCTCGGAGAAGACTAATCCATCAGGACAGGTGATCATGTTGAATTTACCTTCGACGCAATAATAAAACGTGTTGCATATTCTATTATCTTCGTGCGCGAAATATCCATGCATCCTTGGACAGTGCGCAGAGGGTTGTGGTTTTTCTGAAATAGATTACCCTTTTCTTATCAATCTTTCTTAAATAATTAATACTATACTATCTACTTCTTCTGTCAGTTTTTTCTCTAATTACATTTTTGAAAGAGAAAAATAGAGAAAATCCGATCACTTACGTAGCTTGGGCCTCTTCGAGCAATCGATGCCAAACGGTAGATCGCACTTTTCATGCTGCGGACTGAAGTCGTTGAATACTAAACCATCTGGGCAGAGTTTCTCTGTAAATTTACCATCCCGACAGTCGTAATACTTGTCGCATTGTTCCGCATCAGGGAAATAACCGTTTGGTTCAGGACATTGATCGAAAAGTTCGCCTCCGTCTTCGTATTCCTCTTCTTCCGCCGGTGAAGTCTGCTGCTTCTTTTGCGTCGCTGGTAACGCAGTCTTCCGACGACTTTGCTCGGCTGCTTCTTGTTTTCTCGTTAAAGCGGTAACGGCACCTGCAAAAACAAAAGAAAAATTCTCTATTAACCCTTTTGCACTCCACGACTTTCGCTCAGGAGCATTAGCAAGTCGAGACGATTCCGGCTTCCAAATGTTTTACAGATACTGTCAAAAGATTTTATGCTAAGAAGACAAAAACCGAGCAGAGTCCTAGAAAAAAAATTGGAATAAGAATCACTTTTCGTATCGGAAAAAAATATACAGAGCTCGAGAAATCGAGAATCGCTGGGGCACCGTAGTTTTGTCTCTCTCTGAAAAGGATTAACAATGCCAGTCACTATCGAGACTTATATTAGGGGTACCGAAATGTAATCAAAACTGGATAAGTGAAAATGTAATTGGAATCGTTTTTCAATAAAAATTCGAAGGACATTTTTAAAAAAGGAATCGAACAAGTACCTTTACGCTGCCAAAAAGTATTTGAAAATTATGAAAATTATTTTTCAGCCAGCAAAAAAATTTTGAATTATTTTTCGGTACCACTGATATTTATCCCTTACCTACCGATATCCTGTTCTAACCCTTTGCACTCCGATGTCCCACCAGAGAGGACATTGTAAGTCTACCATATCGCTCAATTGCTCGAATTTATTTTTAATTACAGGGGATGAACTAATTGCACCGCAACATTTTAAGAAATCTATGTCTACCTCAACTTTTCTATTGAAATGGCACAAAGCAGCAAATAGTAAAGTGCCGCCAAGTTGCTGATAGATAAAGTCAAAAATGGTTCGGAGTTCAAAGGGCGAAACAAATACAATTTTAACAAAACGTACCAAGCGGCGTCCATTTCAAAATTTACATTAAAATCGTACTATCATTTCTTTCGCTCATCTAACTTTCTGTAAATTCCTATACTATCCGATTATTAATTTCCAGCTTTTTAATTTTCCTCTTAGCTTATTTTTTACCAAAAAAATTTCTTTCCACGTCTTACGTACCAAGCCGGGTCATTTTACCCCTTACGCTAAGAATAGATATTTGCAAAATTCCGGTACGATTAATTAAAATTTTGAATAATCTTATCCCACTACTTCAATTTGTACCCAAAGAATCTGACAATTTCCCCCAAACATCCAACATCTAAATCTGACCCAAATTCGTAAACAAATTCCGCCCATACTCGTTCACCGATGGAAAAAGAAGAAGGCGCGGCCGCACAATGCGGATGGGTTTTTGCGTCGGTGGTCAGGAATGGCAAATGGATGAAAAAAAAAAGGAGAATAATAATAACGATAAGAGGAAAGAGTAGGTAATAAAAACGGTGAATGGCTGGAGAGGGTCAACTGGTTGAAGTATTTTCAAGGCAGCGTGACTTTGTGCGTCCCTGAAGAAACGCCGGTCGTACGTAGACGCCGGTCGACCTCGCGAACAGAAGAAAGCGAGAAAGTGCCCGACTCTCGTGTACCTGGTCGGGTAGAACTTAAATGTCGTTTAATCGCTCAGGTAGGCTTGGTAGCTTTCCAGCAGCACTCTGCATAGATTTCCATTCAACTTTGAACATCTCGGATCGACTTGCACGAGGCGAAATCGATGTGAAATTGTGCCTCGATAGAAATCGCCGGCAATGCGTAGCTTTAGAGATAGACAACTTGTTAGCAGTGATAGAAAACTAGATACACGTCGTGCCTATCCAATGCAAGAAAGATTTCTAGAAGGAAATTGGGGAATTTATGTTTGTCAGTTTTAATTGGAATAGTCTACCAACATTTTTCATTTGTCGTGATAAAGATTTCTCTTGCGTTTTCGTTAATTAATCGAGGAATTAGAAAAGAAGTAAGAGTATTCTTCTTGGTTGGTTCTATTTTTGTTATATCGGCAAACACACGGTTTTAGAGAAATTGAACTTTCTATGAGAAACGTGAGGTGAAATGATTTCTCAACGATGATGTCGCAAGTCTTTTCGTGATCAGGCAAAAGTTCGCGTGTCCTCGGAGAAGTCATCGATCAAATTGCGAGTGAATCATGCAAAGTCTTGGAAGACAGTTTAAATGACACGTCAATGGAACGATAAGGTGTAATTTCCATAATATGTGTGTACTTTCTCGGGGCTGACTGAACTGGTTCGATCGAGACTTTGAAAAGTAAAAGTAAATTAAGAAGGAACGGTAGAACGGATTTGAGGTAGCACATATGACTGTTAAGACCTTATGTAACAATAATCGGATCATTGTTATAAAGAGAGAACGGTCACACTGAATTTATAACGATATCGTAGAGGTAAAACAATACCTCTGTTAAAGGTCACTTGTCCAACTAGTTCCTTTTTATACGTTTTGTCAGTTTCTCGGTACCTCAGAATTTTTTCGTATTTTATCCGCACCAGCTGAACACTTTGGACATTCTATTACGTGTATTAATAAGGATATTAATAGAAAAAGATCAAATTTAGAATAATCACGCAAATTATATGAATTAACATCTATGGATAAAGTGATAAGAAAGTATCATAAAAATTGCACTCACCGAGGCAAACTAGAAGACAAAGAACCTCCGTCTTCATCCTGACAGAGGGCAGGAGTTAAGGAGAATTTAATAAGCTCTTCGTGTTACCTCAGAATCGAGTCACGATTCTTCGAACGTGAAGGAATTGATGACTAGAGACTACTGGGCCCCATCGAGTGGGTCCCAGGGCCTTATATGCATCCCCCACTTTTCCATCGTCGAGGTTACAACACTCGACGACCGCGTAGAACCAAAGGAGAACCATTGCTCTTCTGCATACTCGAGCACACCGATAAAGATGCATCGATTAACTGTATATAAAGAAAGACGATCCACGTTCGATGTTCTATCGAAGTACAAAAAATCGAACACTTCAAATATATTACCAATAATATAATCAACATTCTAACCATTCCTATCATAATTTCGTTCTTCATTCTTAACATTTTCTTCTATCAGTGTCATTAAATTATCTTGGAAAGAATTTACAGTGATGCAATTTTGTATAGAATTGACAAGAATTATTCCGATTTAGAGTTTCCTCGATTAATCGATCTTTGAGTGTTTGTAATCCGTTTGAACTAATTACAATAAATTACAGTATAATTCTCCATTCGACAGCTTCGAAGTTGTCTCATGCGTTTAGTAGCAAGTCTCTCGATCCCACCATCCCCCGGGATTCCGTCTAATCCAAAGCTTTCTGAGTTCGTCATAAATCAAGATAATTATAGCGTACGGTACACCTGGTAACCACCATTGGGCTTTCAACGGATAAGTTTTCAGTATGACATCCATATAAGGCGCATAAGAAATAACACAGGCCATCGCTATCTCGAAGAGAAGACCAAAATTAAGGACCCAGTTGTTCATGCCCTGATGGAAAAGAGAGTTCCGTCGAGTCTTGCAAATCATCACGTCAGCCCATTGAACGACCACTATGCTGACGAAGAAAGCTGTATGGCAGGTGTATTCGAGAATCTTGCGTTGTTCGTAAGTCCATTGTTGGCCAAAGCTATCTTCCAAGTCGTTCACCACGACACTGTCCCATGACGATCGTAGACCTAAGAGTCTATTAGGTAAAAATCCATGTTCCGCCATTACGATGAAGTACGTAAAGAAACCAGCACATGCTTCGATTATACCGATCTGTCCGTAAGCCATGAATATCAAACGACGACTGACAAGATGATCGACTCGTGGTACTCTGGGTTTTCTGAAATATTAAATTACTACTATTAGTAATATTAGGCCTACTTAATGTTAACTCTTTCACAGTTTGATAAAATTACGAATTCTGGCCCAAAAAATGTCTAGTTTTTTTATGTTCAAAAACACTACGGCATGCAAACTAAACCACGTCTCATTCTTCAGTTAGAATAATCTTAGAAAACAAAGGAAGCAAAGAATCTAGTCATAGACTTAGGTATCTTTGGTAGACTAAAGAGGATAAGCCGTTTAACTTTTTGAGGCACGAAAATTCAACGAATAAAATGACCAAAGTTGCACAGGTATTTTTTAAAAATTTTAATTGAATAAAGTTGGTTCATATTGATTCGCAAAGTTATATAATAATATAAATTTTCGAGGTGGGACAAATATGTCCCACCATGCATCTTCACATATGAAAAAGGTGGGATACTTTTCACCCTACTGTGCCTCAAAGAGTTAACATATTCGCGACCGGCAATTTTTTTCCATTTCTAATGCTGAGTACCGGTAAAAATAATGAAATTGTAAAACTGGTTGCCACAAACTTGTATAATTAAAACAAAGATAAAAATTATAACATTTGTTTTGAAATATCAATGTTGTAATTATGTGCTCTTTAAAATAAAAAGACTTGATAATTTGTATACTGACTTTATAGGTAGATAATAGAGCATTTTTTATTACTATGCTTGGTTTATTTAGCATTATATTACAATGTACATGCAATTTGGAAAAGCAGAGTAAAGAAACATTTACATAAAGAAATTCTACATAATTTGCATGTCTCATTATAAGAAGTGTCACAACGTTTTCCGTGAGTTTTGCAAACTCTGCAACGTTTTTCTGGATATTTTAATTTCCCCGATTGTGCGATTCTTTCCAACTGTTGTGTTGTCATGTCACCTGAAAGTCTGTAAGGACGATCAAGGTGTCTCATTGAGTTAGCGGTTATCAAAAGCGCCCAATGTTACCCAATTCAGAAACAAAAATTGCAGAACGTGAATTCACGTCAACGACAACCACGTACAGGATTTAAAATGACGTGAATTCACGTCAGCGGTCGCGAATGTGTTAATACTTGACGCTCCGCCCGTGACTGTCACGAAATAAACTGTCAATGGGTTAAAGTATGAACACTTTAATATTCTAAAATAGAGGTAATTAATTTACCTGAGCATAATATCTGATTCGGATTTTTCATAGGCTAATGAAACTGCTGGCCACATGTCTGTACCCAAATCGATGCATAATAGGCAGATAACACCAACGGGTAGAGGAATTCCAAAAACGATAAACGCTAGGAAAGGTGTTATCTCTGGCACATTACTTGCCAATGTGTATGCGATACTTGATTTCAAATTATCAAAAACTCTACGACCTTCCTCAATGCCGGTGACGATCGAGGCGAAATTATCATCGAGAAGAATCATATCGGCGACTTGTCTACTCACGTCGGATCCTGATATCAATGTTATTGTATAAAAAAGATCAATAGACAAACGTTATACTTGAGTAACCATGATACAAAGTACATCTTACACTTTCTACACAATTTAATACGCTCGATCGAAACTTAAAAGTACCTGCGATCCCCATAGCGATACCAATATCGGCCTTTTTCAGTGCCGGAGAGTCATTGACACCGTCCCCGGTGACCGCGGTGATTAGATGGAGTCGTTGACAGCTCTCGACAATTTGCAGTTTCTGCACCGGCGAGGTTCTTGCAAAAACAATCTCAGGATATCGTTTTATTATATTATCCAATTCTTGAGGTTGAAGATCTAAGAGTTGCATTCCAGTCATCACTATCCAACGTCTCTGTTCCGTATTGTCGTTGTTTAAATGATCTTCAGTGATGATTCCGACATACTTTGCGATTGCTCGTGCTGTGTCAGGGTGATCACCCGTAACCATGATCACCTTGATACCAGCACAACGACATTTGTATACTGCATCCGGTACTGTTGGCCTTGGTGGGTCCATCATGGAGATCAAACCGATCTAAATACACCATACGTGACTTTATTTCTGCAAATATCATTCTACGAACAATTTAACCTCTTGCCTTACGATTTCTTTTGTGGCCGAACACGCAATAACTCAGAATTATTCGTTGGAATAATAATCTATCATTGATTTGCAATATCCGGTATAAATTCAGGCAATATTAACACTACATTTACAGCTGATAAAAGCGTAGTTACATATATTAAATAAGTACTTTGAAAAAAGATGTAACAAGCGCAAAAAAATACGATGAATTAAGTAATTTGTATAATAGAAAATAGACGTGAAATATATACTGCACTGCTTCACTATAAATTTAAACAATATTTTTAGAAAAGTAGGAATCCGTCAATTTGACGATTGTCGTAAATCCAGTAGCATGGAACTAATTTCAACGTCTGCTGAGCTACTGATACTTTCAATTTAACACTAGAACTACCGGCCTCAAATCTATCATATTTTAATAAATTAAATAAGTACTTTGAAAAAGGGGGAATCAAGCGACGGAAAATTTGATCGATTGGGTGTTTTATGTTTATTGATATAGACGTAGAATATTTATTCTATGACTCTTATCTAAACTTGGAGAGTTTTTGAAAAAATTGTGTACCAGTCATTTTGACTGGTTTGGTAGTTCTAGTGTTAATACTTTTGGGAAAACTTAAAGATTTTCTGTTCCATTTACCGCGTCACGTGTGCCACACGTTGTTACAAAGCAAAGGATTAACCCCTTGCCATACCATTTACTTTGTGACTACTTCCACAATAATTGAGAATTAAATTAATAAAATAAACATTGATCAGTTATTCTTGACATACAGTATAATATAACGTAATATTGATATTATAGAAATAATTTTATCGTGTCGCATCTCACTGATATTTTCAATTTAATAGGTTTTGTAAAACTTGAAAATTTCCTTTCCAATTTAAAGCATCATGAGTATCGCTTGTATAGTACGGCAAGGGATTAATAATATTAATTGTATTAATTAGATATTTCTTTTAATCATTTATTCTACCGTGAATTGCATAACAGAGCAACGAGGCGTAATGCAATATTGTATAGGCAAATTGACGAATTGTATTATGGACTTTCTCTAGCGAGGTAAATTAACTGCACGCCTAGTGTGTGTATAATTAAAATTACTAGTCGTAAGTTTTGAAGAGGAAAGTTTGGAGAATCTCCGTTAAAGTTATAACCAGGCGGAAATGCAGAAACCGGGAGCTCGAGATCAGCAAAACCAAGTACACGTTCACCATTGTTCGCGAGAGTATAACAAGACTCCGTATAAGCTCTCTTGATTTCTTCGCTGAGTTCCCTTGTCTCGTTACCGAAGGCTACGGTTGAACATCGTTCCAAAACTCTTTCCGGTGCACCCTTAAAAGACACGAAATGTTTTCCGCGGCACAGATGAACGTTGGCTTGAAACTTATCCGTGGAGTTGAATGGTATCTCGAAAACCTGTTAATGTTTTCTTTTTTTCAGTATCTGTTATTGTATGTCTAGGGAAAATGAGCAATAATATTTATATACGTGCCGGT
Source organism: Cerceris rybyensis (assembly GCA_910591515.1). Taxonomy (NCBI): domain Eukaryota; kingdom Metazoa; phylum Arthropoda; class Insecta; order Hymenoptera; family Crabronidae; genus Cerceris; species Cerceris rybyensis. The sequence goes on from OU342794.1 coordinate 5,648,759, forward strand.
GATTGTAGAAGAAGTCTCAGTTATTATTTATTCCTTGTTTCGAGTTAGACGTTTGTTTTGAAATTCATGGTGAGTGTGGCTGAACCCTTCGCGGTTCTATGTCGAACAGAACTCGACATAGATTTTTACTTGATTTTATTTTAGACAATTTCCAATTTCACAATGACTTTGGAATATCAGCTAAATATCCGTCAATACCTATAGTTACTGATGTCATTTAAAAAATGAATAACCAATGATAGAAAATATTGCAAAATTAATTTCCTTTTACCATCACTACCAAAATTAGTGAAATAATTTGGACCGCGCAGGGTTAATGAAACAGCTATCAACAACGTAAAAGGGTACAATTTTTAATTATTTCCTTCAAGTTATTCTAACTAATTGTAATATACAGTGGTGCATTGTGAAATGAGTTCTACGTTTCAAAATTCTTCATTATTTTTCCTTTCGAAATATTCAATTTTTCGTATTGGAATATTAACCCCTTGACCTACGATTTTGTTTTTGTCAGGGTGCGCAAAGTCTCAAAATTAATTTCTGAAATCAGAATTATTCACTGATTTCTGATATTTCGTGTAACTGAATGTAATATTAATAGTATAGAAATGATGAGACCGCTTCGTGACCGGCTGATATTGTCAATTTAATAGTTTTTGAAAGACTTCAAAATTTTCTATTCCCTTTTCCACGCTACGAGTCTCACAGGTAGTTGTAGATTAAGGGGTTGATAGTAATAGTTAACCCCTTGACTTACAACTTCTTTGGTGACCGAACTCACGAAATAATTACTCCAGAATTAATTGTTCGAATAATAATCTATCACTGAATTAACATTATATTAATAACATTGAACTAACTTCTGACCTACCGACATTTTCAGTTTAATCCCTTGCCCTAGGATTTGTTTCGTGACTTCCACCGCTGTAGTTCAGAATTTAATTGCTAAAATAAATATTAATATTGTAGGAATAATATTATCGCGTCGCGTTTCACTAATATTTTCAATTCAGTAGATTTTGGAGAACTTGAAAATTTCCTATCCCCATTATCTTATCACGAGTGTCACTCGTTAGTGTAGGGCAAAGGGTTAAACGATTTAAGTTAGTGTAGTAGTTGTAGTTGTAGTGTAGTAGTGTACTAGTTAGTGTAGAGCAACGGGTTAAACAATTCAAGTTCTTTTTTAATTCGTACACTAGTTGTCCCATATAATGAAAATTAATATTGCAGTTAATATGTTCAACATTTCAAATTTTTCAATTACGCTACTTTCATAATCACCGGCACATATACATAGGTATATAAATATGTAAAAAACCTTCTTGCAATTCTTTCGAAACGACTCTGCACCTCCTTTAACCAAAACTTCCATACACTTCAATAAAGCAGCATCGGAGGCATCACCCAATACTTTTCTTTTATTTAAAGGTAAAAGTGGAACGTTTTCAGATACAGGTGGCCATTCCGCCCGATTGCAGAGACTCGCCACTTTGGCTAAATTATTAAAACCTGGACGGTTACTGTATTTTCTCCACGTGTCTGAGGCCATTACTTCGCGCAATTCACCGTCGTACCACATGTGTCGGACCTGAGGTAGCGAAACTGATTTTGCAACGACTTCGTTGATAGATGTTGCGATAGAGAGATACAATGGCACGATTAAGTAACAGTAATTTTATGTAAGCAGAAAAGGTGATGGTTGATGCACCGTTAGCTATGTAAATGTGATAAAATTACAGGGGAAAAAATTCATCAACGATGGCAATTCTTACCACCATTTTATTTTGAGTCAATGTTCCAGTTTTGTCGCTACAAATGACAGCGGTGCATCCTAAAGTTTCAATTGCTTCCAGATTTTTAACTAAACAATTTTTACTAGCCATTCTCTTCGCAGTCAATGTAAGACTGACGGTGACAGTTGCTATTAATCCTTCTGGTACATTCGCCACTATGATTCCGATTAGAAATACGACCGAATCGATCCAATCGTAGCCCATAAAAATAGACAGGATGAAAAAGAGGAGTCCAAGAAAAATCGCCCAGGACGATATTAATCTCATAAATCGATGAATTTCGCGTGAAAGGGGTGTGGGCCTGGCTGATAGTCTGGACGTTAATTTAGCAACCCTACCCATCACCGTATGGTCACCACAAGCAACCACCACTCCTTTTCCAGAACCTGTTGCGTATCATCGGTATTTTGAGAGATTTTGTGAAAGAAATTCTTATGGATTTATTGATAGTGTTCGTATTTGACCTTCGACAACGTTGGTGGAGAAAAAAACCATGTTTTTAGCTTCAATAACTCCACCTGATGTAGCTGCTTGCGCTGATCGTATTAAAGGAATGGATTCACCGGTTATTGAAGCATTGTCGACCTTGAGACCTTTGTTTTCAATTCGAGAAATTTAGTTAGTGGTTAATTAAATTATAAAAGAAAGAAAAATGTGATGGTGTAAAATTACATTGTTATCAAGGAACATTTATATTTCATTTAGAACTGTCGAATATCTCACGAAATATTAAAATTGTCAGTAAAGTGTTGATTATAACTAGACTGCGGATGTTTATGCAAATTTCGAGTTTTACAAATGCAGGTGAGACAGGAAAACCTATCCAGGGATTTATTGCACTCAATAAATATTACAACAAATACCATACTTTGGATATTTTAGATATATTTTTATATTATATCCTTTTTGTATATTTTAGCCGTATTTAATTTGTCATAAATGCATAAAAATCCGCAGTCTGATTATAACTGTATATAACTACAGCTATCCCTCGATTTACACAGTACTTTTTTTCACGATTTCACTTTCATACGGATTTTAAAATAAGGGGAAAAAATACATTTTATTTTACTTTGAAATGAAGACTGAATTATTCACATTTTACGTTGCTTTCAATTTTCACGGTTTTCCAAAGAACTTATCATCCGTGTAAATCGAGGGATAGGTGTGCATATAACTACAAATGAAAATGTAAACACGTTTTTACATTTCTCTGTATGGAAAATCTACGAAGTTAAATCCAATTATAGTTTACTGTTATCTTTCAGCTCCGGAGAATCTATATTAAAATATTAATTTAGTAGATATTTTAATATCAACGAAGTAGATGGTTTTTCAACATTGACAGATTACTTTTTTAAAAGTATAAGTTTAATCTGAAAATTCTATTTGATATTTGACGTTCAAAAATATTGCGAATTATTTTTGCAGACAAATTACGTTCACGACTTAAACCCATGTGAAATAATCGCTTCTAATTAAACGAAACATACTGCATAGAGTAATAGAAATATTGTTAGAACAACTACCATATCATTCGTTTTATAGTATGAAGAGTTAAAAATGATTTACATAACGATTTCAGAAATTCGTAAATGACATTCCTACGAAAACGAAATGATATCTCGAGCGGCAACAAAGAGAAAGGCGTGGAGTTTTTCGCTGAGAAATAAGAAAGTTACGACTTTAACTACAGCGATACAAATTCACCTTGACATTCCAGGATCCTAATGTCAGCGGGTACTCGGTCACCGGTTTCCAAAAGGACAATGTCCCCGACAACTAATTCTACTACACCCAATTCTCTCTTCTCACCATCCCTCAGAACTTTAGTTTTCTGTGGCAACATTTGCTGAAATGATTCCATGATTCTCGAACTTTTTGATTCCTGATAATAACTGAACATTCCTGTGACGAGAATTAAGAGGATCAGGACGATTCCAAGACCTAAGTGCTCATCTGAGGCTTCGCCGTAAGTTTCGTACTCCAAAAGGTAATTCCCGAAACACAAGGCAGCTCCTATCTGTAAAATTACATCAATATGATAATTTTAGGATATAAATTATTCTAAAATAATACGAGGTTGTAAATAATTTGACTACATTCAAACGAAAGTGATTTGAACTTCATTTCAACCCTTTGCAGTGAAGTACAGTTCTCAGGAAAAATTAAACTTTAGAATACATTACTGAATTGACGAATATCAATTTTTATAAAATAATGATTTTGTTATTATATTTGATAAAATATTCAATTTCCACAAATGTAAAACTTATTTAGAAAATGATAGTTTTAGGAAATTAAGCTGTGATTATAAGAGTGTCGCTTTATCAGTCAATATGGACACAAATAATGTTGCTGAATACTGATTTCGGTGGCAGTACGAACACCGTAAGATAATAAAATATTGTTATCGCAAATGCTAAAAAAAACAACTGTAAAAAGATATTTTTCCTGACTTGCCGTTTCAATTGAATCTGAAGCACCTCGCTTCTGTATAAATAATTCAAAAATCATACGCTTAAAATTTATAATCCAAATTCCTATTTCTTACTATCGATACAATAACAATAAAACATTATTAAAATGTTACCTCATGAATTCCATTCATAAATTTGGCCTTCAAATAAACTACGTATTACATAGTCTTAAAAATCCAAAAAGAGTTTGAAAAGTTTTAGCCGAGAAAAGTTTCAGTTCCAAGAATTAATAATATATCATGGTTTTAATAAAATTTTACGGTAAAATATTAATCATTTGCTTTACTCTGGAATTTTGATGAAATAATTTTCGCTTATCTACACTTTAAATGATAGTTTTACCCAGATTAATAATGAGAATCCTCCGCAACATTGTCGTAGAAGTTTTAAAACTTCCGAGGTCTTTTTTGGAGGTGTTAGTGCATTTAAACCATTTTTCTTTAAAAGATCACGTGCTACAGTCATTGATAAGCCCTGCACACCATCGGTTTGCAGTCGTTGCAATAAATCTTGAGCCGATTGCAGGTGAACGTCTGTCTCTATGTCACGTCGAAGAGATTCCAGATTCGTAGCACCGCTACGTCGCCTTCGACGATAAAAATTCCGAAACATGTGAAAATTCACGCAACGGTTCATTACAAAAGATACAGAATTGATTGTATAAAAGATATCATAACCGTTGCGGAATTTTCGAAGACGTATCGAAAGATTTTCTTCGAGATATCGTCCAGTTAAACTTCACGAATCGCACTTCATATAACGAACTTTATTGATTTTTCTTTAATATAAAAATAAAATAGTGTTAGTTAATTGTTTTCCAAATAGTTATATAAAAGTAGCGTGTTTTGTTTACTCAAAATTATTAAAAAAAATTATAATATACAAAATTTATTTCAGTCATATATTATATTTCTCACATATATTTCTGTTCATTAGGTTTCTATAATGTTTATTATTGTCCGAAAATCCGATTTCTATTAACACTAAACCTACCGACGTTATATCTACTAAAATCTAAATATACTTAATAACGACCTTACACAAAGAGAAGTGGAGAGATAAAGAAGATAATTAATTAACTCATTTTGCTTTTGTAAGATAGAAGTGGAATATTTACTTCATGGCTACTCTATTAATTTAGATCATTTTTAGAAAATATTTCGGTATCGGTCTTTTGACCGCCTTGGTAGGTTTAGTGTTAAGAAGGAATAGAAATAGTATACGATTACTTTGAATTGACGGCGTACAATTTGATATAAGTTTCATGTAAAACGAAACATGTCAATGATAAAAGTCGGAATATTTTAAATACCGACAGTACCGCCGCCAAAGCACATCGATTGATTTTCAGTTACCATCGAAGACCTTTCTGACTGTTTGCAAAAGAAGAAGAAGAACATGGTGGCGCTGTTGTGCAAAGGCCGAAGCTATGTCTGGTCACGCAACTCGTGAGACGCCACGCAGAGGAAACGAGAGTTTTTGGACCGCCATAATAGCGCCATAGCGGTGTGTACTTCGTCCCGCTCGTTCGCAGTCCGTGACGCGACGCTTACCGACGCTCGGCGTCGTTCTACGGAATTCCGATTGATGAGCGATATATCGGAACTAAACTAAGCGTGTTTCCGTCGTGTGTGTTTTCGCGCTCGTTCCGAGCCATAAAATTTCATAGGTCTGAGAGAAGTCGTGAGAAGAACGTCCTGAGAGACGCGTGAGTGCGTGTCTTCGTGGGTGTCTGAACGGTAGGCAGGAAAACATGGAGAATAGGTCGGCGCCGCTCCGTTCCAGGCGAGTCTGTAGATTCTGCCTAACGGAATCCGAACCTCTCAGCTACATTTATGAAAGAGATCACAGCAAGCCGTTTCAAGTGCCGCTTCCTCTGCAGATCATGTCGTGCGTCGCCATCGAGGTAATTATTTTCTCTTCGAAAAACGGCATTGACCACTACCGTTTCGTACTGTGTCTGTCTTTTATTCTATACTTGTGGAATAACTGTATCCATGTGTTGATACTTTTTCGACTATGTGATTCTCTCCTGTTATGATGATGTTGAGCTTCCGTATGTTGCTAATTATTGATATTCGTCTTGAAAAACGAATAGTATGCCAAAAGACACAAGCGATTTGGATAATGTAGGTATCATATTTGCCGATTGAGCCGTGCACTTCCAACGTACGTTTCGTTTGTATGTGATTACGCATTGTTTTCTTTCATTAAAATGATAAAGTTAATGATTTGAATGCTGTTAATTCAAAACATGTATCATCGCGAGGAAGATGATTTAGACGCGGTGTAGAATTTATTTTACTGTTCTCAACAAAAAGCGTATTATCGATAATATACTTTTAATGCTGCGATGGTAAAATATATAGAACGTTTTGTTTTTCGACCTTGAAATTCTTTGTTGCTTTATATATTAAGTTAATAAATGTAATTAGTATTAAACATTGTATTTGGTGATACTCCAGTTAAATTGTATTTTTGACTTGGATAATTTGTATTAGAAGTATGAGTGAAATGCGTTATACCCGTAGCTTGTATTTCGAAATAGATGCAGAAAATTTGGCGGGAAAATGACTTTAGTGCATGCATTCCTAATATTTGTCGAATGAATGCCTGCTCGTTATGAATATTATGAAATGTAGAAAAGATATTTCTTACAATTATTTTATAAGAATGTGTATTGGAGTGATATTTTAGAAATTATAATTTTATGATCTAATTTAATAAATATATTATTTAATTGCATCCCGAATTTTTATGATGTCCTGCATTTTATCTTTGATTGTGATGTTGGAATTTCTGTATTTAGATTGTATTGGAATAATATTATTTTATTAATCTTATATATAATAATTTATTGTACTCAGGTGTATGCAGCTGATGGAATGCCACAGATGATATGCAATATGTGTCGCTGGAATCTGGATCGCTCTTATAAATTCAAACTGCAATGCAAGAAAGCGGACGAAGCATTGAGAGCATATCCATTGTCCGGTGTTTTACCAAGACCCTTTCCTCCGATTCCCAATGATCCTCCTGAACCGAGCAATAAAAGACCTTTAGAGCAAAGACCTCAAAACGAAATGGTAAAGAAACCCAGAACCGACAATGGTGATAGAGAAAGGCGAGAAACTAGAGAACGAGATAGAGACAGGGAAAGGGAAAGAGAACGAGAGAGAGATCGAGACAGAGAAAGAGAGAGGGAGAGAGATAGAGATAGGGAAAGAGATAGAGATCGTCAAACAGAGAAACAAAGAGAAAAGGGAGATCAACACCATGATTTTTATGAGGAAGTACAAGATGGTGGTAGCGAAGGATATCAAGAAGGAAGTAGCACCAAGGAGGAGCGAAAGTTAGAACCAGGTGAGATAAGAGTACATGCTTGCGATCAATGCGAGCGCACGTTTCCTCTGCGACAAGCACTAGCTTTGCATATACAGAAAGCTCATCGTGATCGCAATTACAAATGCACCGAATGTGATCGCATGTTCTTCTCCAAATATGATCTTGGTAAACATATGACTACACATTCCGAAGAGAAGCCATTCTGCTGTACGATATGTAATAAACAGTTCTCAAGAGCCAACCTCCTACAACGTCACGAGAAAGTTCACAGGGACGAATTGAGATATGGTTGTCAGCACTGTGATCGTGAATTCTTTACAACCGAGGAGTTGGAAAAGCACGAAGATGCTGTTCATAAAAAAGAAAAACCTTTCCAATGTAATATCTGTGACAAACGTTTCACGTATAAGCAAGGTCTAGAACGCCATGAAATGCTGCACAACGAGGACAAATCATTCGTTTGCGAATATTGTAAAGAAGCGTTCCGTACCAGCACAAAGCTAGCTCGTCACCTGACAACCCATGCTGGTCATCGTCCATACCTATGCAAACTTTGTCCTCGTTCATTCCTTTTGTCCCATCATCTTACTAGGCACATGCGAACACATTCTGTAGAGAAGCGTCACGTTTGCGAAGATTGTGGCAAAGCGTTCAAACGTAAAGAAAGTTTGGAGGTGCATCAGCTGACACACACAAAACGCACAGGAATGGGCTTAACTTGCGACGTCTGCCAGGAATCATGCCGGAATAGAGCAGACTACGTCACCCACATAAAGCAGCATATTGAAGCAGGTGAGAAAATGGGACCAGATGGGTTACAGCCAGATAATAAATATAAAATTGAAGTAGATTCTGAAGAAGATGAAGAGGAGGAGCAGTACACGGACGGAGATGACGACTATGAGCCACCAGCGTATATCGTGAAGAAGCTGCCGAAAATTAACAAGCGATCCGAGAGCGATGAAGAAGGTGAAAGGACGGAGAAGGAAGAAAATCGTAAGGAACAAGTAGTATTTGTAAGAGGTAAAGACGGGAATATGGTGAAGAAGACCATTAAAACTTTAATGCCGATTCAACGTAGAGACGTGCAGGACGCGAAAACGAAACAGAGCCCGACTAATAATCAAAATCAATCAAATGCAAAATCTTCCCAAGGTAAAGAAACCGAGGAATCAGTGAAGACAACTCGGGTCGACGAGACAGAGGCCCAAGTCCAAAAGATCGTAGCATCGGTCTTTAAGGAGCACAAGATTCCATTGAAACATCAAAATGTTGGGCAGGATCAAGGTAAAGAATCCCCCACGTCCACGTCTCAGGCTAAGATTCAACAGGCGCAAAATACCTCACAAAATCAGGTTTCTACCAAGGACATAAAATCAGATACTTCTATGTCCATCGGCGATAAACCGAAAGCGGTGAACGCCGTTAAAGTAATAAAGAGAATAGTTGTCAGAAAACCAGGTGGAAGTGCTGAAAGTTCGACGGGCACACCAACCGCTAAGGAAGCCGATACTTCAGCCGGTACTCCACAAACTCCCAGCACTGGTCATAAAGTAACGAAACGAGTAATCGTTCGAAGAATCATTCGACAAGGTGACACCACGAGAGAAGTCATCATGAATCCTGACGGTACGATAATAGACCCGGCTGAATTGGCTAAATTACCAACTGGAAATGTCGTTAAGAGAGTCGTCGTGAAGAAGCCTCTGGACAAACAACAGGGCATTGTGCAAGCTGTGCTACAATCATCAGTGGATCAACGACAGTCATCGTCGTCTATGAAGAGCAATGATTCCATCCTAGGAGAATCTTCGAAGTTTGAACTTAAAACGTCCCAATCAACCAGCATGGTATCGTCAACGCCCAAAACACCAAAACAGAAATCCTCGCCTCTATCAGGCGATCAAGAGACAAAGGAGAAACTTGAACAGCTAGAAAAGAGAGTAGAACAGCAACGCTTGAAAATCGAAGAATTACAGGCACGCAAACAGCAAGAATACGAGCCAATCGATGAGATGTTACCAGAACGACACGATGAATCCGAGGATGAGCAACAACTACCACTCAAGAGGGTGTTCGTGAAGAGAAAACAAAGTATCTACGACGAGGAACAGGAGTACAATGACACCGATGACAAACCTGCCAGTCCACTGAAAGAGGAGAGTCAATCAGAATCAATTCAAGAGGAAGAGAAGGTAAAAACTGAGAGTGAAACGACACCAGTTGAAAACGTACCAAAAGAAGTTTCAACCATACCGAAAACCACAATCACACCCGTTGCCGGAGCCAGAAGAGAAGGTAAACAACCGTTGATAACGAGTTCCAAAGTCTATGGAAACAAGAAGATCATCGTAGTGAAGACGGAAGAGGCATCGGAAGTAGAAGAAATGAGTCGAGAACTTTGCAGTATACTCGACTCCGCTGAATCCGTGGCGAAAATGCAAGAAAACGTTTTAAGTAATCTTTCTCAAATATCAGCTCTTGGAGAATCCTCTCAAAAGACTTTCGTGGAAAAACCTAAACCAGGACCATCCGCCATGGAGACGGATTCCATGGAACAGGAATCTACGACGGAAACCATCGATTCCCAGGATCAAGATATACAAATTAAACTGGAAACTTCGATATCAATAAGCACCGAGGACACACAACAATCTGAGGTGAAGGCCGAGAACGAGACGACCGAGGAAGCAGTTATAGAGCAACCGGAAACACAAGATTCCAGTTTGACGTTGGACGGACAAGATCTTTCGGAATCAACGGACATCTTCGAACCGTCCGATAATATTTTGGAAGTTCAGAAAGGTCAAGATCATTTGGGAGATTCGGTAATAGAACTCAGTCATGGAAATCACACGATCAATTTGAACGACACTAACGACAGTCAGGACAGCCTTGAAGACAAATTGTCGCAGATGGAGGGTTAAATGTACTTTTCTTTTCTCCGGAGAACAGTAAGGAATAAGAAAAAAATGAAACAGAGGAAAGAAATGTTTTCCTTTTAAGGAAAAGTTTCGATCAATGACCAGTGTGCTGTAACGATCCGAATATACATTCACGTCGTTGATCATTATTTTCTCAATTCGAGGAATAAACTGATCTCGATGCATTTCCGACGGATATTGCTATATGCATTTGATTCCTTATGATTATAAAGGCTTTGATCGTTTTAGCACTGAATCCGTTAATTAATCACGTGAACTTAAGATAGTATGTATCTTACTATTATATTATACATAGAGTTTCTTATGTATCTTTGAGTTTTCCCACAATTCTGACAATTGTAGAATTTTATCGGCGGATTAATGAATTGTTAAGACTCGCGATAATGTATGGAAACTGTAAGATAGTGTCCAGCAGTGGTGTTTCTATAAAAAAGCGGACAAAAAAAAGTTTATTCAATTGATAACACGAAGATATTCATTGATCTCGTTTATGCGGCAACTTTAATTCGACACTAAAAAAAGAAAAGAACTTTTGCTGTCGGGTGGAAATTTATTAATATTCCAATCAAACCTTAGACGGAACAATGAGCGTACGAGATAACAGTTTGAATAAATTTTGTAAATTTAGACGTTCTTTTTAGGTATCTGACTTTTTGTTCGGTACAGAAATACCGAGCTTAAAAAAAACGTGTACATATACTACTACCAGAATCATGCTCATTTCAAACGGCTAACAATACACGACAATTATCGATAAAAATTTCTTCATTCGATCCAATATAACAGCATGATGCGTTACTTTGGTATTTTCGTACCGGAGTAAAATCGATGCGTTATCATTATTATTCGCAACTGATTCTACAATCTTGGGAACATACGAGGAATACTTTAAGAATTTAAGCTTACCCTTACGGACATTGTATCGAAAAATATCTGCGAGATTCGAATGGAAAAGTGGTACATAGATTATCCGATATTCTATAAATATTTGAAGCTATGCATCAAATACAAAGTATGGTGTGTAATTGTAAGGACGAAGGTGTTTATTATTTACCGGAATATCCTTTCTCAACGCACAACACGAACAATATGTACTACTATACTTTCATATAAAACATTTACACTTTATTGACACGTAACGTAGCACGGCTAACATGAAAATATACATTTGAATATCATATATGTATATATAAATATAAATCGCACAGATTATGATTAATGCTACATCTATCGTATCTTAATTTACAATCTATAAAAAAAAAAGAAAGAAATGCATGTTATGATAAGTTTTGTGAATATTCGTTAGCAATGGATCATTATCAGTTCTCGTTGGCTATTTTATGAATATTATCAATATTGATTAAATACCGGAAGCACGTTATCATTAAAATTCGTCACTTATATTCTACGTGTTATGTGATGATTTATTGGCGTGGATATCATTGTATAATGCAGAGATTAGCAATGTTATGAAATAATGACATTGGGTTATATAAAACATTTGCTTCGTATACGAGATATACAAGAGTGTAAATCTCTTTTTTTCTTCGTAATAAAATTACGGTAAAGGAAGATCACAAAATTTGAACTTATCGGCAAAAGTCACGAATGCATCGTGCACATTTCGCGATGCAAGGATTGCATTTACGCGGCACGAGATGTCGGCACCATAAGGTTTCCATACGGCAGAGAACATCTTTGGCTTTTTATTTTTATGCGAGAAAAATTATTTTTATATTGAAATTTTTACTTTAAATTGATAGCGGGAGAAAATAATTTTCTTGATTCGATGGTTAGGCAGTATTTAGAGCTCCTAAATAGGAACGACTGTATGATGCACTTTTGTTCAAAATATCTGATGAAAATTGACAACGTTACGATTCGATTCAATTCAATCAATTTTCTGATAACTTGCATCATCAAATCAATCTTAATTGTTCTTATAAAATATTTGTTGGCCGCCTCGTGAAGACCTATTTTTAAAAAATTGTTCAGCAGACTTCAAAAGTTTGCCGGCAATTATACAAACTTTTTAAACGTCAAACGTTTGATACATAATGAATAACAAATGTCTGTTGAAATTCCAAAAGAATATTATTGGAATTATCGAAGGCGTCAATTAAAGTCCTATAGTAGTGATGATAAAAATATTTCGCGCACATTGCAAATACGGTGGTTAGACGGTGGTTAGACGATCAAGCGAGATTTTCTTTCTTCCTACTGGTTAGATTCTGTAGCTGTAAAATAATATATCGCATAATTTACAATTACTCTAACATACACCTTCGCGTAAAATTCATTTCAAGAGCATTCCCGTCTTTGAATCTTTCTTTGTCTTCATTTCTTAAAGTCCACCCCGTCCGCTGTCTATGTACTCGAACCTCTGTAGAGCAGACGATTAGAATTTTAAAAGAACTAGCATCATTTACTTTCGATTTATCGTTCAAAATGAATTGGTCCCATAGAAAGATTCTACAACGAGAATGTTATATTAATTACAAAACTTCATATATGAATATTAACACGTTGAACGCCATCGATATTTCACTTGTTTCGTTATTTCTACTGCACTAAAATTTTTTCTATTAAAGTGACATATTTATTAAGCAGGTACTTTAAAGACTCTAATATATATATAATATTTAAATATTCAATACGTTAAAAAATTCGTAAATATTGCAATTTAAATGTTACATGCATATTTCATTGAATTCAATAGCACCGGTCACCTGTGACCCCCATGGCAGTCAACGTGTTAAGTTTGCAATAGATCCTGCAATACGAATTCGTGCGAATTTATAAAGACTCTTGGTTTCTATCATTGTAAATATTATTCTAAATTGTGTTGCTCAGCTTTATTTGTTTATACAAAAATTGGTACTCTTCCAATATCATTTACCGCATTTTTTTATTTCAATAAAGTGGTGTAAGAGTAATTTGCTTTATAGTAATACGTGATCTACATCCCATCTTGCTACAATCTCATCGAGGGAGCAACTTTACAATTTATTTGCTGATTCTTTGAGTAATAAGAAAGCTATTTCTTTATATTGTCTGTAATATGAAAATTCATAATAATTTTCATTCACTTAAAAGCAGTAAAACGCGATAAATATTATCCTGTTAATTTTGTAGATAAATAATTTGTAGCAATTGAGAATACTTTATTAACCTGAATAACTTGCAATATGATAGCAGCATATTGGAAGGATAGCAAAAATTGGTCTTAAAGATTGAGCAACTAAGTGAAATACGAGATTCTAAAAAAAAGTCAGCAAGTAGTTTTCGTCCTTTGTCGTACCTCCTTTTCCTCCATAGCCACCGAGGCGTACGGTCTGCTAGGGACTTCCGGTTCCGTCGCACAACCGATTGCATGCACATAAATCAATGCACCTGCCATTCCACCTAAGATTGGACCGACCCAATATAACCAATGATCATCGAACGAACCCATGACTACGGCGCTGCCTAATGACCTTGCTGGGTTCATTCCAGCACCCGTTCTTGGTATCTGTAAATTTCACAAATTTAATCAACCGATTAATATCCCATTACAAAGATCTTAGATCTTGTGTTAACAATTAATCACACATATGCTAGAACTTTTTGAATAGTGATACCATTAAGATCCTCGTGAAAAGTTACAGAATTTCAAATACCACGAAATCATTACTTTTGTCTAAATTTTTACATATCACGCGATTTTTTATGTAAGCGAAGATCTGTCTAATAAATTTCATGCGGAGATTTTGCCTAATTAATGTAATGACACATCTGTCACTAACTAATACACCAAAATGACGGCAGTATAAGAATATTCCAGAATATAGTTCGAACATAAGCAATGTCAAAATATTACACCGTCAAAATTATAACATCTGCAATTACATTACACTAATTAATTGATTAAAGATTATTAGTAATTTTATAGAAGTCTAATGTGTTCCAATTAATTACTCCAAATCGCCAATGAATTAGTAATTCACAATAATTAATTACTTCCCGCTACACTTTCGATAACTACCAAAAACTTGTACAAAAAATACTCGGCCGCACGTGTTAGCTTTTTCAAGAATTCCTCGGTCAATAATATGTTAATATCTTACACCAACAACATGAGCAGCCGTGACCACGAGTCCAATTACAAGAGGTGCAATTCCTTTACTGTCTGGCTTAGCTGCATCGCATGCACCGCACACAACGAGAACCAATATCAATGCAAGGAAGAATTCCACACCAAGACCTTGAACAGGGGTGACACCAGGTGATAAACTAACAACTCCTAGGGCACTTTCCATTCGTTCTGGTGAGAGAGCTCTCAAGACAGCTGATCCTGCTATCGCACCTGCTGATTGAGCTATGACGTACAGCAAACCTCGAATAATTGGAACCTAAAGAGAAATTATGACTATTATGATACTATACATATCATTATCAATTAAATAATACTCGATTGTCAAATATTAATTGCGATACAACTCCGCAACCATTTTCTTATCACTGATACGATATATTACATTGACGAATATAGGAAAATTTTAAAAAATCTTGTTTGATCAGTATAACACAGAAGAGATAAATCACTCGCAAATTGTATTACTGTTACACGGTGACTAACGCACGGATACGCGATAATTGCACGTTCGACTGGTGCAAATTACAGTGCACCGGAATCGATTTAATAAGATTGTCGTTTACAATAACCGTGCAGAATTTCTAATAGATAGGCTTACTAGACGTGTCAATTTATAGGAGAGATATTCATGCATTTTGATAGTTTGTTTATATCAATAAAAACGACGGAGAGTTCTTGGATATGAAACAGAAAAGAGACATATCGTGACATAAGCAAAATGGTAGATCGTCAAACCTATTCGTCCACAGTTGCAGTTAATTATAGCATTCGTCGTACCTTGCCGACTACCATAAGGCCGAACGTAACGGCGGGATTGATGTGACCACCGGAAACATGTCCAATTCCTTGAATCACTGCAGCAACAGTTAATCCAGCTGCGAAACTGATCGCCAAGACGCTTCCAGTTATGACGGATCCGCAACAGAAGAAGTTTAACAATAATGCACCCAGGAATTCGGCCACCAATGATCGGTAGAGGCCGGCCTTCTTATCGGTAAGTTCGTTTACACCCAGTGCACCTTTTAAGTTCGCCATCTGCGTGATAAATCATTTATTCAATTAATGTCAGCTACAACCTTGATAGAGCCAGGGGACATCGAATACATAGTAGTTCTGTATGAAAGTAGCTACCCCAGGGACGTGTCCAGCTCGCTGGTCAGGTACGGGTTTGGCGAACCTAGGGTTACTCGAGCCATATAGATAGAAATCGCGCAAGGGATGTAGAGGGATATTCTTCAGGGGCCTCTCCATCTTCATTTTCAGGTACGGGTTTGGTGAACCCAAAGTTACGTGAGCCACAGTGATAGAAAGCTCGCAAGGGATGTTTCTTAGGGACCTGTCCAGCTCGCTGGTCAGGTACGGGTTTGGCGAACCCGGGGTTACTTCAGCCACATAGATAGAAATCGCGTAAGGGATGTAGAGGGATATTCTTCAGGGGCCTCTCCATCTTCATTTTCAGGTACGGGTTTGGTGAACCCAAAGTTACGTGAGCCACAGTGATAGAAAGCTCGCAAGGGATGTTTCTCAGGGACCTGGCAAGTGCGCAGGTCAGGTACGGGTTTGGCAAAACCAGGGTTACTTCAGCCACATAGACGGAAATCCCGGAAGGGGTGCAAAAGGGAGTTCCTTAAGGGCCTGCTCAGCTTGCTAGACTAAGTTTTCGGACTTTGATCTGGGTTAGGTCTAGCTCAGAACTACGCGAGGGGGTGCGTAAACGCATTTGTCCCTCATGAGAAAATCTGAGAAACTCAATCTGGATTTGGTCTCATTGTCAGTGTTAGTGATAATGTAACATGTACATCTTAGTCTCGATGATTCAGAACTCACTTAAAAATGTAAGATCTTGTTGGAGCGGGGACAGCAGTTATAGTTGAAAAATATAAAAAAAAGCAATGGGTCGTTACATCGTCCTTTATATTGATAGAGCCTATTTGCAACAAAATGCATTTTGGTAACAATTCACCAAGGACTTTAACTAATACGACTTGCTATGGACAAGCCGTCTTATCAGTAAATTCGCCTTTTAAGCTGGCCGTGCGAAGTAGATCCCTCATTTAATTAGCCTCGAAAAGGAGCCGAGAAAAAAAGGAGACACTCAAGCGTTACGTCGTTCTATATAATAAAAGGAACGATCGTTTGCTAGAAATAACGCGGGTACGAGAAACCGTAAAAAGCAATGACTACTTTTTCTACGTAGTTCGAAGGCGTCTAAGTCTCCTGTTTGTTGGTATAACAGTCCTTGATTCATGACCGGCGAAGGAAAGGATTCCGAAGGGCAGGTTAAACTTTTTACTGGATGACATTACTGAACAGTTACCGATCCCGTTAGAACAGAAATGTATCATGACTTGTCCGTCTACGATTAAAGACTCTTTTTAAGGTACTCGAATATACAGTACTTATATATATATAGAATATACAGTCTAGAATGTTTGGGTAAAGATACTTTCAGATTTGTTGAAGTTTTAATCGCAATTTCAGTTTGATCCTTCCTAGAAAGAAACTCTGCGTTCTAAATTTTTAGATCTTCCTTAATAAGAATTTCTTTTGAATCCTTTTTAAACTTACAATTCTCGAGTCTGAACCACTTAATCTAGAGTCAGTTAATTGAAATCAATTTAATGATACCTTTTATCGTTATATACAAATTTATTCAGAATTAATGATACCGATAATCACACACTAATAATTCATTAGTTAAAAGTCAAAGTTTTTTTTAATAAAATCACATCTTTGCAGAGTGAAGACATTAAAGGTGCAGTCAACTATGTATTCAATATCATTTTTCTTATTTCACCCTAGTATCCTAATATTATATATATTATCAGATACATAAATATTTTTATTTAGAATTTGCAAAAGAACTCATTGATATAGTCAATCCCAATTATCAGAGATCCTCGTGGCAATCATCGTATTAGAGTACAGTTCAATTAAATTTCCGAAAGACACGATCCAGTCCCTCATAAAGTTAACAACCCTTAACCAGTTAACTGTGTCGACTTCTTTTGAGAGTGCGCATCTATCTATTTATTATACGTGAGTCAGGTAGATCAGGCGATGGCGAGTATACACGTCAATCACAGCAAACCGGTTAAATAGCAAATAGTAACTAAATTTCTCCCATAACGAATATAGTCGTCATGACACGAAATATAATATATGTCATTTCTCCACAACGGATATAGTCGTCAAACACACTTAACTCGTTAATATGATCGCAAAAAGAAATTTATATTTCATTTTCCTCTAATAACATTAAACAAAGGCAGTTTGTTTTTCGAAAGAAAAGAAACAGTTCGTCGACCACAATGAAAATAGTGCGACCGATCGTTTAGCAGTTCCGTCGATTTGCGTCACGGATTTGGATCGAGGACGCGGGACGTTCGTACGCGCGGTTACGAGCTACGTCGGAGAAACGATACGTTAGGTTAACGAGCAACGCATCCAGGTTGCATTACGCATGCAGATCGTCACATCCTCGACAAGAACGGCAGGCGGTCCCGATCGGCTCGAATTACTTAATCGTTACTGCCGGTATCTGACCGAACGTTAATCGTCACCCACGCCGTCGTACTTAACGCGAATGTCTTCGTGCGAATTTAGGTCAGCCTTCCTTAATTCCCTTAAATCCTCGCGTGAAAGAGACCTCACTCATCGACGGGAAGGATTCGTTAGTAATTCTGTATGTTACGGTTCTTTCTATTATTTGCAATATTTCTTCTTGATCTTAACACTTTACCGACCGGAAGCCTATTAACACTAGAACTACCAAACCAGACAAAATGGCTGGTACACAATTTTTTCAAAACATTCTCAAAGTTTATGTAAGAGTCATAGAATTAATATCCTGCATGTATATCAATAAACGTAAATCACCCAAACGATCAAATTGCCCGCCCCTTGATTCCCTCTTTTTCAAAGTACTTACTTCACTTATTAAAATATGTTAGATTTGACGCCGGTAGTTTTAGTGTTAATAGGCTTTTCGAACCCAACGCCCTTGAAGTTTTAACTTATTAATTGGTTGCCACTCCAATTAACACTACACTACCAGCGTTAAATCTATAATATTTTAATATATTTAATAAGTACTTTGCAAAAGGAGGAATCGAGTGGCGAAAAAGATGATCAATTCGGTGATTTATGTCTATGGCGATGGACGCAGTATTTTTATTCTATTGCTCTTTTATGAACTTGGAGAATTTTTGGAAAAAATTGTGTACCAGTCATTTTAACTGGTTTGGTAGTTCTAGTGTTAATAAATTATCATTTATCATTGCGGTTACCTGTGTTAAGGATTCAGTGACGAGAATTTGTAATTTTCGAATAGATATGCGTATCAAGGAAGTATTTGTGGGCAAGTGATCGGTCAGAAGGGGATAGGGTGTTAAAAAAAATACCAGTCGGTAAAGTGTTAAGACGTTTGGATAGAAATAAGTTTGGAGAATTCTCTCGATTAGATCATTTCAATTGATCAGTCACGAGGAAGTCTCTGAAGAATAAGGTGTGAAATATGAGAGAAAGAAAGACGTATGAAGAATCACGTTGAAATTTGTCACCGTATGAAAGAACGTTTTGGTTGATTCAATAATGGTGATTTAATTCGGCTGAGATCATCCACGCCTTGGAACGAAAGGCAACGACGCACGATTCTCATCTCACGCAGTTACTATATCGTGACAAGCACCATACGGTTTGTATTATAACTGGCTACATCGATCTTTCGATATTTTTGGTCTTTTCCGACGTGGAGAACTTACGGCCAGGATTTATTCATGTTTCTTGGACACTTCGAATACTGATGATTTAATTTTGCATGACTCTGCGATATATTAGTTGTATATAAATATAGACCATGGCCTACATTTTAATTCAAGGAAAACTTAGACGAAGTTCTGGTTACATCGTGGTATACTTAACGTTGCGTGCGGACGATTAGAAATAATGATGATCATAAAAGGAGGATCGACAGAATCTTTGCAATTATCATTCGCACGTATGTTCTGTTATATCAACGGAAGCAAAACGGTGCACGGAACGGTGTGCATAATTGTTTGTACGTTGCATATATAATGTTACATTGCAGTTTGTCACGCAGGGTTGAAAAGATGTGATTCGATCTACGCTATAAAGATCTTTGAATCAAGGTTCTCACTTTGAGTAAATTTCTTTAACACCTTAGTTTACAACAACGTGTGACACTAGTGGAGCGGAAAGTGGAAGAAGAAATTTGGAAGTCTTTCAAAAATATTTAAATTGAAAATATCAGCCGGTTGCGAACCGATCTTATTATTTCTATATTAATAAGATTACTTTTAGTTATGAGAAATATCTGAGATAAGTGAAAATTTTTAATTGTAGGAATTAATTTTGAATTGCACGCCTAGTCAGAAAAGAAATCGTAGGACAAAAGGTTAACACTAGAACTACCGAGCAAGTCAAAATGACTGGTTCTCAATTTTTTTTTTAAATTCTCCATCTTTGTATGAAAGTCATACAGCAAATATTCTATGTTGATTCTATAAGACACAGATTACCGAATCGATTATCTCTTTCACCTCTTAATTCCACTGTTTCCAAAGTATTTATTTAATCATTTTATACATAGTGCATTTACTACCGGTAGTTTTAGTGTTAACCAACGTCACACCGAATACAATGGCTGTGTCGAATGGTTTATTTCCATTTCATTGGATTTGAAATTGAATTCAAGGCCAATCGAACTGAACGGTGAAGGTAGAACTCGATGCTCCAATGATAAATAAATTCGTGAAACTAATTTGCCAAAAAGGCATACGGCAAATAAATGACGCAAGTAGGTATCATTACAGATGTCATCTAAACTCGGTCTGGTTTCACGTGGGGGTGTTCGATCATTCCGATGATGTCACTCTGAGATTATGCTTCCTTTGTGTGCAAACATAATCCAACAATCTTACTTTGCATCATTGCATTATCGTAATTTTCATGATGAATTCTACCCGTGAAAAAAAAAAAAACTGTAAAAATACTAAATTTTCCAGCAACGAACAAACTCAATTCACTTTTCATTGTTATTTTTTCATTCTATCGTAAATTCTTGGAAACTGTACATAGTTGTGTACAGATAAAAGTAACTTATACGGGTATTTCGTGGAAAAAGGAGACATTAAGAACGAAGAACTTCGCAGTGTCATCAAATTACATGTTACTTCGTGTCAATTCCTCTATTGGATACTTTGCCCGGTAATTTATCTCTCCAGTTTCTATCGTCCTACTTTATGAAAGTCGCTAAATTCGCGGCAAAAGTTACCCTTCGTTGACACAAACGAACAACAACGAAATGATACACCTCGTGAAACAAAGACACAGAAGAGATAACCACGTGCCATTAGTACTTTCTTCTAACTACGGTAATAACACTGAAAGCAACCACCTAAAATTCCAACCGCGTGTTTGTTTTCCAATACCATTCGATCGTTCTATGAAAGCAGCGTGAATCGGTCGATTTGACATAAATCACCCGTTACGTCCTCCGCGATTTATCGTCGTACAGTTCTCGATTACTAGATAGTCGTTATCCCTATACGGTTTAGCACAGGTGTACCATGTTTCTCAGTCTTTTCTCTTCTCTCTTTTCTCCTACATATCTCTCATCTCATGATTCTCCACCTTTTTATCCTTCGTTCTACACCAACCTCAATTTTTTTATACCCTTCTTTATCTATCTAGTCTCGATTCTACCTCGCTTGACCGCAATAATCGTTTTACTTTCGTATCGTATTCTCTCTGTTATCGGACGATTTCTTTTCTCTCGTTTCTAGACTCCTGTAAGGCTCGACGATCAGTTACGGGCACGAATCCCGGTCTGACCGGTAATCCACTCGTTCTACTTTTCAGGAGAACGAAATCACGGCTCGGTCTACTGTTACTTTACAGAATGGTCGGTGAACTTTGATGATTTCAAGTTTTACCCTTTTGGTCCCAATGGGTTATATAAGTCTCAGATGTTTAACACTAGATTTAGGGACGTGGAATCTGTTACAGTGCAATATATTAACACTAGAACTACCGGCCTTAAATCTATCATATTTTAATAAGTTAAATAAGTACTTTGAAAAAGGGGGAATCAAGCGGCGGAAAATTTGATCGATAGGATGATTTATGTTTATTGATATAGACGTAGAATATTTATTCTAAGACTCTTATGTAAACTTGGAGAATTTTTTGAAAAAATTGTGTAACAGTCATTTTGACTGGTTTGGTAGTTCTAGTGTTAAATAAAGATTTTGGAAATAGAGGCATCAAGCTGCAAAGTAGATGACGAGTAAAGCAATTTGTATTTTATAAGATACATGTGTAATATCTACTGTTCCATGTCTGTACAAGTTTTGAAGGCGTTTTTAAAAAGGTAGGAATCCGTCAATTTGACGGCTTCCGTAAATCTTGTGTTAAACAAGTGGGAGGAGAATTAGGCTCTATATATTTAAAAATAAAGATGTCGTACCCGGCCAAATACCTATTTTTCTAAAATGAGCCAATTTGACTCATACAAGAAAATTGAAGATTTTTGCAAAGAAAATAGTTCCAATTCAATTTAAATGAAAGATTTATTATTGAATAATTAACTAACCAATATATTATATAAATTAATTATTATATAAAGTAATCATATTTTGAATGAGCCAAATTGGCTCCGTGAATCTAGTGTTAATTAAATATTATTTTTTTGTATTGTTTCCTGTATTATATTTATAATATTGTGCAGTTCTTTGGAAAATATGAACACTACTTTATATCTGGTGAATTAATAGTAAGTATGTACCTAGGTATTATGTATATAATAGTAAATATAATATACCTACCTAATAGTAGGTATGTACCTAGGTATGTGGGTATGTATATGAATTAATAGTATATATTAAATAACAGGAATGGTTAGTGTTAATACTCGGTGGACACCAAGGAGTCTCCGCTTTTGCAATAAAGTGTTTCTAATTATATATTTCATTTCTTTGTAAGCAGTGCGAAAAATACGAAAAGTCGAGTGAATTGGACCAATTAATTGAAGCTGAAAGTGTTAAGGGTGGTTATTGCGTGGGTCACTTGCAAGGGGTATAGTATGATTAGTTTTTAATCTATTTGACAGAAATGGCAGAAATTTCAAACAAATAATAAGAATACCTATAAATTACATATAAAATTCTAATATCGCATTGTAGTTCTACATTTTTCGGTAGGAATGAAGTCACGCACAGTACTTCTGATAAAGTTACTCAAGAAAAAAAATACCACAGATCCTTTCAAAAGGAGATTGCTACTTTGCAGTCACATTTCTAACATCCCATTTAACACTTCGCAGTCGAATACCGCCATACACATCACATTTCTGCTTCTACTTAGGGCATCACCTCTAAACTCCCTCAAAAAAACCTTCATCATCTGTAAACATCGGTGCATACATTTATCGAAATCTGTAACTCAGAATGAAAATTCGAAAAATTAAAAAAGAAACACTAAAAAACCTGCAGCCCCAAAACTTCTCGCCCACAAATTGTTAATTTCTCAGCCCCAACTAAATAATGAACGCAATCACAACCCACTCCAAAATGCCATAAACTATCCAATAGATAAAGATCATCCTAAACAAAGTGAATTTCAAAGCAAACAAATATACTTCATTGTTTACCTTAACACCGGTTATTCTACGAACTGGAATAGCTAATGCCTGTACAAAGTCATACGCGATATCAGCGGTTGTACGCGGTAATGCGAAAATATATCTGTCGATAACAACAAAAGCAAACTCGAGCAAATAGCATGGAAAATGTCAGAGAAAACTCGCACGTCGCGTGGACTCACCCTGCGGAAAAGCCTGAGGAGACTGCGATTCACGCGGTAGGTGTTTTTCGTGATTTTCCTCCGATTATCTCAGATGACGATCCTTCGGATGACCTTTGCCGTGGTAGCTCCCGGAGAAACGAGTGCTCCGTAAGAGTCAACGAGCGACAACTGTCGAGGCTTCCGTGCACGGGGACCGGCTTGGAGGTATCTAACTGCGTGTGTTCCGCTGGTACTCTTCTAGCTGCTAGCAGAGTAGGGATATCACGGTTAAAATGAACGACGATCTTCAGGTAACGCCATCGTCTTGGTTCTGCGCCCGCACCGGACGCAACTGTCGTGTTTTTTTTTCCTCCTACTCGGAACTCCTTGTTGAATTTTTGCCTTTTTCGCACGTCGAGTACCGTGGGAGACCCTGGTAAATTCAATGAGATCTTTTATAGTTGGATCGTACAACAATGAGATTATTTTTAATCGTACTTGTTTTGATTTGATGCAAATGGTAAGATAGAAATAAACCTGAGGTGTTAGTGATAATTGCGGGGAATTTTATTAAGGTGATGGAGGAATTAAGATGAATTGGGAATGTTTGGGTATGTAGTTAGATCGAATAACAATGGGATTTTTCTAATTGTAGTGGTTTCAATTTGATGCAAGTAAGATGCAAATACATCTGAGATGTTATTAAAGATTGCAGGACACTTTATTGAGATGATGGTGGAACTAAGATGAATTTTCTTGAGCATTTTTGCGTGTGGTTTTATTTGTTTGTAGATTTTGGAATGAGAAGTTTATTGAAGATGGTGAACGGAGTGGAATGTTGTATTTTAATTGGATGGAACTGTTTTTTGTGAAGGATTTAATTGAGGAAAAAAGACTTATTGGATTTATTTGAATGAGATAGAGTCATGACGGTCGACGGTGAGAGGCATAGCTAAAATTAAGAAACATCTTGTACCTTTTAATCGACAATATTGAACAATTTTTTACTGTATTCAATATTGAAATGCCATGTTAAAATAAGTAAAAATCTATAAGCTATTTTTATCTGTAACAATTCTAGTTTACAAAAACGTGGCATTAAGAGAAACAAATTTTACGTCGATAAAAACGACAAGAAAAGCAAAACACGATGAGTATTCGACGGATTAAAAACCTATTATTATAGAATATATGTAGGTGTTTAACTGGCAACAGCATTATCTTTTAAGCGTCATAAAGGAATTTCAGAGAATTCGCAAACACCGTCACTAATGACAGTCGTTGAGATTCAAGTGTTAACGCGTCTCCTGGAATAATGTAAATTTAAGAGAAAAACTAGTCAACCAGACCGATGAATTTTGTATCTCCATTGTGCTGAAAATTTATCTAGCGGAGTGACATTGTCAGAATCATTTGCAACGTTTGGCAGCGTCGAAATGACGAAATGATTTAACAGCCTCCGGTAAGTTTTATCGGGCTAGTGTGTATTTTGAAAATGTCAATGACTGAGCAGTTGCCAAATAGTTTTGGAACATGAAAATCTCATAATTCGAGCGTTGTTTCAACGGAACAGTACGAATAACTCTTGCAAAATTATGTTCTTTGTTTACCAGAATGTTGGCGATGTTACTCGTAGGTTTTGCTAGCCGATTTCAGTCATTGCGATGATTAAAAGTGTCGAGTGTCGTTCGTAGCACGAAACCGAAAGTCATGTAACGTGTATTTCGAGGTAAAACGAACAGAATGAAAATTAACATGCACAATTACAAAATTTGTTGCATTTTCCAATCAAAATTCTTATATCCATTGAAGCAAAAGATAAGAAAATCTACTTTATTCACGGTAAATTCAAAGCACTTAATTGTATCTAGATTCTTGGTAATTTCGAGCTAAGTGTGGATAACTTGTTTTGCCCATTTTTAATTACAAGTTTGCATATCCGTTTTGCACTTACTTACAGATTTTATGTAACCTTAATTCCAATGATAATTTCGTTTATATAATTTTCAATGTAAAACCACTTTTTTACTCGCACCTGCAACGTTTATCTGACACAGAATCAGACGTTGTAGTGTTTTTTTTTCACCAGTCAAACGGAAGTACATACATTGATGTACGTTTCAACGGTACTTCTTTGCGAAACAAACGATGCATAACAGTACGAATAATTATCTCGTTTCCATTGGCACAGGACATTTATAATGATAACATACTATTATTCTTTTCTCTATAAATAACAAATACAAAAGACAAAAGAACCATCGACATAACGAGTGACCACCACCTTCGTTACGCAGAAAATATCAGAGAATCATTGCGTTCCTTAATCAAGCTCGTGAATTGCAATTAGTACCCTGCATTGACGTTCGTGACGGATTACTTCATTGAACTTCCGACACAGCCTCGACTTCGATTTTAATCGTCGAAATTGCACCAAGAAGTCCGACACGAGGATTCCAATCAAGGAATTACGACATATCAAAGATCGATGTTCCGTTTATATACAATTCAACAAATTATTAAAACATACATTTTTCAATTTCACACCAGTCACAGGCGATAATTGACAATGTGGAATTAATCAAAGAAAAATGCGTGAGGAAATTGTTCATGTATAATTTATACATGTATTATCATTTCCAGTGTCCGTCACGCGTTCTTTGCAGATTGACAGCTTACCGTTTCCTACCCCCCATATTAGCCCGGCATTCTTTCCTCGACGTTTGATCAAACGTACACCATTATCGGCTGGAAATTTAACGGTTCGTATGAAACTGTTCATAGAGCGTGTCTATCGTATCCTAACAATACCGTGCGCGTGTGTACTGTTGCACAACGTTCGCGAGAAGAACGGGAATTGTTTAAAAGTCATTGGAATTAAGTGACTACGAAGAAACGTAACGAATGCGCTATAAATTCACTCGATAGTTTCATTTGGATTTAATGCTAGAACTGCGGGCGTTATATCTGTCATGTTTAAATATATTGTATAAATAATTTTGAAAAAGTACAATTTCTAAATGGAAAAAATGATTAATTAAGGCTTTAGATTTTATAAGTTAAAATGGAATATTTACTGCACGGACTTACTACCATTCTAGGGAAAAAATTGGAAGGCAGCACATTTCGGCTGCCTTAATAGTTTTAGTACTGACACTAGAGTCGCTGGTTTTAGATATATTTATTATACTTAAAAATACTGAATAAGTATTATAGAGAAATAGAAATGAAGAGGTAAGGCAAATGATCAGTTGTGAATTTAGGTTTTATAAGATAAAAGTGGAATGTTTACTGCAAAGTTGTTCTAACAACTTGGAGGATTTTTGGAGAAAACTGAGAAGCGGTAATTTTGACCACGTTGGTAGTTTTATTGATAAGTTCCTAAGGTTCCTATTATTTTGTTAAAGTTTCTCAAATACAGAGAAGCGGTACAGTAGATATGTCACGTACATTGTACAATATGTAAATTACTAATTATCTTCATTGTCACTTGATCTCTCTCTTTTTAAAGTAATTATTTAATATGTTTAAATATACCTTCCGCAGATTTAGCATTAAAAGCTATAATATAGTTATTCGTGGAAAGTGTCGAACGAATTGACAGATTTGAATGGTAAATTAATCAACGATATTTAATCATAAATAATCGAAGTTGAATGTAAACGTGGTCGTGCAGGATGAGTCGTCTTGTGTTACAAATTGATCGAATGTCTAATTTACATTTCTGAACGCAGTGTTGCACGCCCCCGCAATTCCTCTTCTTGAGGATGATTTAATTCGTTCATATATCAACTTCCTTAACAAGATTAACTTGCTGTACTATGTTAATACAGCTCGAGTAGTTTGATATAAAAAGAGACTCGGTACTTTAATGAAGAAGCGAGAAAGTGGTGGACAAGTGTTTCACAATTGCAGATTAACACGTTGAACACCATTGATATTTCGCTTATTTTATCATTTCTATTGAGGTGATACTTTTTCTATTAAAATCCTATCTTTGTTAAGTAGAAACACCAAAGACACAAATAAATATATTTTCAGTAGGATGTTATCTTTTGAACTTCAGTATTTAAATACTAAACGTGTTAGGAAATTCGTAAACGTTGTAAATGAAAAGTCAGGTGAAGTTTTATTGAATTCAATAGCGCCGGTCACTGGTGACCCCCATGGCAGTCAATGTGTTAATAAACGTGTAATGCTTCGTACAAAACACTTTTCTTTACACCGCTGTAATCAACCCGCTTCGTTCAATTCCAATCCGCATTATCGAGTTACATAACTCGAAGTTGTACTATTTTGATCTAATATAATTTTAGGATATTCGTTTATAAGAATTCTTCATTAAGGGAGTCATTCCATGTGACAGCTATTTTTTCGCTACCTTTGGGGAATTATTTTTGACGAACGATTAAAATGTAGAATCTTGGAATTTTTACCACATGTTTATCGTTGCTTTTGTAGTCTATTGGAATTTTCGCAAGCAAAAACAACGATTTTAATTGACTTAACACCGTTCGAAAGACACTTATGTATTTTTGGCGGCTGCCACGATTTCAGAAGTTTCTCTTAAACGGCATTTTAATTTGTAAACTTAAGTTCTAAGAATCGTCATACTTTCTCGGCGTTTTCAGTTTAAAATGACAGATATGACAGACATTAGAATTATTCTAGTTCCGGCGATAGCCTTAGGTTTACAAATTAAAATGCCATTTGAGAGAAACTTCTGGAATCATGGCAGCCATAAAAAATACACGAGCATCTTTCGAACGGCGTAAAGTCAAGAAAAATCGTTAGTTTTGCTTGCAAAAATTCCAGTAGACTACAAAAGTATCAACAAACGTGTGGTAAAAATTGCAAGATTCTACATTTTATTGGTTCGTCAAAAAAAATTCCCAAAGGAAGTGAAAAAAAATAGCTATCACATGGGGGGACCCCCTTAAAGCATCCTGAAACGGACATCACAAGCTCGACGTGATATTAATCGATTCCAATCGGAAAAACGTAAGAAAAATCACCTGCTGCGAGGGTTCAAACGATTCTCAGCTTTTATACATTTCGTCCACGTATAACAGAAACAAGTAGATTCCAGGAAGTGGTACAACAGGATCATCATCGTGATTACCACTCCTTTCACGTGTCCGTCGCTGTCGACTATTTCATCGTTCCCCATGGAAAGAATGCACCGCGTACGAATGTATTCGTTCACGTACACTCGTGTTCTACATTTTACCAAACTATTTATCCTCATCGCGTACACGTACGACCATTAGCCGTTGTTTATCTTCTCGTTTCACGGCGGTAAACACGGCCATTTCACCGGAACCTGATTCTTTTTTGCATTCGATCACGAACGAATCAAAGATGGATTTTCTTTCGTTGGAACTTTGAAGTTTTATCGCCATGGAATCCAAAGTGATCGGGGGAATCAAGTTAAAATGAGACAAAGACGAAGGATAAGGACGAGTCGTTGTAAATTAGAGACCACTGATGGAATTAAGCATGATGAGACTGCTTTGTGTCAGGTTTTGAGAAGACGATGGGATGAAAACCAGCCGCCTCGCCCGAAACACACCCTAATCGTCTCAAAGTCTCGATTTAGATCATTGATGCGCCTGGCCGAAGAATACCTTTCGCGTGTCGTCCTTGATAAAGCTCCGATCTGAAATACGGTTTCATTAATCTTCGAGTTAAAAGCCGGCCGCAAATAAATTTTTACATGGCTCGCGTATCGCTGACAGAATCGGCCTGTCAGGATTTAATTACAACCGAGCATGGAAGAGGAGGATTAATTGTAACAAATTCTATATTTTCCACCTTCGCACAGTAGAACGAAATGGATAATCTAGATGGGAAAAAATTTATCTTAGTCTAGAATATTTTCTGAGATCAATGACAAGTATAATAATTTATTTTACAACCATCCAAGTATAAATATCAGTGCTTAAAAGCATCAATTAAATTGTTCATTAAATCATAACCGAATTATCGCAGCGTGAAATCGTAATTAGGTAAATAGTTTTGTGAGGTTTTTTATTTCTCGTACAGTCTATCACTGTTAGTTAATGGAATTTTCTTTCTTCGAGTCAAACCAGTTCAAACCGTGCCCAAGAAACATGTTGAGCATTGAAAGTTTCTTTGCCCTTCTGCCTTCGTCCTACTTTCGGCCTTGAATTTCAAAGACTTTCATACTTCTTCAAATTAAATTTTAATTTTTAGCAACGTGAAGAAATTGACTTTGAAGAACAGAAACTTAAACGTATGCTATGTTACCTTAACCCTAGATCACTAACCTTATTTTTCGACGCTTAACACTAACCTTCGTCTCTTCGACTACGGTGTTTACAAAAGAGGTTAAAGGGTATTATTTAAATAAAATTTAAACAGGTATTTTTCTATTATTAAAGATAGGTATTTATTTATTACGATAACGTTAACTAATATGGCATACTTATTAAATCCGTGTCG
Source organism: Cerceris rybyensis (assembly GCA_910591515.1). Lineage (NCBI taxonomy): Eukaryota > Metazoa > Arthropoda > Insecta > Hymenoptera > Crabronidae > Cerceris > Cerceris rybyensis. The sequence continues at coordinate 5,678,727 of OU342794.1, forward strand.
TCGAATCGACGAAGGTTAGTGATCTAGGATTAAACCTACAAAGGCCCATAAAGGGTTTGTGTCGACAATAAGTTCCCCTTTTGAAATTTTCAAGGTCGTCTAAGAACTTGCATTGCGAGGATGTTCATAGTCTCTGATTTAACCTTGAGATTACATTTTAGCCAACAAAATACTCCGAGACCAATTTATATCCAAAGTCAGAAAACAATAAATAAGCCTGTCAGAAACAGTTTGACGGCCAAGTGCAAGAAACTGCAGGTGTGACGGTCTAGCGCGGCTCTCGGCTGCATCTATCGACTGACCTCACGTATGCTAATTATCGTTGTTTCATCTGCACGCGAGCTCACCGTTGCAGTAATACCAGTTAACGTTGTCAATATAGGACACTAGGAGGGTGCAAAAATCGAATATCGATTTGTCATCGAACCACCACAATCATCTTCCATCTTTTCCAAGTTTTTTTTTCATACCACGCAAAAGAATCGTACCCGCTAAAAAAGTCAATCGACTTGACGAAATATTCCATATGCAAAAAGAAGCTCTTGTCCGAAACGATCGCGACCTACTTCCAAATCGTATCAGGAGCGAAATCTCGGCCAAGAAGAAGCAGTAAAAGTCAGAGGTTTGCAGGCGATGACCGGAAGTCAGCGGTCGAAGACTGACGCGTTGACCTTCGAACCGACGGCTTTTATCGTTATCCTTGATACCATACGGATTACCAAACATACGTGTATTTTTAGGCGACATTAAAGCTACTATTATCCCTAAACTCAGTCATGGTCTAATGAAGAGGGGTGAAGTTATTAATTCGAGAAGATACGAAAGAATTTCGAATATACCTATATACCAAGATATGTCATCGGTTCGATGGTTATCATCGATATGTGTATTACGTAGAAACGAAACCCACCGATCAATAATAAAACAGTTAACCATAAACTGCCAACCGATACGCAGATAGAAGGGATCTTGTTAAAGCATGTTGTACGATACAAAGAAACACAACCATTTGCATCCAACGGTCGAGTTACTCGTGGCAGGAAACGGTAGTGGAATCGAAAAACGACGAACCCCGTATCATCGTCATCATAGATTGATCGTGAACAACGAACATACGTGTTCTCTGCGCCGTAATCATCTCCTTGTCATGCAATTGCGGCAGGGTTGGTATCAAGGGCATCATGTGTACAGGATCTACGGTCATGTTAGCTCCACGACCGATGTCGATTTCATCGGTACAATCGCACAGAACCTCGTTCTCCATGTTCATTCACAATAGCACCCTGGTGTCCAACGTGTCTCGCGTGTTCTTCGAGGAAAGTTCAGCACGTGGGGGTGGTGCGCAGTGGCAGTTTTTCTGGATGGACGAACTTACTACCAGGGTGAAGAGTATCGCCTGTGGCATAACCCGGCTAGGGGATGCAACGTTCAGTGGGCAAGAAGACGTCCTATCTAAACCTCTGGCGGGAGTTTTTGGTCTTTCAAACAACGGCCAGAAGATTCGCTCATAACACGGTGGGTGTGCTGTTATTTTCCATTCGTGAGGATGGAAAAATTTCCTGGTGTTTTTGTCGTTTGCACTGTGAATAATATTTCACGATGTGTCGTGAAGTATCCGTTGATTTTGGGAATGAATTATTTGATTAGGTCGATTTATGGTATTTAGTGGGATTATCCTTTATGAGTTTATTTACGCAATGTCGATTTTATTACGGTGAGTCAAGGATTTTGGATCGAGCAAAGACGGTGTTAACTACCGCGTGAATTGTCAATATCGGAGATTGTTATATTTTGGTAAACGGAGATAAGGGGAATGTTGATCGCTCAATTAAGATTTTTGTAAGTGTTACGGACTGAGGATAATTCTATGCTTCAGCGATAAGACCAATCGTGTTCTTATCTATAGCGTGTATGGAAGATGGGAACATGGATACGTGCTCAATTTAGGTCGTGATAAAAATGCATATGGTGTTTCGTTCAGGAAAATTTGGAAGGATCATTGATAATTTAATATACATTCCTCTCTCTGTTAAAAAAATTGCGTTACAAATTAATTGAAATTATCCTTCGGTTCTCAATTTACTATTACTAGTAATACAACTTATGGTAATAGAAATGAATATATTAAAATGTGGGCTGAATAAATATCTATTATAAAGAAACAACTTTGACGACACTAGATATTAAAAACAGTTTATTTCATGGACAACCGTGACACCGACAATCAATCATTTTTCATAGCAGGTTCTCCTACTCCACAATATTTACTTATTTCCTATTTCGTCCTCGCCCCAGTCTTGACACTAGAACTACCAAGCATGTCAACGTGACTGGACGCTGATTTTTTTTAAAAATTCTCTAAATTTACAGAAGAAACATAGAGAAGATCTTGTACGTTGATCTCATGAAACACAGATTAACGAATTGATCATATTTTCCACCTCTTGATTTCTATCTTCCCAAAGTACTTAATTAACAGTAGATCTACAGTAGCCGTCAAATTAACAGGTTCCTATTTTTTTTTAAATATTTCACTTTATAGAGAAGCAGTACAGTGGACATTTAACGCGTATCTTATAATACACTTACTTAAGCGATGGTATTTTTTGCCGCTTGATTCATCTTTTTCCAACGTGCCTATTTACCATATTTAACACTAGTACTACCAACGTTAAATCTATCATATTTCAATATGTTAAATAAGTACTTTGAAAAAGAGGGAATCAAGCGACAGGAACATTAATCGATTGGGTTATTTATTTTTATTGATATAGACGTAGAATATTTATTCCATGACTATTATATAAACTTGGAGAATTTTTTGAAGAAATTGTGTACCAGACATTTTGACTGGTTTGGTAGTTCTAGTGTTAAGTATATCAGATTTAGTGGCCGTAAATCTAGTGTTAATATATTGAAATATAATAAATTCAACGTCGGTAATTCTAGTGTTAAACTATTGTTCTCAATACAAGCACATTGTGTTACATCCGTGCTAAACAATCACAATGAAAAAAGAATCATCGCTATCAACAAGTGCGCGTTCGCAGAACAGGTACTAATAGAGTGAATTTAGAGACCGGATTAACAGTCGCGTTAATACGATCAAGAAACACAATCGAGCAAGGAGATTCCAGCAGTGAACGCGTTGCGTTACAAAGGGAAATGAAGATTTCTAATTAACCGTGCTACTGTTACTCAACCGTTCCAACAATAGACATGCATGTAAATTACGTTTGCTCATTAATTATTTACATGGACAATTTGTATTAGCATCGCGGTTTGAAAGCCGCGAGAATCAGTGAAGAACGGAACCGAATGATCTGTAGATTAGATTGAAGATCAAAATAGAAAATGCAATGTGTTCACGATGGATCGTTTTGTCGTAGTTCCATAAATCAGCCGGTGCTATGAACGTGTCCACCGTGTTTCCGGAAGGATACACCGAAACCGAGAGACCACTTCCGCGTCACGCATCGCCGGATGTGAAGGACGAGGACGAAGTCCGAAATAGAATTAATCGTAAGTACTTTTCGGAGATTGGATAGTTTCGAAATTTTAGTCTTGAGGTTGCGATGTCATTCGATTGGAAGTAAGTGGCGTTCTTAACCCTTTGCACTCGAGGATTTTTCGCTCTGGTGAACTCGAGACGATTTCAGCTTTTGGCAAGTTGTGCAGGTATTTTCTACTGATTTTATACTAAATCAGTAGTCTAAATTAGTTATCGTATCACAAATAAACGTATACAACTCGAGAAACGCTAGAGCACCGTAGTTGTGCTTCTCGAGTGCAAAGGGTCAATGTTAGAAGTACCACAAAGGTTAAAACGACTTGCTCTGATTTTTTATAACTGTTTTTGAAATTTCTAACGCCGTTTCTTCTTTAATTTTCTACGTCTACCTTGTAGAGTGCAAGCGATTGAATCGATCAAGCTTTTTATCTTCTTAAGCTCCTTCTCTGTAAATGAATTTGTTTAATATTTTTAAATATATTGATTGAATCGACGGTAGATTTGGAATTAATAGAAAGTATAACATTATCTTTGTTTTAAATATAGTAAACTGTTGTATTATTATTTTATAGTTCAGTATTGTTCGAGCTGAAAGGTTAAACCATTGTTTTGAGATTCAACAGGGTGAGAACGTCAGTGAATTGCGATTATCAATAAAGTTATTCTTATTTTGTAACGAAATGTGTGGAAAAAGTAGGTGATGCCTAAGAAGAATATATTTCCCATTGAAGAATTCACGTGTAATTAAAATTATCTATGTAAAACTGGCCTCACAATTGATAAAGCTTTCACATTAATTGGGAAACACATTATTCCTTACAATACTGTATCTGCAAGTAGATCGAAAAGAAGAAAAGAATGAATTATCAATGAAGAATCATTGAAGAACCAGAAAAAAATTGCATTTTCCATGAGTTCCTCGTAAAAATGAATCTCACGTAATGGTTATTAAACAAAGAATGTTAGAAACGGTGTTACAAAACCAACCGCATTTAGTAAAACGCGCGTACTTCCTCTGAGAAAATGTGATTCGCTATTTGTCTGCTTGATACGCAATTATTTCGTAGCAAAGTATCCAGATGCAAGATGAAGCGTTGTATACGATCATAGAAACATGTCGTTTCTCCGTGCGAGATTATTACGTAATTATCATGAATTTAGCTGACGCATTGTCGAATGCATTCAGCTTCGAAGGGAAGGAAAGAGTCGTACAAAATTTTCCACGCGATTTCATTTCCGTATTGCGATGATTATACGTGGAAAAGTTGAAACATTGTAATTTCGAGAAATGATTTAATAGTAATTTTCTATAATAGCGTAACAATTTTTCTAGCAAGAACGCCAAATCAATTATACGCAATCTCGGAACGTAAGGTATCTCTTGTAAGATATTTGAACGAAGGACAACGCACAGTTGCATGTTTCGTAAAGATAGGAATTGCGTTAAACGTATAAAATGCTGTAAATTAATATTTAGTTACATGGCATTCTTCGATCTATCTTTGATCGCTGTTTATCGACGGAGAGACAACGAATATACGGCGCGGTTAAATTTAAATTACTTGAAAGGATACTCGACAGATCGCGACTCGCTATTGCATTGCAATAACATCAAGGAAATACCCGTGCGGTGACTAAAGTTCTGCAAATTAAATATCTTCTACAACCACAAACGTTTCTATAATTGTATTTCATTGTAACACTTTGATTTTAATATCAGAGATTTACATATTTAACACCTATCGGTGTTGAGTCTATTTAATATTAGACTTAGGGCCGTTAAATCTGGTCTATTTAAGTCTACTAAATAAGTACTTTGAAAAAAAAATGGATCAAACGGCAAAAAATACGGTTTATAAAATAGAAGTGAAATATTTACTGTATTGCTTCTCTGTCGATTTGACAAAAATTTTTGAGAAAGTAGGAATCCGTCAATTTGCCATAAATCTAGTATTTAGTATATTAAATAATTACTTTGCATGACGAGAACTCAAGCAGCCCAAAAGATTTCAATTAATTAATTTGTGTTTTAGAAGGTAAATATCAAGTATCTACTCTATGGCTTCCTCATAAATATGGACATTAAAAAAGAAATCAGGAAGCAATCTTTTTAACCGCGATAGTAGTTTTAGTATTAAAATATTCCTTTCATTCAGCAATACTCGTTCATTGCATTTCAATCAATCGCATAGTTCTCGAATTAGAAACTCTATTTTTTATCTGGCCGGTATAAATAGTTTTCTTTTTATTTATCTGTATCAAATTGAACTTTCTAATTTGACACATGTCAATATTATCTTCGCATGATCCTGATATATCGTACACGCGATGAATTACAAACACGTCAAATAAAAGTCGATGAACAGCACTTTAAACCCTATGAGTTACAACTACGACAGATTAACACTACATATAACAGTGCAGTTAAACACTCTAGTTCTTCTTTTTTTACTTTAACCGCAATATTTCTTTCAAAAATAAGACGCACCGTTTTAGGTACATTTCGATGCACAGAGGGTACAATACATTAAACAGAAAAAAAATTCTCAGAAGTCATAAAGAACTTTAAATCAGACACACTAATTGTGAGTTTGATTCATTACCTTCTTACCCACCATAGTGCCTGTACATTTTTATCCCATTAAATGCTTTTAACAAAAAGGCTGCCAACCTGGTCGAAATTCTTTGTTCTAATTTTTTGGTAAATCTTTATAAACATCTAATGCCAATTTTTTTAAATCTTCTACTCCTCCGTTGTAAATCGCGAGCAATTAAATCGATGAAACTGTTTGTCACCTCAATTTCTTTCCCTCTAGCGTACTTAATATTTTTTAACACTAGATTTACCAGCGTGAAATTTATTATATTTAAATATATTAAATATGTACCTTAAAGCAAGGAAAATTAAGACGTGGAAAAGATGATAGATTAGGTAATTTATGTTTTATACGATGGACGAAGAATATGTATTTCACGGCTCTCTCATAAACCCGTAGAATTTTTGGAAAAAATTGTGTACCAGTCATTTTGACTGGTTTGGTAAATCTAGTGTTAATGTGCTCAGCTAATCATGAGTACATTTAGTATAAAAAAAGGATTATTCTAATTGTCCCACACAGCTCTCGTTTTATAACAATTTCATGATTTTTAATTCGTCAAACACTTTATACTTCGTGCTCGGTAAAAACTCTATGTGTAAGTCGTCTGAAATATTAAAATTTCGAGATCCATTGCAAGATAGATCTATCGTGAGAGATACATATAAGATCTCACATATTCCACGTCTCGATTTGACTTCTTGTCCGACGAAATTGACGGAGATCTGGTACAGAGGCATGATTCAACGTCGTTATTTGGATATTTCCAGAATTCTCCTTGACTTTGATTGCACGTCGCACGCGAGCTCGATCGTGCGAATATCTCGTACAAAACATCAGCGTACATCGGACGCATACACAATGAATCTGTTCTACGAGAGCTGAGAATTTTATTTACAACCGCAACAGCGATGGCTCATTTTTCATTTATCGTTGGCAAAAAAGTAAGAAAAGGTGTAAATTGTGTTTGATGTTACCGCCGAGTTTTTACAGTTGCACGAAGCGTTGCAATTAATGGCGACGGTGTTCGAGATACCTGGTCCCCTTGAGATTGTATTCTAATGACCGATAATTGATGCGCTAATGCGAACAATTACGTTTACGTTTCTGTGTTTGTTTCTATCGGATAAGTAATGAGAAACTCAGCAAGGAATTTATGCGAGAATTTACATTGTCAAAGTATGGTAATTAAAATACAATTAATCCGTGTAAATCTATTGTCTATTTGAGTCAGAAGTAAAAGAATGTAATTAATAGTTAATCAACGATTATCCATAGCATTTTTTTTTTTGTTACTTGAGTCGAGGAATTATCTAAATATTCACCGACAGCACGTTTTGTGGCTTTGTTTACCAGTGAAATTAATAGGAAACATATTCGCAAACATTGAATTTCGCGGCAGGTTCCGCGAATCAACAAATTCTCGACAAAAAGGGTGCAAATTTGAGCAAAAAATTAGCGGGAACTCCTTGTAATTCTCCATCGTTTCTCTCGAAAATTCTCGATCTTTAACATTCTGGAACGAAATGTTTCGGAAGTGAGACTCGCAAAAACTTTACGATTAATCACCTACATTATTATGGATATCGTGAATTGACCTTAAAGAATACAGAATGTTGTTCCTCCTACGATGCAAGAAGAGCGCAAGTGGAATATTTACAGGATGTACAACGATCAGGATAATCGTAAGGAAGTTGATATGTTTATCGTTACTGGCTACTTCTTTCAGAAGTATTTAATTTAATGTGTTACGTGATTCCGTATCAATGCTGAAAACATTACGTGTTTACGGTACATAATGGATTTTCAAGGAAATTACGTACACTGTAATGATTCAAGATTTATTATGGCGAAATCTTCTTGCGAAGATTCCAAATACAAGCATACTTTTGAAAATTTTTATTTTTCTAAAGAATTATAAGCACAATTTTTAACCGTACCGCACCTTTGTTTATTATTTGCACGGTTCAAGTGCTGAGAATTTGCGTAGCAATTTATTGCAAAAAAACATTGCCGATTTAACGCAAATGAAGAATAGAAATTTCATTAGAATTGTTAAATATCTTATGAGTATTACTCAACAGTTAACAAAGAGAAATAAAAATGACACGTTTAACACGTAATAGCAGGGGAATCGTTTCTGTCGACCTTGACGTGTAGCATTGAAATGCTTTTTGCAAATTAACTGATGCACGCCCAGTACTTGGAGGAAATAAAATGAAACATAAAACCGAGAAACAATGACGAACGATGAAAGCAACGTGTACAGATATGTTTCACTGTTTAATAAATTAAAGAGCCTTCTACTCTCATTAATATCTAATAGACAGAAATAGATGATAGGAATCGTCGAAAGGAACATCACGCAAAACGTAAAAGTGAATCAACCAGCTTCTACATGCATTTAGCTCGGAATGCATACTAAACATAAGTCGAAATGCATACCAATGTAAAGTAAACGCGACTCTGATAACAATGAAGATAGGACGACAAATGTGTACTAATTGTACGAACAGGTAGAAAAACATGAAAAACAACTGTCGTGGAATTGTTAAAATATTTTCTAAAATTAACGAGAAAGTATTAAAGATAAATCCATACGGTAATTGATAATTATTAGACTGCGGATTTTTATGCATTTATGACAAATTAAATGCGACTAAAATATACAAAAAGAACATAATATAAAAATATATCTAAAATATCCAAAGTATGGTATTTGTTGTAATATTTATTAAGTGTAATAAATCCCTAGATAGGTTTCCCTGTCTCACCTGCTTTTTTGAAACTCGAAATTTGCATAAACATCCGCAGTCTAATAATTATATAGTCGTAGTATCGATTGTAATGTATCCCTAGAAGTGAAAAACGCAGGTGAACAATACAGATCGAATTACAGGTGCGTGTACAATGTTACGATTTTTCTGGCTGCGGTCTGCCATTAAAAGACCGCTATAATGACCGGTCTTCGCTCTAACTGGATTGATTAACTTAGCACGTGCTCCGAACCGGCTCGACCGGCGAAACGTGTGATTACACGAAGGATTCCCGTCGATGTTTGCGGATTTCTGGTCTCGTATACACCTGCGGACGAAAATAAAGAAAGAGGGCTCTGTCATGCAATACGTCTGCTTCTTTGAATGATCCTCGATTACAATGAAATTGAATAATGAAATCTAAACAATTACCAATATATATATATATATTTAAAATCCTTAATTATCCTTTAATCCAGTGGTTTCCAAAATGTCCGCCGCGAAGCCCTTGAAATTCGGGACTTCCTCGCAAGGGCACTGGGAAATATTATATAATGTTTACAATTTTCTAAAGTTTAAAGTCTAAAATTTGTAAAATTGATTTAGTTACATTTGTCTCTATTTGAAATTTGTTGTAGTCATGTGTATCTATATCGCACATGATTATTGGCCATTTTGCGAAGTGTAATGGCCAGAATTTAACCCTCTATATCTCCTTCGCGATAGCACAGTTACAAAATGATAAAAATACTATTTGAAATAATGGATTAACTCTGAATTTTAAATATTGAATTGTAAAGAATTTCATGATTTTTGGCAAGTTTAACAATTTTACCTTGAAGAATAGAAGTTTAGATGTGTCTTGCGTTACTTCAAAGTCACAGGGGTCCACAGAGGGTTCAACAGGGTTAAGATATGGTGTCTTGAGAATGTCTGAATTCACCAAGGGTGTAGGCCAATCGAAAAAGTTTAGGAACCACTATTGTACACCAGAATATTATTAAATGAACTTTCTTTACGGTTACAAAAAATCGTACTTACATTGTTTCTGTTTTATCCTATCGTCGTTATGCAACTGGACGCTTAGTTTTCTCCATTTTGACTTCTTGAATTACGTAACTAACTCTCCATGGTCTAAATTTGCATCTATAAATATCTATACGGATAAATATCATAATTAAAAATCTTTGAATTTCTAGTTCAAACGACTACTGTCAATTGATAGTCGAGATTTCGCTTCGAAAATATAATCGAACAAATCAAATTCTTCTACGTCTTGTATACACTTACGACGAAACTCGCCAAGCATTCTAACTGCACAACTGCAGGTTTACATAATGGTGCAAGCGAGTTATGCACCGAGATAACCTTAACCTTAGGAGACATCGAGATCGGTAAACCACGTCCAAGCTCCGCCGAGTAAATACATTTTACCTGTTGCAGTAACAATTCACCCGGTGCATTCTCAAACGTCAGCTAATCGGGAAGCCACATAAAACAGCAAGGCCGTTGCAATTAAAAGAGAAAAAGTGAATTTTGTAATCCCATCATTCGCACGTTTCATTCCTCGATTGAATATCTATCGTTCCGACAATTATCCATTAATAGCTACTTCAATATCGTCAATTAATCCACGTAATTTCTTTTAAGCCACGATAATAGAATGCTAAACTCGTTAGCAGCTTCGTTGATGACTCGATGGTATTTCATAGCTTTGCAGAATCCATTTGATACTGAAAGCAACGACTTGTAATCGAGACTCGTATGAATTTCTGTAACATCTTAATTACCACGTTAAAGATCAACGATTACTTTGTTATACATGAGGGTGCATTTATGATGTCTTGGAAAGAGGCAGAGCGCATTCTAGAAACGTAGCCGTTGGCGATAAGTAGAATGACCTGTGCGTGCAGAGACCGCGTCGATTAACCTTCAATTCATTTTTCTACTCATCTGATCGTTCGTGCTATCTCGATTAGGCCTTCGATGCCCCGCAGGTACATACCGTTCCGAATATAATTCGCATCGAAATGCAACCTTTTTCTCCAATTACTTCAGTCGTAACGGCGATTTATAGTCGGATCGGTTCGGGTGTTGCACTCGAGTGCATCGAGCTCTTGAGATCTCAGGACGATAGGCATCATACTTCTTGCATATCGTATTGAAAATACGAGGATCCCGTCAAGAAGATAGATTGCGTGAAACATATCGTGCTAATGTCTGTTGAATGTCGGAAAATCGCAATTATAACGAGCAACGAAGTCAATGTTTTCTTAGAAACGTCTGTGTTCGAGTTTATTTAAATTGCGTTAGACGATGTATGCAGATGCACCTACTCTTGGACGGGTCTATCGACTACTGGGGATAATAAATGCAATGATAAATCGTTATGATCGTCTTACCTTTTACGTCGACGAAGAGTGTCGCGAGAGGTGACTTCTTGGTAAAATAAGTCACTCGATTATAACTGATGTCGTTAGTTTTTATGGAATTGCATTAATTCTGTCGGCTAATAGTCTTCGATCACGAGGATTATAATTAAGTGATAATTCTTCTTGCAAGTAAATATTCGTTTATCCATTTCTCTCTTTTTTTTCAAGACTGAAGATTTTCTTTTTTGTCAGGATCATCGATATTTTATTAATATTTCACGGTCACTTTTACTCAGGACGAACTATGATGAATAAGAATTACAATTAGAGATAATTTTTTTTGTAATGAAAAATTCGTTTCGTCATCCGTTTCTCACTGTTAACTATAGAAATTCTCTTTTCACCAGAACCACCGGTATTTCGTTAACATTCCGTGATCAGTTTGGATCAGGACAATCGTTGAAGATTTTCAATGAAGAAAATATAGATAATCCTTATTCTTAGAGTCAGTTCTTTTACAAATAAATATTCATTTCTCGATCCACCTGTCACTTTCAACGATAGAGACTTTCCTTTTTAGCTAGGATCATCGGTATTTCGTTAAAATTCCGTGATCAGTTCGGATCAGGACAATCGTTGAAGATTTTCAGTGAAGAAAATATAGATAATCCTTATTCTTAGAGTCAGTTCTTTTACAAGTAAATACTCATTTCTCCATCCACCTGTCACTTCCAACGATAGAGACTTTCCTTTTTAGCTAGGATTATGGGTATTTCGTTAAAATTCCGTGATCAGTTCGGATCAGGACAATCGTTGAAGATTTTCAGTGAAGAAAATATAGATAACCCTTATTGTTAGAATCAGTTCTTTGACAAATAAATATTCATTTCTCCATCCACCTGTCACTTTCAATGATAGAGACTTTCCTTTTTAGCTAGGATCATCGGTATTTCGTTAAAATTCCGTGATCAGTTCGGATTAGGACAATCGTTGAAGATTTTCAGTGAAGAAAATATAGATAATCCTTATTCTTAGAGTCAGTTCTTTTACAAGTAAATATTCATTTCTCCATCCACCTGTCACTTTCAACGATAGAGACTTTCCTTTTTAGCTAGGATTATGGGTATTTCGTTAAAATTCCGTGATCAGTTCGGATCAGGACAATCGCTGACGATTTTCGGTGAAGAAAATCGCCCGAAGGTACAACGCTCGACCGCGTCGAGGATATTTAATGTCAGGTTCCGATTACGCCCGGGAGTCGGTAGAATATTTAATACAAGATGTCCTGCCACGCGCATATTTGCATATTCATTGCATACCGCAAGGTATGAATAAGCGTAACACAGTCTCGAGAACTCTTCGGTTACTTTTTGCGGCTTCATCGTGAATGCTAGAGGGATAATTAATATCTTGCGAAGACTCGCTACGTGGATTATTCATATGTTCGTATCGTCCACTCCACCTAATATGGCTCATCTTAATTAATGAATTTATTTCCACAGCAATAGCCATCGCAACGACCACATTATTATTTCATTTCCATCTTCAACCTGACGAGAGAGTTGAAATATTTCCCGAATGGATTAACGATCGCATCATTTCACCGCTAAATGATTCTTACGACGATCGAAACTCGTTAAATCCATTATCATGTAACAAGCGGGCAACACGACGGGAAGATTTCTGCGTTACGTCAAAGTAATTTTCCTCCTTGCGCGTTCTCACGTATAAACGTACCATTCCGTTGAAAAATTCACGGTAGATGATATTATTATTCGTGGCCATCGTAACACCCGGCTTCCTATCTCACTTCCTGGAACCGTAACAATTATTTTCTCCTTGTGAATCGTACAGTTACAGCTCGTCAATTTTTGTACGTACGAGCGTACCGAGCACCAATTACCGCTGGTTTCTATTCATTTTCTTTGTCGTTTTTAGACTCGGATCGTTAAAAATGGAAAGTTTTTCACGCCTGCACTTTTATGGATTACGAAAAAAAAAAAATATATGCCAGTGGCCTGTGATATAATTGTAGTCATTTTCGCAGCGCATTCGCTACTTTTCTTGATGGTAAATTGCAATGCTTTTCCTTCGAGTTTATGTTATCCTGCGAAATAGTTCATAACCGTGGAATTGCGATCAACGGGTTTGAAATAAATTGCAAGCATGAGATTAACCGTGTCGATACGATAGCGAGAGAGATGAGAAGATCGGTTGAAACTAATTTACCTGATCGTACGGAAAGTTCGTTCAACTAGGAGCATCGTATTAGATCGAGAGAAAGTAGAAGATGGTGTAATGATGTTCCTTAACATAAAAGCAAAGTGAATTTTTTTGGGGTTTAATTTACATTTTCCAATCGTCTTTCGTCCACATTAATCAAAGTGGTAATGGTCGGAAATTTTCTTCTTTTATTGGGCAATTTCGATAAAGTGCTCTGTACCGAGTAATTCCAAGAAATAATCAATGGTCAGGCCTGAACACCTCACCGTAGCAATTTCGGCAAATTTATCGCAATTGCCTACGGGCATTGAGAAGAAAATCGCCATACCTTTCTAATGTCTCTTTTCCAGTAATCGCGTTGCAAATAACTTTATATCGATTTAAATGTTGATCCAATATTTTCCTTTTTTTTCATGTGTAAACCACGAATTATTTAAATCTGCTGACCGCGGTATGAAAACCTTGATAATATTTCCACGCATGGAATTTGCGAAATACGCATAGCAGCACGTCAAGTTTAAGCGTTCGTCGCATAAGAATCACGAAATTCGATGATTACTTATCTTTTTCTTGATTTCTAATCGTACAACCAGATTCTTACAAATTATATTTTTTTTCCAACACGATTTGATAGAAGAAACATCGTTATCCGTTTAAGGGGGTCATCCCATGTGACTGCTATTTTTTTGGCTTTTGATGAACCATTAAAATGACTAATTTTGGAATTTTTACCACACGTTTATTGATATATTTGTAGTCCATTGGAATTTTTGCAAGCACAAATAACGATTTTTATTCACTTCACACCGTTCGAAAGACACTCGTGTATTTTTGGCGGTTACCATGATTCCAGAAGTTTCGATCATCCGAAATAAAAAAATCAAACGACATTTTAATTTTTAAACCTAAGGCATGTTCCGGTGATAGTCTAAGTTTTACAAATTAAAATGTCCTTTGATTTTTTTATAAAAAAATAGCAGTCACATGGGATGATTTCTTTAAGAATATTATTTTTCTTGAAATTAAAAACCATCATTTGTTATATCTCCCTAAAATTCTTACGAAAGTTCGCAGAATGGGTTACTTCACATTTAAAATGCTCCACTCTCGTCTGGAAAATACAATTTGCAAATTTTCTTCCCCCGTGAAAAGCTCAACTTCAGCAGCGGCTTACAACGATCTTCCTTTTGCATTTCAACTCGGACTTACGTCTGTTTTACACCACTTTTACGAGCGGTGGTAAAATAAGATGAAATGTAAGATAACGAGCCCACAAGCTCTCCATTGGACGTAACCAACGTACATGGATCTGCAAGAAACAATTACTTTGGTGCCTTTAAAATTTTCATTTTATACCTCGTCATTTGACAGAAACTTTTCTACTTCATTAACAATTCCTTTTCACGCGTATACTTCTTTACGTAATGGTAATGAAAATTTTAAAAAAATTTCATCTTTTAATGCATTCTGTACTCGTTGCACACATTTGCACTTTATGCATCCTCGTGTCACGCACCTATAAATGACACGAACGTATAGATCCACAGGTGTGTCAACCGTGGATGGTTTGCAGAAGCCATTCCAAAGTTGCGCCGCTCCAATTAAAGATGTTTAATTGTCGTCGGTAGAATATGTGTGCTTTTATAGTTGAAACATTTGTGCCTGTAATGCTTCGATGATTTGTTGCTTGTTTCTTGAAGAAAATGGGACTTTATTGATAATTAACCATGTACCCTCCTTTAACATTTTTTTCTTTAAGTATATCTACACTAGATACAATTTTTTAGATGCAGTTATAAACGAAGATCTTTTTGAAATGGCGTTTGTGATGAATTATCCAAAGTATCTTGTCGATTTTTTGGATACGGTTGCAAAATGAGTCATTACAGTAATATTTGTGGCAGATACTCCAAAGTGTTTTGTCAGATTCAGTTCAAAGTAAACAACTTATTACGGTAATATTTACAATAAATAATCTAGAAAACATATCGTCAATTGGTAAGGTTCTTTCGTCAATTCTTTACATACAATTGTTAGCAAATAATTTATTACAGTGCTATTTGCGAAGAATGATCCAAAGTATCTCACCAATTCTTTAGATATAAGAAAATAATTTATTACGGTACTATGTAGGAAGAATGATCCAAAGTATCTCGTCAATTGCTTAGATACAATTAAAAGAGAATAATTTATTATAGTAGGTATTGTTTGTGAAGAATGATCCAAAGTGTCTCCTCAATTCTTTAAATGTAATTACAAATTAAGATCTTGTTACAATAACATTTGTAGCAAATAATGGAAAGTATCTCGTAAATTCTTTACATTCCGTTACAAACGACGAACTTATTACAGTAATATTCGTGACAAATAATCCGGAGTATCTCGTCAATTTTGTTCTCTCTGTCGGAAGAACTGGAATAACGAGTACCATTGGAATAGTAGAACTGAGCGGCAGGTGTGCGAAGGATCTATTTGCAGAAGATACTTCTCTACGCGGCGACCCAATTAATGGCACTTAATTACTATGAAGGGAAGAGAGAAGGGATACGTAGAGGCTACCGACTCGGTTTAGCAATCACAAAGAATTCGAGTAGCGTATTTATCCACCGATGAAACAACGCCGGCTGCAGATAACCACTGATAACACTGGAACCAAAATGTCTTCTTGCATAGCGTTTCGCACGCTATTTACGTATCTCTGTTGACATTTACATTTTAATTGTCTCGTTGATACTGTCACATTTGCGTACACGATTACGTAACTCTAAGATCTATATGTCGAGGCGCCACGACATTCCTGATACGTGAAAAAGTGTAACGTTAAAAATTCTGTACCATTGATGCTGTTACTTTTTTACCTTCTATCCTGCAAATTGCAATTTGAAATCAAATTTTAAATTTACAATTTTCATTAAACTATAAATACTTCGATACTTGTGATATCTGAAAAATTATACCATTGATAATTCTTTATCATTGAAATCTATACGTTTTTAAATTTCAATAACATGATATAAAGTACACATATCTATTGAATAATGAGTAGGTATCTACTGTAACTCAATCAATTGAAATCCCGAAAAAACTACAAGTTCCAACGGTCAATCATATCGTAAAGACATTAAAATCTATATAAATTTGATATACTATCTAAAAAAAGAGTGTAGAGTTATTGATAACGTAACACCTCTTATTCAACCTGTGCGTATAAAAGCGACGCGGCAATAGTTCCATGCGATTCCCACGAAACCGCGAGCTATATCGTGGCCGATCGCCCTCGTCTTGTTTAAAACTAAACCCGAACGTGGATTATGTAAGAACGCAGACCGGATGAGCGGTAGAAAGAACAAGATAGAAAGGCCGACGGGATGGACTAATGCTCGTAGATTCGTCATAGGTACAATAACGTAGAATTAGCCGTAGAACTTGTAACCGGCAATTTATCCACTAGAGCAGTGATTTTTTCTTATTCCGTTTTGTCGCCTAAAACGGCTCCTCATCCTTAAATTATCTTCATTGCTTTGAAATTTGTACACACTGTTATAATAATTTTTTGAAACAACTGTAACACTTGAACAAGTCACTTGCAATTGTAATAATACAATATTGACATCGAGAATTTTCTTTTCTTGACGAAGTACATTATTATATTTGTAAATTTATTAATCGATTTAGAAGAAGTAGTTGTCATCGATATAATAAGCCATGGGCTACCAGAAACTCTGATAAATCAATATGCGTGAAAAATATATCTGCGATAAGTGACTCTGATTTGATAAATCGTACGATAAGTGATAACGAAATCTGGCTGACTTAAAATATAATAAACCGGTGTAATATTCGATCGAATAAAAATCTAAAGAATGCGGAAAATCAGTGTTACAATTTAATGAGAGAGGAAAGTCGGAAGGGAGGAGAATGAGAATGAACATTTGCGATTGTATCGGAATAATGGAAATTTTGGTAGTTCAACGACACAGTACACTGAGAATGAGGAAATATTACTTCCCTTCACGAAGCGTACGAGTCGCCGCGAATACGACGTCCTCGTGCGAACAGGTAATCGACCACGTGCGAAATTCTCCTTCTCACAAATTTTATTCAAACCTCTTTTTTTGTCCTACTATAATTACTTTCATGTTCTAAAATCCATCTCAATATTTGTCACCCTTTCAAAGTACCCCTCGATCGTTAAATTAAACAACTAATTTTCAATTCGTCAGTAAAAAATTGTAATAAAATTTCGATCCTTACAACCACCGAGACATTCTCATCCTCGATTTTAAACCGGGAGTTCTACATTAGTCTCCTGACTATGTGTAACCCTTTCAAAGTATCTCTCGATCGTCACATTAAACATAACTGATTTTCAATTCGCCAGTAAAATATTGCAATAACATTTCGATCCTCACAACCACCGAGACATTCTCATTCGCCATTTTAAACCGGGAGTTCTACATTTAGTCTCCTCAATATTTGTAACCCTTTCAAAGTATCCCTCGATGGTTACATTAAACATAATCGATTTTCAATTCGTCATTAAAAAATTGCAATTAAATTTCGATCCTCACAACCACCGAGACATTCTCATTCGCCATTTTAAACCGGCATTTCTACGTTCAATGCTCTCAACATTCGCCACCCTTTCAAAGTATTCCCCGATCGTCGCATTCAAAATAATCGATTTTCAATTCTTCCTCTATCGTCGATAAAAAATTGCGATTAAATTTCCAATCTCACAACTACCGAGAAATTCACATTCGCCATTTTAAACCGGCATTTCTACGTTCAATTCCCTCAATATTCGCCACCCTTTCAAAGTACTCCCCGATCGTCGCATTCAAAATAATCGATTTTCAATTCTTCCTCTATCGTCGATAAAAAATTACGATAAAATTTCGATCCTCACAACCAACGAGACATTCTCATCCACGATCTTAAGCCGGCATTATTCTACGTTACGAATGACGCATCGAAAAATCGTATTTCAACTCTAACGATACGTTTTACACGACGTTCACGAACAACACGATTCCTTCGTCGAATAAACGAACACAGTGAACCTGCAGCGTTGTCAAGGATACAAAGTGACATAGTTAACAGTACGAATTAGATACCATCCTGGCGATTGAAGAGCGTGTCGAATAAAACGGATACCACGGTTTTGAATGAGTTTTTTGAGTGGGCAGTTCTGGTGGGGCTACGAATATATGAGGAAGGTAGAGGCCGGTGGAGATGAAAAGGGGGGATTCGTGGCGATTGGGGGGAGGACAGCAGTGGAGAACAGCGATATATGAAGGCGAAACTCGCGCTCCGCAGACTCAATAGCCCAGAAACTCCACGTGGTGTATCGTCGAATTACGATTTTCGAGCACAAAGAAAACTAACTTTTTATATTATCATTAAACAGCTAAACTTATCCTGGTCTCGCTCGTGATCAGAGCTTCATCCTCGGTCCTTGCGAGTCCGAAGAAAGTTTTCGAAGTGCTTCGAAAAGGAACGAATTCATACGTCGACGATTTGGTTTCGCGGGGGTGAACGTTCCTCTCGACGTACGGGGAAGATTGTTTGTTGTGAAACGGTGAACGGTGATTGATAGATCCAAGGGATGATTCGGAGATTCGGATAGGTGAGACTAAGATCGGTATCGTTGAAAAGTGTGAAAGAGATTGCGAACTGGAGAAAAACTCTTGGTCTTCTTTTTCCTTGGTGCTAATAGAAGGATGAGCAAGGATTGGAAAGGTATGTTATTAATACTGGAAATCTTAATGGTAATGCAATAAGCTATTTAGAAAGATCTTATTAAACACTTTTAATAAACTAAATTGAGAAGTTAAAGATTTGGAAAATTTGCAAATTTCTAAGTATTACTAAATGAGAAATAATTTAGGGGGATAATAATTATCAAAATTGGAAATGGAAACGTCAGTCAATTGTTGAATGAAAAAGTTAGGTGAACAACGTTTGAATTGCGTCAAGGAAAAAAATTTCAAGTGAGTTTCGTGATAATATGCAGGCGTATTGACGATATCATCGTCGCGTGTCGTTGGTTCAATAATAAATTACATAGGAAAAATTTCCGTTCTTCCGCGGCACACGATTCGCCGCAGACGCACGTAAAACAGACATTGCCGATGTTTATACAAATGATCGAACATGACCGATGTGTTTCTCGTTTTCCCGATAGAAATTTGTAACAATTTCTACCAGGTAATTAAGTATTCGTTCGCCTTGGAAACTCTTATCATGAAATGTTTCTATCGCGATTATTTATCTTGACTATTTTGTTCTCTGCTTATTTATCGTCGTTTAAACGTCTCCGTGTGCATTAATGCATGTTATGCATTAACGAGTCCATTAAAAAAAGCTTAAATATCTTCACAATCCGACAAAATTAAATGGAAGAAATTAGATGCAGTTTTTCGTCTGTGGAAAATAACCGAGTATAATTTCCCCTTCTATTACAATCACGAATGAAATAATTTATCCGTCATTAATCATCTGACGACTTATATATTTAACTCAAATTTGTCATCCCCATTGTGTCTACAAGTTGTAGTAAACAGCATGTAATCATTGCCTGTTTGAGTTAATCGTTTTTTAATGAATTCGTAAGATCGGTTAATATAACAAATCTATGCGTTATATAACAAAAAGCATAGAAAATTGTCTGTGCAAAGTTGTGATTTTTATCGCATAACACGCAATTGTACCGCACAAGTTACACGACCAGGTAGTTACCTAGCGAAATTAATCCAATGATCTCACGTTTCTTCGTGTTTCTCCTTACGTTAAAAAATCAAAGTATCTTTAATCGACGTCGTTTTTGCGAGAAACACTTCCGGTAAGCCTCTCGTAGAATCAATTTATTCTACTAATCGACGAAACATTTAAACCATACATACAGCGCGTTACATTCAATTAAGAATTCACGTTTAGCTGACGGTATAAAAATTTAAAAGGCTCATCGTCTCACGCTGAAAGAAAGAAGCTTCTTCAAACTGCGCGTTTTGTTATTCCTCCTTTTTTTACAGAGCGCAATACATATGCGTCATTCGCTTTACCAGGCTTCTGTTACATAATTCTGCCAAAAAAAATATTAAACCGTCGGCAGTTAGAGGCAAAAATTCATTACCACGCTTTAATGACCGATAGTACCAAAGTACCGAGCATTTTTCTGCTGTAGTTCTTCGACGTTGATTTTACTCCTTGCGATAACACGATATCGATAATTGATTTCCCTAATTTTAAGCTATTTTAATAGTTATCTCTAAAAAAAATCTAAATAGCTAAAAGCAAGCTTTACTGTACTTCCTAATTTCAATTTTTTTTTTCTAAATTCTAAATTCTTTTTTTATTTTGTCGTTAAAATTGTAATATAGAAATATAGCAGGTGGTTCATAGATGTCTTCTTTGTTTCAGGTGCGAAAGACTTCGTCGGCCTCGAAGAGGTCACGAAGGTCGATTTTCTGTTCATGCTGTTTGCCGAGGCTCTGGGAACGTTCCTCTTGGTCCTGATCGGCTGTGCATCCTGCATCACATGGGACGTCGCGAGTCCACCGACCGTCATTCACATAGGATTCACCTTTGGCCTCGCTGTTGCAAGTTTGGCACAGGTGAGTAGCATGCTTTTTGCACTTTTCTCTCAAACTTTCAGAAATTTCAAAAAATTCAACATCTTCGCGCTGTATCAAATATAGTTTTGGGCTGAAGGTGTAGTTGTAAAAGAGATTTCAGCACAGCTACTTCAAAAATTGAACTTTGGGTTAAATGAAAATGTACTTGTTAATTATATTTAGGGGAGGGTGGGGCAAAGTGGGCCCCTTCAGCAAAAAATAGTCATATCTTTATTTTTTTGGGCTCCAAAATTTTAAGGGGCCCACTTTGCCCCACCCTCCCCTACTACGAAATCGACAACTTTATTGCTTTACTACACAAGTGCTATTTATTAAGTTATAAGTAGTAATGTACTACTTTTGTTCCACTGAGGGAACATTAATTAACCTGTTAACCGGGCGTGACGAATAATTCCGTCATATCTGAAAGAAAACTCCAGTAAGCTTGTCGATTTTTTCTTCCTTAAAATTTTTAAACGTAATATGTTGAACGCATTACATTTTATGTCGTTCGTATCCGTTTAATCCTGACGTAGTACTTTAGATGTAATGATATTACTTCTCACTGTAAAAAAAAATATTCCAATTTGAAACAAGTTGAACAAAAATTAATTCCCCGGTTAACAGGTTAAAATAAAGGAGGGTTATTCACTAATTATAAGATATAAACAATACAGTGCTATTTGCACACTATAAACAGTACTACAGTACTTTATAAATTATAACTATATTGCAAGGTAAATTAAATAACTTCAATATAAAGTACTACTTTTAACTTTATTATTAAAGTGCTACGTTAAAAATTATAAACAATTATGAAAGTGCTGCGATCAGAGTGTCAATATTTATATGAAGAACAACATTATTTATTAAATAACCGATTACTCCAAGCTGAAAAGTAATAAATAACACCTCAATCTGACAACTACGTAGGATAAAAGTATGATAAATCACAGAAACATTTTATAGTAAAGTTACATCGAAACTGAACAGATCCCGAATTGTCCTCTAGACAAGGTAGGACAAAAGGAATCCTTTTTCTGCATTTCGGGGTATATACTCCTAAACAGAAGCTCGAGCTATTGCACGTGCGACATTATTGCGAATGTCGTTTCGACAGAGAAAAAAAAAGGAGGCGAGAGAGGAAGGAGGAAGAAGGAGGTTCCATTCACTCGGTCAAATCCTCCGGGCTGAGTAAGATTTCAGAACCTGGCGGCAGACTGTCTCCATTTATCTCTCCTTCGTCCACCTTAACATTTTGCCTCCCCACCAAGAAATTTTGATCGGCGGAGGCGGAAGAGATTTTGCCTCCTCTCATCAATACATTTCTGATTCAGAATCAATGATTTCTACAAAAGCTAATATAAATAGAATATTCAAAGAGAAATATCTTTTAATAATTGTTGTAACTATCATAAAATTACTGCTTGATCGAACACAAGCAAATTGATCATTGCTGGTACGAAAAATCAAATTAAAGTTGCACTTTCATAAAATCTTGGAATGGAATAATTACAGAGCTCAAGAAGAATGGATGCATCGCACGAAAGGTCAATTTGTTCGTTCGGCGTGAAGTCGTTTATTACAGTCGGCAAGATTGTCGAACCTGCTCGGTGTTTATTTTAGGCGACTAGATTCGGTGATGTTTCGCGTGATAAATTGGCTTACCACCACTCAGTTGTCCGATTTCATTGAATGGGCAAAAGTAACCGTGTTCTCGACTCGTCCCATACGAATCCTGTACCAGAAATACCGTATAGAAGGGGACACCAAGAGGGGGGCCTCCATTCACCTTACTAAACTGCCATGTCAGCCGAGGTTTCACGAACAGACTTCTCTGTCCATTACTCTCACTATCGTTTGATCATTCGTACTCGTTTTTTTTCTTCATCTTTCTCTCTCCTTCTCAGCTAGTAAATTAAGAATTAATTTGTAACAGTGATATAAAAGTATCAAAAATCCAGATATTCTCGTCGGGAGTTTTTATAATTATGTTAAAAAAAATCTTGCGTACTAATTATACTGAACTCATTTTTGTGATTTATTCGTAATATTTATGATTTCGTTGGTCGGTCCAATTAATTCAGAATCACCGAATTGAAATGTCAGTCTTAAGGCGATCCGGGATTACACCACGAGTGGCACGTAAACTGCAACCGTACGAGATAAGATTAAGCGATTACACGTAAGGACAAAATAAATTTTTGGACGGGCACAATCGAAGTTGAAGATCGCACGGTGTGCTTGAATTTTATTCCGATATGATATAAAACCACGCACGCAAGGAACGCCTTATCGATTAATTCTCAACGTTACGATATTAAGCGCAAAACTTTGATCTGGAATGGTTTAATCGTTTCATGCTGTAATATCGTCTTGCGGCAACATCATCGATAAAGTTGATCAATTTTAATCCATTCGCGATAAATCTCTTCTGTGAAATATTTTAATAATTGTTATGTGGAAAATCTCATCTTCGGTCTTTGAAATAATTGCCGTGGTCATTTTTTAATTTTTCGACTTTGACTCCTATGATCTAAGACCTAATGTTTTAGATGGTTTCCGAATTATCAAACTTTGCTGCTTTTCGTCAGTGGATTTTAACGGTTCTCTTGCAATAATTGACTTGATATAAAATTTTTCTTGTGTTTATTTTGAAATTGGCCTAAGCGCATTTATGTTAAGATAGAGATATTTTGAGGCTTTGCGTCTTAATGAATTTTAAAATATTCGTAACCGACAGTATAGTGCTTTTTTATTTCTAAAGGTATAGTGTTTATCAATGATATTACCTTAGAACATTTGACTGCCTAATATAGTCCATAAGTCTTTGTAACTCTGAAAATAGAACTCACTTTTCGAACCAAATATTGCACAATTTTATTAACCAGCTAATTTTCATCTTACAAAATCGAATTGGTTTCAAATGTACTATTTACATTTTCCTACAAAATGAGAAGATAACGTAGGCATATAAATATTGAAATAGGTAGCTCGACTTTTTTTAAACATGGACTTAAATTACTTTAAAAATAAACGGCTGCGTTATATCTTAACATTGACAGTTCCACTGTCATCCAAAACAATAAATCTTGAAGTAAATGAGCATAGCTAAAAACGCACAAATATGAAGAAACAGGAAAGAACAAAATTCACAACTATCGAGAAAAAGACGCTCTTTGTATGAAAACAAATTGGATGTCAACAAAGAAAGTAAACGTTTTAAATTGGTGCACGATGAAAGAGAAGTAAGAAGTCTTTGGCAAATTGAAAAGACTAAGAAAAGAGCGAAAAACGTGGTGGTGTTGAAACGGATTCATTAAGTATGCACAAACCTCAGGCACATAAATAGAGAAGGAGCAGGGCACGACGAGGATCATCCTTAAAACTTCCATCTCGTCCTTTCGAATTCGTAATCTGACCTCGTGCTCAAAAGAATTTATAGCACACCGCCGAGGCGAGAACTCTCGAACACTGCCGTCGATTTGCGGCGACAGCACGAGTAGCTTTTTAATTTAATTAAAATTTATTTGATGATAATCTCCCATGCAAACATGCTTTATTGCCATCCAAACGCCTCTGCAAATGTACTCACTTTTCCAAGAACCACCCAAGAATCCCCGATTTCTCCATAATTGCCAAAGATTCTACTTAAAACTTACAATTCCTTCAAAAACTTCCATTTCACCTCTTCGCCCTTTAATCATCTCTCTCTCCTAAGAATTTCTCAAAGTACCGAAGTTATTCATGAACGTAATCTCTCAATTTTAACATTCCTCTTCGATATTCCAGTAACCATAAAAATCGCTAAAAGAATCATCGATACCTGCGACTTCTTTATTCGACAAACAAAAGATTAAAGATTGAAGTGATATGTTTACAAATCGAATATGAAATCTTTTATTTCAACAGAGACGAGACACCTTTCAAGGGACACAGTTCTGTTTGTCTTTCCACATTTTTCGTCTCCACACGTCGAGACGGTAGAACTTCCAAAGTAAGACCTCAAATTCACATCTGACTGTACACTCTCGCCAAGAAGTTCCATAACGTTCCTCTATTACAATTCCATCGAGACATAATCATAACGTATCTATTACATGAACAAAGATGAAAGAAGAATTCAGCCATGGTCGTTGAGACGTCTCTTTTAAAATCAACTCTCGACTGAAAAAGAGGACCGCTTTGAAACGAGGTCACCAAGGGGAGAGACTCTCGCTTTTTAACCCTCATCTGTCTTCGTTCGTCCTTCTGAAGAATAAGATGCTCACCTGTGGTGATTCGTAGCATCGAAACTCCTCCGCATCTACCTTTACATCTCACTTTGACTTTCGTCAAAGAAGCTGACGTTTGTTCCCTCATTGTCGGCGAAATAAAAGGAGTCGAGCGTTACTCGTACAGATCGTGTAATTGCTTAACGAGGCGTAGGTAGGGCCAGCAACACGTGGGAGGTGGTTGCCGATCTACGAAATCGACAATTTGCCATGGTGTTTGGAGTTCTCTGATTATTTCTGCCGATTTTCACCCGAGGGCATAGTCGCCAAACTCTTGTCGACAGCACTCGTCCACTCTGAACGATCATGCTGTGGCGTATTCATTGACATTTTGAAAAATCATTCAGGACCTGAAACTGATCGAGTAAGCTCCGAGTTTAAATGATACTCGAGTTTAATAACCTCGAATCATAGCGATTCCTGGTTTCGTGATTCACGTTGAAGTTGACATTTTTGCAATCATAACGGGGGATCTTTATCATTTTAATATTGAGACTATGAGTGTTGGAAAGTAGAAAATCGAGTTTCGCTCGGTTTGTACAAATAGAGGCTCGTTCATTGACATTTTGAAAAATCATTCAGGACCTGATACTGATCGAGTAAGCATCGAGTTTAATGATACGAAGACCTGCTGGAGAAGGGTTGTGGAAATTGATTTAATAACTCGAATCATAGCGATTCCTTGTTTCGTGATCCACGTTGAAGTTGACATTTTTGAAATCATAGCGGGGGATCTTTATCATTTTAATATTGAGACTGTGAGCGTTGGAAAGTAGAAAATCGAGTTTCGCTCGGTTTGTACAAATAGAGGCGTATTCATTGACATTTTGAAAAATCAGTCTGGACCTGAAATTGATGGAGTAAACTCAGAGTTGAATGATACGAAGACCTGCTGGAGAGGGGTTGTGGAAATCGATTTAATAACTCGAATCATAGCGATACCTTATTTCGTGGTCCACGTTAAATTTGACATTTTTGCAATGATAACGTGGGATCTTTATCATTTTGAAAGTTAGGCTGTGAGCATCGAAAAGTAGAAAATCGAGTTCCGCTTGGTTTGTACAAATAGGGATATCTTATCGAGTTATCTTGTAATTAATGCACTTGATTTAGATTGAATTTTAAATCCGCCGTATCCGTCGATGATTATAAGAATAAAATTTACAAGATATGAATGAGTAATAGCTAATCACTTTTTCCTGCCAGGATACCAAGTCCGTAAGCCCATCATTCGAGTGACCTTCAATTTCTTAATTAATACTACCAAGCAAGTCAAAATGACTGGTTCCCATTTTTTTCAAAAAATTCTCAAAGCTTATAGGACTGTCACAGAGCAGAAATTCTATGTTGATCTTATAAAACACAGCCTACCGACTCGATCATTTTTCCCAACTATCGATTCCCCTTTTTCCAAAGTACTTATTAAATACATCGAAGTATAACAGATTTAACGCCGATAGTTCTAGTGTTAAACTCTACAAATCTATCTTCACAACAGAATCATCAAATCCCAGAAATAACATCTACACATCAAACACACTACAAAATAGGCAGAAATAAAGACACTTCAAATTATCCTTCCAAAAAAAATCCAAATCACCGCTCTTGCAACGCCCGAACAAAAAAAGTGCAGTCTACCTGATATATATACAATACCCTCTCTAATTGCAAGTCTATTCCATTTAAATCCATCTAAACCATCAGATCCCAGCCAAAGCGACCATTGTATTTAAAATCGAAAGTTACAGAAGTAGAAAAAAGAATAATAACAACACGGTGCTGGAAACTGAAGAAAAACCAATAACCAGGAAAAAGTGCACTCGTTTATTAGCAGTTAAACGTGTAACGTGTCTGCATACGCACGCATATTCTCTTTATGTGACGTTGGTTGATCTCAGAGAGCCGGCGGCACGTTGGTAGAAGGGTAAATAAGGCCGCTGATTCGCCCAAGGGGGTCTAACTGTCCGGATGGTGCAATTCTGCCCCGAAGGCTCCGACAACCTACTCGAGAGCGCTGACTCGCCTCGAACCTCCGAACGACTAGTATGACTCTTATTCTGTCTCTTTTGATACTTTACTTTCCGACAGCCCGCGGCACGGATATGGGTATTTATAATCGCACACCATCGAGATATATGTATCATCGGTTTTACGAGCCACGCTTCGAAACCCTTTGGATTTCTTTCGCAAACGATAGGATCTTCTTCCTTTGGTGTTCATGGATTCTATTCTTCCCTCGTGTCGTAACAAGGCTGTTTATATTTTCGATGAAACTTTAAATGATAGTCGACAAGGCTTTTAATGAGGATTAATGTCAGTTGTGATATCGATATTGTAAAACTGGGAAGGCTAAGATTTATTTAACCAATTAACTGTGACGACTTGTTTTGGGAGTGCGCAGCTACGTCACGAAAATCGAGAGACGAGCATAAATCTATTCCAAATTATTTATACTTTTTAGTTATTCTTTTTATTTCGACATGGACTTAAAATATTCCAAACATCTTGAAATTTACGAATATATTTTAGTTCTCGTCAAAATTACAATTTAAATTACCAGTGATCGCTAACTTATACGCATGGCGAGTATACTCGTCAATCATAGCTGGTTAATGAGATGTTTCTGGGATTTTTGACACTAGATTTACCAAAGTGGTCAAAATTACTTGGTCTGAATTTTTTTAAATGTTCCTCAAATGTGTAACGTGTTTCTTTTTCAATTTTCTAAGTTTATCTTCGAGACTGTAGGTGATTGAATCGATAAAGTTTTCTACACCTTTAATTTATTTTATTCGAACATATTTACTTTACAATTTTAAATATATTGAATTAATTGTCAACTATCGTAGATAGATCTAGTGTTAACACTAGAACTTCCAGCGTTAAATCCATCACATTTTAATAAGTTAAACAAATACTTAGGAAAAAGAGAAATTCATAGGTGGAAAAATTGATCGATTCATTAGTTTGTGTTTAATAAAATCAACGTAGAATATCTACTGTATTGAGAAAATTTTTAGAAAAATTGCACACAAGTCATTTTAACTTGCTTGATAGTGCTAGTGTTAATAAAACAGTAGCAATTAAAATGGTTCGTGGTTTTGTTTATGATGTTCCAAGCTTTAGGTAAAAGAAAGAGGTGTTTGCTACGGTAGGAGTCAAGTGAATTACAATTAAGGCGATCGTTAATGACCGCCCTTCTCTTGAGTCCTCGCACGTTCTTTCGCCTTCTGCTGTACTTTCGCCATCGTGCCGCAGATGCATTATCTCCGACATTGTAAAATAAAATCAAAACGTTAACAGACGGCTTGTCCGAAAAAATGCACACACGAGCACGCGCACGAGGGATCGTGCTTTTCATTAGGTTGCGAAAGTCTCGATTCACCACGATTAAAATCGGCTGTCGTGCAACCTTGTGTCGACCTGGATTCCTCTTCTTTTATCTTAGTTCCTCTACCATCCTTGATTTGTCTGTGAAACATTATAAACCAATTGACGACAGTTGTGTGCATAGTATCAAAGAAACTTTGAACAATGTTGCTAAGAAGAATTATCCATTCGTATGCGATGAGAGGATTGCCACGATAGATGATTTACTCGACGATGCAAAACGAGAATCTCGGTGTAATGACTCATAGAATCATCGTAATTATACACTGTAAATTATCACGAGATATTTATTCTCGTATCGTTAATTCATGTAATATTGAAAGGAACGGTGGAAGCAATCGGCATAAAATAATATAATTTATTATTCTATGATGTCACCAGTCATAAAATAACGAACCTCTTGCGATACTCCTTAATTGAAATTTTGCGACTAATCATCCAGTAGTTTCTGTATTACATCGTGAAAGAAATACACGAAAAATCAACGTGAAAGGGAATCCCCCATAACGTCGGATAAAAATCAAAATCATGGTACATGACCCTCGTTCTTTCGTAACACGCAATGTTCACGGTTAAAGTCAACGATTGCAATTCCCTGTAACTCGTTTGTTCGTTTTTTGATCTTTTTTTTTTTACTTGGCGCTTTTTATCGTCAGAATGTATATGATGATAGAAAACCTGCGAAAAGAACGAAAAGAAACGTAGGAGTGCAAAGGTCGAACTCGTCAATCCTGATTCGAATGCAAATCGCACGTTTCACGCCCTGCATTGTGCACCTTTTGTTGCGTACGAACGTGGAATCGTTAAGGAAGAAGGCGCAAAATTCTTGCGCAATCTCGCAGCAAAAAGATGCAAAGCAACGAAAAATGAAGAAGAGAAGAGCAGTGGACAAGTATTCTGCAAGGGGATTTCTTAGGACGAAGTTCGCCTGGCGTTTTTCACGTTTAAATTATACGAATCGTATAAT
Source organism: Cerceris rybyensis (assembly GCA_910591515.1). Classification (NCBI taxonomy): domain Eukaryota; kingdom Metazoa; phylum Arthropoda; class Insecta; order Hymenoptera; family Crabronidae; genus Cerceris; species Cerceris rybyensis. The sequence goes on from OU342794.1 coordinate 5,708,433, forward strand.
TACTTGCGCGACGTCATTTCTGATGTAAATGCGCAAAACGAAGCCGGTGAATTTTATTGGTTACGCTTGACAATGGCTCCTCGTTAAGTGATATAAAATCAAAAAAAATAACAACCAACGATCGTCTTTGCGGCGTGGCATGGAAAGGTGAACGAAATGTGAAAGTCAAATAACAGAAAATTTATTATAATTTGACTTATTCAGTTGGGTTGGATGAAAATTGTGCAACTATAAAACAGCTCTGTGTATAAAAATTTTGTAAAAATAATACATGATCATATGGTTCGAAAAGGTATAAACAATTTTTATCGACGATGTCGATCGATTAAACAAGTGAATCGAGATCGTGAAGAAGAAAAGTTTACATGATGTGTTGTTTAAAAAAAAAATTCACATAATGTGTAACACCTGCAACGTCTAGGCGACGTCATCCAACGTGCAGCACGGTGCATCAGATAAAGCGATAGCTCACTTGCGCAATCCGCGACTTAAACTTCCCAAGAATGGGACGATTAGTGGGCAACCATTTGTCACGTTTTAGATCCATCGAGCATTGTTCGTTCCTCGCGATCTTCCACGTGTTCTGAGACGATAAACCAACGATTATTTGTGTTTTGCCTTACATAGCACGACGATAGATGCGTTAATAAAATATAGAAAGCAGGTTGACGTTGACAGGAAAGGTTTTTGAAAGGCATCCTGTTAATGAACGATAAAATTTTGAAAGGAAGATCGATGTGGAAATGGTAGAATAATGCGAACTCTCGCAAATAAATGTACAAGATCGCTGTTTTTTGTCAACATTCCAAAATTTTTCGGATACTTCGTGCTTGATTTAAAATTATAATAATTTTCTCTCTCTCATTTTGCTATAGACAAATATTTATCTTTCGTACTGGTTCACCGCGACATTTCGATATTTACTCGGCTCCTTTCTTCAAGAGCATTCGCCAGAATTTCTTGAGATTCTTCATTCGGATGTTTGTAGTATTTCCTTGCAATTTTAGCACATTCAAATCGCGATCCGAAGATGGAATGAAATTGGTTTGCCACTGCTATGAAACGAGAAGTCGGGGAGTTGCGAAGCCGACGATATGCAAACTATGCAATACTCGCGCGAAAGAATGCCAACAGTCGTGGATCATTTGTCTACCCCTTTTCATACAGCCGCTGCACGTTCAGTACTTGTATTTGCAATGTAAATGTTTCTGCCGGAAAGTTTCTTCTCCGAAACTTTTTTTCTTTAATTTCATTAACCCACTAACTGTAGAGATCTCTTACCTTTGTAGTTTTCTTAATTATTCCAATAATCCATTATCATTTTGCATTCGTCTAAGAAGTTTTATTAAAATCTTTCAAATTTTATATTTTCCCTTCGACGATACTTAATTGCTTCTAGATCTCGATTTCTTCCTGGCTTCTTCTCTGAAATTAAACCACTTTACTTTTCAACTACTTTCAATGCTAAAAACCCGGCTTTTCTTCACAAATAACCATCGAGTAAAGATACAGCCGCACAACTAAAGATGGCTACGAAACAACGCAACCTTTAGTTTTCAGCCGCCTATTTCTACCATTTCGTCTTTGGAATTCCAAAACCTAGCCTCCTAAAGTAAACAACTATGCAAAATTTACACTCGAGGGATTAGATTTGGAAATTTTAAAAACGAAATGGCGGGAATAAGCATTTAAAAACGAGAGGTTGCGCTGCTCCCTAGTCATCTTTCAATTGTCATGCTATACTTCTTTCCTATTCAAAATTTTATATAAAAACCACATCTATTGTATCAACTCAAGCAAATATTCTCCACATATTCACGAATCTGCAATATAAATTAAATAGCAAACCGAGGACATCATCAGGAACTACACCTATCTACAATTCGCCTATCCAATCGATATAGAAAATTGCAAAACCCATATTAGATCGTGTTAGGACCAGCAATTTCCTCGTAGCAGCTTTTTGTCCCGTATAGAATCCGCGATAAAATCGATCCTGTCGCAAGAGCTGAGTATATCCTTCGGCAAATATTAGAGTCATCTTGCTGGAGGCCTTTTGGGAGCTACGAGAGAGAGACCGCTCCCTCGACTCGAGCTGTTGTGCAACGAGATCCACGGGCGAGCATAAGCAAAAGATCATTGTCCTGGGCCCCCAAGGAACATTCGTGTGCCTTGCAAGCATCGTTGTGTGCGTCACGCACCCTAATTATGCGGGCCCACCGCGGGACCACCGACACGGTTTTTGATTTTTGCGGAGCATGCAGACGTTCCATATGATCATACCTGGCCATTAATTTTCATAGTCGCAGGAAGATTAATCTCGTGTCGTTCACCATCTGAGTATTCCTGATTACGCAGCTCTCTTGGGATCTCGTAATAGTAATATTAATTAATTGCGAGACTGATGCGAATAATAGGCGAGCCTACCGGGCTCGTTTACTTTTGCGTTACCTTTAATAATAACGCAACACGAGGTTGCTTAATGAACGTTATTTCGTCGTTTACAAAAAGGTCCTAGAGTTCGTGGAGCAAACGGGGCCTGCTTGTTAGTTAATTAGAATCGGTTCGGGAAGGAAAAAAAATCAGAGCGTATTTGAAGCAAGAGCACGAGATTTGAGGGAAGGGGTAACGTGGATGTCCGGAGGCTGTGGGTCGTGAGACCCTGAGGGTACGAAATCGCGAACCGATTCGCGATATACGAGGACAATGCTCCTGAGTCGTTACTTTCCAACGCACTAATTGCGTTAACAATCGAATTTTTAGAACGACCAATGGTATTTATTATTATACTTTGTTGGTTGACTTTTCGACGGGTTTTTTTTTTGTTGACTCCTGACTATAAGGAGAGCAAGAGCTTGCGGTAGATTCAGGTAGCAGCGAAAAGATACAAAAGTAAGAGTTCGCCATGAGGTATATATCGTAGATTATTCATGATAGGGACAATGAAAGACTCCAACCTCGTTTTGGGATTCCATGAATTTTCAAATTTTATGATTTTCTGTGCGCCATAGTTTCCTCGAAGTGTCATTTCGTCACACGGTAAATCCCTGGTTACGTGCGTACGTATGTACGTGTATCTAGACGTTTTGCAGAATTAATACTTCAAGATTAATGCGAGATATGCTCGAAGAGGACGATGGGTGTGCAAGTATTATCGAGGTGCAACTCGCCGAATAAAAGGCAGACTTCGTTTATTACTTTTCTTGGAACAACGCAGCAGACGAAGGCCGACGGTGACGTGAAAAGTGAAGTAACTTTCCCCTTTGTACCTTCGAGTACTTTAAAACGACGCGCACTTTTAGGCGCGCTCGTGAAACGCGTGCCGATTTCGATTAAATCACCGTAGAATTTTTCATTCCCATGAAATTCTCAGGTGGTACTTGTCGAAAAAGAAAGTAAGAAATTGTTGATTCTTTAAGAATCAAAGATTGCCGCAGTCACGAATTTCCGAATCGCTCGAATTTTTATCCATCTAGATCGATGTGACCGATGCCCGTATCTTCCGTCTTGTCCTGTAATTAATAAAATCAATTAACGTCCGATATCACGCACACACGATCTTGACTCGACGCATCGCCGGAGATTTATTCCGGACGAAGCAAAAGGTATCCAACGACAGGCGCAAAGAAAGAAGAAGAAGAGGAGGAGTACGCAAAGAAGAAGACGAACGAGAGCAAGAAGAGGGGAAAAAGGAACGAGCCGAGAAGATGGGTTGCGTAATCGCGGCAACTCGTTGTCGGCGCATGTGTGCGCCGATCGCCCAGGGCGAGCCGAGACCTTGCCGACGTGCATGAGAACTGGGCCGCGCCGCGGCGGGCCCCACCAGGCCCTAACAGGCCCCACCGGCAGCACCGACGGGCCCCGACACGGGCCCGGCTTAGCCGAATCCGTAGCGGACGTCCATATAGACAGTCTAGTTGATTTTCTACTTCTTTTTTTTCTATATCTTCTTTCCCTAAATTTTCTCTTCTTTTTTACTTTATAATGCCTGACTTCTCACCAAATTGTATCACTTGAAAAATTGTCAAATTTTTCTCGAAATGCGCTAAGTGGAGTGAACCAATAATACAGAGCAGATAGTACAGATGCAAGACAAGTAATACAAGACCAGAACAGGCAAGAGAGATACAAAGGTAGATTAAGAAAGTTTAACAGTGTAGATTTAACAAATTCTTTATTTGTTATTTGTAATACACAATATTATTCATGTTACACAAAGTAAAATAAAATTGTGTGTTCCTGTCTTGGATGGTCAGGGGAAGAGAAGCAATACAAGATCAGGATAAGCTATGTAAAAGCAGGACACGCAGTACAAGAGAAGGACATGCAGTACAGGAGTAGGACAGGGATTATAGACGCAGGACATGCAGTGCAGTCGCAAAACGGGCTGGACAGCAACAGGGCAGGCCGTGCATGCGCAGAACAGGCAGTGTAAGATCAGGACAAGCAGTATAAAAGGAATTCAGACAGTTCAGACGCGGGACATGCAGTACAGTCGTAGAACAGGCAGAACACTAGCAGAGCAGACACTGCATACGCAGGACAAGCAGTATAAAAGCAGGCCACGTAGTTCAGACGCGGGGCAGGCAGAACAGCAGCAGAGCAGACAGTGCATCCGCGGGACATGCAGTAAAAGATCAGCACAAGCAGTACAAGTGCAGGACAGACAGAAGACGTATATGCGCAGCGGTTACAAAAGTTTAATAGTGTTTTAGATTTTACAAATTCTGTATTCATTGTTTGTATCATATAACGTTATTTGTATTACATATCATACAATAAAACTGTGTGTTTATGAAACTATTAACTATTTATTTAATATATCCTATCCTGATTCCAAATTCCACGTTGAAAGAATTGAGATGAATCTTTCGCTCTGCTTGACTTTTCACTGCCTCGTACCACTTGCTAACTCGTCAAATCTTCCTCGAAATGTAATTCAGTTGGTAAATGGAGAAAATCGATAACTTCAGGTTGTATCTTTTCGCTCTGTCTGACATTTCATCGACTCGTACTACTTGTCAACTTGTAGAATTTTGTCGAAAATATTTCAATCTCGAAAGCTGTGTAAGGTAAAGTATCCGACTTTAAACTCCGCCTGACTTATCGTCTACTCGTACTACTTGTTAACTTGTAAAGTTTTGCCGGAAAATATTCAAAGTAAATCAGTAGTATAAAGCAAAACTTCTCGGACCGACTTTTAGCCACGTCTGACTTATCGTCGACTTTACTACTTACTCACTTTGCGATTTTTCCGAAATATTTCCGAATCCAGCAAGTAGTATAACCTAGGATAAGTCGGCCCTACTTTTGCGTTTGACTTATCGTAGGTTATACTACTTGCTCACTTTGCGATTTTTCCGAAAAATTTCCGAATCCTGAAAGTAGTATAACCTATGATAAGTCAGCCCTACTTTTGCGTTTGACTTATCGTAGGTTATACTACTTGCTCACTTTGCGATTTTTCCGAAAAATTTCCGAATCCAGCAAGTAGTATAACCTAGGATAAGTCAGCCCTACTTTTGCGTTTGACTTATCGTAGGTTATACTACTTGCTCACTTTGAAATTTTTCCGAAAAATTTGCAAACCCAGCAAGTAGTATAAACTAGGATATCTCAGACCGACTTTTAGCTCCGTCTGACTTATCGTCGACTTTACTACTTGCTCACATTGAAATTTTTCCGAAAAATCTGAAAACCCAGCAAGTAGTATAAACTAGGATATCTCAGACCGACTTTTAGCTCCGTCTGACTTATCGTCGACTTTACTACTTGCTCACTTTGAAATTTTTCCGAAAAATTCGCAAACTTTGCAAGTAGTATAAACTAGGATATCTCAGACCGACTTTTAGCTCCGTCTGACTTATCGTCGACTTTACTACTTGCTCACATTGAAATTTTTCCGAAAAATCTGAAAACCCAGCAAGTAGTATAAACTAGGATATCTCAGACCGACTTTTAGCTCCGTCTGACTTATCGTCGACTTTACTACTTGCTCACTTTGAAATTTTTCCGAAAAATTCGCAAACTTTGCAAGTAGTATAAACTAGGATATCTCAGACCAACTTTTAGCTCCGTCGGACTTATCGTCGACTTTACTACTTTCTCACTTTGAAATTTTGGCGAAAAATTTGCAAACACAGCAAGTAGTATAAACTAGGATATCTCTGACCAACATTTACGTCTGACTTATCATCGACTGCACTACTTACCCACTTGTAAAATTTTGCCTAAGAATTTTCACTCTCGCAAGTAGTATAAACCAAAATATCTCAGATGGAATTTTAGCTCTTCTTGCCTTGTTGCTGACTCGTATTAGAGAACTTATAATTATGATACGCTCAGTAGGTACTTGTAGAGAGTAAGGATTTTAAAGAATGGAATAAAGGTAGGGCTTGAAATAATTTAACAGTGTTATAGATGCAAAAAATTCTTTATTCATTATTTGCATTATACATATTCATCATATACAATATTCATCAAATACAATACTGTCTTTCTAAGACTACAAGTTATTTATTTAATAAATGCCGCCTTCGTTGCACTGCGTGTATCCTGGCTGTACTGCGTGTATCCTGGCTGTACTGCGTGTATCCTGGCTGTACTGCGTGTATCCTGGCTGTACTGCGTGTATCCTGGCTGTACTGCGTGTATCCTGACTGTACTGCGTGTATCCTGGCTGTACTGCGTGTATCCTGGCTGTACTGCGTGTATCCTGGCTGTACTGCGTGTATCCTGGCTGTACTGCGTGTATCCTGACTGTACTGCGTGTATCCTGGCTGTACTGCGTGTATCCTGGCTGTCCTGAGTGTACTACGTTAGTCTGCGCTGTCCTGCACTGCTTTATCCTGTCCTTCCTGCGCTGTCTCCTATCTCTTCAGCGTCACTCGTGCCTGTTTTGCCATAAAAATAAATATGTATTACAATTTTATTCTCTCTACGGTGTTGTAAAACTTACGTATATATAATTTACCTCCATAACTAATAATTCTCGAGTTATCAGTCATTTTCCAATCGTACTGCTCTCTCAATCTCTCTTCTCTGTTTGTTCCTTCGCGCCATTACCTACGCAGATATTTCTGGCGCCGTGGTGTCTGCGACGTATTTCGCTCTCGCGCATCGATCTGATATATGTATGTAATTAACGCGCGCGTCGAACGAGAGTCGCGTGTTTCTCTTAGAATTCGGTTGCCTCGAATAAATGTCCTATTGAAAACGAAAAAAAATGTTTATATTGGTAGCTGCATATTTTTATTGTAGTGCAATAATATGACATCAAGATTTATCACATTGCGACGCACAATGTGATAATGCAGCAATTAAGAATATAGCAGGATAATATTCCTTACTTTTGGATAACATTTTCGTTGAAATCGTCTGGAATTCCTTGAATTATTCACGATATGATAATTAAATTTGTACCTTTTTCGTGTATCAGAGAAGCATAATATTCATATTGCGTTTTATCTGCATTTTACATAAATTATGAATCGCTTTAAAAAAATGATGAAACATCGCCAAATGTTGATTTGTAAAAAATAGGATATAATTCACAAGAGATAGTTAATTAAAAGCAGAAGTAAGAAACATATAGCTACTGTTATTGACGGCTGAGACGACAAAACGGAGTAACGCAACGTTTCAAGCGAAAAGAGAGATGTAATGGTAGAATCTCTATGGTTTACGTTTGATCACAGTGAAACTCGTTTTCTGTTTCGTTTGTGTTATTCGCAAAACGGATACACATACTGTTACGTCAGTTTTATAACAGCAATCAAAGACAGGTGTTGCCACGCAAGATCTTTAAAAGTTCCTCGAACATTTCTCCACGGACATCTAGATCACCGTGGTCGTTAGGAAATCGTTCCTCCAACGGTTTGCCGTGAGATAAGTTCAAGATCTCTTTATCTCCGCGTACATCGGTATTACGAAATTTGAATTAGAATTAGAAAATTTCTCACGGAACCGCTTTTAGATCTTTGAGCACGTGCTCTTTTATCTTTTTGAACGACTTATAAACACACGTGTTTGCTACCTGTTTCTTTGCGGAACAATGGTGGAATACAAATTTTCTAAACAAACTGACAAAATCTTTCAGATCATTTAAACCCCCATTGCTTAATTTAAATATAATTAAATGTTTAATTCAAATATGGTGCACTCTCGAATGGAATCATCTATATGTACGATAAAATAAAATCTTTCTGCAAATATTCTTTGCTCATTTTCTTCCACTGATCATCGTAAAATATCATTAACCGAAAAGTCGATACGTAGATAATTAAATATAAAGAAGAATATTTGCTAAGAGAATTGATATTATAGAAAGAAATATTAAATAAATGTACATGTACCTTAATCTAAAATATTGGTAGTTCCACGAGGTCGTATATATAAGTCTTCTGTAGTTGGAAGGGTTAAAAATATCGATAACGTTTCACAATTTAATATAAAAGTTATATTATCTCAGTGTCCACAAAATTAAACATCACTCATTATTATTTAGTATTAATTGAACATCTGCAACTCTCTTTCAGGTTTTAGGACCAATTTCAGGATGTCACGTGAATCCAGCGGTATCAATAGGTCTCCTAGTTAGCGGAAATTGCAGCGTCCTCAAGACATTCTGTTACATAGTTTGCCAATGTTGCGGTGCAATTGCAGGCGCTGCCGTTTTAAAGGTGAAAATCACTGACATTCCATTATAATACCTCTTCTTAACACTAAGTCTACCAAAGCAGTCAAAATAACTAATACTTAATTTTCTTCGAAAATTCCTAAAGTTCCTAACACTCCAACTTCTTCGTTTTTCTATGCCTATTTTGCAAAATCTATTTTGCAATATGTAAAAAACCCAATCGTTCAAAATAATTCGTCTCACGTTATTCCTTTGCTTTCGACAATTTTGTTAATTATCTCTAAATATATTGCATTAACACCTGCGACTTTGAGGTAACGCAAGACGCACCTAAGCTTCTAGTCCTCAAACATTAATTTTTAACTTAAGCTCGTGAAAATCATAAAATTCTTTACTATTCAATGTTTAACAATCAGATTTAATCTATTATTTAAAATTCTATTTTTATCATTTTATAATTATGCTATCGTGAAACTGATCTTCAGACACCAGAAAAATTTCGGGCTATGGAGAGTTAACTATCTAGTGTTAAAAACACCCATATACTATTATTATCGTCTACAATTCCTCATCGAATCTTCCCTTAGGTATTGATACCCACCGGACCAAGAGCTCATGGTCTAGGTGCAACGAATTTGGGTTCAACTGTCACCGACAGCCAGGGCATTTTCATGGAAGCAATCATTACCTTTTTGCTTCTCCTGGTTATCCACGCCGTTACCGATCCCAAAAGAAAGGATACCACAGGATGGGCACCATTAGCAATCGGCCTGACCATCACGGTTGCCCATATGGCTGCTATTCCTGTGACAGGCAGCAGCATGAATCCTGCCAGGACACTTGGGCCTGCAGTTATATTAGGGGACTGGAAGAATGTTTGGATTTACTGGGTAGGACCTCTGTTAGGTGCATGCGCAGCTGGTGCACTTTACAAGTTGGCACTGAGACGCAACAAGGAGGAGGATGAAGCTTCTTATGATTTCTAAATACGAAGTGTCCTTCGCGAATGAAGTTCATCCATGGAGTTAAAGGATGAATTGTTACCGTTTAGAGAAACGATAAAAAAATCAATGACGTTTCGATGATGAATTTTACGACAGAAAAAAGTATTATAGTCGTCGATGAATTCGGAGGAGGTGAAAATGGGACTGAGTTGAAATACTCCCAATTGAGAAACCATGGGTTTAGTATTTATCAAGAATGTGCGAATGCGAGACACGAAATGACAAAGTTGAAAGGATTTGCAGAAAGAGGATGTTTAATTAATCGTTAATTTCATTCGATGGAACTCGATAGTTTTGATATTTTGAACCCTTTACATTCGTGAATTATTTTTACTATTCTTTTTATCTATTTATCTATTTGTTAATGGTAAATGTAATTTATTGAGATATACTATTCATAACTTATTTAAAATAAAGTAATTGTATTCCTTATTGTTATCGCTTCATTTATTATTTCGTTAATTTTTGATCAAATTTTTTTATGATAAAAATGTCTGTATTTCGGGTTGTCAAGAAAAAATTTTCATTCCGAGTGCAAAGGGTTAGATGATTGACTAACTTCATTGATTAGTTTTACTTTCAAGCGATCCTTTTAAGTGTCCTCCAGAGTGAATTATTTTTAAGAACGTAATATTGAAAATTATTTACGACACCGACTGTTTTTCGTACTTTCTACTTAAATGCGAGAAACATGGCGTTCTGTACATTTTACATCTACCTTTTGTACATTGTTTAAGTTTTGTATATAATGTACTTAAATTAGCTTTTAGCGAGTTGTAACAGTATCAGATTAGTGCGTAAACCCCATCGCATTCTACGTGTACATAAAGCATACTTCTTCTAATAAAAATCGACATTTATTCCTTGATATCCCGATTCCGACGTTTCGTCGGTAGAATAATTTCTTTAACATTAACAGTGCCGAAACTTTCGGGATATTTATTCCTACCGTGACAGATCTTTTGATCAGTTGCGAAATAACGATGTTACCTTTCTGAAAGTAAAGCAGGAAACTCGACTAAAAACAGGGAACAATGTATCTACCTGCCTTTAATTAAAAATGCAAGAAATTACAAATTTCAATTTTGTTGAACCGGTCATTTGATCGCGCAGGATACGGTTCGTGTTACTGAAATTGCAAAAACTATATTCGCAAGTTAATATATTCGACATTAGAACTTATAACTAGCCCAATTAAAGTTCACTTTAGAAATTCTACCTAAACTTTATCTCCTAATAACGTTAAACTATTGTGAAATTTTATACATAATAAAATATTCAACATATTATTTTATTTCAATTTCTTCACGAACTCTTTGGGTACAGAATATAACAATGAACTTGACCAATTTAATTAGTTAGTTAGCCTTACATGCTTCGTGTGAAGATAACTTTGATTAGGAATATTTGTGAAACTTGATTTCTAATTGTCTTCTTCTAATTACAATGTATACCTTAGTTCATTCACAGTATTATTTCAATTGTAGAAAAATAACCACCACATATTCTTTGCGCCTGGAATTCCGAAATAAACGTGACGAAATTAATTTCTTATTCTGTTATTATAAAAATACTACAACATTAAAATGTTTAACGTCAAGTATTCTATGCTGATTGAGAAGATTTGTAGAACACGGATAAGTTCGTGATTGTCTTTCATTAATTACATTACATGCTTTTCTCTTGCTTCCCTGTCTTGTCGCGCACTCCTACGTTCTACGAGGCCAAAAATAATCTGCACGGAAATAGTCGAAAGTTGTTTTTGGAGTGCGTAGATGATGCCAGTAGCTTCGAGTCGTCGACCAGTAACGTTTTATCCACGTGTGTTTTTCACCAAAAATTTCCAACAAATCCTCACTATCATAAAAGAGCACTCTACGAAGCCTAAATCCTTAAAGATTTGAAGAGAGACATCGTTAAAGAGCCATAAAAGACAATCAAACGGATATAGATATCAAACGACCAACACCTCACCAGTTCACTGACAAAAGCGAACAAAAATTCCTCAAACTCTGTAATGATACTAATGAATACCCAAAGCAAATAGTAAATTCCAAAAATTCCATACTATCAAATATCTCATTGTCCATTCGACATAACAGATTGCAAAGACATAATTGAATAAAAGAGAAAGACATCAGAAAAGAAACGGTCTGAAAATGTTAAAGGACGAATCAGAGACAGAAATTAGTAATTACTTCCGCTCGAATCTGCTGTCAGTGCGGAAAGCAATTCAACAACAGGATTTTAAAAGATTTACGTCTTTGAATTCGAATTCGGAGAGGGTCGACTTCATAATGAGATATCCGGAGGCTCACTGTCTACCCTTGGAGGTGGAGAATCCGGAGATGAAGAACAACGAGAAAGCTCAACGACTCAAGGACGTCGGTAACAAGTTCTACGGTCGCGGTGAATTCCGAAAGGCACTGGAAACTTATTCGAATGCTGTTCTCTTGGCACCTCAGCAGGGTAATTAATGACCGTTGATACTATCGGTTATATTTATTTAATGTTATTAAACCGTTACGGTCGTGCACGTTATTTGTCACCGTTGGATTTATCGCCTCATAAAAATCGGCACACTTTCTGCAAATTATATCACAACCCTGTTCGATTTATCGCGATAATACAATAATAACGTTATTAATGGATCGCCATGCGATTTCAAGTTAAATCGTATACATTATTCTTTACTTTTGCATTTTTCGACTCTGTAGCTAATTCACCTGGGCTGCATATATCAGAGGAAAATCTGTTTCAGTCGTGATAAGGGTTTTTAAATTATTCGCCATACTTCCTGCATATGTTTATTTCATTGTCTATATTTAATAGTAGATTTTCCAAGCTGTTGAAAACGACTACCTGAACTGTTCTGAATTTTTTGTAAATGTTCTTGAAGTTTCTAACACTGTTACGTTTTCAGTTTTCTATGTCCTCTTCTTCTATTTTCTTCTATCGTATTAGTATGGCAACTTTAAATATTAGTCGCCGGTAGGTCTGATGCTAATCGTGATATTTTTACAAATATTCTCAAATTTTCTATTGTCAGATCTGGCCATTATACTGGCAAATCGTTCAGCAACCCTTTACAATTTGGAACGATACGATTACGCTTTAGAAGACACGAAAGAAGCCATTAATGCAGGCTATCCTGAAGAATTGATGTACAAACTTGAAGAGAGACGAGCCAAATGTTTCCTCGGATTGAAGAGACACGGAGAAGCTTTGGAAGCTTTCAAAAAAGCTCTAAAGGCTTTGGATAAAGCAAAATTAACGATGGAAAAGAGTCAGAAACTAGAAGCTGACATTCGCATTATGTTAGCCGTAATGGAGAAAGGTAATCAGTTGTCGCAGGGAGCTAAGAAGATTCCTCAAAAGAAAATTCACTCAGTAAACCAAGACGATAAACCGATACTGCCAAAGATGACGGAATGCAACCCGCTTTATCCTGCTTGCAGTAAAGCAGTTAAAATTAAAGATGACAGTGATGACAGAGGAAGATACGCCGTTGCTAGCAGAGATATCGAACCGGGTGAAATATTGGCTATAGAGAAACCGCACTGTGCGTTTCTGCTGGCTGAATACAGGTGCGTTTATTGTTTCGCGGATGTTGTTTATTTTTTTTGTCATACAATTAATATTTGTACAGTAATACATGTTTTTGTTTCGTTGAAAGAAATTTCGATGATTCGTTTGCAGAGACGTAACTTGTGGATGTAGTATTCTGTCATCGTATAAGAAATATGAAAATTTTAAATTTTGAGTGATCGTAGACTTTTTTTTATTTTATACTCTTTGACTTTAACTTGGTACGGTCATTTTGCGTAGGATCTATTTTTTTATTATAGATGAGTATAGTGAGTGATGAGAGTCATTATTATAGCGACTCATTTTGCATAATTTTTTTGTGGATTCCAATCCACCAAGGCTATAATATATTAAATTAGTTAAGAATTTCCCAAAGGAGGCGGAGAATTTGAACTGGAACCCACTGATTGCAAGTCCAAGCCTCGCCATAATTCTCGAAATCATAGCTTCAGTGAACATCCTTGAATCATCTTTTCTCCAAGTATATTACAACTAATTATTTCAGACTCACTAATTGCCATCGCTGCTTCACAAAAATATTCGTGCCGACACCCGCGGCATGCAAGACCTGCAGTTCCGTAGCTTACTGCAGTATTCGCTGTAGAAACGCGGATGCAGAAATACATAAAAGAGAATGTAAATTATTGCCAGCTCTATGGGCTTCGAAAGCCTCTATATCCTGCTTCCTTGCTCTTCGAGCGATCATACAACGTCCTTACGAAGAAATCATTAAAATGAAGGATCGATTAAAGCCCTTGAACATATCGGAAATTACAGCGGATCGCCCTTATCTTGGAAAGAATTACGAGACATTTTATAGCTTAGGTACGGAAGTCATAATAATTGCAATTAATAGATATTCTTTTTTTTTGTTATAACGATGCAATCACTTCTAGTGACCCATGAAAATGAAAGATCTGCGGAAGATCTCTATCACAGAGCTTATATAGCGAGTTGGTTGCTGAGACTTCTCAAAGTGAGCAACTATTTCCCAGAGGACGTGAAAACACCAGACTCAGCGGATGCAAAGTTATCCGATGGAGAATTATTCGTAGCTGGATTACTTTTACATAATTTGATGCTGCAGCAATTCAACTCCCACGAGGTACCCCGAAAATCTTGACGATGTATTGAATTTGTCTTTTCTTCTTCTTTTTGGCTTTAACTTGCATGCTGAATTCATCTAGAATCTACAATTTTATGGGTGGGTGTAGAACCATCGAGGCTACGATACATTACTGATCACAAAAGTGACGTATGTTTGTAGTAGAACCCAATGATTGAAAGTCCGAGAGTTCACATCCATATCCACCATAATACTTTAAAAAATTTTTTTAATCGGTTCTGTTATCTTTAGGTATCAGAACTTACAGTACCAAGAGATAATAAGACATTGTCCAAAGCCAAAAATACTTTTATCGGTGGTGGAATATATCCAACTGTAGCCCTTTTCAATCACTCTTGCAATCCTGGTATCGTCAGGTAATTGGATTCCATCCGCCTTCAATTCCAAGATGAATTTCTTTTATAATGAAATTATCGCAGATATTTCGTTGGCACGACGATGGTAGCTCGAGCAATTCGTTCAATTCCCGCGGGTGAAGAAATTTCAGAAAATTACGGTCCAATTTTTACCACCACTGTCGAGGCAGAACGTAAAAGACGGCTGAGAGTGCAATATTGGTTCGAGTGTAATTGCGAAGCTTGCACTGCACATTGGCCTCTTCTAGAGAATATTGATCCCACGATTCTTCGGTAAGGGCTTTTATTTCTATGTTTATCTATCAGGTATTAAATTCAGATTTCCTCAGGTTTAAATGTGAAACTGGACCAAAGTGCGGAAATATTTTGCCAGTGAGAATGGATACCGAAGAGTTTATGATCAAGTGTCCAAAATGCGGCAACAACGCCAATATTCTGAAAGGTCTGAAAGCGTTGCAAGACACGGACGCTCTTTTAAGGACTGCTACTAGGAATCTTGAAGAGGGTCAACATCTACATGCTTTAGATGCATTTCTAAAGATCTTGAAGATTCTCGACGAGACTCTAGCTTTACCCATTAGAGATTATCATCTTTGCCAACAAACCGTCAGAGTGTGCATGCTGAAACTGGGAAACAATACCTTTGTTTAACCCTTTGACTGCCAAAGACGTAGCTCACGCTCTCATATATCCATCGATACTGAAGACGTTCTCAGAGATTCATCGATATTTAGGACACTCTGGCAGACCTCAGAGACTTTTGTTAGTAATGCACTTCGGTTGCAGTTTTTGTGCAGTATAAATGACTTGTGCCAGCAAATTTTAACAATCGTTTTGCAAATATTGCGTTGCATTTTTCTGATGGGTTTTCGTAGGCGTGCGGCGCAGTTAAAGGATTAAAATTGCTATTGATAGAACACATTTGTGGGTCATCGAATTACTCTTGATTCTTGTTAGAACCAATTTCATGCATTTAATTTAAGTAGCTTTTTGGTATTCTTTGTTAACCAATCTCTTTCCAAAGTTACAAGTAACCGATGAGAAAATTAAATGACACAGGTATAAGCTGTAAAAGAGGATAGACGTTTTGCTATTACTTTATGCTTTATTATCCTCGATATTAAGACATTAAATTGTTTTCTACCTGTAGTAGGAAAGCCAAAACAATTATACGATACATTTTTATTTTTAAGTCTTAGATTCGTAAGAGTACAAAATAATTAATACAACATAAAACGACGATTTCCTTTCTCCGTACATCTTTTCTCACATTAAACGTTTCCGCTCGTGTCGATATAGAATTGAACTTCTCGATCAAAAAAAAAAACACTCACCGTTGTACGTTCTTCATCGATAATAGTCCTTTTAATTGCGGTCGAATATTTTTTCGTCTCACTCGTACACTTTAAAGCAATGAGCACATTTCGTAGATTTCAACGCACTCGTTAGCTCGCGTCACAAGAAAAAAAAAAGATTGTGTTTTTATGCTCGCACGATCATGAATGAGTGTGTCAGTGTGTGTATGCAATCCATGCACGTGTGTCTGTGTTATGCTTGCCGTGTGTGTTCCATTTCACTAATGCACAAGTGATATCTTTTATGTGTGTACAAATTCATATAACACCTTAAATGCTAAACGTGTATACGGTAAATGTGTGTTGTAATATTTGATGAAATGTCTTTTTCCTTTTTATTGTTATTATTATTATCATTTATCGTTTATCGTTTATCATTTATCATCATCATCATCATCCTCGTTTTTTTACCCGAACGTGTACGCGTGGTAACGATTACTTTTATGTACATATAAAATCGGTTTTCTTTTGTCTCTTCCATCCGGCACAATTAGTCGCTCCGTTCTCTCGAACACTTTTAGCACCTAACTGTAAGTAAATAGAGAATATACTTAGAAATAAGATTTAATCATTCCTCTATTTAATTGCTCTATAACGCTGCACGTTGCACTGTAATTTCAAATATCTCGTAAAGAGCTTAACGAGACAGACGAATAAGATCAGAATGTTATTTGACACATCTTAAGTGACTGTTTCCTCGCCAAATTCTCATCAGATAGTAATTGATTTTTTGCAATTCACGAGCAAAATTACTTCTTAAGGTATAACTTTTGTACTATGAACTATTATTGGTGCAAAGCCCGTATTTGCTTGATTCGATGCATGCTTTAATGATAACATGCAGTTTAAACGTTTCCCAGTTAACATGTGCTAATATAAAGACTGTTTGTATCTGTTCATATCACATATAGACTTTGCATTAACAGTAAAAAATACTTTTTGTTCTATTTTTATCAAGAAATAGAAGATAAAAGGTTAATAATATATATTTGTATGTAAATATAAAAACTAGAAGTTTAAAAGACCGTTCTTTCGTCACCATCTCGATGATCGA
Source organism: Cerceris rybyensis (assembly GCA_910591515.1). Lineage (NCBI taxonomy): Eukaryota > Metazoa > Arthropoda > Insecta > Hymenoptera > Crabronidae > Cerceris > Cerceris rybyensis. Next base: position 5,725,554 of record OU342794.1, read on the forward strand.
TAGGTCGTGCTCTTTAAGTGAGAAAAACAAATTGCATTCTCGTTGAATTGTACGAAAAGTACATGCGAGGTATAAAGATATTTTCTTTATGCTTTCAAAGAAAGTATTTGATTTCTGCTTCAGCTTATTTTTTTAATTTGTGGTAATATTAGTACCGTCTGTCACGGGAATCCGAACGAGAACGGCGATCTCGGCTGCGGCTACGGGTCAGTGATCTCCTACGAGGACTGCGGGACCTTGACCTAAAAGATTAAAAAGACATTAAATATCGTTTTTGGAAAAATTGGAAGAACAATTCATTAAGGCACGACTATCCGATTCGTCTCGTATTAGTTTCTTTTAGTATTTTTTAATTACCTTCGACCTTTTTGTTCCTTCCTGATCAAATTGAAAGAAGCTTAAAATAATGATTGTAAATTTGAGACGAAACGGAACGCCGCACATTAAACACATAGGTACGAAAATGATCGCAAGGCAACTGTAATAGAATTAGGATTGGCTAATACCTATTTGCCTAAGGGGTGATAAAACTAGTTAGACACAATTAATAATTAATACAAAATGACATCTCACCAATAATGAGAAACCAATAAACGAAAGTAGAGGATTAATTTAGTTAAATTAAATCTTTATAAGTAACTGTTATATAGATCAGATAAAATACATATTATGTAAATAAAGGCGACAGAGTTCCCTGGTCCAATGAATCGCGCGCTGTACGGCAAAATAATTATAACGAAATGGAAAACAGAAAAAACCGACCGTCTCTTGTTACTCTAAAGCTATCGAAAACAGAAGCGAGATCAACAAACAAACGTATATTTGTTGTCATCGGACCACGGGGAACTTGGCACCGCAGAGAAAAAAAAATGATAAAAAATCTTTGAAAATCGGTGAAATACCAGACAACTGTGAACATGTAGTGGTGGTTGGTGGTGGTGGTACTTGGTTGGGTGGTGGTGGGATGGTGTGTAGGTGGTGATCATTTTGCTTTGCTCAGTCGAAGAGAAGTGGCGGTCGCGTTGTCGGCTAAGTTTAACGTGATGGTTGACGAGTAGTAGTAGTAGTAGTAGTAGTAGCAGTAGTAGTAGTAGTAGAAGTTGGGACGGACGGACGGACTGACGCGCCGAGATTTTGACAGAAGTATTCGTTCATATCGCGTCGGCTGTTCGATGGATTCACGATGCTCCTAGCCGCTAGAGGTTGAGGTAGCCCGAAGAAGTCTTTTTGAAGGGGAACAGACGGACTGACGGACTGACGGACAGCATCGGACTGTCAACTGACGGACGACTTGGCTCCTACCGGTGACTGGTGGTGACTGATGGTGACTGGTTGGGAAGTTAGTGGGCAGGCAGGCTTTTTTTTTGTTCAGTTTTGATTGCTAGACTTTTTTTCACGGTGGCTGTAGTAGTAGTAGTAGTAGCAGTAGTAGTAGTGGCGGGGAGACGAGCAGAGCTAGGAGCTGACGCTGGTAGAATCTGCAAACGTCAGTTTTAGCAATATAACCATCAAAGTTATCATACTCCTGGCCACTATCGGTTATACACGACTTTTTCCTTAATCCAAATTTACAAGATTTTATATTTTCTTTTTTTTCCATTCGTTCTTTCATTCGTCAATAATAAATTCGTTTTATCGATATCCTAGACTGCCCACTCTAATGCGTACAAGAGACTCTACTTGCAGCTGATCGATTAAACTTATATGATGGATGTAATCGTTTCGACTTATCCTTTATGTAATTATCGTAACGCATCGCGCAGCACGTTGAAATAAATAATTCACGGTTTTGACGATAAAATAAAATGCGACTTTGAGAAGCGTATGATATATTCTACGTACTTAAAAATTCTGCACCTATGCGTGTACGATAAATAAGTGACTGAAGTAGCGTTGCTTTTTGGTATCGAAAGTAGATTTAAACACGGTGTTTGAACTGATCATGTATTAAACAAAATATTCATTTAGTAGACATTTCACTTAATAACTCGGGAAATTTTCTGAAACAAATAAAATTGAAAAGTATAATTCCTAGGATGAAGAGGAATGAATAATTAATGTTAGATACCGAGAAGCCTTTCACTTCGGTCACTTACAAAGTAAAATCAATCAGGTTCCATACAGTAAGAGCATAATAAGCATTAGAACTAAATTGCTTTGAAATGGTAAAATTAACACCAGACACCGCTATGATTTACTTTTATGCCAACGGCGCTGTTTTTTATGCACCGGGAGATGTTCGAAGTGTAGTCGCCAACTAAATTCTTGATCTCAAACGTTTTCTTTTTTCACAGTGTATTCAATTACTTCTTCGTCCTCCGTCTACCGCAGTTTTTTAGTCCTGTCCTCTCCAACTTACACCAATTAATAAATATTACTTGTACCGCTGATCGTGACGATTGCGCAAATACTAAGTTTCATAACTCAGTGTTCGAACCATAATACCTCGAGAACGATAATTCTACGTGTCTTATATGATACATTGTGATTCTGCGTGCAAAGTTGCGATGATCACAATACAAGCGGTACTTGCAGATACCTACTTTCAGTCGTAGATCGGCTATTCTTGGTAAGGCACTGAAAATTTCATAAAACTACGAAGAATATTGAAATTACCTGGAATATCGGTTTATTGGCGATCGGCGTGGACTTTTCGACAGGGACCTAAAAACAATTAAGAAAAACTATTGTACGTTTCAGACTGCTGATAGTGTTGCCGATCACCGTGTTTCGCTTTGATTTCTTTCTTTTGTCTACTTGCACCTGAAAATAGCGGTTAACGGGGCTAGGAAAATCTTACCTTGGGTAACGACCCAATGATCTCCTTCGTGGACTGCGAGATCTGGACCTATAAATTTGTCAAAAAGATATACGATACGTGAATCCTGTTGTTTGCTAAGCATATTCTCAAGGAGATTACGATGGGAGAAATATTGAGCTCTAAAAGAAATCGCTACCTCTGCCATAATGAAAAGTTTTGCCCTAGCATCTCCCATTTAGATTTTTCATGCAGTGTATTTAATTGCTCTTCGGCTAATTTCTAAGACAAAATTTCCACGATTATTATGGAAATACATCGAAAATATCAGAATCGTAAAATTGATTACTTTTTTTTTACAAACGTTATATCGAAAGATTGATAAATCTGATAAATTCGATTTTGTTTCAGTACTTTAAACATTATAATTTCTTTCATTCATACGAAAGTAGTAGCCGAAAGAGCGATAATATCAAGTAAATGCAATATAATATATAGTCTATTTGCATTCCTACAGAGAATAAGAAAAAATATCAATTTACATCTGCTGTGCATAAAAAAATTCACCGAAACCCGTGCATTATTTTTGAATCATGACATTCTTATTCATTAACTTCACCGTAATACCTACTTGGTGAGACACATAGCCTTCTGCAACAGCTCAAACGTTGCTGTAAAATGCGGATGCGTAACGCTTTGAGATTTCTTACCTGGAGTATCTTGGACCGGGCCTTCGTCCACCGCCACCACGTCGACTTCTTCCTGAGGACATCTCTACTCTCACTCTAGTTCCGCAACAGCGTCTAAAAATAAAATGTACACATTAATAAAATTATATTTTTCTGTATTTCAAACAGAAACTGCATTTTCTAATCTCTTTATTGGCCAAAAACCTACGTTCCATCTAGTCCTCTGACTGCATCTTCTGCGTCTCTTGGATCTTCAAATTCCACAAACGCGAAACCAGGTGGATTTCTTGCAACCCACACATTTCTAAGTGGACCGTATTTGCTAAATGCACTCTCAATCTCATGCTTGCTGGCGCTGCTACCCAAGTTACCAACGTAGACTTTGCATGAAAGATCCCATTCACGATAACGTGACATATTTGTGTCTGTAACGGACAAAGCAAAATATTATTTCTCTTTTATTTAACGTTAATTGTACATAGTACTAGCATTGTCAAAAATACGTAATAAATATATTTTTGGAAATATCGGAACGGCGTACCATTAGACAAGAATTCCAATTACGCAATCCAACCTTCGTAGATTCTATTATGAGACTTCGAAATAGATTAGCATAACTTATCGATACTCGCTATTTACCTATATAAAGTATCGACCGGCGACGAAAATAATGCCGCTTTATAAAATGCTTCAGGTACGCAAGAAAGTAATTACTTATATCTTATTCGATAAAAATCAAACACGCAATCTAATTTGTATAATACATTTTATTGAAAGGACATCAACTGTACGAAGAATTCGATCAATTGTACTGAAAAGGGGAAAGACGGAATGTCGCCATGTTGTGATCTCCATCTACCGCAGTAATGGTACCCGCTCATAAAAAACGTAGTCAGATACAAATATTTCAATGTAAATAAACAAAACTGTACTTTCTTTCTAAAGTTCCTTAGTCAATACATAATATAACTTTCTTCCAGCGTATTAGCCATTCATCGCAATATAGGAAAGTCGCACAAGAACAGAATTCCGAAATTTACTCGAACCGACGCCATGGACATTGTTCCGTATTTTTCGTATTTACCGATAGAATTTTTAGAACTAATTACATTTCTATATACGATATTTATATTTCTTATTTAATTAATTGCTTTACTTACGATATAGATAAGATTGAATTAATGAAAAATTAATCCCCTGATTCGTGTATTATACACGCCCGTCCGTTCCTGTACACTGCACAAGTAGAAATGCCACAAAATGGTGGCGTGTGTCGCGTCGATCTTCTTTCGTGGCCTCCTTTTCTAGCTGGCAACAGTACATCTATGCATACTCCTTTCCGCTTTCTAATCAAATGAGCATTTAATAATTTCCATTGTATTTTCATTTTTGTACTTAAAAATTGCATTGTTTGCGGATATTTGCTCAATTATTGAAGGAATTAAATGTGACTTCAAATTTTTTTTTAATCGTCGTTGTAAATCTAAATATTACACTTTGAGAAGTTGAATTTTAATGCAGCTTAAAATATACTTTTACACGAAATAACATTGATATTGTAAATACATAATGTTCAATTAATAAATCATTACGAACGAATTGTTATGAAATTTTAGTGAAATTTCAAAAATAATTTAAACTGACTTACATTGTACTTGCGTGTAGAAAGACAAATAAATCGTACAATAATCCGGTGAAATATTGAATTAAGTAACTATAATATAATTAAATTGACCGTAACATAGAAATCATAATTTTATTTGTACATCTTTGTTATATTTACATGACATTTTATTATATTGAGACCCATATAGGATATGTTAATAATACTGGTTTAATATAAAACACATTTAAATATTATCATTATTTAATGTACAATATTAATGAAGAAGCCTTTTGTAATCAATTTTTTCAAGTTGAACCAAAGGTTTCAATTGTTCAGCAAAAATTCTCATATCCTCAGCTATTGCATCTTGTCCACTGGGTGCTAATACACTTAACTCTACCAAATAACTTTGAGATATGGCTTCCACACTCTCAGGCATTTTTCCCTGTTGGCCCATTTTAAATATCTTAGAAACTGTAACCTTCATTCTACCCTTGCGGAACATATAACCACGGGCAATATATTCAAAGTCTAATCTACATCCCAGTTCTGTTAGAAAATCAACAACTGTATTGCTAGTTGCTATATCAATGCTACTACGGACAAGTGTAGGTCTTGATTTGTCACCAAGTTCAGGTTGACCTATGTAACGCAATTGCCATGGCATATCTTGATAATCCAAAGCTCTCCTTACTCTTAAAAGCAATGGTTGTTCTGGTGGTGGTCCCCTAAAATAAAAGATAGTATTAACACACATTTTCCCATTATTAAATTTTCTATTATCTCTTTGCCTTTCTTTCATACCTCCTTATACTGAAACACATTTCATGATCGTTAAAAGTTTCTGGCCCACTGTCAACATTATCGCATAGCCCACGCAGTCTGTGCAACAATACCTCTACAGCGCTATCCAACACTGATCCCTGTAGCAAGTACTCTTGATTTGGAATTATATTTGACTTGAGTGCAGCACTTAGGCTATCCATTGCTGTACTTATAGGAGCACTCATCTTTAAGCTTGGTAATGTAAATCTAAGTTGTACAGTTTGTCTTCAAACTTTATGGAATATAGATAGAGCTTTGATTTTGTGGAGCAATGTGCAGAGAAAGACACTTATTAGAGACACAATATTAATTAAAATATCCTGCAGCCACTTTTCTATAATATTTAGACAAACTATCTCTCTCAATATTACACATGAAGAATGGATACTTGAGTTTAATATTATAATACTGACTCTAGGTCTGTGGGGTCTGTGGCAAGGAAAATATTTCCCCCACCACTAATATCAGACATGTGCTTTACGACAGAGCATGTGTGCAATCACACAAGAGTTACACAGATTGGACTATACATCCTTGATATCTACAGGATATACAACCATAGACAAGAAGATTGTAGATTGGACAAAATATAGGATTCAATTGCCATTATACTAAAGTGTCACAATAAAAATACGAGAAAAAGATAATGTAAATATGATAGAAAATATAGAAATGATAAGAGAAACAATATTCCAAATTGTTTTAGTCATTCTCAACATTTTTGTGAACCTCTACAATCTTTGAAACATTATTCCATCATCTTTCGAACTATTAGAAAAAAGATATTTTATTTTTTCACAGAATTCGATTTCTTTGACTAAAGGAATACAGTAATACATGAAGCAAAGCTGTAACGAAAGGAGCAAATGTATCTTTTACTTTTCTCATGTACTTTATTCAACATTATCAAGGAAATTGAATGATGTAATCGCATCGGGATGCAGTTTATGACGCTGAAGAATGTGGATGCCCACGTACTGTTAGGTCAATATAATTGTATCATTATATTTAAATTCACCCTACATACAATTGTGTATATCGAAATGCATAAGTGAATGAATGCCACAAAAATGTTAATAGTGTGAACGAAACCGGATGTATACATGGTATACATCTTGTACACATGCGTACTATTGTATTATGTCTTTTTTTTCTCTTTCCGTTGACGTCAGTTTTCCGTATACTTGCATAAAAACGTTAAATGAGTATTTGTGATCTACGTTTAGCAATATTACATACCTTATAATAAAGTGTTTGGCGTTAGGTTTCATAAATTTGTAAGGCTCGGATGAAACGTTATATTTGCATGGTGAGTTTCGTCTAGTGATTCCTCTCGCGAAGCTCGCGGAGTTTACGATACAAACATGCAAGTACAAGAAGCTGAAGGCGCGGATGGTATGTAAACACGTATTTTACAATTATTATATAAATCTACTCTATCCCCATCACATAAAGTAATATCGTATTATTTCGATATAAGATCATACATAGTTACCTATGACTTTTGCAGCGATCTTAACCTTAAACGTTACACGAGTATAATGTAGTATGTATGTATTGCATTTTAAAGATGTTGGGAAAATGTTTTATTGTGTTTTATTTGTTTAGGATCACCATGGAACAATTCCAGCGGGTGCGACGAGGATCGTCGACCGACCCAAAAGGAGGGTAAAAAATCAAATGTATTACCCCTTTGGGGTAATGAAAGGACTATGAATTTGAATCCTTTAATTTTGACAAATATACAGTCGTCACATTATTTCAAAGTGAATTTATATGAACTAAAAACGTATCATGAAGTTATTGATGAAATTTACTACAAAGTTTCTCATTTGGAACCGTGGGAAAAGGGAAGCAGAAAAACGGCTGGTCAGACGGGCATGTGTGGAGGCGTGAGTATGTTTTCTATATCAATATGTCAATTTATATTTAATGTACTTGATGGTCTGAGGATAAGACTATCACAGATTTGTTAATATATGTACAGAAAAAGATCCAAATTTATAGCCAGTTTAAGGGACATGGACACTATACCAAATGAAAACTGCCAATAGAAGTAGGCAAGGTGAAAGTTTTCAAAACAGATTTCACAGAGTATAAGTTTTAAATATTAGGTATTGTTATTACTAATGCACAATTAAACAGTGGTTCTAAAAGATTGGCCTCGATTCCGTTTGGTCCAGGACCAACATCGAGCAGACTGTCTTACTTAATGCCAAACTTATTACAGAGTAGCATGTTCTCGGTCGATATATTTTAATATAATACGAATGTGATTAACTGACATAGGGGGGTGTAAATTTAGCGGTTCATGCAGGTTCGTGGCGTTGGTGCTGGTGGAATTGTTTCGACGGCGTACTGTCTGCTGTATAAACTCTTCACGCTAAGGCTAACAAGAAAACAATTAAATGGTCTTATAAATCATCCTGACTCGCCGTACATTCGTGCGTTAGGGTTTATGTACATCAGGTAAAAGTATTGCTATATGATCAACTTACACATACTTAACCACTTGCTCTGGCAATGAATTTATAGGCAACACATTTATAGTATAGGGCCACAGTATGGTGTTTTACGTATTGATATATTGCATCCGCCATTTTCTTTCCAAAAATTTTCAGTTCAGATTTATAATCAATCATCCAATCTGTCAATAACAAATTCAACCAACCTGCTACTTAAATCGTTTTGTTTTCTGTAACAACTGCCTTCCAGCCTGTCTTTCCAGTTCAAGTGGTTAAAGCTAATAATTATTTATTTCAAGAACTTAAAAGCACTGAAACATTTACAGATATACACAACCACCAGCTGATTTATTTAGCTGGTATAGCGAGTACTTAGAGGACGAGGAAGAATTAGATGTAAAAGCCGGTGGTGGACAAGTGATGAAAATGGGTGATATTCTTAAACAATTTCTTACTAAATTGGAATGGTTTTCTACGCTGTTTCCAAGAATACCAGTGCCTATACAAAAAGACCTCGAACATCGATTAGCAGAAAGGTTTCCACAGCAAACTATGAATGCGAGAAATGCAAAGCCACCTATTACATTGAATAGTCATGGAAAATATAGTAATAACACTAATAGAAAAGATAACGGCAATGTCACATCACGGAATCAACAACCCAGACATATCCCAGACAGTGAGGCTCAATGGGGTGAGGCCGAAAGAACGAGCCACTGGCGAGCCAGGTGCGTCTACGTGGTATGAGTACAATCACGTTACTAATGTATATAAGATTAATAATGTTCTGTGAACTTGTTAGGGAAATGGGGTGAGGATTAAAGACGTACCATCACCAGGGAAATACCGTTGATCTCAGTCTATCGACGTTCAATTTTCTTTAGTATATGCGTATGTTCTTGTTAGACTCTTGTAAAGTTTTCCTTCTGCTTTGCAAATTAGCATTGTCAATATGTTTCTCGATATGTACCAGGCCTGATCGATATATCTATTCTCGTATAACATTTAAGTTTCTGAATTCTCGACATTAGCAAAAGCTATACTTCAGTCTAATTTTGCATCTTCGTAAAACCATCTCGATATTCGTGAATGTCACAAACGTTGCTCTACATTCATCACAAACAAAATAAAAACAGTTATTAAAGTCATTACGACAACCTTCCAACTCGACCCGCTGATATGTAATATCGAGATGCTTACATTACGGTTTCCGTAATATTTTTTACTACCAATAACTGCATTATATATACGTATATATATACGCATCATACAGAGAATGATACTTTCGAATACATCATAATTATCCAGCAGTACTTCCCTTCGAATCATTTTTTTTCTAGATCCGACGAGGACCGAAAAGACAAGTACAGAGATCGAGAACGCGAACGAGATCGAATAAGAGACCGAGAACGGGATAGAGTGCGAGAAAGAGATCGAGACAGAGAACGACATTGTAGACGATCAATAAGCCGCGATCGAAGTCGAAGGCAGAGAGAATACAGAAGTCGCAGTAGAGACAAATCGCACAGAGATCGGAGTAGGGATCGCCATCGTGATAAAGAACGACATCGAGATAGGTAAGGTCTCTTTTGTCACGATTGCATCGTTTGCTGCAGGTTTCTAAAGTGGTATTGATTTCAGAAGAGGCTCCCCTTACGACTACGCTACAGAACTCGCTCGGGAAAGGGACAGACAACGAAGAGAATGAACATGTACGCAAGTGTGTATATATATTGATATAAATGTTTGTACGAGTGTAACTGTGGAGATAAAAAAAAACAAATTAGAGCCGAGCCATTGTACACCACTGCGTTCTGAGGGAAATTGTGCTCCAAGTTGGAGTAATAGCCTAAATTTAATTCGACTATATTCACCATGTAGTTTACATGTTTTTATAAAATAAATTCCTGATTATAATTACTGCATTTATTTTTCGCATCCTATCCTTCCCGAGCTTTTATCATTACGATATTCTATGTGTCCTTACTCTCGGAAATCTACGAGATCTTGAAGAGCATAATGTTTCATTGTTGAAATTTTCAATGTAGCTGCAATGCATAATACTAAGACGTTACGTTCATTCATACGTTACGTAATTATTATTTTCTGACTTAGAAATATTGTTGAAATATAAATGATGTTATTTAGTATCATCATATTTCATTAAGTGACTTCTTTCTGCGAATAATTCGCAATTCCAACTGTATACTTCAGAGCGCGTGTACCTTTGGACAAAAGTAAAAATGGCGACCGATACCAGCCGCCCGATCACAGAAGGACGCGACTGAACAGTGATTTTCCCGAAACATGAGAGAGACATATATCATCAGGTGACGGTATAAGCGTGGCCAATTTCTTAAAGGTGAAGAAAGTAGAAGTTTCTATCCTCGATGCTTCTAAAGCTCGGCCAATGACTTTTATATGCTTCATCATCATAACGTTGCCATGTTTGTACATTTTCGACGTAAGGATTTTGCATCGTAGAGTCGCTAGCATAGTCAGAGCCATTGTCATTCGCATTTACCATTTTAGAATTGCTTGTCTTCGCAATGCGTGTTGCATAAAACAAGTAGTTGTAATTTCTCATCCCATAATTCCATGAAACAAGTTCATTCATCGGAACGTCCCATCTTAACGAATGTTTCTTATAATTTTGTAAGAAAGACATTCACGACGAACAAAAATGGCGCGGCTTCAAGGTCAAGGGACCAAAGTGAACTTAACATCTAATGTAGCCCTTTTTTTATCACGGTACTCAGAAGTCCTGGGACCACATTTCCGTTTTCTTGTCACAGTCAACGTTACTGATTAAATTCTGACAGTAAGACGAACAAGATATAGATTCTTATACTTCGTTTCTACTAACGTTCCTCTTATGGCGGTAAAATGCAAAGTACCAGTAACTTTATCGCCATTATAATTCAAGCAGATACTTCCAAATATTGTAAATTTGAGAAACCAAATTCTCATTCGTTTAAAAAGTATGCTATTACATTCCATCTTTTTAAATACTCACTATTAAATAATCAACAGTAATAAAACTATGCGAAAACAATAAAAATAATACGGTACTCTTTAACAGTATCATATAAATATTACAATTGCAAAGTAGATATTGAAAAATACGATATTATTTGTCGAGGATGAAATCATTTCAAAATTTCCCCTAATGTTTTTTTCGAAATTTAAACCCCGCAGATTATGCCAGTCCTTTGGAATCATTTATTAACAAATTAGCTACACTTGTTGCTTTCAAATTATCGCTGTGTTTTTTCATAGAATATTAAGTTTTTAAATTTTTTGAATCCATCAACTATCCCTTCATCTTGTACTTGCGGTAATATTCAATGGAATCGTGAAGACGCAATGTCTTCGATGCTTGCGAAAATTTGCAAAAAAAAAGATAAGAACAATGCACACCACGTGCCTGATATCGATTTGATAAGAGCCGTGGATTTTGTTCGCAGATGATTGGCCGACGTTGCGTTCTCGTCGCTCTTGGCGGTCTTTTGATTCTCGTTTTAAGTGTGAACGTTTATTTCATTCGAATGATCGTCGAAAGCTCGCCGCAAAAGTCGCATTCAAGAAGTATGCCCGTGTCGCAATTAAAACCCGAGACAGAGCAATCCGTGTCGTCTCAGTTAAACGAGAAATTACAAGCAGCCCCGCAGTCGGTGGCAAAGCGGATGTTAAAGAAAATACAAGAGCAAATTCGAACTTTACCGCCGAGATATTTCAAACAGAATGCGAGCTATGTGATAATAGTGGAACGTTTGCTAACGGAATTAAAGATAATGCCGAATGTTCGGGAAAATATATGGAGCATTCCTAGCAATAATGTTAGTATGGATATGTTGATATACTCTAGCTATCTTTCTTTACATAATAGGAAATTTATCTGTCATTAAAAAAAAAATCTATCGGTGACTTCTATATTTGAAAAAATTTCGTCGGTCACTGCTGTATTTGAAAAAGTTCTATTCTTAGGTTTTGTACTTGAAAGAAATTGCTATTAGTCAACATTATATATAAAAATAGTTTTATTGATCATTTCTGTAGTTGAAACAAAACCAGTCAATTTTATATTTAGAAAAAGTTCTACTAATCATTTCTGTGCTTGAAACAAAGTTTTATCGGTCATTCATATAGTTTATGGAAACAAACGATCAAGTTAGCAGCATTATTAGGGATGGAACAAATATTAAAAGACGCACAATTAAATGTTTAGTGGCCAGACGCTCATCAATTAATTCCACCGGCCGCGCCAGAATTAGGAACAATTCTGGACGCCTTGCGTAAAACAAAAGTAATGCGTGCAGATAATGCTCCACTCGGTACGCAATTGAAATTAATGTTAACTTTGGAGCACGGAGCAAAAGCGATGTTTAAGCCTCAATGGTACACTAGAGACGCTATTATTCGCGGGCCTGTTTACTATGGAAAAGATCGGCACAATGCCGAGATCGTAGCATTCCATTTATCTTCCTTGTTGGCCTTAAGAAGAGTGCCACTTACCGTTATAAGAAAACGTACGTTTACTATACATTCTATACCTTCAATGGTCTCTATACGACAATTAAATATTCCGTTGATTATGAAAGTGGTCTGAGCCAAAAATTTGGAAAATTAAACCTGCTGTTCATTTTGTATTGCAACGTAGGAAAACTACTTTGTAAGAATGATAAAAAATTTAATTATTTAATTGACTTCTAAAATAAAGCATTCTAAAATAAAAGTCTCATATGTCGACCTAATAAGCGACTTAAATCACTATCATAATTATCGGTAGAAACGTACATCTCATTCTGTGTTACAGAATTTAAATCTCTTCTTAACTCTGTCTAGTATTATATATCTAATTTCCTGTTTTGAGTATTTTTAATCTCGATTTGGTTTAATCTAGTATGCCATGTAATATTCTATTTTAAAGAACTTGAATCTCTTCCAAATTTCATCTGGTATTGCTCAGTCTTTCAGAATTGCAATCTGTTCTTAATTTAAAAAAAAGTGCACCTTTGCTTTTTTTCTAGAGATATTGTAGATCGGAAAACTAAAGATTTTATTAGTTCTTGAAATGAGATTTTTTCTATCTGAACAGAATTAGGTGTAAGGTCAATCCGATTAGGAAAATATTGAATACATTATTTTCACAGTCGATTTGAGAAACGAAGTACGCAAACACGCAACCCCAGAGCTTTATTCAACCATGTACCAAGAGGGAAATGATAGTTGTTTATACGGTGTCTGTCACTATTGTTCACCAGCCGACTCAGTTTGCGGTGTCGGTGATATTTTGGAAGGTGCTCTGATCTTTTGGTTACCAAGATCTTTACAACTCGTAAAACATCGCCATCCGTGGCAAAGAACGTATAAAAAGAACAAACTGGCAAGATGGGAGATCGATGATAATTATTGCGAAAGGGTGAGCTCTCATCGCGACTTTAATCGAAGTTGTTCGATAAAAGTAAGAGCTTGGAAGAAAACTATCTTTTGTTCCATTAGGTGAAAGTTTCCAAGGTCTATTCACCTCAGTCGTCGAGCAGACTTTTGGATTTGATAGACACCGCGATATTTGATTATTTAATGGACAACGGTGACCGTCATCATTACGAGTTGGCACAGAATAATTTTCACAATCCAGCGGTTTTGTTGATAGACAATGGAAAGAGCCTCGGAAACCCCGATATCGATCATTTTGATATTTTAGCACCGTTATATCAATGTTGCATGTACGTATCTGTTTGTGCAGGTTGGACCAAATGCTACAAACTAGTTCCAAACTCTACTTTCTTTTCTTCAGAAATTTGTGAAGTTTTCCAGTAAATACAATACTGTAAACATACGATAAAAAAGTGCCTGTTGATCCATCCAGCATTAATATTATACGATGATCAATTTAACTTTTAATTTTACTTTTAAGAATTATTCGAACGAATTACATATTTGTATGGTAATTCGTTAAATTCTTTAATATATTAGGAGTTTCATAAGTTTCCTTTTTGATATAGGATACACAAAAGTACATGGGACCGTTTGAAATTGTTTAGCGGCGGTTCTTTAAGTGTAGCTTTGAGAAAACTGGCCGCTCAAGAAGCGATGATGGCTGATGTTCAACCCCTAATTACCGATGCCCATTTAAGTGCCATGGATAGAAGACTACTAACTGTATACGCAGTCATAGAATATTGTTTGAAAAATAAAACATATGCTTCCAATGTTATCCTAGATCATCGGTAGCCTACAAAAAATTTTATAGGATGTTTAGCATATTTAGATGATTTTAATAGACGAAAACTCGAGAAAAGGTGCTGAAATTTCCGTATATCGTAAACCTGATATACCTCGAAACGCAATTAATCGAGTTCCTGCGACGGATTGTTATCGAAACGAACAAATAACACGCGCAAAATTCGCGTAAACATAGGTACAGTTTAAAACGGCTTTTGATAATTGTAAATGCGACTGATATTGTAGTTATGCGTTAACTATTAATAATACGTAATAAAGAAACAAAGCAAAGACTGTCCCTTCGAACTGGGCTTACTCCATGAAAGAAGGAAATCCGATCTCTCTGCGTAGAGATCAAGCGAATGACGACAGGCGATTATTAAAGTTTAATGTGATTTATTTGATGACACAATAATTATCGTTATTTGAATAGAGTTCGAGTGCAGCGTCGTACAGCGTATAAATACGGTACAAACGTAAAAAACCTGTAAATGCGACTGTATAATCGTTACGTTACATGCACATCGTATTCAGGACATCGTGCCACCGTTCGGAATCTGATATCGGCCTAACAGGCCTACAAACATGTACAATATGTATAGACTACGTAGCCTGTGCTATCTTCTGTCATTTTGGCAGTCGGGAGGATTTTCAATTTCAATCGAATAAATTGCACACAAATGGACTCGCCGTTTGTTTCTATCTTCCTCTCTCCCTTATTCCTCCTTCACCTCTTTTTTTTTTACACTTTACACGATATTTATCACCACAAGAGATCTCGCAGGCTACCGTGGGGCTTCGAATCTGACATGTATTCTCTTATCATCATCGAATAATCCCACAGGCATTTTATATTTACAATGTTACATGACCAGAATTACTCACGTATCTTACTGGCTAATTATAAATTTTATTTGTAACATATATACTTAGCGCCGTCGTCGTTTAGGTATGGGTGTGTGTGTGTGTGTGTATATATATATATTAACATTTTTTTTTTAATTAAATAGAACTTTTGTAGCAAAGTATGTATAAATAGACTATTTCTGCACGCACACCACGAGTGCTCGCTTCGAACCGCGCTGTATTCCCGAAAGCGAGACAATAAATGCTCCATCGAGCCGTCCGTCCATGAGATCCGTCTGTCGAAGAAGAGATAAGCTATTACCTGAATGTAGTGGACGTGAGGAATGGGTACTTTCCCTCGTGCCTATTTATTATTTTTAGGCTTAGCTCGAAGCCATTCACGTTTCTCTTTTACTTGTTCAAATTTGTCTCTTCATTTTTTTTCTTTATTTTCTGCCTTTCATATTCCTCTCCTTCGTCCTCGGTATTTTTCTTTTACGCCCTACGATAATACTGTATATTCCATCCAAATTTCTCGAGATTAAATTCGCATTAAACTACACTTATGTGAATCTTACTGATCTGATCGTAGAAATGTATCTGTTTAAAATATAGACTTATACATCCATAACGGCAGCGTGGATTATTGCATCGCGTGGGGTGACGTACGATTTTACGTCCGATATTATCGAAGAACGTCGAGAATTATCGTATTTTTTAATTGTTGTCCCTTACTTACTTTAATTACATATCACACCGAAGTGCTTGACGCACATAAAATCCTAGAATAAATATAGGCCAGCCATAGGCATCGAAGATTATTTTTTTTTTCGGTTCACTCGTGAGCTTCTGCTTGGTTTATAATGCACATCATTGGCCTCGGATAAGAGCAAAATGGAAGGACGTATGTTTTTTTTCCGTTTAATATAAAGAGCATCGTATCACGCGCTTCTGAAGACTTAACTATACTTTTCGATAGTTCCGGCACTTAGTAAGTGTTTATGATCGTTCATCGGTAAAAAGTGAAGTTAGAAAAAAATGTTACATATCCCGGTTACATTCGAATTCTCCGATTCCTCAGTTTCTCGTGTATCTTTCTCTTCTTCCTTTCTCTACGTTCCAACGTTGCATACAAAAACATTGTTCGTTATATATAATAGGATCGATTACAAACTGGCCTGACGTATGATACATCCGATCGTTTTTTACACACTTTTCAATTCAATTTCCATTACCCAGTAGATAGATAATTATCGGGATAAGTTAGTGCGCCGATTCTACACCCCTTGACGAGGACGTCGACGAACTTAAATCCTCTGAGTGTCTGGTGTGTGACGAATCAAGGGACGTTACAGAGTCACTGTCGTTGCTGTGAGGACTCGAATAATTGGCTGCTTCCTGTAGCCTCATTAACATGTTTAGCTGCAACAGCGGAAAACGTTAATTAATTAATATATTTCACTGTGCGAATACGCGCTTCTACTTCTTTGTATTGGGGACGTTTTAACCCTCTTGATACCGATATGTCTTTTGAAATGGCTGTGTGGATAGTGTAATCTCGAATATATTATTAAGGGCAAATAGACAATGATCATTTGACACTTTGCAATGTGAATATTGTTAAATCGAGCATTTTAATGATGAAAACTAGAATAATTAAACAAGGGCTCAACGAGTCGCAACCCACGTAAGATCGTATCATGGTTAACACTATGATATCACTATATAATCACAATGACTAATTATCAGTGACATCGAAAGAGTTAAGAACGATGCACTACAAAAGAAGATAGATACGAACCAAAGGATCACCCTCTGTGTCACTGTGCGTGCTACCAAGACTCTTCACGCTCGATGCACCAACTCCAGAAGTATGACCGGAAGCGACCACATCATATCCAACGTCCTCGGGTCGCAGACGAAGAAGAGCATCGCTACCACCGTGAACAGCGTGCGTTGAGAGCCATGGATAGCTGGAGGTGATGAATTGAGCTGGATCTTCCCATGAAGAATCGCCATTTCCATTGCCACTGACGCGCCTTCCGTAGAGGGTCAGACCTTCTCTGACGGCTTCCACCAGGTACGGTATGACGGAGTAGTTCCATAGGTCCGTGAACCATACTTGAGAACCAGCGACTTCCATGGGGCAAGATAGAAATAGTCGTGGTCCTGAAAATAAAATCGGAAGTCAGAAATTAATAATAAAACAATCGATAAGTAAATTAGTATAAAACAGAGGATGAATTCTCCCGGGTCAGTTGTGATATTTAACGTATTGAAGCGAGGATTTAACTCTTATCACTCCAAGAATTTTCCAGACATAAACAAAAATAATAAAATATTTTATTTGAAAATGACGGCAGATATTTCCACAGGTACGATTCGTACCATACGCTGGCTTTCAGTGAACTAAATGCAATAATCATAACATTTCAAAATTCTGGCAGTGACACTGCCGGTTGGAGTGGAACGCTGGCTAAAGCTTGGCTGTATTACTGCCATTTGGAGTGACAAGGGTTAATATACAGTTTACAATTTTAGAAATTTAAGCTACGATGGTTCCTTTCTCTAATAAAATTTTGACACTTTACCTATGGTCACGTCGGAGCTACTGTGAGTTTCTAGGAACTTATTGAGATGCAGCCAAACTCTTGGTAACCACTCTACGACCGCTGCCATTTCTGCGTTTCTCGTTCCACCACATTCGCGTAATTCGTGTTCGAGTAGCTTTCGCCTAAGATAACGTCCTAGGAAGCCTTTGACCGGTTCCATGTGATTCGCACATAGTACCCACCTAAACAATTTTCACAAAAAATTTCGTTAGAAAAGTAACATTAATAATTGAACCCTCCACCTCAAAGATATGCAATATTCACCTAAAGTTATGATGTAATTGAAGATTAGTCGTGCTGCAAGTAGCCTGACTCATGGTACCAATGATAGCTGGACAGGAAGAGTGTCGAGTGCCAAGAAGACCGCTGAACAATTCACCCAAAGACGCGGCATGCTGAAGATTCTCCAGAATTATTACTCTAGGCAGTTCATCAGCCGCGTTTGAGTCACATCTTTCGGCAATGTGAGCGAGATATTGCCTGAGTTCTTTGCTAGATTTATGATCTACGTTGAAAGTGGCGACGGCTGCTGCATCCTTTGTGTCGTTATCAGTATCTACCAAGGCGTGAGCCAATTTACCAGCCAAGTAGCTCTTTCCAGTTCCACTAGGTCCGCAAAGAATGACTCTTCGGTGTTCGGTTAGAAGAGATATCAATCGTTGCACAATAGAACGTGGTATCAGAGTGTCCACCGCTAACCAGGAATAACCAGAGAGCACTAAATAGATGGTTTTTACGTGGCCTATTAGATATCCACAGGGAAGCAATTCTGGATGCTGAGAATCCGTGGTGCATCTGAGAAAAATGATATTATGTTAGTTTATTATTATAGTTTAACGTTTCTTATTTATTATATGATATTATCTTATTTTCCTCAAGTTCTTTTTTTATATCACAAATTAAAACATGAGGGGGTAAAACATTCACCTTGAAGCTTCACCAAGATGATAAGCAGCGACACATTCGACACCAAGGCCCAAGTTTGTCACAGGATCGACTCTGGAAACGTATTCTTTGAAGCAGCGTCTGACAGTAGAATCGAGAGCGTCCCAGGTGGTTTTATTGCTAATGCAAACATTTGCGATAACACAGTGTGGTGGATCTCCCATGCTACCATCCGAGGCGCTTCCGTTCACCAGATTATAATTGAAGTTCTTCTCGCTTCCTAAATAAATGGCAACGTTGATCCTCTTCCCATCGGTATCCTGCTCGAGGACTGGTTCTCCAGTTGTCGTGGTGGTCGATGGTACCACTGGGTGTTCCGGAACATTTAAATCTTCCATTTGATCTGCTGTCGAATTAGCGTCGCCGTTCGCCAGAGCAGCTACTGTCGATGCCACTTCCGTCATACTAAATCTTCTGTCCGGATCGCTGGGCAAGGACGATTGTGAGGACGTCAAGGATTTCGAAGTTACCAATCTCTGTAGGCGCTCATTGTTTTGCTTCAAGTTGAGCATTTCATTCTGCGAATGTAAATGTCACGAATTAATTAAAACTTACGATGGTTCTGGCCATACTTGGACACTATTTATTTATTTAAAGAAAGTGAACGGGTATGAAATCCTTTAGTGTACAATGAAGAGCAAAATAAATATGGAGAGCCATAGTATCGTGTTAATCACACTTAACACGTTCCGTGTCGGATCATTTTTTAAGATTTTCTGTTCAGGCCGCGTGAGGCGTATATAACCGACACTTTTACGATTAAATCAATTTGTGTGCTGTATACATAATATTAAGATGCCTATATTTAACTTTGTAATATATTTTTCACAAGAAAATTCTTTGTTTTGCAATGAGAAATGCAAGCAACCTCAACGGAAAGTTTAGTGGGGGTCGTAAACGCCCCACGCGGCACGGAACGTGTCAAAGATACTTAAAAAAGAGAAAAACTTTAGCTATTTTAGAAATTTCTTGATATTAAATTACTGTTGATAATTCATAGATATTAAGAATAACAAAGGTCAACCTACCCTCATCTTGATAACGGTATCTTTCAACGATTCTAATTGATGAGCCGAAGACAGCGCCTCAAGTCTAATATCCGTTAGAACGAGGTCCTTTTCCCTGAGTTGTTTCTTCAGTTCTACCACATCCTCATCCTCCTTTTTGTAAAGTGCAGAACTACTTTTGCTGCCGCTTAAAGGATTCTCCACATCCGGTGACTTTTGCCCATTACTTCGAACACCTTGAGCCCTCGGAGATTCATGTTTCGAAGCAGTTGGCAATCTTGGACTATTTGGTGCACTAAGTTCACCACCAGTGCTCTCCTTGCAATCCTCCGCATCAGAAACCGACCCGTGTCTGTTCTTCCTTGACCTTGAGAAGGCTTTCGAAAAGGAGCTACGAAGCCAGCCCTTTTTCTTATGATGACTGCTAGCAGAGCAAGCACTACTCAATGAATTTAAGGACGTAACACTGTCCGCGGACAACTGCCTCGCCATCGAGGCACCTTGGTGATTACTGCTTCCGGTGCATCCGGTAGTTCCGGAATCAGAATCGCCAAGAGTGTGACGGCGACCGTTGTTCGCGGATTGTCCACTGTTCAAGCCGGCTTCGGCGCTCTGTTTCCGAAGCCTTTCGATGGTCTCCCGTAATTCCTGGAGCTCGGAATCCTGCAAGTTACAAGGACATTTTGAGAGTCTGAGAAAATGGTTCTCGTTGACCGTGTAATGCTTTCGAGACTCTGATACGTACAGAGATAATTGCACGTATCGTTGGCAATAGCACGCGTTACTTTAAGATTTATGAGACTATAAAAACAGTCTAGTGGAGAACGTTATACTTTCTTTTTCTCCTTCGTGTTAATAGTTCTCGTAGTACTCTGAGAATATTCCTTTTTACATGCTCGTAGAATTTAATATCGCGCTTTACTTTTCTTTTCTATTTTTTATTTATTTATCGATATTTATTCATAAGAAATAATAGAAATCAAGATAAGGATGAAATCGTAATTCACCATCTCGATAGTAATTTATAACTTTCCCTCTTAAATTTTCCGCTTTCTTCTGTAACTTCAATTTTCCAATTATCAAGCGAAGAAAGAAATTTCTAATCGAATTTAATGAGTGTGTAATAATTATTTTATTATCCACGAGATGCTTTGATCGTATCTTCGTGTCTTTTTATTTATGATAGCACGTGTGATATTGATAATTTTCCAGTTTCTCGATAATCACTTGCTGTTGAAGAAACTATTCGCGTGAATAGGGCAAGGTTCTTGTCTGTGACAGCAAGCACAGTCGTCCGAATGACTGATCACGGAATCACTGCTCCAGGAGTCAGCCATGCTGAACAATTGTCTCATAGACTTCGATCCAGGCTCTTTTTCATGTCTGTCGGATTTGTCCTCGCCGGAAGTTACGTTCTTTGTTAACGTCCTGGCGGTCGAAGGATCATCGGCGTCGATCGTGGATGGACTTACATTCTTTGCCGCTTCCGAACTGGTTTTCCGTCGACGTTGAGTCTTATTGGAAATATTTCTCCATCCACTTTCAAGTTTTTCATGAAAGTTGTTCAGTTTCTTGGCCGTGCCGTGATAAACCTTCTGATCGTACGTCAAATCTCGTAGCTTCGTTGCTTTCCCGACATCTTGGCGTTTCGATTCTTTGCTGGAACGATCGCTGTCATTGGATCTCTTACGAATAAATCTCGAGTGTGAAGAACGATCGGAGTTCCTCGAAGATGAGGAATTCGAAGCGTTCGATGATTTCTCAGAGGTTGGCACTTTAAGACCTAGTGCTCTCGCGTCTTCCGGTGGAATGGGAATTAAGATTGGAAATGTTTTATGATTTGTTAATTGGAATTTATTACCGAGAAATTGAGAGAGAATTTCTGCTGCTTTTAGATCACCTGGACGATCCAATCTTCGACTTTTCAACGGTTTTGGAGATGGCTCATCGAGTTCCGATTTTTGACGACTTCGATTCGTATGCATTTTGCAGATTACCAGAATTTCCGTAGTCTTTCATCGATACATTGAGCGGAGTCATTTAAAATGTCACGTTGCATGATTTTCGCGAGGTTACTTTTATCAGTGAATGATATTAAAATTGTCACAAAGCATGAATTCAAAATACATGAGATTTTCTTTTAAAATCGGTAAATAATACTAAATTAGTGGCATTATTTAAATCTTTGCATTGATGTTACATTATTACAGAATCTTCATATAATTTTGAGGTCTCCATTGTGAAGTTGGGAATTTTTCAAGTGAACCTAGATTTTACATTGTTTTCAGAACGTATTGCTACATCTTCCGACGATTATTTTGGACTTTTATGGACCATCCATTTTATTGTGGCGAAGAATTAATGTTGAATGATTATACGAAATTATACTCACTTTCTTTTCAGCCGTTGCGGTAAGCTGTTGCAGCCTTTGTGTCATATTGGACAAGGATTGTTCGAAAGCCGAAACTACATGGGCCTGCAACAAAAAGAAGAAAACATTTCAATGTAAATAAACATATAATATAGTATAATTTTTAAGAATAAAAATTCAATAACAGAAACGAGTCATATTAAAATATCATCCATGAAATTCTTAAAGAAGTTTCAGTCTGAGTAAGATCGGAATAATCCGAAGAAATCACAACTCTTATCGATTCTCGTCGCATAAAACGAAGAGCCATCCACGAATTAACCGAACAAGCATATCCTGGCGGCCGTGTCGATTTGTATTTCGAATCACGTAATTACACCCAACTCGAGTACGACTGTGGAAGATAATTAGCCTCTGCTGGTTCAGCGATTCAGGTAGAAAGAGAGCCAGTCGCAGGACGATACCTGGTAATCTAAACTGTAGCGACGCAAATTGCCTTATCCGTTCCTTCTTTTGCTGTGCGCCATCGTTTCGGCTTATTTTCATTGACCTGACTCAGAATTTGCTTCGCGGACTTTTGTTATCGAGAAGTAATAAAAATGAGATCGTATCCTGGCCAAATTTTATGGAGGAAATGTACGTACATAGAGTGATCAAAAATGTTTCTTAATTTTAACAGAGGGATAAATTAACCCTTAATTGCGTACTGTCGCAAATTTGCAAAATGGTCTTTTTTTTACATCTAAAGTGTCGAATCTTACGAATAATGAATCAAGATTTGTAACTCTACTTTTACAAATAAAGAGATTTTTACTTCGATTGTTGTATTATTATTTCTCCTTTCCTGGTGTTATCTATGAACTTAACCCTTTGCGGTCCTATGTCGAGCTGTACTCGACATAGCTTTAAACTTGACTTTATTTACTGACAATTTAATATCGACTTTTCAATTTCATAAAAACTTTGTAATATCACGTAAATAGTCATCAGTATCTATAGTTATTGATATCATTAATAAAAAATGAACAACGAATGATAGAAAATACTGACAAATTAATTTTATTTAACTCGCTTCAAAGTTAATAAAATAATTCGGATCGCAAAGGGTTAAAAAGAACTAAGTCAGAAATAGGAAAGAGATCATCCATTTATGAGGTGACATTAAACCTAACAGACAGAGCATTTTGGATGAAACTTGTATTATTACTTTTTCCTCTTTTTCTTTAATTACTATGGTAATTGCGTGTATGACGCACAGTTTAGGGGACTTTAGAAATATCCACGTTATGATATATTGACACTAAAACGAACCAAATAGGACCAGGTAAATTACTTAATTGGCTATCTTTTTCACTTCTTGATTTCTCTTTGTATAAAGCATTTATTTATTATATGTCAATATAATAGATATAGCACCGATAGCTCTTCTGTTAAAATACCATGGGGTACATTGTGATTAGTATACATACACATTAAATCTGTACCCTTTCATCTTAACACTAGATTTACGGAGTCAATTTGGCTCATTAATAATTTCATTACTACATGTATATAATATATTGGTCGGTTAATTTTTTAATAATAAATCTTTCATTTCAATTGAAGTGGAACTATTTTCTTTGCAAAAAACTTCAATATTCTTGTATGACTCAAACTGGCTTACTTCAGAAAAATAGGTATATCAACGTCCGTAAATCTAGTGTTAAATAAATATTTCTCACATTCAAAAAATTCTCCGACCTCGTGCAGCATCCTAATAAAAATGAAAATGGATCCACTACAATTTTCTTCCACGATCTATACTGTTCTCTAAACAATACATAATTATTTCCATAAATATTAAATTGAAATAAACCTACAATTCTATGGCTACTAGTAACTTCGATATCTAAGTTTATACCCTTACTTACATCCAAACTGATACAAGATTAGCTTGGAATAACCTTTTAATTGATCTCTTCTACTGGTGAATTTCGTTAGGTTTAATTACATCCAGAACCACGAGCAGACAACGTAATCGAGATATTCGTGGTTGAATTACAAGTACATCTTCGACTTCGTAAGTTTATCGAAACGGTTCTCCGGATGCGAAGCACGGATGTTGGATAACGTCGAGTGGAATTAGCAGAGCTATCTTCCGCGTATCGATTCCGGCTACCTAATTTTCGTTCCCTTGCTCTCTCTGCGGCGAAACGATAATTCAGTTCCTTTTTTTTTCTTCCTCTTCTCTCGAGTGGCCATGCGTATCGGACAGCCGCAATGGCGATTCGACTAGCGATTTCGACGAAAATAGAAAGGGCCAGAGTTGTACTCTTGGTACAACGACCTTTTCCCGTCTACCAGTACACATCGTGTATTCCGGGTGCAGAATGGGCTTCTGCTTTCGTTGGCCACGATTCGCTGGAATCTATTCAACGGGAACCCCGGAGTACCGGCGAAATTTGCGGTTTAACTATTTTCACTGGTACACGAATGGATTTCGCTTTCGAGAGATTCAGTCGTCTGGGAATATCGTTTTTTAATCCCGGTGAAGCGATGTTCGCGAAATCACGTTAACCCTTGAATTGACGGTGGAATTTTTGTTAAATGATTGATCATTGAGTGATAAATTTAAGCTTATAATTGTAACAGATGTCAATCTTAATTTGTCCTATCGTCGGTTAATGCTAGAAGTACCAAGGCAGACAAAATAACCGGTTTCTAATTGAAAAAGAAATTCCTAAAACTCATAGGGCAGACATATGGAAAATATTTCATATCTTATAAAATATAAATGACATTAATATTAATAAATAATTTATTTAAATATCGTGGAGTTAACGGTGGTAGTTCTAGTGTTAAAGGGTGTTCTAAGAAAATTTTGCTTAATTCTCCGCTTCAAATTATTTGTCTACTTGTCAGTTATTATTTAATCACAGAAATAACTATAGGTACTGAGAAATTTTGATAGATCAACTATTAATTACAATAGAAAACTGCGCTGAGTGTAACTCGACGTAGGAAAGTTAAGATTTAAAATATTGTAAAACAATAAACGTTCACGAATTGACAAAATTAGAAAATCACGTAATAATAAAGAAGGGATCTCTATAGTTATGGTGTTACGTAATACGATAGACGGTCTCGGATCAATCTTAATTAAAATAATATATGATAACCTTCCAACATCACCGCGTGAATCCAATTTATTCTCGTTTTATCTGTCATACATGATGGAGTACAATGTCAGATTTGAACGTTCTACGACTTCTTCTCTATCGCGACTTTATTCAAATCTATTTGAAACTTGCTCTCGGAAGGTATCGCAAGAAACACACGTCCAGCTTCACCTTGGAAACGTGGGCGAAGTGACCCACAATGCGACCCACACGTCGGTCGTTCAATTTTTCTTCTCGTTTTTCGTCAGAAGAACGAGAATAATAATAAGGGCGGAGGAACGCCGCGGGACAAGAAGAAGAACACCGTGTATCCGGTTTCTGAATGTACAAACATCGCGATGTAACGTCGTGTTTGATTATTTTCTTCCTCTACGAATCAACTTAGCGTATCTAGTTAATATAGGCTTACGGATTGTTTACACTTATGAAAATAAACAGCGAGCACGTGCGTTATAATCGTTGAATTCTCGAAGTCCTTGTAATCCCTTTAGGGGTTGTTGAATGTGGTGAAGTGTTTCGAGCACTATGTTTGATGTAATTGATAGTTTTGACATAATTGACATCTCAAACAGCTACCCTTGTGTATATTAGTTTGTTTTTATAATTATCTATATATGAATTATTTTAACACTAGATTTACGGATGTTGATATACCTATTTTTCTGAAGTGAGCCAATTTGAATCATACAAGAAAATTGGAATTTTTTGCAGAGAAAATAGTTCCAAAACAATTGAAATGAAAGATTTGTTATTAAAAAATTAACCAACCAATATATTATATATGTAGGAATCAAATTTTGATTGAGCCAAATTGGCTCCGTAAATTTAGTGTTAAATAAAGAGCACATTTTCTATTTTCAATTTCGAGGAAGCTCTTATAGTTTTATTAAAAACTTAGAATCTTTTTTAAATTACTGAATTTACGACGTAGAAATTTCAAAACAATAATTTTTTCGCAGACGATCTTATTTTGACTTACTCTTAGCCGACGGAGTCGAAAATTTCTCTTTCTATTCCAAATCTTTCCAATACGTGGTTCAATGGCAAATTACAAAATGATAAAAATCTAATTATCACAAATTGAAAGAATGGAGCTAATTACTTCGCCCCTAAATGTCTCAAATATAGAATTCAAAGTAGAAGGAGTTCTAATTCGCAAGAATTATCCCACATTTTATAATACAGCGTAGTCATTTTCTACAAAGTCTTCCGCGTCATGATGCAAACGTGTTAAAATTGTCGATCTCATGTTTCGTGCGAAATTTCGTTACGAGGAAAAAGAAAATACTCAGAGGGTAGGGGTTAAGGAACGCGTGGGTGTGCCGGGTTTCCACGCGTAATACCAGAGAAATTATTCCGCTCGTAAAACGAGGAACGGTAATTTCCTCGGGCTATCTCGAGGCTCTCATTGTCGCGACTCTGTGGTTCGAAGCGTATAGCGGCCTGTGGCCGACAATGATGGTAGGTTGGAAAGCACGGGAGTTTGCTCCTTTGACATCTAGGCATGTCAATTTCATTGTCTCGTCGGGACTTCCCTCGAAACTCACGAGAATGACGGACGAAATGATAGACGAGCGCAGGATACACGAATACTCTTCAACTTTTCAAGGAAGACTGCCTGTACGAGAAGGACTACCTTAAGAAAGAAACTATCTTACTGACGTTTCTACAATAAGATACAATACTTTTGTTCGGTGACCTACATTGGATAACTGCGCGTATGGAAGATACAGGGTGGGCCATAAATTTCTAGATGATTTTAAAAACTAATGGCTTATAAATCATTTAAAAACTTAGGGGCTATTTCGTACAACTTGGGGGATTAACTGCAGGAAATGTGTGATAACTGCAGTCACGATAATATATAAATTTTGAGAATGTGGCGGGAATGGAAATAACACTAGAATTGTGGATGTTGAAACCCTTATGTTGTAATATATTAAATAAATAAATCAACGCAGTGATTTATGTTGTTACGAGTCGACTGCGTACGCCTTGTCCTTTCAGACATAAATAAATAGAACACAATTAAAAAGCGATAACTTTTATTTAACAGAACTCGTCCGTCTACCAGGACTACCGACCGTAGAATCTTTACTCTTTTTATTTAACAAACAATTGACATGTCTAGTTATCCAGTAACATTGAATCTACTGGGTGCTTCGTAACAATATTTTAAATTATAGGTGTGGAATATCTACTGTATGCTCTTTCTACAAATTTAGAAATCAGTCATTTTGGCTGTCTTGATAGTTCTAGCGTCAAAGGCATGGACTATAAGTGAACTTCGTTTGAAATTTTTCTATCTGCTCTTTTTAAAAGTATCAATTAACATATAGCTTAATTTCGAATCTATCTAGCTATGAGATTATGTGTCCAAGGCAAAGTAAACGTACCACAAAAAGGCTGAAAAAATATCGAGTTCGAACCCTTACGTGAATTTTATGTTTGACGAGATAATAAACGATAACAAATGTGGAAGATATGCCAGAAAATTGAATTAAATTGCAAGAGCAATTGAAAACTATGGAGTTAGAGGCTTGAATTATTACTAGGTAATAACATAATTCTTTCATTCATTTGCGTTATTATGTAACGGAGAATGTTAACATAGAGGAATAACGTATGAAAGCAAGAAATGTTCTACGGTATTAGAGATGCCGATCGGGCCAAGCGGGACCGGTAAATCCCTCGAAGGATCTCGGTCGATCGTAAATATACGATGCGCTCCCACGCGCTCCTCTAATACGATCGCTATACTGCTTCACCTACCGCCGAATATATCCGTAGAAATACATTTCTTTATTCTACCGGACGTATACGATGTGCTCGTAAACGTTGGCCCACCTACGAGCCGACTTTACACCTCTTTCGAGCACTCTATCGCAACGTATCTCGGAAGATCTTCCTAAGATCGTTTGGTGGACGTAAACTATCAGATGAACACCTAACGTGACTTTTTTGGAAGTCTGTTTGTCATGCACTACGTGTCTTGGCATATTAATTTTTGGATACTGTGAAAAGTATATCTATTTAGAAGAATTAACCCCTTGAGCACGCATATATGCAGCCAGAGAAAAAATTTTATTATAGTTTGTCGGTGCACATATTCACGGTTAGAGTTGAAAAATTAAAATACAACGTTGAAATATTATTAGACAAATAGTAAAATTCAATTTCTATACATTAACAGTCTGACTTTCCGATAAAAAAATGGTTTTTCATCGCCAAAGAAATGATTCTTTCTCAATATTCAAAAAAGTCTCCGTCCGCAAAGGGTTAACATATCTATTTAGTAGAAGTAAGATATCTATTTAGTAGAATTCTTTTTATTCCATACGGTGCCTACTTGAAAGTGTGTTGAATCTTTAATCCTAATTGTACCACGTGTGGTTAAATGATCGTTTCAATGAAGCGAAGATATGCAATTATTTGGGAAAGAAAAGATACTTTGGTGCATTGTTTTCTGTATTGAGTTGACAGGTTTTTGCGTTTCTTCCTTAATTCGAGCGACCGTACAAGTGCAGCAAGAGAATTTCGTAGGTAGAATTGCAGGGCTTGCTTTTAATCTGCTTGCTCGTCCGATTTCTGTGTTAATAAACGCACAACGAGATGGTCGATTCTGCAGGTAGCGATTTATGAGCTTACGTTTAATCGAGTCGCGACGCCCACGCGTCTCGACGCATCCGCGACCTCGGGAGCCGATAAATGCCGTGGGTGGTCACCATACGTGTATACTTGGATCGATTTGGAAAGTGTGACATTCTTAACACTCACCATGGCGAACCGTTAACGTTTCTCGATGCTGTGAAACCCCTCTTGACATTTTCACAAGGATTCTTTGGAAGTTTAAATGTTATTTCTCTAACCTTACGTTTTCAAGGTTTAAATCCATGGGAAATTTGTCTAATCACAATTATAAATTGTTGCTCTTGAAGGAAATAACTCTATGATAATACTCTCGTAACTTGAGAGTAACAAGTAAGGAGTTAAAATTGTTAAGTGACAATTTCTAAAAAGCTACCGCAACATGAAAGGGTAGAAACTTTATTAAGATCGATGCTCTGATAGTAAAACAGTACAACTATCAACTATTCGAGTTTCTTGTCCATGGTATCTAAAAAGGAACAATTTCAACTTCATCTAGCTTCTTACCAGCTCGTCTTCCTATCGACATAATACCCCAACGTACGACCAGATCTCATAGATCGTCTTTCGTGATCTCCTTTCTCTCTTTCTCTGCGGTTTATTTTGATTTGCTTCCACAGCAAGTTAGCTTCCGTGCTTCGCTTCTAATCGTACGAATGACTTTACACCCAGTTAAGTAAGACTTTATCGTTCCCCATAATGCTTCAACATGACATCGATGATGACCCCAGGAACATTCCTATCGGACAGCGATTATCGATGTATGGTCACTTACGAAACATGAATTTCGTGCCTGAAACGTTCCTATTTCTTTATCACGTTCGAATGAAATGCGATGTTTTCGAGGCAGGACATTACATAACGAACGTCTCATTAATATCTTGCTTCGTGTTCGCCGGACGTCTTTCCAAACGATCTCCAGCGGCGCTCGTAGATGGAAAGTGATTTAGCGAGCGTGAATCACCGAGAAGAGGCATTTTCTTTTCTAATAATAG
This sequence comes from Cerceris rybyensis, assembly GCA_910591515.1. Lineage (NCBI taxonomy): Eukaryota > Metazoa > Arthropoda > Insecta > Hymenoptera > Crabronidae > Cerceris > Cerceris rybyensis. Next base: position 5,755,707 of record OU342794.1, read on the forward strand.
TTTCGTCGGCTTACACGCGACGAATGTTAATCGAAGTTAGAAGGTAGAGAGTACTGAGAAGGGCGTGCAACGTGTCTTCCAGCGTGTCTATGAATTAACTGTCGTTTACGGGCGTGCATTTTGATGTAGAAGTATGGTCGAAGCCCTTTGCCGTGCTGCAACGAGATCTCGTGGGACTCTTAACTAATTGTAGATGCGTGTATTACAGCATGATCATTCAAGACACGTATCGATGTTGAAGCATCGAACTGTACGCGTGTTGATGATCCAGGGACGACTTTACCCGAAGGAGTATAAGAAATGTGCGAGTATATTCGATTGCAATGTTAAAGCATTTTAACCCTTTTGGTACCACTTTTATAGGAAAGCAGAAACAGGTTTGATGTAAGATGTTCTTATTAGAGATTTCATTCCGTTCAGAATGTCTTCTGGGGAACGTAGTTTGGAAAAGAAATATGGTAAAATTATATAAAATGCTGAATGGTTGAAAATTTAGCTACTAATCATCTTGGACTTGTTGGAAATTATGGAAAAATTTGTTCGCTATATCATATTACAATTTTGTTCTAATTTTGAATAAACTGATGGCAGAAAAATAATATGTGTTTCAATGAATCAAGTGACTTTGTTCCACCCTAAATCTATCTCATCCATGTTTCAATAAAGATCTATTATAGCATCCATTCTTTTATAAGTAATAAGTATACTTCTTGGAAGTTATCAAAAAATTCGTTTGCCATATCATATCACCATTTTGTTCTAAGTTTGAATAAACTGATGGCAACAAAATAATTTATTTCAATGGATCAAGTGACTTTGTTCCATTCCAAAAACAATCTCATCCATCTTCCAATAAAGTCATAATTTTTATAGTCACTGCATAATTAGTTGACTCCAGATTTTTAGAAGAAACGTTCTCCAAAGTGTTTCAACATTATTTCACGTTTTCTCGGAGAATTAGCTCAACTTTCCCTCTCGAGTAACATCAAAATAATATAAAATCAGAGTCATTCTTCCCTCTTAACAAGATTCGCGGAGATACGTCAAAGAGATAACGTCCACCGTGCTAGTTGTACTCGTCTCTACGACAAACCACTTAATTCCAGACGATTCTACGTCCACTCTCGTGGACAGTTTCTGTCCTTTCACTTAAAGCATCCAAAAGGAAAAGTGCGAGCTCACCTCGTTGTGCATCGGCCTTAACGAAGGGTCGAGAACTGGTAGAGATGAAGCTAGACTAAAAAACTGGACCGGAAGGGAGCACGGCAAAAACGCACGTGCCAACGATGCGCGCAAAATGCATCAGCTTGCACAGTGATGCCTTGTTTTCGCTAAAAAGCCTACGGTGTTGCCTCGGTGTTTGTGCAGAGAGACGGATCATTTCGCGGATAATTTTTGCGTTTTAAAATCATCGTGGCAGCTCGGTTCGTTAAAGTACGATATTCCGTCGATCTTTCGCTAATCGCGAATTTCTATCTATGTTGAACTTAGCGAATTTATTCGATACCTCTTGTTTTATTTGAACTTCAATTTCTTCTGAAATTTAAATCTTCTGAAAGAGATTGAAGCAGTTGAAATATTTAAAGCTGCTTTGATTCAATAATTTTCATTGGCGATTGAAGAGAGAATGTCATGAACTCTCTGAATGTAAAGACATACTCTCAAAGGAGAAAATGGAACCTTGAAATTTGAAAATTTGGAACCAAAAAATTAAAAATTCAGTGTGGTAGCACGCTATTGAACCAATTTTGATTACAAGTTCGAAATTAAATTTTGGAATATAGCATAGATTAATTCCTATTTTTTTATTTGACTAATCTAAGCACTGTTTAATTATGGCGTACTTAGGACCAAAAGAAGTCGTTAGTCAAGGGATTAACCCTTCGACCTACAATATTGAACACTGGTAAAGATTCTCAAGCTCAACAAAGTATTTTCAATTCACCAATTAAATACTTAACAATAACGCAGTCATAAGAGAAATTCCAACAAAAGGGGGTTAAAAGATACAGGCGCATTTTTGTTTTCGTTCCTTTTGATTAATAATCGTCCTAAAAAAGCACCACGTTGTTACACAGTGACTGGTTAAATACTTTAACATGTACACAAATTAACACATTCCCCATTCATTACGAATAGAAAGTTCCAGATACGGAAAAGACTTCGATCCGATTTTAATCGTCGTCATTAACTTGTTCCTATCCGATCACCGCGATAACGTTTCTGCTGAAACGTGGAAATATCGCAGATTACGTTTCAACAGTTGCACGTGCGATCCCGCGGAAGAATTTCGCGTGTCGTAAATTTGCATCGTGCTCGTTCACACAGTTCGAAAGGACTGCTACTTACGAGAAGAGAATACAACAGAGTCGGATTATCCTGGGAAAAAGAGGAGGAGGATATCGGCGAAGGAAAATAATGACACGTGGCAAGAAATGCGGAATAAGAGCCGTGATCAATGGACCGTGGAAATGATACTTTTCCTACTTATCCTATTAAAACCAATTGGTTTGCTATTGCTCGATATTGCAGATTGTAACTTCTTACGTGGCTGTATCTCACTTGAAGAGAACGAGTAATGTGGTCCATTAGCTCTAGCACTTTGCTAAAGAGTGTTTATTAAGCGGATATGTATAATTTGTAACGAGAAATCTACATGACGTAAGAGTGGGCATCGATTATGATTAAATTGATTTGCAGAAACGTCCATCGATATTTTCGTGTTTGTAGAATTTTCTATCGGAGAGATATCTGTAAAAATATAATAATACTATGTATATTTTAATATAACACTTGTTATAACGATCCTTTTCCTTTTTCAAAGGAAACGATAGCTCCTTTTCTCTTCAGAATGCTAAAATTATTTGTCGTTCTGTAATTCTCTCGTAATTATTCAGTGTACTTTAGCCAACGCTTTGAATTTATAATGCAGCAAACAGAGCCCTTCGAGGTCAACGACCTTTAAGAGGATAAGGAGCTCCGGAGACGAGAAACTGCGAGAATCTTTGCTCTAATACCATCGTAAAGTCCTCTCTACAGTACTCCATCTTCAAATTCTGCCTTTCCGACAAAATTTCGAAGGTAATGCCAGCCTAATTAATCAAACTAAAAAGAATATGATTCTTCATATTCCGATGCAAACTGCTACTTGCTAAACGTCCACATACATTATTCGAATAGCTTAACGAAGAGACTAAATGAGATGTTTCAAGTTCTACGAGACTTCAAGAACGCATAATGTTATTCCTTTCTTCATTTCTGATAAAACTCTCATCATTTCCTTCGAATATTATCTCCTACCAAGCGTCACGTTCGAACAATAGCCAACATGGTTGCTCGCACATTTGCCGAATAACGGCTTGGTGCCAAAAAGTTTGCAAGTTCTCCGCAGAAATTCAGTCCGTCAGGGCTCGTTTTGAAGTTGAGGTGGAAGATTAAAAAGAGGAGCTCACGTGTGACGACTCTCTTCACCGTTCGAGCACCTCGGTGGGAATAGGAGGAACGAATAAAGCGCGATGTGAACGTGGCATAATCCCCGAAGCGTTACGACCCAGGCTAACTGGGCTAACAGTTCCCAGGCCGCAGAGGAGCGATTCCACATCGCGAAACAGTATACCTCGAGGTGCATAAACACGCGAGAGTGTATCGGCCTTAAGACACCGCTTGGAAAGATCCTCAGACTCTTTTTTTTCCCCTCTACCGAACCTTTTTCCTCGGGGTTGCTCGAAACGTGATTTTACGTGGGAAATATTTCTTAGTGCTGAGGGAAATATTTCTTTCCCTGAGATTTGGGATGTTTAGTAATTCTTGACTTTGGATGAAAGATAAACTTTCCGTGCAGTTACTGAGCTCTACTTCAAATATTCTGTCACATTTAAAAAATTGATCCTAAATTGTACTTTTACGTATCATAGATTAGTTTGTTCGGAATCCAACTACTCTACGAGATTCTAGGCGAAATAAAAATAGTAGTTAAAGGAACTGTGGTGGATGAAGAGGCAAAGGCTCGACTAAATTAACTAATAAATTAAGTAGATAAAGTAGACTTTTCCTAAATTATTATTTTCTATGTCATAGCTTTAATGATTCGAAATCCATCCAAAACTGTAAGTGCTAAATGAGCATAGCAATTCAAGCAAAAACTATAAAAAGAATAACTTTTCCTAAATAAATTGTCACATTATATTGTCATGAGATTGTATAATCCTGCGATAATTAGTTTAGGACAGACAAGGTAATAAATTAACATTTCTATGTGATTAGTATGATTCATAATGTTTTAGAAATCATAATATTAGGGGTACAGAAAAGTGATCAAAATTGGAGTAGTGAAAACGTAATTGGGAACGTTTTTCAACAAAAACTCGAAGGACATTTTTAAAAAGGGAATCGAACGACTACCTTTACGCTGGAAAAAAGTGTTAGAAAATTATGAAAATTATTTGATTCATTAGTGTTTAAGATTTCTCCAATAAATAAATGTTTTTCGCCAGCAAAAAAAAAATTTTGATTACTTTTCGGTACCCCTAATAAATAAGATGGAATATTAGAATGAGATTCGTTTAATTTTATCGAATCAAACAGCTACGGAAATTCGAAGCGATTCGAAACATTTAGCGGCGCTTAGATGCGCGGTTCCCTCGAGGACGGTAATTAACATATTCGTCGATGCCCGAGCGAACTCAGAATAACAGTACTCGCAGACTCGCCTCTCCTATAGGGTATCGAATACTTTCGCGTGATGATAAGTGTAAGTACAATTTTAATTACGGTGAAGATTTTTCCACTTACGTAGAAAGCTGCATAAATCACCGGTCAATTTTTCTCAACGTTCGTATGGTTTTCACTTCCTTTCGCGATTCAAGGAGGGAGATAATTTTAGAGTTTATCCAATAGTACGTTACTAAATGCCCACCTCTACGTTCCATTAACCTCGAGGCATTATAATCCTCTTATAAGCTTTTCACGATTATATTACTACTTTCTCCACCACGTATGCGTTAATGCAGTGCTCGTCAAGTTCCTGGGATCGTTTCCCAAGGACTATGTTTATGATTCAATTAAACGATGAATGGAAAATTGGTATTCAATTTTGATGACCGGAGAAACCTCTAACACGTTTCGCAAATACTCATTCGACGGTCGAATTAGAATGTTTTATGGGAAAAACGAATTGACTTGAAAAAAAAAACTTTTCTTAGGGTGTTATTCACTTTTGACTAATTGTAAGTGTTATATCAATTCTCTATGGGACCTTGTAACTTTCAAATAGCACAAGACGAATCTAAGCTTTTATTCTTCAAAGTCAATATTTTGACTTTCTTAAATAATGCAATTTAACTCTCAAAAATTATGAAATTCTTTACAATCGAATGTTTCAAAATCAAGATAAATCTATTATTTATAATCATTTATCATTTTCTAATGTGCTGTCATGCAAGTGATTTTCAAATGCCACGAAAAATTCAGACTACAGAGGGTTAAATCAGATCTAGCAAGGAAGTAGAAATAACTGTCGTTAAAAATGGCTTTTACCTTCTTTTAAAAAAATTTCAGAAATTTCTAATTCTGTGCTTCCTTTAAATTTGTACATATCAAGATATTCATCTGGCATGTCTGCATATTTCAAATTAGGTGGTATGTAATTATATTCGTAGAACTTCAAATTAAATGAATACAAATTTGGTTCAATACAATAAAATTTTTATCGATTACAATTAGCTAAATTGAAAAAAGTTCATAAGTGTCAAACGACTTATATAGAATGGTTTTAATACGTTTTAAAAAATTTTTGTTGAATGAAAATTCCTGCCAATTACTGCAATATAAATTAGAACTTTCAAGGCGCAAAAAATTCTTTTGGAAACGCGATGGAAACTATCAGAGCACTAGAGATCGTAAATTAAGTTTGCTTCTTTCGTAGGATTTCGTGACATGCGACGACTAATGAGATCAAAGGGCTGTAATACCTGCGAGCCGACGGTGCTCCTATTGTTAAGCGCACCCTTTGAAAAATTTTGATCCATCTATCGTCAAACGTTCATTATTTTTAGTAATGTCTTTAAGGCCAAGGGAATATTGTACGTTTCGTAGAATCGCTTCAACATCTGGCAAATGAAAAGGAGATACGTGGAATAGATTGCGCTCGTTTTTATGTTGCACTCTGCACGAATGGCCGTACTTTGTCCGATTATGCACTTTGAAACAGTCGTTATTGACGCTTTAAATCGAAGAATTAATCATCTACAATCCGCAGTGACTAAACCACTTTATCGTGATTCTACTTTTCAATTCATGAAGTAACATTATTTTACATATACCCTTAACCCTCTACGGGTCTCTGTGACTTCTATTCTTCAAAGTCAAATTTTTAATTTTGCTTTTTTTTTTAAATCAGATTTAATCCATCACTTAAAATTGTATTTTTATCATTTTCTAGTTCTGCTATTCTGAAACTGATCTTCTGATACCACAAAATATCCGGACTATAGAGGGTGAAACTAATTACACCCCCTAATTTCCAATGCCCTTATCTTTTTAGCTCAGAAATTTAACAACAATGGAATTAAGTTAGACAATATAGAGTAAATTATTTTTTATATGTACCTCATCGTTAGTTAGACTACTTTAGAAATCATAACATTGCGCATACGTCTGAATGAAATTTGCATTTTTGTTAATAAGCAGAACTCTGTGCGACGGTGTCACAGCAACTGACTTGCAAATATGGCATCGTACACATTAATGATATTATGCCGAATGCAGTGGAAGAGTGCAACCACATATATTACATTCGATTCTTTGTCTCAAGATTTCTCACCCCTATATACGTAAAAGTAAATAAGTAAATCAATGAAATCCCCTTAAAACAGTAGACCTTGAGCGAAATGACCATAGCAGGTTCAAGGAAAGATTTAAATTAAAAAAGTACAATTTGTATTAAGTTAAATTCATTTGTTACTGTATCGATGAGCTTTTTGTCATCATTCCATTACGCAATTCAATATCAACTGTAATACGAAATTCAGGTTATCGAGTGTAAGCTAGTACAAAAGATTAATTCGATGTTCAGTATACATTTATTTCTTTCAAGATCACCGTGCCCAATGGTGCGAATATACACAGTGCATGGAATTTTGTGCAATGACCGTGCAAATTGTATTTTCTAATTGTAAGCTAATGTACCTTACACGCACTATGTCCGTAATGTTAAGTGGCAAGTGGGTCAAATGTGAAATGGACCTCGATAACGAGAGTCACAATACTTTTTCTTCTACGTTCAACTGTACAATCGTGTTTCGGTTATCAATCGCGAAGCCGTATCGGTTGCACGGATATAGTTTCTTGAAGAATTGGTGCGATTTGAATGTTAATGCATCCTGTAGAACCTGTACGATAGTTGCGTGATTCTAATTAATTTATCTCCATTTTTTTCCTCACACGCACGACACAATTAACGATAGTACGATGTATAAGAAATGTGGAAAAATCCTTTTCCACCTAGTTTCCACGGTGAGCGTGCAGAGTTCTCAGTTAATCAGTAATTCCGTTTCGTTTAATTTCATCCATTATTTCTTTTTCCATCAAAGGTGCACGAAGGAGTATTTCATTTTCAGGGTTACGCGATACGATTTCATAAAAATCCTTTCAGTTCCACGATTTTATTACGATACCGTGTGCTCGACTATGCATTCACTATTGTAATAAATCATTCCATGCACGCACTCTCCTTTCTGCCAAGCATGATGCATATTTATAGGTAGAATACACACGGAAGAATGTTCTGCAAGAACGACATGAATTTTCTCCTCGACCTCCTCGATAACACGCAAAATTCTCGCGTGTTATTGTTTTCTTTCGACGAATGCTACATTTCATTGTGTAAAAAGAAAAGTATGGCAATAATAACGTTTAGAAAGTTTTACAGATTACAAATGTTTCGTTCAAAGGTGTATTATCTCCATAAAAATCCGCTGTTACACGGGAATCTCGATTGCAACGTTCCAAGGAAAACCATTGGCAACGTTTGCAATACGCGAAAGAGCCCCCGTGATCGGGTCTTAAGATATTCCTCTTGCAATGTGTACAATGCACTCTGTAATACTACTACCCTCCTACTCCACGCACGATCTCTTCCAAACCGCGTGCAAGTGCATTCTGCACTCGACTGATTCCCGTGCGGAAACTCACATGCGTTCCACGGGAGGGCAAATGCAGCAGCATAAAGGTAAACCGAGATTTCTGTCGTGTAAACCCCATGGAATTCGCTTAGGAAAATGACGAGAAAAAAATATCAAGTTCGTACATAACGTTTTAGTTATTGGTCGCTGGGAATTTTTGTTTAATGTTAAACCTCTCCGTCACTTTATTTTGTATCGAATTTTTATAATGACACTTGAATGACATACAAAGTTTTGTATTATCAAATTTATTTGTATTAAGAGACTATCGATTTTGTAACAGTTGTAGAAATAGGAATTTTTCCGCATTGTTATTTGTCTAAAATTGTATCACCCTTTGATCCTATAGTTTAATACTTTTAGTAATAGTTTACTCGAATTTAGTAATAGGTTACTGTTTAGTAATAGTTTAATACTAAGAATATTGTAAACATGCCTGGTTTATAATATTTTGTGAGAAATTCCCCAAATTGATAGAGGAGCCATTAAGTAAATAATCCACTTGTATTTTAGAAAACCAAAATTACTTAATTGATCATTCTTGTCACCTCTTGATTTCTGTTTTTGCAAGATTCAATATATTTAAATATAATATATATAACGCAGATAGTTCTGAGGTTAATTTAGCGAAATGGCCGATATATTTCTAAATTAAAATTTGTTTATATTTGATATTTGCAAGGATCGATAACTACGAAAATTAAAAAAATATCATTGTAGAGGTTTAAGTACTTTATACTACCACTGAGAATTTATAATTTCAGGCTGGTTTCAAATTATCCTTTCAGACATTTTTGCACACGAGATAAAAGTAATTGTATGTACTTGACGGTGTTATTTTCGAACAAAGGAATTTATTGTTTTTGTAGAAATTATTCAAAGTCGTAAAATCGTGTCGTTCACGCGATTAATCGTCGAGGAGGTCGCAAATTGGAGCGAAAAATACGATGGTATGCGAACAATTTTCATATTACAATGCACACGTGCTTGCAAGTGCATTGTGCCCGGAGAACAGGCTCCCATACGGGAAAGTCGCGTTACGAGGACACCGTAGGCGTGTGTCTGTTCGAAAGGCGAACACGTGATGGCCATCTTGGCTTCCTTAGGCGTGCATTGATGTAATAAACAAAACGACAACCCGAAGAAGGGAGAGACGAACGAGAATTTCGAGATCTAAGCAGTAAACTTTACGGCGGATTCGTGCTGGTAGTTGCAGCTGTTGCATCGTAGAAGAAGAACTTTTGTATCGGCGTGGAAAGTGCAAGTGAAAATACCGCTTTACATTCTTAGCGATTCTGGTTTCTTACGAGCTCTGTATCGATGGGAAGGTTTACGTTTTCTTAGAAATAAGATAGAGATACAGAAATATTAAATTTGTAATATTAAATCGTTCCATAACTTCTGTCATACTTCTTATTTATATTTTCAACATGCTGTAAGAGTTGCTGAAATTATTTGGCAGGACTTTTGATGGATTCTTCTTTTATTAGTGCAAACTGTGTTTATAATTTTACCTTATTTTCAAATTTTTGCTAATTTGTTTTGATCAAATTTGTCAATTTGTATATAATCAAATAACTGGTACAATATAATGAAAATATGTACTACTTTCTATTATACGTTTATATTACATAATTCTTTCCAGTGTTAAATCGACATTATTATAGTTATTTTATCACCAGTCAAATGATCGGTAACGATAAGAATAAATATGCGTAAAGAGCCAGCACAGTTAGTGCTGAGACACTCCATATTATTGTGTTTTCAAAGAAGCAATAATGCAACGATTATTACAAAATGTTATTGATATTCTGATATATACCTTGCAGAAATCATTCACAAAATTCCATGGTATAGATTTCAGTTTGAACAATGAACTGCATCAAGAACAAATACTTATTTTAATTACTTCTTTCAAGGTCCCCCTAAATGCGAATCCGTTTAACTAGAACTACTAATCAAATGGATTAACTCTGTTTGAAAAATTCTTTGAAAATTTTACCTCAAAATCTGACAAAAGTTGTATAACAACCTAACGTACCCTACACTTTTTCGTAATAATCTCACGATAAGTCCACCCCTGAGATAAAAATAAAAGATCAGTTCTCAAATAGAAAGACACGTCCTTCGCAACAGGATTCTCCGAAATGAATTCGTTACTAGCTTAAGAACGAAGGAAAAAATCCTGCAGTATTTTTACGAGAAGGGCCCGATTTGGTGTTTCAAAGATATTCCTACGTCACGCGTATGTTTATGCACGATATCCGGCCGAAAACGCTTAAGTACCCCATGAAACGATAAATCTTCGTCCTGCGGGGGAGTTAAGGACATTTACAACAGGACCCGCTGTCCAACGTGCCCTAAACGACTGGAACGGCTTACCACAAATCCCAGCGACAGTTTTATATGTTCTCGGCTTTCCCTGACTTGCCCACGTGGTAAATATTTCGACCTACGGTGAGATGGAAAAATACAGCCGGAGACCTTAGAGGGTGAACCCAATCTGTGCTACCTGCACGTTTCTAGCTTACTTCATCGACCGAGAGATTCGAGCGGGGAAAATCTCTCTTGTGAAGGAAAATAGCGAAATATGATGTCTCTTCTCCATCTGTCTACATTTCTGTAGTCGCTGGTACAGAATTTCCGAAGAGGATTACATTACTCTTCCTTTTATTACCTTAACTCCTTGACGACATGGAACGCAATATGTGGTTTAAGAAAAAATCTTGCTAGAGTCTATCGGTGCATACACGATGAAAAATTGAAATATAACCGTTGAAAAAATTTTACGCAATTAGTAATTTATGTCTTCTGTACATTAAAACTATGACTCTGATAAAGAAGTGGCTTTTGATTGTCAAATAAATGATTACCTTTCTATTTTCTAAAAAATCTCCATCCGCAAAGGGTTAATTAATATAACAATTGCGTGCAATACGTAAAGTTCTAAAGAGTCCGAGAAATGCCGATTTGTTTTGTATATTAACACTAGATTTACGTCTGTTAAATCTAGCATATTTAAATATATTAACCCATTAACAGTTTATCCCGTGACAGTCACGGGCGGAGCGTGAAGTATGAAACGGTTTATCCCGTTTAGTTTACCAAAGATATCTAAGTTTATAACTAGATTCTTTGTTTCCTCTGTTCTCTAAGGTTATTATAATTGAAGAAGGAGACGTGGTTTAGTTTGCATGCCGAAGTATTTTCGAATATAAAAAAAACTTGACATTTTGTGGGTCGGAATTCGTAATTTTACCAAACTGTGAAAGGGTTAAATAAGTACTTCGAAGAAGAATGGATCGAGTCGCAAAAAATAAGATCAGTCAAGTAATTCGTGTATTAGAAAATAGACGTGAAATATCTACTGTACTGCTTCTCTATAAATTTGAAAAATATTTTTTAAAATGTAGAAACCCGTCAATTTTCCGTAAAATTAGTGTTAACGATAAAACTACGAAAATGGTTAAAATGATGTGGTTTACAACTTTCACTAAAAATTTCCTAAATTTATAGAACTATCATCTAATAAATATTCTGTCCAGCCTCTCTATAAACTTTGAGAAATATTTATAATAAACTAGGAATCCGTCAGTTTCAAGGTTTCCATAGACCTAGCGTCAAAAACGTCAAAACCTACACGTCACTGGTTAAAAAAGTTTTTGAATGACACAATTACCTACTATTTTAGGTGGATTTCGAAAAAGAAGACTTTCCTTTTCGTTTCAAGAAACGTAGTTGCTTCAACTCCGAATGTATAATCCACTTCATCGTGTTTGCTTTAGTGTGTCCTCCAGTTTTTCTCCTACGACGATAGCTATTTTCAAGACGATCGTAAACACACTTTAACCCTCGCTCTTACGATCACGACCAATGTAAGATCTAAATAATAGAGTAGCCGGGAGTTGAAAAAGGGGGCCGAAAGGTCGTTTCCCGGAGAAGTCGGTGGAGTGCTCGAGAGAATGCACTCGGTGGCGGAGCGACGAGTGGAAGTAAAGGGGCTTCGAGTATACGCGGATAATTGAATAGGTTGTTTTAGAAAGAGAGAGGGAGGCTCTCCTTTGCTACGTACATTTTCGGGGTAGTGGCTGTACTAAAGGATTTATTTATGCCAACGATAGACACAATGAGGCGTAATTAATTGACGCTTAAATGCCTGTACTAAACTACCTCGTTTATACTCGTTGGAGACTTCCTTTAAATGCGGTAGCATGAGGTTAGAGGGTGGGTTTTATTTTTTTCACGATGGAAAGACGACTTATTATAAAGTATATACACTTTTAATCTGTTTGGGAATTAATTAAGCTTGAATAGATTTCCTCTTTGTTCAGTGAAAAGGTTATTAAAATAATATCTAATAAAGGAATATTATAATAATTATTTCAAGCTTGCCCACGGATATCGGGCTTCTCAAACAGGTTGAAATATATGTAAAATATTGGAAAAATTTAGTAAAGTTTACACGGGCTTGTGGGTTATCAGAAAAGCCAGTAGATTTTGCCGCTTTATTGGAAATTTTCATTCACGAATATTAGAACATTATAATAATAATTATCTGAAGTGTACGTATCGATTTTATGCAAAATACTTAATTTACGTGTAAAATGTTGGATGAGTTTTATAAATTTATATTCGCGTGTAGAATATTCGGAAATCTTCCGTTCACCGTTTTATTGGAAATATTAATTTATAAAATTGTAATATAAGCACGGGTTTAAAATTGTGCTTTAGAAAAAATGCTGAAAGTTTGTCTGAACGTGGAGGATATCGGAAAAGGGCAGAAATTGGATAGAGGAAAAAACACCTATGTATACAAATGTATCTTCCATCTGGGAGCGATTATCGGTAGCCAGGTCAGAAGGAGGATTTTAATATTTTCTCAGGACAGCTACCTGCCGCAAATATATGGAATTCTTTGGCGGAGAAAATTTGAGAAGGGACTGCTACCGAACGACAGGACCTTGCGTGAAACGTTGATTTATCGCATCCACGCTGCTCGGAGAAAAGTATACTCAAATATTTCCCCGCACAAATGACTTTCTCGTGGAGAGAAGGCTTTTGAGAAACTCTCGTTTCAAAGAGGAAAACGTGACTCGAATTTCAAGGTTCGGTTATCATCCCGTTCATGCAAATTAGTATTTCACGACGATCAACATTTTAATATTTTCCTCTACGATAATATTTTCCCTGAAATATGTCGAACGATAAACTCTATCCTTTGATAACTGAAAGTTAAATGAAACGATCATTTTTCAAGTGTACTATCATACCAAGAATCTCATTTCGTAACAAATGAAAATAATAATAGACAATTTGCATTTGAGTGAACGGGCAAAAAATTTGAATGAATTTAACACTAAACCTACCAAGCCAGTTAAAATGATCTGTTCCTAATTTTTTCTAAAAATTCCCTAAATCGATAGGGGAGTCATGAAGTAAATATTCCTATTTTTTTAAAACTTAAATCAATTAATTAACCCCTTAGACCACAACAACGTAACATTCGCGTCGCGGAAAATGGAATAAAAAATTTAGAAGTCTTTCAAAAACTATTAAATAGAAAATATCAGTCGCAAAATAATTTGATTATTTCTACACTATTAATATTACTTTCAGTCATATGAAAAATCAGAAATCAGCGAGAACTTTTAATGTTAGGAATTAATTTTGAATTAATTCCAAATTAGTAGCCCAAAGTGTTATCTATGTTTCTCATCTCGTGATATTTTTTCCAAGCTACTTATTCACTACATTTAAATTTTAGTAGACATATCATCGGTAGTTTTAGTGTTAAGAAGAACTCTAATGTTCGAAAACTACCCGCGTAATTATTCAATCGGGAACACGAGTGCCACTGTCGTCCTACGTTTTATTACGAAGTGCTCTTTCTAATGATACGACGGTATGCGCTCGGTTTAATTTCGTTTGATCATTCCAACCGAGACGTCTTATTATCGAATTTATTATTCGAATACCTCCACCTACCAGCAGAAGCTAAAGTAGCAACACGAGTTGAAATAAATCACACCGATCTGCCTCGAGTTGCCCGCGTTCGAATTTATTTCCTTTCCATTTCTACATTTACATCGAGTTCATTTTTCTTCCTCGCCTCGGCTTTTTAATCGCACGTAGCGAATATCATTGGAAACGTATCATAAATCAGTACATCGTGAATCCCTGTAAATCGATGTGAATCAAGCAACATGGAATAATAAATATAACACAGACCTCCGAGTACGCATTAGTCTTTTGGAATCACACCGGTAATAATTCACCGGAGGCGTTCCGTTAATTAGCAACGGTGCAAATGAACACTGACGCGCGAAAGGTGCCAAAAGATCGAGCAACTGCTTCGAAAGCCCGTAACTGGCATAATGATTCGTACGAATCAAACCAACCGACATTGATTGAACGACAGAACGAATTCCGTGGACGATTTTAAAATACAAATTAATGCCATTGGATGATACTCGTAAATTTTGCACTCTCATTAAACTCTTCATGCATCCAAGCCACCGAAGGATACGTTTATCCTCTCAATGAGATCTTGAATTTCTAAAGCCTCCAAGGACACCAGTACACGATATTAACCTTTTGCGGACTAGCGACGCATATATGCGATCTGAGAAAAAAATGCAATTGTAGTGTATTGCCGTGTGTATGCACGTTTAAAATTGAAAAATTCAAATACAATCGGTGAAAGAGGATTAAATGTGAAAAAATTTACAATTTATAGAGATTTACAGCCTAAATTTCTGATAAAAAAGTGGTTTTGGACCGCCAAATAAATGATTATCTGTCAATATTCAAAAATGTCTCCGTCCCCAAAGGGTTAACACATTATATGCGGGTGTTTTGTAACGCTTCATTAAGACTCAAGAGGAAAACTTGTTGAAAACTTTGTACGAATTTGATTTTTACAAAAAAATTAATATAAGCTGGAAACTGCTTTCTCTGTAAATTCGAAAATGTACTTAACTTTTCAAGTCTAAGTAATTACTGCCACGGATCGCCTTTTTTAAACTGTCTATGTACAGTCCAAAAAACGTATTTTTACATGGCCAGCATAAAATGTGTTGACACTAGAACGACCAAGGAAGTCAAAATGACTTGTTCACACTTTTTTCCAAAAATTCCCTAAGTTCACAGGAAAGTCCTAGACTAGATATTCTAAGTTGATCTTATAAAACACAGATTACCAAACAGATCATATTTTCCACCCCTTGATTCCTCTTCTTCCAAAGTGCTTATTTAATATATCTAAATATAATAAATTTAACGACGGTCGTACTACTGTTAACGTACCCATAATGCGTCTAAATTTCAACGAGCCACGTTTAATCCACGATTAACTTGCCATTTTACAAATCTCACAAACGATGACGTCTCGACGACCAACGAACTCCTTCCGTACAAGAAAACTACCCTCGTAAGTCGTTAGTGTTAAAGTACTTACAGTAATTGCTACTTACTCGTTGAATTCAATGAAGTACACGATTCTTAACGAGCATCGAAACAAACTCGTGCTCAAGAATGGTATTAAAATCACGTGAAATTCTCAATGGCCAACAAACATAGACTATTCACGATTACGGTCGTTCGATTCGATAAAACGTGACTTACGAACGCCTACCATCGAACTGGATTTCCTTTACCTGTAACGACGGACAACTGCGATGCCTGTATTTCCTTGTCGCAAGTTCCCACCATGGAATGACGTTATCCGTGCTCCTTGGCTTAACTGGATCGCTAACCGCGTGCTCGTAAAGCGGCTCGAGAGTAAGCACGTTTCCGGAGAGTCGTCTGAGAGGATCGTTAGTAATCTGATCCTTGGTGAGATTTCCTCGTCTAGGCAAAGTGGCGAAACCAGCGTGTCGACAGGTATCGCCAGTGTCCTGCTTCTCGTCCTCGTATTCTTCCGATTCCAAGGAATTGTGCCTAGTTCTGCCGTAAGACGACCTCGAGAAATGATCTTGCCTCTGGTAGTTACGACTCTTTCTACCTAGTTTACTTCTTACGATGATGTCCGTTGCATCCATCAGATAAATCGGTAGAACTGTATTGTCGATGATGTTCTCGCCGTTTTTAGAACTTTCTAGGAGAACTTCCTCCCTTTGAGCACTTACGTCGATGTTACTTGTGCAAGAACGTTGCAATGACGATGACTTGTCGCGAGTAGTTCGTTCACCGTCGAGGACATCTTCGCTGGATTTGTGAAGAGGCCTCGAGGAGACTCTCGCTCGTCTGTAAGGAAGAGTATCGTATCTCCTTTCAGGATAATTACTTGGAGTATCTTTAGTTTCTGATTGATCGGTTAGATTTCGGACGAAACCATTTGTTTGACGGAAATTCTGATACTTGGTGGAGGATGATAGGATTTTGTCCTTTCGAGAGTAACATCGATCGCTAGTCTCGAGTCTTGAACGACTCTTTCGTATTGAACTACCGATTGGTAAACGGTCTACCGATCGACTTTTCGGCTTGTCGTCGTCGGTTGAGGACATTTCATCCTTAGACTCAATCTCGTCGGAGCCTTCCGTGCTTCCTGGAGTTTGCTCCGAGTTGGTGGAATACTTGGACAAGCCGTTTCGAAGAGCCACTTTAGGATCCGTCTTGGTCGACGTTTCCGTCAACGATTCGCTGATCGCGTAAAGAGATTCCGTGGATTTCGTCGAGGATGTCGTCGTTGAACCTGTCGAGTGCCTCGAGGTGTTCTCAATTGAGGAAGATCGTGGTAGTAGTTTCGGTGGAATTTTTCCGTACGAATTCGGTCTGCTATTCGAGACGTTTACGACATCCTTCTCCTCCTCGTATTCCGTACTCGAGAGCTTCTCATTCTTCTCGTCGATATTCTCATCGAAATCGGCTGATATGGGTAGCATGGGTATCATGTCTCTCTTTCTCACGTAACCGTAAAGATTGCAAGATCGATCGGAAAGCTCACCTTTTGCGATTTTATTGATCACACCGTAAGCGGAGTTCTTTGAATTCGACGAGGATTTCAGTTCCTCGTAGCTCTTGTCGATTTCTGCGATATTCCTGTTAATGTCCTCGATGTATTTGGCAGTGGTACGATAAAGATCACCGCTGGGAACGTAATTGCCATCGACAACGACTATTCGACGATCGCGTCTCGACTTCGACAAGATATTTGGTACCGCATAAATCGGTTGCCTCTCTTTGGTGCCGTTTATTCGCTTATTATTTTCTATCAAGATCGTCTTCCTCGTTCTCGTTTCCTCCTTCGTTCCTTCATAATTGCAAATCTTCCTCGAGATCTGCTCAGAATCGTTGAAAACCCTCTCGATTCCTTTTGACTCAGGATCAAGAATAATCGTAGGACGACAAGTTTCACCCAACTCACAATGCTTATTTCTAAGACCATTTTCCTCAAATATTTTATTCTTCGAGCGGAAACTATTCAAAGCTGTCCTCTGACCATTTTGTCGGGCTTCTTCCATTGGAACCGCATCGTAAACGCGATCTTCCGATATTCGAACATCATCGCGTAAACGCATATCCTGTTTTCTTTGATTGGACGTGCCATTCCTCTTGGTGAACGTGTTCAATTGTCCTTGACCGTTTGTTCCGACATCCTCGTGTCGGTGGGTGCAGCCGTTCTGCTGATCGCTTCGTCCTTGCTCCGACTTGCTGGAGAACGTATTCAAGGTCACGACTTTGCGTTCTTCCGGTGCATTCGACTTCCTCCCTGAACCTCTTAAAGTTCCGTAATTTTCGATCAGATGACAATCTTGGCCGAAATCGGACCATCTTGGAACTTGATGCTGATCATTTGAGACTATGGAGAAATTCGAGACTCGCGGAAGAGCGTAAGGTCCTCCGGCTTCCTTTAAAAGCTCCTCCGAGTCGGATCTGTAAACGGCTGTTGGTCTGCTGCGACCTCTTGACCTTATGGTAGCGTAGCCGTCGTGTACTCGACGTGAACATACGTTCAGATCCATCGCCGGTGGGTTACGACGTTTCGGAGTAACTCTTTGGCATTCTTGGAGCCGCGACGATGGCCGTGGCTCGACAGTTGTCGTTAATCACCACATATTACTTAAGCGAAAAAGTCTCAGGGTCATTCTCGAAGATCGCGATTTTTCTCAACTCGATGTAACTGACTTCTGTATGGAGAAATTTGTTTTTATTAAATGAAGAAGTTTGTCTGGTTGAGGGGATATCGATGGTACTTTACATTTCGTGACATTTCCATTGAAAAAGTTTCCTGTTTTCGTGCAGTCTACAATTTTAAATAAATATATACAGTTTGCGTACAATGAATATTGTATTATAGTTTTCTACCTTCTTCATGGTGTTCGAGCAAAGTTAAAAGTAGAAATACTGGCATTAAATCTATTTCATTTCAATATATTAAATTCCAAATGTTCTCCAAATTTATAAGGTAATCATAGAGCACATATTCTACGTTGGTTTTATAAAATACAGATTATCAAATCGATCATTTTTTTCACCTCGTGATTTTTTCTTTACTCAAAGTACGTAAAGATGATCGATTTGATAATGTGTATTTTATAAAACCAACGTAGAATATATGCTCTATGATTGCCCTATAAATTTGGAGACCTTTTGGAAAAAATTAGAAACGAGTCATTTTGTCTTGCTTGATAGTTCCAGTGTTAATAAAACAGACGAGGAAATGTCTGTTTTACGTTTAATACTCCAACATGTTATCCTAACTTTAACGTGTCGTAAATTCGTTTCGTGTAAATTAGATTTGAACACAGTTGCAACGCGTGCCTGCGCAAAGATCTCATATTAGTCGAATAAACATGCCCACAGTTTCTTTACAAGACTCCAATTGCGAAATCAACGAGCAGCAATGTACCCAGCTCTCACAACGGAACGATTATCAGGAACGAGCGATATTAATAGTCGCATAGTTTAAAGAAGATTACAAATAAGAGGTCGTAGCTGGAAGCAGCTGTTGTAACAGTAGCATTGATAACACAATTGGGGTCTCGAGCGTGATGATGTAACCCATTATAAAGACGGATGGTTTACCCGCGCATCGTAATCAACTACGTGAACGATCGTCGAGCCGATTTTTCGTCAAGTCTCACGAATCGATGCAAATGTAGTTGAAAATGTCGAGAAAGGCCAAACACGTTGTTCGACCTTTGCTTGGATCGTTGGATCAGCGTATACGAAAACGCATGAGAATGCTAAAGCCTGTCGTTGAAATCGCTTGATTTATTATATACGATCTTTATTATAATCCACCGCAGTAGCAATAAAATCAAACGAGGCTCTCGATAGTTACGGAACAACAACGAACTTCCATGAATATTCAGCAACGTGCGGAATGTTTCAAACGAAGGTGCTTTAAATGCGAAGAGTTAATAGGCAACGAAAAGAACAGAGAAGAGAAAATCGCTATAGTTTCGTCGGGTGTTTTTTTCTAAACAAAGTTTCAACGAGCTAAAAGAATGAGAAGAAATATCAGATGATACGTATGGAATAGTTAGCTCGTAAATAACAGAGAATTTCGAGCTGGAAACTGAGAGCAACGTTAAACGAGATACACCTCGTGCATTTAAGGGGTTAATATGAGCGAGGGTTCACGTGCTGTAGGCTCCAGTTTTAAGTAGCATGAATTATAACGATAGTCAGTGACCCAGATCGTGTCTGGACGAATCTCGAGTCGTTTTAACGTATCATCGATGTAGCCATGTAACAGTGCAATTTCTGATAAGACGTTTGGAATTAGAAGAGCAGAGGGTACTCGAGGCGAGACGATTAGAAATGTGTTATAATTAAGACCATCTGGTAACACAAGTGGTACCAGGTGTTCCGTTCATCCTTTTGGAACTGGACGAGTTTTCAATTTCTTTAACATTCGATCACACTACTTCGATGGATCGCGACTAGTTTCTGCATAAATTATAATACCTTATCGTGTTGCTTAATAAACGAGGAGAATTCAATGGCTATTCATTCGACGTGTGTTTCTATAACGTGGATAAAAAGGATCAATTAAGCCGCGCCCTGTAGAATTTTTCGGCTAAAGACTTTCACCTCTCCACTGTTTCGTGTGTGTTTCTAATTAGAGCTACAAAGGTGCGGCTAATAAATGAAAAATTATGAAGTGCGTGTATCGTAAGATTAGACGATGATTCGTTGTACACTTGTCTCTTTTTTTTTTATAGATACACGTAAATAAACTTGTTCGAACGATCTCAGTAATTTATCTTCGTGCGAGGCTACTTTTGGTAGAACGAAAGTCGACGAGTAACCGCGCAAATGAGAGTCTCTGATTTATCGAGAGCAGCCGCTCGTTTATCACGATTATGACCTAATTTTAATTAGCTCTCGGAACCTGTTCAATTACTAGAACGATGTAAACGTTACGACGTTTCATTAGGCTCGTTTAAAGTGACTTTTGCCGACGGTTATCGAGACATTGTGCTTCGGCTCGTGGTAAAATCGAATTCCCTTAGTTAGGTCGATTTACCATGACAAAGAGAACAGTCCCAGGCACCTGGAACTTTCGAACAATACGAGCAATTAAAAACACGCTGTAAATTAACATGCCAACACATCCACACACAGTTTCCTGTCACGTAAATTTGGCATTTTTAATTCATGTCATTCAACTAGTCACGATAAGAGTTCGCATAACGAATTAACGATGTTCCACGTTGCCCGAAGGCTTTGCACGATCAGCCGGCGTCCGGAGGATTTTATCGTCTCTCGAGTAGGGCGCAATTAGAGTCGCCGAAATTAAAATCCCGCCGTTTAACGAGCTGATCGTTGCACCTGCTCTCGTAAGCTGAATTCGTTTCAATTTCGGAGTATCTTTGAAGAGAATCATCGATCCACGATGCATACGGGTAATCTCCAATGATTTTTGCAACGACGATTTTTTAAAAGATACTACGAAACTCTGGTTGGAGACTGTGGAAGTGGATTTTATTGAATATTTAGTGATAGAACTATCAAGCAAATTAAAATGATTGGTTCTTTATTTTTTCTAAAAATTTTCCAAATTGATAGAACAGCCATAGAGGAGATATTCTACATTGATTTGGTAAAGTTAACGGTCTCTTCTGCTTGATTCATTTTTCTCTAAAGTATTTGTTTAACACTCGAACTACCGGCGTTAAATCCATTGTATTTCAATATATTAAGTGCGTACTTTGGAAAATGAGAAAATAAGAATATCTTCCATTGTAGAATATCTGTAAGACGTAAGAAATTAGACTAACGTGGAATAAACTTGGAGAACTTCGGGAAAAAATTGGCAACTAGTCATTTTGACTTGCTTGGTAGTTCTACTGTTGATATATATTAATATATCAAATTGAAAGCCATTAGTTCTAGTATTAAGATGACGGAAATGAATTCCTACACTGACAGAATCGAAATGTTTACTGTCAGATTATCGCAACTCGTTTTATATGGTAGAGTGTAGTTTTTTTTTCATGTTGTTTCAAGTGTATACAAAAAGTATTCCTGAGTGTTTCGTCGATGTTTTTCATTTAAAATGCTACGCATCGCAGTCGATCAACGATTTTAACTGAATTTCGACATCCCGACTTAGCGATAACGTGGAAATAATGGGTCGTTGGTAATGGAAAAGAATTCGAGAATTATTCGATTATCCCAGAATCTACCCTTCTCAACGTTGTAACTTCTATGTCTTATCTACGCCCGATATCACGGTATTGATTCAAACAAAATCAATACTTCTAATTCTCTTACAGACCTTATCGTGATTTCTACTCGTAATACATATTATTCTGTCATTACACTCGATAAACCAGTTCGAAGTTCTCGGTAAAAGAACGAAACACATTAATTCCGTTATTCAATTCTCCACGTTCGAAGTTCGTCCTTTTCAATCCCCTCTTAAATTCACCCTATTGCATCACGGATCGTCAATTCGAGCCGCTTCGGGCAATTATTCCGAGCGATTCGCATTACCTACGAATTCACGACGTTGGATCGCAGAGTTACGACAGTTCACCTCGTTAACCGGCAACGATTAGCATAATGTCTTCTACCCGATCGGCCTTTGTGCCATTTATCTCTGTACGCCCGTTTCTTCTTCTGTTTACATGTACATACAAAAACCAATAGCCATACATACTAACCGAAAGTAAGATTTTTATACGGTAAACAAGTCGATTCTTATTCCTGTAGTTTAGTCTCGGAATGTCAACTGCATAAAAAATGGAAAGAAGAAAAAACAAGAAGCATCAGACAAGTCTTCCGAGGTTATCCGACAGCAT
Organism: Cerceris rybyensis; assembly: GCA_910591515.1. Lineage (NCBI taxonomy): Eukaryota > Metazoa > Arthropoda > Insecta > Hymenoptera > Crabronidae > Cerceris > Cerceris rybyensis. The sequence goes on from OU342794.1 coordinate 5,778,142, forward strand.
GGATCGCAAGGACGTCTATTTTTAACGATTAAGTAATAACAACGAGAGACGAGAGACGATGAGGATCTTTGATTTACTCGGAAGTTCCATCAGGAGGATAGTTTCATGGTGGATTTTGCTCCGAAAGACCACGAATACCGGCATACGTGATGTATGGATCACGACGATGTCGTGCGTCGACTTTGCCTCCGGGTATCTCGTATATCTACCGACTATTGGGACTTGGAAGCAATTCGAGAGATTCCTCGATGATTATGCTATGTACGAAGAGCCCTACTCTTTTCCCTGACACGGTTTGCTTTCTGATGTTGGACGATTTTGCACGCGCGAATCCGGAAAGATTATCCGTGGAAATTCTGATGCTGCGGAATTATAAGGGAATTTTGCGAGCTGACGGGGGAGAATGATACGTTTTAAACGTTTCGTGTGCAAGGATGATTATTCTTATCCTTCAGCAAGTGCAGGAATATCGTATTTTTTTTGCTTTGATTAACTATGGTAATTTATTAGGATGCACTGTATTAAGTGGGTTACAAAATTTAAGATAAATCTTCCGGAGCTGACGGAGAATTTGAACTTGAGTCTATTGATTGCGACTTGGAGGCTTTATCTCATTATCTACCACAGTTATTTTAATTACTATGATGAGTTTGCGTAGAATGTAATTGCTTAGGTGGATTTCGATCTAACAAGATTTTTGTATATTAAATAATAAATTAAAAAAAATAACCAGTTGGTGGACGAGAATTTGAATTCCTTTCCAGTGATTAGAAGTCTAAGTATTTACTTTCTTGTACACCATTAGTAGCACTAGTTTGGTTATTTTGCCTAATATCTACAAGTTTAGATGGGTGTAGAAGCACTGAGCGATACTCCAATAAATTCCCAATAAATGCAGCAATGTTACCGTGACTTTAACGCTAAACCTACCAAGGCTTCAATCAATTTCAACCTCTCAATTTTTTCAAAAAACTACCTAAATTGATAGGAGTGCCGTGAAGTAAAAATTCGACTTCTACCATATGAAGCCTAAATTAGTAAATTAACTAATTCTTTCGCTTTTTGATTTATCTTTTTCCAAAGTACTTATTCAATAAATCTAAATTTTAATATATATAACGTTGGTAGTTTTAGTGTTAAAATGGAAATTTTGCAGTGTTACGTAAGTAAATTACTATAAATTATTTCGGTAATATTTCCTAACGGAAATGTTCGACAAATTGCACGTATCAAGCGATGTGTTAACATCCGCGTTTGTACTCGTTAAAGCAACGATTCTTACGGAGTCGGTAATAATAAGATCTTACGTTAAGACAGCGTACGCTTGCATACATCAGGTAAATAAATTACTGAAATGTCGCAGGATTATGTCACGTGTATTAAAGACACTCGTAAAGCCGTTCCCTCCCAGCTGTAATATTCCATGGAGCACTAATAATTACCGATCGTTTATGCCTCCTTCATTCGTCCGTTCTCGTCGATCCTTTTAGTTTTACGATTTTCCACTTTACGCTCGACTTTATTGCGAGCTCTTAGAACTCGCGCGTAACCTCGAAAAGAAGCTTCCGGGATCTCAAAGAGGTTTGCCGGTTGCAACGAAATCGCGTTACTATTCCGCCTCGTTAACGTGCTCGAAAGGAAGACAATTCGAGCAACGGAGAATTATGGATCCACGATTTATACGTTCTCCATTCGTAGACGTTACGAGGAACTTTATATCAGAGAGAATCTACGAAGCTGACCGCTTCGAAAATGGAGCAGTAAAGTCCACCTTGGAGGGACAATCCTCCGATGATTTTATTGCACGATGAAATTTACTTTACGTCATCGATAAAACTAATCTTATAGACCTATTAAACACAATATTACATCGATAAATTGGTTAACGAGAATAGAATGTTAGAATAATAAGAAATATCTGCACATATAAGAATTTTTACTCTGGCTCTACCAAAGTGGTCAAACTGACTTGTATCGAATTTTGTTAATTTATAATTAATTTATAAGAGTAGTAAGTAAATTTAGTAAATTTATAATTCTTCTATCTGTAAAAATTTCTATCTTAAAAATTTCAAGTGATGAGATAAACCAAGTTTTTTTGCTTCCTATAGTTCGAATTTTTCGTGGCATCCGAAGGTCAGTTTCACGACACCATAATTAAAAAATGATAAAAATACAATTTCAAATAATAGATTAAACCTGATTTTTAAACACTCAATTGTAAAGAATTTCATAATAATCACGAGATAAATTATAATACTTGGAAAAGTTAGAAACGTAACTTTGAAAACTAGAAGTTTAGACGTGTCTTGCGTTACCTCATGGTCACAGGAGCCCATACAGACTTAAGAGAAACTTTATATCTTTTAATTAAATAACACAAACGTGGTAAGAATAATTTTTGCAATTTTGCCACCTGTGTGAGTGCTATGGAAATATATCGAATTTATAAAACTAATAGGAGTCGATAGTTTCTTTCATTAATGTCCAATGATCTACGATTACATAAATGCGATCAATCATCTGTAGATTCAGCATTAAGAAAGTAAATTTTTGAAGAACAATCAAGTAAGTCGCCGAACTCTATTTTTCCCAGCTCATACAATACGTCTATAGAAACATGCCTCAGGATAGCACGTTCTCATGCAATTTCCATCCCATTACAAGTATTCCAAACAGACTTTTCCTCCCCTCGAGATTCCTACCCTACGGCTATACGCAGCATTATGTCGCCAAAGCGGAAAAGCTGGCGGTTTCTCGTCAAGGTACAAACAACGGTCGGACACGCACGGACGATGAAGAGAAAATTCACGTATGTTCATCCATAAGCTTTGTCATGGCGTGCGTGCACTCGCATACGTGCTATGCAACGTCTACTATCTCGCCTTGCGAACGTTGTCTTCTCTTCTGCAGGAAGAGGAGTCTCATAAATATTAATATTTCGAAAACGCCGATACGTCACGCTCACCGTACGTTAACTTCGTATCGTTAGAGCTTTCCATTCCTCCCCGTTAAGTCCACGTTTGCCGTCGAACTTTTTCACGTATTCGAGTTCTTTCCTCCTTTTCGCGCACACGCTCCAACTTTTTGCCGACCTACGGCTGCTGTGCTCTTGGAGATGAGATCCTCGAGACCGGTATCGAGCTCGTCGTTGAACATCGCTTCGTTGTAACTTCTCTCGAGCGACGAATGCACGTCTAACGAGCTAATCTTTTCGATAAAGATTACCACCAGCTTACGCGGCTCTTCAACTCATACTCGAGTGTTCTATGTTTGAGCAGCAATCGCGAGAATTCTTGGAGAATCTGAACGATCGTGAGGATTCATTGGTAGTTTCAGCGCTTTGATTGGATATGTTCAAGATGGCTGATTGGACGAGGGAATTGTTTTTTTGAATTTTGTGCATAGGGAGAAGATTATTTTTTATGGAATGCCTATGGTGGGTGAGGAGGGGAAGACTTGGATTTTTAATCAATGGGCTGAAGGTCAAATCCTTCTGCTACCTTTGGGAAATTGTACTTACAAGGAGAACGCAAGGACTTTGGGTCACCGATTTTATTGAAATTTCATATACTCTTAGAGATTAGATATTCTCCATTATAGGACCAGACAGTCAATAGTTTTGTAAGATATTTATAATTAAAGTTTTATTGGCCTTCTTATAAAGAACTGTAAATGGCAACTTCAAGAGATGAGCTGGCACAATGACAAATGTTACGATAAATATCTTAAAAACTTTTGATCATTTGCTCCTGTAATAGGGTATATTCTTAATCAGGGCGACTTACTCTATGAGTATGTAAAATTTCAATAAAATCGGTGACCCGAAGGCCTTGCGTTCTGCTTGTTAGATTGTTCTTTAACATATGATTAATAAAATAAGTTTACTATTAATTTTACTATTGTATTCCTACTTTTTTTATTTTCGAAATAAACCTATGTTTCTGTAAATACTGAAGTTTTTATTTCTTTATGGCCCACATACACTTTGGCCTTGTTTATTCAGCCCGTGATAGTTATTAGTTTTACATGAATCTCTAAGACGTAAAACATTAGAACTATCAAGTCAGTTCAAATAACTGATTCTTAATTATTTAGAAAAATTCTATCTCCATATCATACATTACAATTTTATTCTATAAAATTCTCGAAATTGACAAAGCTCCACAAAAACTGCACGTAATGCAAGCTAAATGCAACGTCCATGTGCAAAAAGTGTCTTGCATAAAAAGAAAACAAAGTAATTCAAACGATAAGTAGAAATTCGTGTACTCGTGAAATCACAGATGCAATTTCACCGCGTTAGAATCGCGTTCTTATCAAAATGTCCTTGTCCCGAGATGGTTCGGTCGCGTTATTTTTCACGCTCGCTCCTCGAATTCCTGCATGCCAGCTGCATATCGAGGATGCACCGGGAGAGTTGGTAGCAAGACGCGATCAAAAAGAGAAGATAAAAAAGAAATCGCGCATTGCATCGTGGTGCACACGAGAATGGTGGATTATCTTATCGGTGGAGATAAAGGTGGTAGATAAAGATGAAGAAGAAACGGCGGGGATGTACACGTGCTTACTGGCAGGAGAGACACGCGTGTCTGCTCGTAATTAAAATCACGAAGCAGGAAGTACTTGGAGGAACGGATCATGCTACGTGGATTTCCGTCGTGTGAAAATCGAAAGTAAAAGGGGTCCGCCCCCCGTTTTTTCGCCTCGTAAACAAACCGGAACGGTTTTTGCTTTGACTATGAATTCCCAAGATCCGGAATCCGCGATAGGATGTAAGAGAGAGAGAGATCAAACGTTGAGTGGAGATTTTAATCGCTGCTTTAACAAGTTATAATTACGTTTTGAGGACCTATCTGTGGGTAATCGTAATTTAAAAGTGCTAATTCGAAGATGAAGATATAAAGATTGAATATTCGATATAAACGGTACTTAATAATGAATAAGATTAAATTATTATTATTGTAACGGCACCTTCATAATTAAACAAACTCAAACATTACAAAACAATGTCTCTATTTTAACGGATCCAAACTTCTCTCTCAAAGATAACTCTATTCTCTAGTAAATCAATATAAACATTTTCAGTTCGTTGTTATCATTCTCATAATCGATATCAAATATAGGGGAGGTAATTTCGTTACGATAATTCGTAACATTATGTATTGTTTCTTCCTCGATGTAAAAATTTTATGAAAATTTTCAGCGCCACAGAAATTGTTCCCGATTCAATGATACGTAAATGCACTTGGCAAAGCACGGAGAACCGAGTGCAAGTTTCAGTCGAACATATGCCGTTGAAAATAAACCTATAAAGCGTGCCGCGTTATCTGATGCAGATGTTCCAGACATTGCTATTGAGTAATCAACGTCGTGCAATTACGCGAGACACAATTCTCGCTGGTCTCGCCGCGTTCAACGTAGCATCGTTAGAATCTCTGGAACACGGAAGGTCATTGCGAAAATATTTCACGGACGCTGTTTCTGGTAAGCCTTTGAGCTTCAAGGATACTTCTACTATGTATCATGACGCAAAGAGTTTATAAGAAATGCATAATAATTACGTAATGGCATCGAAGTAAAGAATTTTAAATATTAAAATCTTTCGAATCTCGAACGAGATTATGTTAGGGAATCGCGATTCTCCGAGATAAGGATCAACAGAGTCATCGATTAAACACGCCGGGAGGAAGTTGAAATTATGCTATGATATAGCGATAAATTTGAAATTTTTTAATTAAGAGAATAAATGAGAGAGTAATGTAAATAAACTTAGTAGCAATTGGAAATTCCTTGATTCTAAAGCGAGAGGATACTTTGGCCACTTATGGAATCTCAAGAATTGCGGACCTTGGCGATAAGAATCGCGAGAATCATCGATTTATCGCTACTTCAAAAACTGAAAATGGACAGCCATATTAAAGTAAATTTGCAGCTTTCTTGAGACCAGAATAAAAGAACGAATAAATAACTTGGACCATTTGCAGGATGTTAGGAATCACGGATCTTCGTGATCGTCAGAATCATCGATTCACGCTATTCCAAGAGCTAAAATTAAATCGCAATCTTAACGTGAACTTGCAACTTCTCCATTGCAAGGAAAGAACAGCAAACAAATCATTTAATCCTAGCAGCGATTGAAAATCCCTCGGTTCCAAGGTGAGAGGATACTTTGACCATTTGCGGAATCTCACGAATCGAAAACCTCCGCGATAAAAATCACCAAAGTCATCCATTCATCCTATTTAAAAAATTAAAATTTAACTTCCATACTAGAACACATATGCAATTTTCCAATTACAAGAAGCGATTGAAACTCCCTCGGCTCCAAGGTGAGAAAATACTTTGACTATTCGCGGAACCTTACGAATCTCTGACCATCGTGATAAAAATCATAAAAATCATCCATTTACTCTATTTCAGAAATGAAAATTTCACCTCCATATTAGAATAAATTTGCAATATTCCAATTAGAGGAATAGAAGAGCGAATAAAGCAAGTAGGTTCAGTAGCGATTGAAAATCCCTCGGTTCCAAGGTGAGAAAATACTTTGACTATTTGCGGAATTTCACGAATCGCTGACCATCGTGATAACAATCATAAAAATCATCCATTTACTCTATTTCAGAAATGAAAATATCACCTCCATATTAGAATAAATTTGCAATTTTCCAATTACAAGAATAGAAGAGCGAATAAAGCAAGTAGGTTCAGTAGCGATTGAAAATCCCTCGGTTCCAAGGTGAGAGGATACTTTGACCATTTGCGGAATCTCACGAATCGAAGATCTCCACGATAAGGATCGACCGGATCATCGATTCAGCGCGGCGAACACGCGTGGAATCCACGAGAAACGAAATCGCGCGCAAAGGAACAGCCATGCGACGTCTCGCCTCTCGTATCCCCCGTCGTCTAACTCGGCTGCAGCTTTTTCTCGGACCGATAGCTGCATCCAAACAAGAAAACTATGCGACTACTGCATCGAAGTATATTTCTCTCCGTCCAAGAAGCCGGCTGTACGTGATTCTCGAAGAAGAACGAGGGGCTCTCGTTTTTGCGCCACTCCTCTTCTGATCGGTCGAGTCAGGGAATTCTTTTATTAATCGCCAGGGTCAAGAGCCCCCTCCGGTGTAATCGCTCACGACTTCATTAAGATGTTGCCGATAGCGGTGAGGAAAAATTCAAGAAGGATGTCGAAGAAATTATCCTTCGTAATTTCCGACTTTTCTATCATTTTCTCCGATAGCGAGATCGTTACTGGGATAGGTGTCGACCTGATTGGAATATCGAACGAGATTGGTCGAATTCCAAATGAGAAGCCGCACCAGCGCGTTTTATGGAACTTTTTAATTGACACGTTGATTGCAACGTGGACCACCGGTGACCAGTACTTTATCTTCTTTCGTTTCTATTCGTTCGGATTCAACTACTATGCTCATTTTTCCTGGGACTTTTTAGATGAGTTTTGAATTATCACGGTAATTTTGTACGAATCAATTAAAAATATCTTCTAGACGTAATGGACATCTTAATTACACTCTCTTAAGTAGGAGATCGAGTTTTTACCTCTGCACTGCATGCAATTAAAAACGCTGGTACAGTAATGTGTTGTATCAGTGTTCTACTCAATTAATTTTAAGACGCTATTGTGAAAAAATTTGTAGTACATTTTAATCAAATACTTCTTTGTTAAATTATTAAATAGTTTAATTCTTCTAATTATATAATTAAGTAGTGAAATTATTCTAATTTCCGGTAGAAACGGGATAGGAAATATTGAAGATTTTCAAAAGCTATTAAATGGAAAATATTATCCGATCGTGAAACGGCCTCGTTATTTCTATACTATTAATATTACTTTTAGGTATACGAAATATGAGAAATCAGTGAGAAGTTTTGATTTCCGGAGTTAATTTTAAATCATCGCATGCTCAGTCAGAAAAGAAGTCGTAGGCCAAAGGGTTAAATCTGAAAATGAAATGAGAATCGAGAAATACTATACCGAAAACCGATACAGTAATCAGAAGTTGAGAATTTCGCTGACAAACGCGCCTCGTACTGAATTAGTATCGATTCTAGCACGGTGCGTAGCCGCGATGTTAATTGCAGGCTGTTCCATTTCCAAGGAAATACGAGCAACGTAGGATTTAATGGGTAGTCGTAGCCGCGAGTGCGGTTTCTCTTAGGAAATTGGTACTTCGTGGTATATCCCTGCGTAATTAAACCAGCGGAATTTCGTGTCGTCAGACAAGTGGAACGTAAAATTAATTCACGTCATCGATAGAAAAAGATGTAGCTCGGTAAAACTTCCGCGCAGTTTCTGCCGATTATTTATTCCCTCTGCATTCTCATGCATTCGATAATAACATTTGTATAACTTGAACGTACCATAGAAATATTACAATTCTTCTCGCTTCACGTAACTTTATCATTCCATGGACGAAATCCAGAACATTTACAATTAAGATCAACAAAGTTTTAATTTCTATACACGACGTATTACGATAATAGCGAACAAACATTGAGAAATTTCAACTTCAGATTCTACGGTCACGCGAATTTTACAATTCCAAGAGGAAAATTACCGCTTGCTGTTTCAATTCCGTTGTTTATTTCCTGCAATTAAAAAGCCTCGGAGTAACCTGAGGACATCACGACGGTCAAGCTCGTTGTTCCAGCGAGCAAACACAGACGAGGAGCGAAGTCGGGCGAAGAGAAGACGAAAGAAATGGTTACAAAGACGAGCTCGAGGCGGCTAGTTAATGCGGAGCATTAAAAGGAGAGACAAAAGACAAAACAACGACAGGAGTTTTAATAAGGCAGAGTACGGGATTGGTCGGGCAGTTGGCTTCAATCAAGTCCCGGGGTCTTCTTCGCTACGCGCCTCCACGAGGCCTTTGCCCATTCCTTGTCTCTATATCTTTCTCTCTCCAGTTTCTCTTTCTCTCTTCGTTTCTCCCTGTACGCTTACATGCTCGTTGCACGCGCAAGTCGACGAATTAAACCCACGAACAACGGGGGACGATGAATCATTATTATTGTCACACTTATTGTTACCACTGCCATCGTCGACGCCGACAACGACGACACCGACGTCCACCTATCCACGAATTGAACGAGGGAGAGGACGGAATTGAACAGACCTCTTCGAGGAGGCCTCTTTCGAATCACTGCCGCTCGTTTATCATCGTTTGCCCTATGCTAACTGGGGGAAACTTATCTCCCGTACACAATTTAGGGGTTCCTCTGGAGTTTAACGATATTCGAAGATCGTACGCATCGTATGAAATTAACACTAGAACGACTAAGCAACTCAAAATGACTTATTCACAATTTTTTCCAATAATCCCCTAAGTTTATAGGAGACTCCTAGACTAGAAATTCTAAGGTGATCTTATAAAACACAGATTTCCGAGCCGATCATATTTTCCACCTCTTGATTCCCCTTTTTTCAAAGCACTTATTTAATATACTTAGATATCATAGATTTAATGTCAGTCGTTCTAGTGTTAACCCCTTCAGACCCGAATTTTTTTTCTTTTAAGAAAATATTTATATATTTGTAATTTGTAAATGTACATTTCAATGGACATATGGTCCTTACGCAAAATTTGTATTATTAAGGAGATCCTGAGAAATGTTTGTGTAAAAAAATAAAAGTCATTAGGTGTGCAAACTAATTTTAAACCGATACGTAATAAAGTACAGCATGAAAAGTATTATGTACATTACAATGTGCACAGAGCCCGAAGGGGTTAAGGAACGTTGGTGTACAAGCTTGGAAGACGTTATAAAGGAAATTCTTATGTTTTTCATCCAAAGGGAGATTTTTTGAAGTGTTATTCAAAGACGAAATGTCATTATGATAAACGGGATATTAACGCATGGACCTTGGATGTTCACTCATGGACGAACTATGGTGGATGATTAATTCGTGTTCTGGCAGGTGGAAAAATTTTAGTCAGGGATAACTGGATAAATGAACGTATATATTCATCAAACACTGTCACGCGTGTCGTTCAAGGATTACTTTAACGGTTGGAGATTCGAATTTTCCCGCGGAGAAATAGAAGGGAGTTGAAACGGTGTAAGGAAGAAGTCGAAGTGCAAGGGGTTAAAGAGGTTGTGTATAGTCGTTGATGTTTGCGCTATATTTATGATTGGAGCTAGGTGATTTAGGATCGATAATATACGCCCGATGTTCCTGTCAGTCGCGAATAATTCCAGGCATAAAGATTCAATTGCAATAATTCAAGCCGCGATTTATCTACGTTGGTACTTATTGTCGAGGCGACCCTTTTCTCGGCTCTCTCCACCTATTCGTAGCTTAAGCCACGGCTGAATTCAGAATTGATCGAACGGCTCTCGCGATTCAAAGCGACACGTCACGAATCCCAGCTTCTCGTTTATCATCGTTTGTTTTATGCTAAAGTAACATTCTGCCCCGAGAGAACGTTTTCTTTTTGCGACGATTTATTGCCGGGTTTTGCTCTTATAATCGAGGACAATGCGTGCTCACTGCAATCAGGTTCACTCACGAAAGGTATTCGTACTAGGCAAGAACATTCCTAAGGATTTTCGTCGATGTCTCTCTAAAAGTAATTAAAAACTAACCAATTTAAGTGTTTAACCCTTTCGCTCCGAGCGCCGCATATATGCGGCATTCACGCGACAATGCGTGTCAATTCTTAGAACAACACTTGTTAATACTTCTTAAAATTGCTCTTTGTTGAAATCAGTGAATCAGTTGAAATCAATGAAGCAAGTCAAAATGACTTGATCCCAATTTTTTATAAGAATTCTCCAAGTTTGTAGAAGAAACATAGAGCAAATGTATTACACTGATCTTATAAAACACAGATCATCGAATCAATCGTCTCTTTCACCTCTCGGTTCTTTTTTTTCCAAAGTACTTATTTAATATATTAAAATATAATAGATTTAATAGCGGTAGTTCTAGTGTTAAGCAATAAACTTCAATCATCAAAACGATTTGTATTTTAATACCTTCGTAAGTCTTTTCATATTAATAATGTAAATGTACTCGTTACATTAGAGCAATGATTGTTTTACTCAGAACAGTTGCTTTTTAAGACTTAAAAAAACATATATACAGAAACCACATGCACTGTGCATATTTTTGGCGCGAGTTTCATTTCTGTGACGGTACTTTGTGAGACTGGACTGCCGTAGCGAAAGGGTTAACAAATATTCTTTAAGTCAATGCGAAGAAAGAGCACGAAGAAGGTTCAAAGGATTCTAAAAACATTTGAGAAACCTCGTTAACCGTCAATTAACATCCTTTCCATCTGCTTCGATTACCCGTAGAATGTCTTCAAGAGTTTCTTCGTTCTTTCAGCGATTACCAGTCACGTCGACGAAGAATTTCCACGGGTATTCGAAAAGTAGCGTCCACTGAAAAACCAGTGGATTCTTCGACGGGATTTCGCGTAATTGCTTGAACGATTGCACCTTGCAATTTTCGAGACGAGTAAGAAAAGAATCGCCACCGCAAGGATATCGCACCGAGTGCTTTTTGGACGTGCACGACGAACTAATTCGTCGACAATTTCGTTCGGGGAGGAAGAAAACGAGAGAGGAAAGAGAAGATGCAGAGCCAACGAGGGAAGAGAAGAGATCCAGGCTGGCCTTGCGGAAGAAAAACATCGATAAAAGACGAGCTCGCACAACGAAGAGCCTGGAGGATCCGGGCCAGACCCTTCGGGGCCAGTGGCGTAGAGTTTCTTTCTACCTCCATCAATTTCTGTCCGTACTCTTTCTCTAGGGTTTAACTTTCCGTCTGACAAGCTGAGAAAAATTGGGGTGGTTCTATCTGGAGTTTTCATCTGCAAAGCTATTTTTTTGGGAAATGAATTTGGAGAATTGGGTAGCGTGAAGTAATATGGGGATGGAGGAATGAAAAGAAAGTATTGATTGTAGTAGCAATAAAGTTGGTGTGGGTAATTTGATATCGGTGATGGAATAAACTCTATTTCGAAGCCTCAAAGAAATGTTGCAATGAAATTATCACACGCTGCACTATATATAAATCAACATAGAAACTAAAATAAAAATTCTCTTTCTTATCTCATCTAACAGCCTGCAAGTCTCTTCAGATGCTAAATATTACAAAACTTTAGTAAAAGCATAACTACCAAGTTCCTAATCTTGACAATTCGACTTATCTACATTTCAAATCATTAAAGAGTGCTAAAAATTAATTATCACGGATTATACTTTTCACAAATTAATTAAACATCCTGTATATTTTATCAACGTCGACTAAGTTTAGGAATCAAACGGCAAATTCACTTTCTCCTCGCTAGACACAAAATAGCTCGTAATTCCCTTTGAAGACTCGACATTGCAAAATTTCTTCAATTGCAGATGCAAGAGAAGCCGTGGTCGATTTAGCCGTCGTTCTCTCGATAAAGGACAATGGTAACAATTAGAGTTTACGACTTCCTGCGCCAGTGGAGAGTCGCTCGGTTCCTGCGGATTAACGGAACTCCCACACGATTTGTGCACGCGCTCTTTCGTGGCAAGTCCAGCGAATCGCAACGGGTGCCCATGGGTGCCCATGAGTATCCATGGGGATCGACGTATACGCCGCCCCTGGGTGCCAATGGGTTGTCAATGGAATATCAATAAAGTGTATGGAAACATGCTCGTTATGCGCGGCGCCGCTTGCGGTACATCGACGACGAATTTCTTCATGGAAATTCGCTGCCTCGAAACAACCGATACATCGTTGAACATGTATGTCTAGTGAGAAATCAATTTTATTTATGTTACTTGATAATTTAATGACATTGTAATTATATTGATGTTCAATTATATTCCATATATATTCATAGGATCTTAAATGAATGAAACACTGAATTCTATAAAGTGAGCTTAATTGCGTTTGGTGGAAATATAATGGACGATTAATTTATTGGCTTCTGCCGTTATTTTCTATGGGAGATTCTAAATATACTCGCGCACCAAGATAAATGAGGCTCTATTAATTTTTAATGGAGACTGATGATTTTTAATAAGCTGCAATAATGTCAATGAGCACTAATTGCTTGCAGCGTATGAGCAGTAACTTTGAAAAACTTAAAGCCGCGTATAGATTCTTAAATGTTACGATACAAATGATATCAGGACAAGCTTCTAATTGGGAATGAAATTCAAAGTGTAAACAGACCTTTAAAACGGTGAGAATGGAAAACAGATGTTCGAGAATATCGCGTACACGTTGGGTGCAGCTAATTATTGCAAATGTATGCATCGCGCAATTACGCGCGCAGAAAGGAGAAAAATGCAGCACATCGGATTCGCAATATGATAACGATAGGCACTTTCGTCATCGACGTTTCTTAATCGTATGACGAGGAAAAGTATCATATTTACTAAGAAACCGGTCCCACGATAAGGTCGATAAAATCGGGGAATTTTGTATCTTTTATTAAATACCGTATGACTAATGAGCATTTTTATTTACGTTGATTACTATGAAAGAGGATACAGTCATTTTTTATCCCAAGATATTTCGATTATTGCAATTTTCCGATGAAGATATCTTGTACACCTTTCTTCCAAGAAAGCGTATGTTTCATCGAAAAAGCGGAGGCAAAGAATTCCACACGAAAGACCGGAAATTACGAGTCTGCGACGTAGTCTTAAGTGGCTCGCATTATGCCGTGATTAATTGCAAATATGCGCGTTGGATGATCGTGCAGTGTAAGAGTATCGTAAGAAAAATCCCGTCGCATACTAGAATTGCTAATACGATGTTAGAACAAGCTGTAACTGGGCCAGCAATATCTTCCTCGTATTGCTACTGCGTTGTAGTTTATCGTTCATCTAGAAACTCTTCTTGCAATTAATGAGCCGAGATAACAGATTTTCTTTATACCCTGACAGGAAAGCCTCTATCCTTAGGATAAAAAGTGTTTCAAAGTTGATCGTGCAATGAGAACGAAAAGTTTATTGAGCGGTTGTCTGTAATTCGATATTATACTAATTTTGTAATATAGGTAATAGTTATAAAAATTAATCATTCTTTGAGATAATAAGGAAGAAGATATTTTAAACTGTACGAGTATTACGATATCGCTATCATGGACCATAATGACAATTTGCTTCCATGAATAGAGATGTTTTTCATTAATTCTTTCAATTTGAATAATTCTAAGGTATGAGGAAAATTGTACAAATTTCTTTGACATTTTTTTGAAGAAATCTGTGATGTACGATAGAATAATAAAATATTACTATGCAATTTTTATATTCTACGGTATGAGAAAAATTACTTTTCTGTATTTAATGTATCGATCACAATTAGTTTTAATCAGAAATCTATGAAATTCACAGCCAGTTGAAACAATGGGACGATACTACCATTCAATTTTTATATTCTACAGTGTGAGAAAAATTTTGTAATTTCTTTTCAATAATTAACGTATCAGTTACGATTTCAGCCAATTTTTAATCAAAAGCCTTAGAAATTCATTGCCTATTAAAACAATACAACTTTCGGATCGTTCGATTTTTTCATTCTGCAGTATAAAAAAAATGTCAGTAATTCCGTTTCGATACTGAACGCATTAAATCACGATCATTTGTATGAAGAAATCTGTGAAATAGGATGTACGATAGAATAATAAAATATTACCATGCAATTTTTATATTCTACGGTATGAAAAAAATTACTTTTCTGTATTTAATGTATCGATCACGATTAGTTTTAATCAGAAATCTATGAAATTCACAGCCAGTTGAAACAATGGGACGATACTACCATTCAATTTTTATATTCTACAGTGTGAGAAAAATTTTATAATTTCTTTTCAATAATTAACGTATCAGTTACGATTTCAGCCGATTTTTAATTAAAAGCCTCAGAAATTCATTGCCTATTAAAACAATACAACTTTCGGATCGTTCGATTTTTTCATTCTGCAGTATAAAAAAAAATGTCAGTAATTCCTTTTCGATACTGAACGCATTAAATCACGATCATTTGTATGAAGAAATCTGTGAAATTTGTCGCATGCTAAAACAACAAGGCAGTATTACGTAAATCTCTTCAAACATCACGGTATGACCATCATGGCCCATAACAATATTTCACTCTCCATGATCGGAAAAATTCCTGGCATCGAAGAATGCCATCCCTCGATTTATGATCGACTCGATGAGAAATCCGTATGTCACTCGAGATGGAGTGCAATACTCTCGGAAGAATCGCAGAAGTACTTTTCACGGAGGGAGCACGACATCTCGAAGCTCGAGGAATCGATTGTCCGTCCCGAAGTTGCTGTCGTAAAACCGAAGGGTCAGCCGAGGCCGTAAATCTCGAGTCGTGGGCATTTCTTACGAAAAGACGAAACGCAACGGGTCCTCCCTTCGATACAATGTGCACTCGAAGGGAACTCGTTTTGAGAAATCAGTTTCACGCCACTTTTTGTCTCTCTGTTTGAACGATTTCCTTCTTTTTCTTGTAACACTTAACACTAGATCTGCGGCTGCCAAATTTGATATGTTTAAATATATTGGAACTATCCAAAAGTAATGTCGTTTTTTTATATTGAATTCAAACATCATAAATTTGTAATAACTTTTTATTTTCAATGAATGATATAATCATTCTTCTTATCAGCAACCTTTTTCCGTCTCGCGTGGAAATTTTCAATGTAGAATCAATAAAAATCGATTGATTTTTGTGCAAAATATGTGGAGAAACGACGTTACTTTCCGGTCTCCCTAATATTAATTAAGCATCTTGCAGAAAGATGAATCAAGTGGCAGTAAGTATGATCAGTTAAGTAATTTGTATATTATAACATATATGTGAAATAATTAGTGTGTTACTTTTCTATTCATTTGAGGAGAATTTTCAAAGAACTAGGCTGCTGTAGATCTAGTGTTAAACTTGATATTTTAACACTAAAACTATCGGTCACTATTACCGATATTCAATGCTTTTTTTTTAATTTTCCAAATTGATAAGAGAATTACACAGTAAATATACCACGTCTATTTTATAAAACAAAAATTACGTAACTGATCATCTTTTTCATCTCCTGAATACTATTTTTCCAAAGTACTTAATTTTGTTTATTTAATTATCGCAAAGTCGACAATTCTAATGTAAAGTTAGTGAAATTGCTGGGGAATTTCTAATTAAAATTGATTTGGATTTTCTATTTCGAGGATCGATGTTGATAATTTATGATATAGTAAGTAGAAAAAGATCTTTGATGTGGTTTAAATACTTTTATGTTATCAATGTGAATTTATAATTTGTGGCGGGTTTTAAATTAATTCACTGCTCGTTCATCGAATTTTATTGAAATGTCGATTTAAGTATTTGCAATTCGGTGCACGCGAAAGAATCATCATGGTTGCAAAAAATATCTCCGCGAATTCTTCAAGTACACGCTAACGTACTTGAAACTTAACGACACAAGGGATCGAACGACGTATTGCTAAAGTCGATAATCATTCTCGTAAATTTTCAGAGCCGAATGATTCATTCGTGTCCACCACCTGCCGTCTGATTTGGCAATACTTTAAGTTGTCGCGGAAGTCGTAACAGTAAAAGCTAAGAAAGCCTTGATCTCTGTATGCGAATTTATCGCGGAAATGTTTATCGCGAATTTGTTGACTATCGACGATACATGTGAAATCATTCGGAATAATATCGCGCGATGGAAACCCTGCAATTTTCATCCCCAGATAGAATTTAGATTTTTAACGCTAAATCTCTTATACTGAAATGAATCCCTTAACCTACGATTTCCTTTGTGGCTGAATTAATTCTCAAATAATTACTTAGAATTAATTGTTGACAGAAAAATTTAAAACTGATTTTTGACATAACGTATAGCACAACATAATATTAATAATATAGAAATAATTTGGACGGCCCATAACCCACTAATATTTTCAATTTGATAGTTCTTCGAAAACTTTATAATTTCCTAAATTATTTTCCACGTCACGAGAGTTGCAATTACTGTACAACAACGGGTTAAGTAAGAACTGTAAAAAAAGAGGGATCGATCAGCAAACAAGATAATTAAATTAAGTAATTTATATATTGTTACGAATTATCGTAACGAAATTGTCTCCCCTATATTTCATATCGATTACGAGAATGTTAACAACGAATTGCAAATGTTTAGATATTGATTTAATATTGAGAATAGAGTTGCCTTTGTGCAAGAAGTTTGGATTCATTAAATTAGAGACGTTATCTTATAATATCTGTGTTATTTAATTATGAAGCGCCGTTACAATATTATAAAACACAAATGAAATATCTGCCAAATGTTTATAAAGAAATAGGATACGTTAATTTAATGGCCTCCGTAGATCTATTAATGACAACACGTCTGATATTTTCTGTGATGCGTGAATTGGTATCTCGATTCATCGTGTATCGATTGATAGAAAACTTACAATTGCAGATGTATATTGTAAAGCTTCCATCTGTAATTAATTGATAGCTGTTGGAATGCATTTGCGTAATAATTTCGTGAGCAACAGCGGACAATGTGTTCCGACAGGTGACACGTTTCCGACAGACTCAATCCAGTCGAGTTGGAAAGTTCTACCTGTTGCCTAGCTTCCGGCTGAAATAATCCGTCGGAATTTTGATCGGCGAGGCAAGGAGTAGCCCGTGCTAAAACTTCAATCGTCCGAACGATATAATTAATCATTTTCCCACGTACACTTGAGATCAGAATTTCTTAATAACAGCTGTCAAAACAACCAATTTTTAGAACCCTTTTTTCGTTTCTATTAGGTAACCTTATATTTTCTGGACTCGTTGCTGCTCGTAAAAAAAAAGACCGGATACCTCGGGGTTATTTGTCGAGTACAGATAGGAACGAAGTAAAAGCGACCTTTCCTTCCACGAATGATTCATTGAAAATTATAGTTTTCGCTGTGACAAAATTACTGAGATAAAACGGACCGATAATCGATGACAAAACGATTTTCGAAATTTTCGAGAAAGCGTTTACTGTGGTAATTAGAATCGCTAATCGCATTTTTCCTGTATGTCTTTTGTATTATTTTGTATGACTGTGTTTTTAGATTTCTAATTAATATGAATTTAATTACAGCAGCTTTTTGAAATTATTCCTGTCGTTCGCGTGGAATCTGTTTGAAATTAATTAAATATGAAATATGATAATGAATTTCCCAGCTTTCGTAATTTGTTTAAAATTTAATATGGAATTAAACGTTTGAAATCGCTGTTACTTTACAAAGCGGTATGCAAAATAATAAAGACTTTACGTAATGTGCAAGACTCTTTGCAATTTACGTCTACTTAAAGTCATAATTCTTCATTTCTTCCTTTTACTCTAAATACTTCAGTATACTTTCAATATTATATTTTACAGCTACGGTTATAGTGAATATGTAGACTAATATTTTTCTATCCGGGAGACAAGAACCATAAATCTAATGTGTATGCTACAAAGTTCCTTTCCACCTTGGACATTCTCTTGTCCGATTTCCTCCATAGCCCACAGTTATTTACATAACATACATCGTAATTTCGTGTGAATCTTAAAGATCTATTGTTATTCCTACATTTTACTTTTGTAATATGAACGATCCTGTAGAACTTTCAACTTTGACCATCATCACCTACCAAACACCGTTCTCCAAAATGACTGCCTCAACTTCTACAGATATCGCCTAGTATTTATACTTCCAGCTGACCTCCAAACACAAACATGCCTAACAAATCTATTAAAGACTAAAATTACAAAATTTATCTCTGCGATCATTATTTTCTTAGAAGTATTCCTAATCTTGCTGCTAGTCGTGCTCGTACTACTCCAATCTTATTGTTAGCCCTAATCGGTCTACTCTTAACCATATTCATAGTCCTGATCGGACTACTCCAATCTTACTGTTAGATCTGATTGGATTACTCAAATCTTGCTGTTAGGCCTGACTGGACTATTCCAATGTTGCTATTAGGCTTGATTGCACTACTCCTAGCCTTGCTGTTAGGCCTGCTCGGACTACTTCTAATCATACTGTTAATCCTGATTAGATTACTTCGAATCTTACTGTTAGATCTGATTGGAATACTCAAATCTTGCTGTTAGGCCTGACTGGACTATTCCAATGTTTTGTTAGGCTTGATTGCACTACTCCTAGCCTTGCTGTTAGGCCTGCTCGGGCTACTTCTAATCATACTGTTAATCCTGATTACATTACTTCGAATCTTCCTGTTAGTCCTGATCAGGCTTCTCCTACTCTTTCTGTTAATCATCATCGAACAATTGCGGTGTTATTGTTACTTCTAATAACCCTGCTCCTAATCTTCCTATTAGTCATGATCTCACTACTCCAATCTTACTGCAACATCTGATTGGAATACTCAAATCTTGCTGTTAGGTCTGATTGGACTACTTCAATGTTGCTGTTAGGCCTAATTACACTACTCCTAATCATACTCTTAGGCCTGATCGGACTGCTTCACATTTTCCCGTTAGTCCTGACCAGAGTACTATTCTTTCTGTTAATCATCTTCAAACTATTACAGTCTTATTGTTACTTCTATTAATCCTGCTTCTAATATTCCTATTAGTCATGACCTTTCTACTCTAATCATAGTCTAGTACTCTAATCATAGTCGCATTCGTCCTACTCCAAATATTACTATTAAGCCTGCTCAAACTACTCCAATCATATTGTTACGAAGAAGTGAAGCTGCCTTCGATATGTCGATTGGTGACGAGTGCGATATACGCGACATCGATAATCGAAGATTGCAAATCGTATCAGGGGGCGACAAGAAGAAACAAGATAGTTGAGAGTAGAGACCGGATATGATCACGACGCGGAGTAGCGGCTACGATAATTGACTTTTCTTGTATTTAGGACAAAATAAAGTTGTATTTGTTAAGAATGTCGTGCGACGACTCTTCTCGGCGTAACAATATTATTATCCTTGATCATCCTACTCCTAATGTATGCAAAGTAATAAAGACTTCACGTAATGTGCAAGACTCTTTCCAATTTACATCTACTCAAAGTTGTAGATCTACATTTTCGCCTTTTACTCTTAATATTTCAGTATACTTTCAATATTACATTTTGCAGCTACGTCTCCTCGCTGTCTCTGAACGTCTAATTTTATTGTTGCTCCGGATCATTGCAGCAACCCTTGCCTTTCAATCCCCGCAGCTCATCGACGTTCGCCGATCCATATTTCAAGAACGTTTCCCCTCGATCCACGCGACGATCGACATAACGAGGACCGTAGAAGGTACGAATACCTATAAATGGTCATCGTGGAAGGAAAGATCGTGAGTTCCGAGTCGGCTGGCTTCTTTTCACGTCGAGGAGAGTCATCGTCGGTGCGACCGGTGCACACCGGTCACACGAGTGACGAACGCACGACCTGGCTCGTGGTAGCCGACGACAGAAACGGAAACGCGGGCTGAAGGAGGAAAAGAAACCAAGAGATAGACTCTTGCGAAGAGTCTACGCGGCGGGAATGCGAGATAGTAGTCGCATATACTGGCGCAAAAATGATGGTGTCTCGAGTACGCGACTCGAGCGTGCCCCTCGTTTCCTAGGAACGATTCTCTCTCGACGTTGCTTCTTTCCTTCCATATATGCAACCCTCCCGCTTCTCGACATCGAACCGGGTGGAACACGCGCGGTTTACGTCTCTGACGCCAGATTCTATATTGCAAATTTTATTATTCGCCAACGAGCTTTCCTCATATGGGCTGCCTAAGACAAGTTGTCGCGGGATGTCGTTTTGGTGTTTTTAAGTTTTGTTAACCCATTTGTATCATGTGACAATCAAAAATATATCTTTAATATCAAATATCTTTATTTTAACACTAAAACTATCGGCGGTAAATCTATTGTATTTCAATATAAGAAATAAGTACCTACTTTGGAAAAAGGGAAATCAAGTAATGGAAAAGTGGATTGTTTCGATAAGCTGTGCTTTATACGATCAAAGTAGAATATCTGCCCTATGATTCTCGTAAAGAGTTAAGAACTTTTGGAAAAAATTGTCATTTTGACTTGCTTGACAGTTTTAGTGTTAAATCTAAGTATAAAAGTATTTCAAAAAGTGATATTGCACTTTATTCGGCGAATGTTGTATAAATAATTTAGGCTGTTCGTGTAGACCGCGGTTTAACACTAGAACTACCGGCCTCAAATCTATCATATTTTAATAAATTAAATAAGTACTTTGAAAAAGGGGGAATCAAGCAGCGGAAAATTTGATCGATTGGGTGATTTATGTTTATTGATATAGACGTAGAATATTTATTCTATCACTCTTATATAAACTTGGAGAATTTTTTGAAAAAATTGTGTACCAGTCATTTTGATTGGTTTGGTAGTTCTAGTGTTAATCATAATGTAAATGCATACATGTGTTTCGATAATAGTTACTATAAAATGTGTGCGCATATATGCGCTTGTGATGCAAATGGGTTAAAAGTCGGAGGATGATTGGAGGCTCGGGGTATAATTTTTGGAGCACGACATGTGACAAAGATAAAAATGTATAGTGTGACGTTGGAAAGATGACTTGCAGCGGTTCTAAAGGAATGCGTGTATCATTAATTAAAGTGGCGGGAACATGACATTCCTCGTGTGCATTTGCAGATGCAAGGTGCTATTTGCTAGATTGTCACGTACAATAATCGGAACGCACATGAAGGAATTAAATTAGTGATGTCGATTCTTGCGAGACATCTGTTTAATGCATGACAGATTGAAGGGATTTTGGAGAGATCTTTGGCAAGGTACTTATCTCTTGAGAGGAACGATTGATGTTATTGATTGGCATTTGGTGGTTTGAACTTCCATCTCTTCCGTCTCTTCAGACGGAGCTGATGGGATAAATATTATGCGAAATTCTGTTTAGAAGATGACTTTATGTACATAGAGTTACCTGCGACTCAGTTTCATCGATTCACTTTGCTTTCAGATATCGTATCAGGATTAGAGAAGTGATAACGACACTGAAATCGCACAGAAACGAGCCGAGTTTACAAAATTCCTGTCTCACGTTTAAAAAATCTCTGACTCAGACATTAATCTTAATTTTTTTAGTTGCACCTATCAGTCAATTTTTACCTGGTATTTTAACGTTACAAATCGACGATTTATTTTTCCCTGTATGCATCACATCACCCGCCAAAACTCCCTCGCCTTTCTATCAATCGCTCCCTACTGCCAAAGCATAGATAAAACACGAAAAAAGTGATAAAAACAAACCAATGGAAGTGTCACGAGCAAGAAACAAAATAATCGATATCCAAACCACGAAGGGAAGATAATGATTGATAACGTATCGAAAAAAGGGCTTACAGGACCGCCGTATTTGCGGCTATGAAAAAAAAAATGAATTATCAACCAGACAAACTTTTTCATTTTTCAATTACTTCTCTTTCAGTCACTTGCTCCTTGTTCCAGTTTCACTGTACTTTTTCGGATCATCGATCTTCCAGACTTCGATACAGACGCCGATTCGACGAATCATCGATGATCGACTAGATCGAATAAATTCTTCCCGCACTTCGTCACATTAGATCCCGATATTTTCTTTTATTTGTGTTTTTCTCCTTTTGTAATTATTCAGGTGAGGAGATATAAACACACTGGCACAAACACACGCGTTCACATGGAAAATAAAGCGTGGAAACGGAGGCCCTAAATGCTCGCACGGAAGAACGATGTTCGAAGTAGCGCGTCTCGGCTCAAACTGAATGTAAACCGAGCGCCGATCCACGCCACGGCGATCCAAGACGCTGGAGTGGTCGCAACGCTTCCGATTGGTCGAGTGCACCGATCTTCGCTCTTATGCAGCCATTCAGATGCAGTTACGTTTCACGGACGCCGCTTCCACCAAACGCGGGTGGTTTGAAATTTTCTTGAATGTTTGTATTACACGATAACTAGATGATTTTTGATTTATTGTTATTTTTGGCTAAGTCTTTTCAGTCAGTTCTCTCATTAGAGGATAATTTGAAAAATTTTTTAGGTGTGATGTATGGAGGTTTTAATTTAAATCGAATTGTTGGGAGTTTATTGCCTCCTTATCTATCACATACTTTTTAATTAGTTAGTAGACTTTTTAGGCAGTCATTTCACTTAGAACCTATTTTTATTGACGGATTTCGAAGAATCGGAAGTAGGACATATTGAACAATGATTTAAGGAAAATTGAGTACAGCTAGTAGAAAAATTTGCCGAGGGTGTCACAGAATTTGAGTTGGAGATTACTGATTGCAAGTTGGAGTTTTTATGAGCGTATCCTCCATAGTAAATTTGAGCGATTTGGAAAACGATTTCTATTTCATGTTTTAGAAAGTGAAAGTGATTTTTATAGATTCTAATTTTTATTTTTAATCCTCAAGCGACGAGGAAAAATGTGAGATGTTTCCGATAATACGATAGTCCTGGTGCCAGCAACAGGTAATGTCTATAGACAGACGTCTCGACGTACGTTCCACTTTTCCACTTTTAGATCTGATATATTAACATAGACATTTTTATAAAGAGCGCGTTTATTAATAACGATCAAACATTAAGGGAATGACTACGATTAAACGAGATCAGAGAGAAGATATTATTTCGTTCGTACGATCAACAGTATTCCATCGGACACACTTTAAAACCGATAGGATAAAGTGAGCCCATCAATCTTTAATTTTGAAGCAACAACGGTATCAATGAAAGCAGATAGTTCAACGATACAGGCTGAAATGGGAGGTTCATTTTCTACGGTAGGCCGCCGCAACAGGTTCGGTCGGATCAAACTCGTTAGAGCGAACCACGACGGCCAACTCGGGGTCCCGCTAATTGTCATCTCGTTCGATTAATTATGATTAATCGTTTGCACCAATTTGCAACCTACAACGAACGACAGAGCTATCCCAATTGCGAGTAGAACAGATCCTCTCGCAACGATTGACTTTACTTCGTTGTGACGTCGGTTTAATAGACCGGTATATGTTAATTGCGAAACCCATGACATGTTAGAGTAACGGTGGCGAGTAATAGTACAATATGAAATATACAACGAGCATGTTTTATCAATAGTTTTATCGAAACATTTACTTACGTTCGTCGATAGCTGACTGGTCAACGAGTGAACCTTTTCTTGAGCATCGAGAAGCTCACGTCTTAGCTTTCTTAATTCGTGCGCCTGTTTCTCCTCGGCTGAACTGTATAGGCTGCTTGCTGTCGATACCAAAGACACAGACGAGCCATGGACTAAGAGCAAAAAAGATTACAATTTTTCGTCTCGCCTACGATCGTGTTTTATGTCTTTCAGATTCATAGAAAAGAAACAGTGGACGAATTACGGATTATTTCAAGAATTGCCTCAAGGATTATACTCGACTTTACACAGGCTGAACTATGTCTACTGTAATTTCGCCAGGCTGATCGAAGTATAGTCCGACAAATGAAAGATGGCCAGGGAGCAGTGGGAACTCTCATTTTTAAACGTCTATTCCCGCCATTTCGTTTGTGGATCTTCCAAACCTTGTCTCCCAAAATCAACACTCCACATGGTTGTTTACTTTAGGAGATTGGGTTTGGGGATTTCAAAAACTAAATGGCGGGAATGGGCGGTTGAAAATGAGAGGCTCAGCTCCTCTTTAGCCATCTTTCGATTGTTGAACTATATCTATGATATTTATAAATCGTACCGTTAATTCCTTGCCGTGCCATTTCTTTTGTTATTGAATGTGCAATAACTCTTAATTAATTACTAAAATAACAATCTAGCCCTAATTTCGGATATAGTAAATGACTTAACGTAATATTGGATAGCACAGACTTAAGTTCATGTTATCAGGACCAACTGATAGTTTTGATCAAATAATTTTTGGAGCACTCCAAAATTGACTATTCCAATTATCGCGTCACGAGTAGCACTCGTTATTGTACGGCAAGGGGTTAAAGTGTGAAATTCATTTTCTTTATAAATTAACTAGGTACTCCATGAAAGAACTGATCATAGCTTCCTAATTATTTTACTATATTTCAATATATTAAATATCTACTTTGGAAAAAGAGAAATCAATGGGTGGAAAAGATTATCGAATTTTATAAGATCAACGTAGGATATCTGCTCTGTTGCTATCTTACAAACTTGAAGAATTTTTGAAAACAATTACAGACAAGTAATTTTGACTTGCTTGGTAGTTCTAGTGTTAAATGTATCGATATTATACCAAAGTACAAATTGATTATAAATGTCACAATCTCCAATTTTCTAAAGCAGAACTCTTAACAAAGAGGTTCCAACAGTCCACGTGTCAAGACGATAAATCCATGGGCAAGTAAACTTTCCAAAGCGATCGTCTCTGTTTTCCTCTAAACGTTCCTGTAAACGAAGATAACTTACTATCATCGTCCTTATGCACATGCTGATAGAGATTAGGTGGCTGACGGGACGTGTGCGTGGGCGTAGGTGATGTCGGCTGAGACCAATGTTGTCCCGTGCATCCAGTGGATCCCACGGGAACACTGTAATATGGTTCAACACCCACTCCCATCCCTATTCCAACACCGACTTCCTCACCAACTGATGACGATGCCCCACTTCCTCTAGCTAACATTGACGGATACATCTTTTCGCTTTTCGTGGATCTGCGAAAACACAGGTTTAGCCATCTAAATCCAAGGGCAGACATCATACTGAGAACACTGCATCGTGAATGCCTTCGAAGATCGACAAAAAGTTCCAAAAACTTTCTGAATCTCGTGTGATCATAGAAATATTTACATTTCTATCGTTAAAGTCAACGACATGTTTTTCAGACACGGTAGGAAGAACTTGTTTGTATCTTCGAAGAGCAAAGAAGCGCGCAGCGTGCATCGGTAGAGGACGATTAAACTTCGACGTTTAGGAAAGATAACGCGACGAGAGATATCCCCCAAAGAAGATTCATTTGGGTTTTTTTTTAAATGAAAATTATTTTACAGTAATTCCGAGGTGTGTTTCATTTTTATCGTTTTTTTTTTTCTGTTTCGAACGATAGAAAGCACAATCATTGTATGTATAATGGCTTTTTACGTGTGGCTGCATTTAGGAAGGTAACGATACTTGGATTGATCGTAGAGGTGTCTTATGTGTTGAAACACATCCCTAAATGCAACCTTGTCTATTTACACGTGTCCTCGTATAGGAATACGGAAGAGTTGTAAAATTCACGTGGCTGATATCGCTGAAAGTTACTCAACCGTGAATTTTGAGTACGTCGATCAAGCCGGATAAGTGCTCTTGACATCTGAGCGTTCGGTTTGTTTAGGATACCGCCGAGAACACGTCTATCTACCTGGCGAGTGTATACGTAATTACTCGATCTGGAAGAGGCTACTAATTAAAAGATAAATTCCGTTCTGCCTGACATTCGAGGACCACTTCTCGATCGTGTATACACTCGTACAGTTTCGCGATACTACGTCAGAAGGAAACGAGTTTGGATGTACAAGATTCAAAGAGTATACTCGTTATTAAGAATGATTCGCTACTGGAGAATTAATTCTTCTATAAATTTAATCATCGATCAAATAGTTGCGCTGTCTAGAAAGATGCGAGCGAATTGTGGCTATTGGTAAGGATTTATTTAACAATGAAAATTTGTTTTTATATTGTAGTGGTAGTATTTATACGTTGGTCAGCCGTAAGTAGAAATTAAAATTGCACTTTTGTTCAAATGGTATTCGCAGTTGTATTGTTAGTGACATTTCAACTCTTGTTGATGTTAAAACTACCGAGACAAGTGATTGTTTCTTTTTAAATAAAAGAAATACAAATTTACAGCGCTACGTCAGCACAGATTTTTAAAAATTTTTTAAATCTATCTTACAAATCGTAAATGATTAAAGTAGCAAGGGTTCGTATTTTTTCTTCCCCCTTCTCTCAAAATATTAGGGAGACCGGAAAGTAACGTCGTTTTTCTAGACATTTTGCTCGAAAATCAATTGATTTTGATTGATGTGGCATTGCAAATTTGCACTCTAGATGGAGAAAAGTTGTTTATTATGATTGTACCATTAATTAAAAATAAAAGCTCGTTGCAAATTTATTTGTTTGAATTTAATGTAAAAGAAACCACATTACTTTCCAGCCCCCGAATATATATCTGCTAAATTTAAATATAATGAATTGTTTTCCAGCAGTTTTATAGTTAAATCTTCAGTAGCATTTCCAAAATCAACGTTTCCTTCCGTCGTGACGCAACATATTCGTGAAATAAGCTTGAAACATGCGTTTGCACAAAAAGCACATACCAAAGTCACAAATAGAAAATGTTTGACAAGTCGTGTCAATCAATGACAACTAAATGATACTATTGAAATTATACGAATATCGTGTCATACTCGATAAGTATAATAGATACGTCTGTACACGTATATACATATATACATAAGTGCGTATAATTGTCACTCGTAATGTACGTGTAGGACAATGTGTTACAACCCCAAAAAGAAAAAGGATTCTTTTCGTTTTAATACTTATGCATGGAAAACAGGCTCGACGAATGTGTATGCTAGATTTTCGCACTACCTTGGAAATGTCCTGTCCCGCAGATGGCTAGAACGGTATCAAATGTTCTGCGTTATTTCACCGTAAACGAGCAATCGCTTTCATAGAGTGGTTAATTACAAAGAATCAGAAAGAAGCTGAAATTGTTCGACTCAAAGAATATGGTGAGACATTTGCATCCTCTAATTCATGCATCTATACATATGGACATTTGTAAATGATTTCTAAAGATCTCATAGAAGGTCGTGGAAAATGGTGCAGAGAGTATGATCACGTTCGTATGCTTACCTTATGGAGTTGCTTCTGTTGAGCCTTGGTGGCGCCGGGGAACCCGTGGAATCCCTTTGATGCATCAGCAAACGTGCGTGAGTTAGACTCGCTCGATGCGATCCCAAAGATTCCACGCTGTCTGCTTCGCACAAACCCATCCCTGGAATTAAAACAAAAATTCATTGTTAGTATACTTTCCCTTTTTTCTCGAATGTCGAACGACTACAATTATTCTGTTGAAATAACTGAGACAACTCGACCTTTTGCGATTTGCGATAGCGGATATCCGAAGGTGATGCTTTTATTTACATTTTGTTTAAAAAAATTTGGAATACTTGGAGGTTCCTACAATATGATTATCTGTTAGAATTTGTAATTACTAAATCAATTTATAGTTCAAGGAGTTAAAGGGAAGATTATATTTTGTTTAAGTAATCTTTAAGTTATCTTATGGCTTTGGGGTAAACAGTGAGATTTTTTTTGAAAAGCAAATTTTCTATAGAACTAACAGAAGTTACTATGATAATCATTTCACCCACAATATCTGACGTTCTATCTAATTCTATGTAAAGATGTGTGGTACAGGCGATAGCAAAGATGTATATAACTATTATAGATACGACATGTAATTTCTAATATTTTCTTCTATTTGTAAGTATTTCTATATAAGAATTATTTACATCTGGATATATAGCCTACAGTAATTTCTTCTTAAACGTTTTGAAACCATGCAGGACTATTCAGCTAAACATTTTGAAATGAAATCTTAAAACAATTAATCCTCTATGGAACCCTGTGACCTTTGACTTCTATTCTTCAAAATCAAATTCTCGACTGTGTCAAATATTATAATCTACCTCGTGAAAACCATGAAATTCTTTGCAATTCTATGTGAAAAATTCAAGTTTAATTCATCATTTGAAGTATTATTTTTATCATTTTCTAATTGTACTGTCGTAAAACTGATCTTTGGATACCACAAAAAAACTCGGACTCTGAAGGGCTAATTGATTATTGTGTTTATAGAAGTAAAAATTTGTGTTTGATTATTTTATTAGAAATCAGAAATTACGTTGCAAATTATTTCCTTTAATAAATTGGGTATTTCTTTCTGAAAATCAACATTTATTCCATAAGGGGTCAAATGACCCCCCATGGTAAGATTAGGTAGGTGTAAAATATTTACGTTTAGTGTTAACTATATTAGCCCTGATCGAAAATATCCCACCGTCAAAAACGACATCTCATCGTTCAACCCTAAAACTATTTAAACATAACATCCCTATTTATGTACATTGAACATTTACCTTGAGAACGTCCACTCGGTGTGTAAGTATTGCTGTGTCTCATCCAGGACGTAGTATACGGACTATTAGGGGTGTAATACCCTTGTAGATCGGGTGCGGCATAATTACTGCAAGTATCGCTCAGACTACCATCGGATGGCTTGAGTATTCGTGGCGAGAAGGAAGTACTCGTTGGTCCTGCACCCGATCCTCTTTCGCGATGATGGGCGGTCGCGAACAATGCGGTGAATTCCGGGCTACCTGGTTTCGGCAAACTCTGCGATCCGAGCATCAGGCGATCTCGCACAGACTGCGAAAGTTGGCTGGCACTCGGACCGGTCAGGCTGTAGCTTTTGTAATGATGCCCTTGACTCGAACTCGACGAGTTCGCTTGGAGTTCCGTGGTACATGTCTGCGTACCGCCGGACACCTTGACCTGTAATAAATAAAGTTTATTTTTCAATTTCAATTTTCTATTGTCAAACTGTTTTTTGGGAAGGTTGCATGTTTATTGATTTATAAGGGGTGGTTTTTGGAATATTATTAAACGAATTTCTTTCAGGGGTTATTTAGGGTAAAGTTTATGAAGAAATTTGGCAGGGGTTGTTTGGTGGAAATTTTTTTAATATGGCAGAGGTCCAAAGCTCTATTAACCCCTTGGCTTACAACGACGTGTGGTAGACGTGATACAGTAAATGGAATGGAAAATTTTTAAGATCTCGAAAAATTATTAAATTGAAAATATCAGAAGACGTTGAAATTATTTTCATGTTTTTAATATTGTATTACCTTATACAGATATATTGGAAATCAATGATAGATTATTATTTTAACAATTAATTCTGAGTTAATGCAATAGAAATACAAAAGAAATCGTAAGGCATGGGGTTAACTTGTGGAAAATTTTCGAACGTAATGTGTATATTATAGTATCAGTGATTTTACAGTTGAAAATTGTAACTTGTTAATTGTACACTTTACAGTGCTGATAGTTCTTCAAACTTTAAAGTAATTAAAAAGTATTGTGTCCAGGAAATAATATTGATAAGATTCTAAAATATTAATAGTAAAATGTAAGGGAGAAATGTAGATTTATACTTTTAATAGGGATACATTTTGTGGATGATTTTGAGGCTTTTAATTCGGCAATAATTGTTTATAGCTCAGGCGATGGATGTGTGGAAGTGTGAAGGTGTGTAAATATTCTTATCACGAATTGGATCCATATTAATGAACTGAAATGGGATGAAAGAAGACGATTTTACCTTCGTTCTTGGTACTGCACTGACTTGAGCTGTTCTCGTTGCATCTTTTCCACCATTTTGTACCCCATTTGGACTCGGACTGGTACCTGCACTGTGTCTCTTGACGTATCCGAAACTCTGCGGAACGCCTCTAACTTTGCTGCTGCCGCTCGTCGACGTTCCTGACGAAACTTTTTGCGGTTTCTCGCCGTTCGCATACTCTGCCATGGCCTGTTTCCGATGCTTATCCTGGAAACAAGAAAAACACACAATTAGTAAAAAAGACTGGCGTGTTTCAATCGAATGAGACGATCGTACAGAATTCGAAAATGATTTAACTAACATTTTACATTATTAACCGTTCTACCTGAATATCTTCAAAAAAACACAACAAGAAATACAAATTATTTTTCAGTTAAAGCAAATAGATAGAAAATACACAAATAATATTTTCCAGTATTAACGTTCTACAGCAATGTATATCATATTTTTTATCTATTTGCTTCAACTCAGAAAATCTACATTCCTCATTGTATTTTTATAGCCTTTATTCTTATTTCTTCGTCTATAATATTGCTAATGCCTGCACCTTCTCTTATCGCGGTTGCTTTGTTCCCCGCCTTATCGGTTTCCTTTCATCACGCCTGAAGAATTATTCCTCGATTTCAAGTCTCTATGCCCCTATTACTTTTCCTCGTTACATTCCCTCTCTCAATGCTATTCAATTATCTCCACTCTTGTCTATTGTTACACTCAGTGCAATCACTTCTCTACAAATACCTATTTATTTTATCCATTCGAAGCTAAATAACAAACACTCCTTCAATACATTACACATGAACCGCATAATACGAAAATCTATTGCATACTAAAACCTCCCCTTTTTCAACCTAAGGCAGAACTTTCATTTTACCAATCCTAAAAATCTGCAAAATCTTTTAATCTCCGAAAAAAAAAAAATTGTTATTCATCGCAGCAACCTATTTGCAGACGACAAAGTGTACAAATATTTACCTGGGATCGCCTGGAGGGACTAGGACTCGGTGGTGCGCCCTCCTTGTCTCTCTCCCGATCCCTCGCAGCACCAGCCTCTATATATTTCTTCCATTGTTGGCTATTCGAGTTGCTGTTCGACGAGCTGTTCGAACTCTGTTGTTGCTGTTGATGCTTGAAAGCCGAGTTGTCCGTCTGTTGCGAGCTGTCCGACTTCTTCACGTGCGGATGATGACCGCCTGGATGTCTGGAGCTCACGACACGGTACACCAGGTTACTGCCCTGTTGTGCACCTTGGGGGGTGGCCGAACTACTGCCACCCCCCACAATCACGCCGCCACCACCCGGCACCCTCTGTTATTTTGACAGAAGAAAAATTGCCTCATCATTATACGTCACGATAAAAAAGTAATTTATATGTTATTACGGTATTAGTAAAAATCAACAATAGACTCTGTATAACATGAGACTATTAACTTTTGCGACACACTTTTGAGTAATATATACTAATGAGTAGCACCCGAGTTGCGGTGAATTGAGTAGGAAATTTTCAAGTTTCGGAAACATCAAATTGAAAATATCAATGAGGCCAGACGTGATAAAATTATTTATATTTTTTTATATTATGTTAGATTATATGGTATATTACGAATTGTGGAACAATTTTTATTTTAGCAATTTAATTCTGAATTATTGCGGAAGCAGTTAGAAAAGAAATTGTACGGCAAGGGGTTGACAGTAACGAAATGATCGATTCGACGGATTGAATATTTGTATGGATTATTAAATAAAAACTGTATTCTGCGCATTTATTTGTAAAGTTCTCCTTGAAAATCAGAAGATTAAAAAATTCTCATTATGCTGGCCTGATTTCAATCGTTTTAAGTGGAATTTTGTAACATTTTGTTTATTGCTATTTGTGTCAGGCGATTAAGAACCTATTGGTTGATGAATATTGCAACACAAGAAGCCAATTAATAGGATTCTGGTAGATAAAGTTCCAATTGACTTCAATAATCGAGTATTTTATTTTCTGCAAGATTCTAAACGATTTTTGATTCTAGCTTCACATAAGCACCCTTGACCCTGTACGAAACGAAAGTGGTATATGAAAATAATTCCTGGCATTATACAGAGCCTACAATTATTACCTATAATTATCACACTGTAATAACACTTGTTTACACACGACAATGATATTGAATTTATTCATTATCGACTCATTTTCCAAATCTTAAAATCCGAAGCTACTATTTACGAGTCCGTTGATTTATAGTCATTTCATAACGTACCTTGCACCATACGTTATACTTGCAATTTAATCGCTCTATTATGGCACAAAGGTCGTGCCATACGTAAACTCAATATTCATTCTGCAACGATTAATGTTCGCATAATAATGGCCAGCAAGATTTACAACCTAACGAATCGTCAATTTTGCGCAATGACGAATTGTAATTACGCGAAACGAAGGGGAGACATGCCATCGCGTAACGTACTAGCAGTTGTTCGACGACAAAATTATTGCTTCATTTAAGCCGATTAATTAGTCATTCGTGTTTAATTTATCGCGTTCAAGCGAGTCATTACATCGTCGCGAAGCTTTTTGTCGTAAAATTTCTCTCGCCTCCCCATGGGGATGTAATGGGACACCGATGTCATTGTAATCGAACGCGCGACCTAGGTCAAGGACTTTCTACGAGGTCGATTCCACGGGTATCGATTCTCGAGCACGAGGTTTGCAGAAGTCAGAACCCTCATGGTATGATTCAGAGCATGGGCGCCGTGATGGCGGTTGCCCAGAGGGGCAAAACCTGTCCTTATTCTCCCACCATCATTTGGCTGGGTATCGAACGACGAAAATTTGGCAGATTAAACGCTTTAGGCTGTTCATCGGAAAAACTCGTAGGGTGGAACCACGTATTACGATATCTGATAACTGAATTCGACCACTTAAATTATTTGCGATAATTATACAAAGTTTCATCAATTCTGTTAGAGTAGTTCTACAATTTTAATTGTGCAACGATATTATACACGGTATCAGAGATTAAGTTTCTTTTTCTTTTAGATTTTTGTAACCCTAACTACCGTTTTC
Organism: Cerceris rybyensis; assembly: GCA_910591515.1. Lineage (NCBI taxonomy): Eukaryota > Metazoa > Arthropoda > Insecta > Hymenoptera > Crabronidae > Cerceris > Cerceris rybyensis. The sequence continues at coordinate 5,811,598 of OU342794.1, forward strand.
GGTGGTTTCCTACGTGTAAATAATAATTTAGAAAATATTTTTCGTAGGGGAGGGAAACTTTGAAGTTGAGCCAATGTTTTCGACCTTTATCTCCTGGCCCACCGTAGATCCTTTAACTACTACGGTTATTTCACCTGGAATTTACTTGATTAAGTGGATCACGAACCATGGAAGCTATGTTATGTTAAATAATAATTTAGAATAAATATCCAATAGGTTAAGGAGATTTTCGATTCAGTTCCACTGATTTAAAGTCCAAGCATTTACCTCGATCCACCATAGTTTCTTTATCTTCTGTATTAACCCCTTGCAATACGATTTTATTTCGTGACTGCTTCCGCTATAATTCAGAACTTCATCGGCAAAATAAAAGTTGATCACTAATTCTTAATGTGCTCTATAATTTACCGTAATATCGATATTATAGAAATCATATTATCGCGTCGCGTCTCATTAATATTTTCAATGTAAAAGATTTTGGAAAATGTGAAAATTCCTGTTCCATTTGTAGGACAAGGGGTTGATTTGTCTAAAGCCACCTATTTTATGTGAATTTCGAACCACCAATGGTTAGAATTATCTCTTCATAGAGATTTGAATCAAGAATTAAAACTGTCGGAACCCCATACTTCTACCACTGTAATAACGAAATTAGTAATTCATCAGGCGGCTTTCTCCACGTGATAAATTCGATTCTCGTGCTTCCGATTCGGTGTCACGCAAAATGAGCCAACGTATTTGACCAAATCGTTTCCGATGATGCGACAAATCGAAAGCGAAGGGTCGCGGTTCTTTCTCTCTCTTCTTTCGCGTTCTCTCCAATCTCTCCTCTTTTTTTTTCCACCACGTGGAGAGTCAACGGCGTTCGGCGTGACTCATGGGGGTAAGAAGGCTCCTTCAGGTTTTTACTGCCGCGATCGTAAATGTACGGTGAAAAGGCCATAAGCCAGACAAAGGATTCCCGTGGGTCAAGCGCGCCTTTTCTTTCGCCGCCCTTTTTAAAGCTACATTCACACCGATCGCAAATACGACTAACAATTCCCATGCTTTTGCATCACGACGAATGGAGCACCGTGAGACAATAAACAATTGGCGAGTTTTTTCATCTTTGAGCTCGAACCATGGCCATGAAAATTCAAAATAAACGATGGACGATCATTCCGAGTACGGTGCACAGTTTCGACAGATTTCTTCTCGTTTCTTCCTCTCTTCCACGATCTCCGGCACAGTTTATTTTCAGAAATACCGGCACGAAAACATCCCTGTTTTTAAAGAATTGCTGTTATCGTTACCGTCAGGGTACAAAGTGTTTTCTCTGTGCGCTTTTGAGATCGTAAAAGCGAGACTCTTCCGAGAATCTCGTGAAAGGTAAAAATATCAAATCTGTACGAAACCATTGTGTCTATTATAATAAACTTGTTATCATAACTGAAGCATCAAGTATCGAACCAATGGCGATTTAATAATTCAATATTATTTCAACAACAATAAACTCACCATCGTGTTTATCGAACGTGGTATATCCTATCTCTCAGTCGTGAACACTTCCCTTTTCATGCACTTATTTTTTTATCAGATACAGCAACGTATTTCCGCGTCACGGAAACGTACACGAACACGTACGAATCATAAATATTCGCTGTCTGGATTATCGCATTTGTTATTGCACTTCACGCCCTAACCACCCGAGAATATTGTTACGATCGATCGTTCCGACGTTCGTTCTGAAAAGAACGTATTATCCGATCAATCGGTAACATTCGCTTGCCGATAGCTACTCCGTCTCGTTGAGGAATCATTCATAGAGTTTTTTCCAAAGTGCAACAACCGATATTCAATCACAGAATGGTTTGATCAATAAAACGAAAGTAGCATGGACGATGGAAACGTGAAATTCAGCCGCGAATGAGAAATTCATCGAGTACACGTGTTAGGGGAATTTCGTTGGAGGATCGATAGCCTTGAAATACCTGCGTGAACATCGAATGCGTCGATGCACCCGATAATTAAAGGATAGTCCACCAGTAGAAACACCCTTGTCACCCTTCGACGACTAGTACAATTTCACAGGGGTGACTATCTATTACAGACACCCCTCATGGAGCACGAACCTCGAATACTTCGCGATATCCGTTGCCGCAATTAAGGACATTTCACCTTCGTCGAGTTCTCGTTAAATTCTGCAAATATTTAGCAGTCCACGAGCACAAGCTTGCCATCGTGTAAACATCAACGTACATTACCAGCTGGGCGTAGCACAGCTCGGAAATACAGTTAAATGGAAGTCCAAGAGAAAATCGTTAAAATCGAGGGTGCAAACGTTTTATTTTTTTCCACCCTTTTCCAACCAAGTGAATCGCAACGATGAGGTGAAACCGTGTTAAACCAATCCGTAGCACGCGAGACCATAAATATTCGTCGCCAACACAATATCAACCCTTGGTAAAATTACAGGGGTTTGCTTTTCAGCGGTACGAACAATTTGGTGAGTTTCTAACACAGAACGTGGAAATAGGATGGGAATGGCGTGGATGAAAATGAAGATTCGAACGATTCGGCGTGAAAACGCACTTTACCATCCTGAGAAAATTAAAGGATGGTCTTCCATCAACGGGCTACCACTACCACTGACTTTTCCCTGCACCATGTTCGAACGAACGTCATGGTTTCACGAGGAGCGCGTGTACGAACAGCCCGGACGTTAACTGCCAACTGCGAGGGTCGACGATCCATTGCTCACCGGCCCCTTCCCCTCACTTTCTGCCACGATACTATTAACAGCGGCTACCGTCGAATACTATACCCACTGTACAGGGTGTCACGAAAAGTATTGACGGGAAGTTACGCCCAACTTTGTTTCCGAGAATTGCTCGAATTTTCGGTGTAATTTGAAAGGTGAACATGAGGGTGAAATTTGTTTGTTGGGAGAAGATACGAATTTGGAGATGGAATACTGATATGTTTAATTTCACTGGGTAGATTTTTTTTTTATGGAATTTTTTTTGGGGGGGATAAATTAAGGTGAGTGTGATAGTAACGTGGTGATTGGTGAAAGATGTGTAGTTGTAGAAAGATGTATAGAGGTTGGGGAATTAGTTAGATGTTGAAGCACATGTGTTTTAGTTGGGATGAAGGAATTAGGGAGTGTGGTGGGTATGGAGTTAAAGGCTTGGAGTCCCAATTAGTAGGTTTGAGTTTAAATCCCTTTCACGTGTGGGATGTTGTTTTTTATTATTAATTAATATAGCGTAGACTCGGTAGCTTGGGATATAACTGAAAGTTTATGTGTGGGCGGGATAATTATGGTGCTTTAAGTTGTAGGGTAAAAATAGTGAATTATCGTTTGACGAGAAATTAGTTGTATTTAAGTTTAGTTGAGTTGCAAAGGTACTTGATGCGTGGATAGTTTAAGTATTCATATCTGCAGGTCTTGCACTGTCAATCAGAGGCGTTCGTGTTCAACTCCCTTGATTGAGGGAGTTTCTTTTTTATTATTAATTAATATGTCATAGATATTCCGGTTGGGAACTTAATCGAAGCTGTTGATGATAGAACTTAAAGCCGAAAAATAAAAAAAGAACAAAAGAATTGACAGAAATTAACCCTTTCAGATTTACAATAACTCAATTAGTGTTAGTTGTCCCTTGTCATGGTAATAATGACCCTAATAACGGGAAGGTATTATTGAACTTGGTTGATTGATTACCTATAATTGACAGTGTCACTTGCAGTTTCAATTGATTTAAATATTTACAAAGTCTCCGATAAAATTAATGTTTTGCTATGAAGCGCAGAAATAAAATAGACGTTGGTAAAAATTCTTATTATTCTTAATACATTTTCCGCGAAATATTCCCCTTCGTAATGCAAATGAGTTTAGACAGCCTTTCCCAAACTTCCTCGACCGTGGACCAGTATTTTACAAAATTTTCAATCGACCCTCTTTCATGTGACAAACATATACTATAAAAAGTGCTACTTTTAATTTTTGATAATCGAGTCACTAAAAAAAAATATTATTTATTTCAAATACACTTTAAAATATATTTAAAAAATTTTTTCTGGGAACCGATGCCAAGCTGTAGACCAAATTTTGAAAACGCCGCGGTAAAAGCTTTCGTCTAGAATCACATCCGTATAAAAAAGTCTTTCACTCACTGTCAACACAGCGTTAAAAGTGTGATTCTTACTACATCAGAGAATATTTTTTCAAATCTTTGGTATCGCTACAAATGTCACACCATAAAACGTTGCTTATTCTTCAAACTTTACTCAACAACCTCGCTACATCGTCAATGCGACTAGAGAATTCGCAAGAAAGCAGAAAGTGAGTAACGTTCGATGTTGCGGGAGGAATATATTTTTAGGGGATGATTCAGAGTCTGCTTTGAATCGGAGCACCTGGTACTCGTTGACGGAGTCGAAATCACCGTATAATCGACTTGATTTACGCTTAAAAGGGTACGAACGAAGAGGCATCGCCCCGGCGGCGATAACATGCCACGCGAGCCACATCCCCTATACTTTTCGTCCTCCGCGTCTTATCTCATCGAAGGGTCGGGTTTTTCGGGAAGGATAGTCACACGAGAAATGATTATTTCTCCCGATGGACGAGAAAAGTCGTTTGCAATGGAATGCTCAGGATTATCCTGCGTGGATTATCGACTAAGGATGCTACCCTCTGGATGAAAAAGACATCATAGAAGGGTCTATCAAATTTGATTTTTTTTTTCGCTTAAGGAACTTTTGGTAAAAATTGGATATGAGCTATTTTTTCTTTCTTGGTAGTTTGAGTGTTAAAACAGAAAAAATATAAAAGAAATTTGTCTTCTTCACAGCAACTCGACATTAAGACCGAGTATGTAGAAGACAAATTTTCAAATTAACATCTTGACTCAGAATAAAACCCGAAAAACTATGGAAACACATAAGTTTCGCGATAAAACAAACCACACATAACACAGAAACTCCTGAAGAGGACATCGTAAGATGTCGAAACATGTAGAGTGAATAAAAATTTTAAAATTTAACCATATTTTGTCAACCTAAATACTGGGAACAATTTGATTTTATTTAAAACAAGGTTGAAATATAAAAATATAATATAAAAGAAAGTGAAGCGTAGTTGTTTAACAAAACCAAAGTTCTTTTATCAGATAATGGATATCACTAAAATAAAAAGTTACATTAATTGTAGCGTTCAGTAAGGAGTTAAACTCTTGAATTCTAATTAGTCGACCGATATTCAAATGTAGCGTTATCTAACAAATTTTTATCAGAGATTTAGATCTAAACTAGTAAGGAAATATTAATATTATTTAACACTAGAACTATCGGCATTAAACTAATTATATTCCAATAAATTAAATAGATACTTTGGAAAAGGAGGAATCAAGAACTAGAAAAGATGATCCATTCGGTAATCTGTGTTTTATAAGTTCAACTACTACAAATTATAAACATGGAGAAATTTTAGAAAAAATTAAGCAACTTGACTTGCTTGGTAGTTGTAGAATTAAATGTTATTAAATAATGTCCAAGTAAAAAGTGTTAATAACAAATAAAAAAAAAGAATGTAGGAGTTACTAAAACCTGTGTCGCGTCGTTTAAAAGTACAAATTTTAGGATACGCGAGTATTAGTCCCCTTTATCCGTGCGGAATTACGTACTCCGACTGTGAATACGAATCGGTGAATGGAAAAGAGAGAAAATCTATCGATAGATTGCCATCGAAGCTGATATCAATGTATCCGTTCGTGTCTTCTCGTTCATCAATGAGGAAATTCCCACATACGTCCCACCGATCGATTTACGGTCAACTTCCGATTCACGTGTGTGCACGTATAGAGTGAATGTAATCCATCTGTTTCTATCGTGCAAATCACTCCACGTAACGGAACTTCGATGCAGCTAATCTGTACAAAACGATCTATAACGTCGCTATTAGCGTGCCTGGATTATCAGTTGGAAAAGGTAATAATGTACGGGCATTCCAAAGGAGAAAATATTTCGCGTTGAAAGTTATCGCTCGTTAACGAGCACCGTGATTTAGAGAGTAGCAATTATTTTTTCGACGTCTACTAAACATACAATACATCACTGAGATTCATAACTAATAGTATCATTCATTCGGTATTTATTTAACCGGAGAAAAAGAAACGAGAAAGATTCATTATCATTTCTCACTCTCTAGATTACTGAATACATACATAATGTAACAACGGCAATGCAAATCGCCATTTTTGCAGAATAATTCAATTTTTCCTAGTCCTCTCAGAATGCAAAGGTTCCTTGACGAATGGAAGTTTCTACTTTTATGTGTTACTTTACTTCAAAGATAAAAAAGGTATTAATTAAAACGTTGAATACTGCGCCAAGCAGTACGGCAAGGTGCTATTTTTAAAAGTTGTAATCTACGTTTAGTAAAAGACTAGTGTGTTACACAAAGTAGATATTTTCTGCACAGCCTCTCAAAATGTGCTTTCATTAGTGAGCTGTAAGTTCAACAGGGAAAAAAAGCTAATGAAAAAGAACAAAAATCTACCCTCCTCCACCCTCAATACGTGAAATCCCATCTCTACACCCAGGAATGTAAACAAAGAAAATGAAGCTGTCCAAAGTGATTCATCAGCCAGTTCCTCTGAATGTCATCGAACGAAGCTCGTGCGAATTATCAACCCTGGCTGATGTAAACGTGCTCCAGGAGTAAAAGGCTGCAACCCTCGTGGCAGTAGTCGTTGTACCGGCGACTGTCAGCCACGAGGAAAAAGAGGCAGCTAGAAGGCCAACCTCGACATGGAGGAGGAAAGAGAACGGTTATTATTTCACCAGGCAGATATCGATTCCATTCGACGACCTGCCGTAACCCGGCTGCATAACTCACGACGACGCGTACGCTAATCTTTCTCCTCTTTCTTCGCAGTTGTGAGCAAACTTGTGCCACCTACGCTTTGCATCGGTGTAGCGAGAAAGAGGATGGAAAACTCGGTTCGAGGTCTCTAACGAGAAACTTTAATTCGATAGAAGTGTATTAATACTAGAACTACCAAACCAGTCAAAATGACTGGTACACAATTTTTTCAAAAAATTCTCCAAGTTTACATAAAAGTCATAGAATAAATATTCTACGTCTATATCAATAAATATAAATCGCCCAATCGATCAAATTTTCCACGGCTTGATTCCCTCTTTTTCAAAGTACTTATTTAATTTATTAAAATATGATAGATTTGAGGTAGGTAGTTCTAGTGTTAAATAACTGAAGGAAGAGACCTTTAGTTTTTAGAAAAATGCTCGTCTTTGGATGCAACGAAATTTATTTCGTTTACACTTTTTGGTGGGTTTCAACGGATATGGTCATTTCTCCAGAATTCCATTGATGTATGAGTTATGAACCATCACGGATATGTTTACGTATCTTGTAGAAATTTGTTAGGTGACGGGACATTTGAACGTCTGCCTTCTAATTGGAGTTTAAGAGTTTAACTCTCTACTCAATGGAACAACTAACGCAACTTTTTGTCCAGTGATATCCATTCTCTGATAAAGGCACTTTGGTCTCGTTAAACGACTACGTTCCACTTTCTTTTATATTTATTCAAATTTAACGCTGAATCTGCCAAGTGAGAAAAAATTCCAGACACCCAATTTTTCTAAATATTCTCCAAATTAGTAGAAGAGCCATACAATAAATATTCAAAATTTTTCTGATAAAACAAAGATGAGTTAACTGATCATTTTTTTTCTCCTCTCTATTCCTCCTTTTCCAAAGTAATATTAAATACATTCACCCCCTTGTCTTATAAATTAAGACCGATCACACATTCAGCTATTTATAAGTACGAACAATTCATCAATGGACAAGAAAGATTGATTATCTTGAATAAATTATGAATACGATCAAGACAATTATGAAGTTACCCGGTTTGACGCACCACGTCTTCCAGACGGTACTATAAGCAGAAGGGTTAAAACTGATAGATATAAAGTCGATAGATTTAACGTTAACTCCTATAGTCAGTTTGCCTAAGACCCACTGATTTAGATGACGTTTAAATTACCGAATCTATGGTAGCCATATCGAATACTAATATTTTCCAGAGAGATTTGAACTCGGACTCATTGATTGATAGTGCCTTTAGCTTCATCCTTATCATAGAATTCTGTGTTGTCTTCATCCCCTGAAAGATTCAGCAAATCCGGTAGGCATGGTGGAGAAAGAAGATGACTAACGACGAAGAGAAAGAGACGAAGAAAGTGTGGGCGAAAGGGGAAGGATGATAAAACACGCAAGAGGGGGTGGTGCTGGGAAATCGATATACCGATCCTCTAGGAGTGTTTTCGTTAAGGATTCGGGGTGCATAGCCGAAGACAATCGATTTTTAGCGAATGGTATGGGGTAGAAAGGCAAGATAGGGGAAGCCGAATAAATGAAATTGTTGCCGATCCGCCGGAAATCCCTTTCTCAGTAGAAAATTAAATAACAGATTCCGAACGATCAGAAATTGGAAACGTCCGAAACAATCAGCGATTCGATGTAATTTAAACGGGACGAAAGACGGAGATTCAAGTCTTCCGGATACGAATGTAGGTTAAGAAGGCTCGAGCTATTAAGAACAATCGATATTCATCGAAGAATCGACACAAACTAATGTCAATATTGATATCAGTCTCTCGCCAACATTCTACATCCACACGATCATCCCTCTCGTACTTTTTTCCACGGATACCATGACATTCTTCTTCGTAAGACCTCGCAAAACACATTTCTCTCCACGTCTCTTTTTCCTTCTGCTGACAATGCACCACTTTACTGATCTGAGGAAAACGGAAATTCCTTCTGCAACGAGGAATATTGTTTTTATCCTTTGAAAGATTCCACGAAATCCTCCAAGTCGAGAGATCCAAAGAAGAGAACGAGAAGTTAGAGACGTGAAATATACATATATCGACGAACCGAAGAGAAACGACCATTCGCGGGAAGACGAAGGATCCAGAGGGTAGAAAAAAGGTGGACGAAACGGAAAAGGGGATGAGAGAAAGATCCGAGAAACGAGGAGAAATCGTACGACAATGCTAGTCGGGATCTTCTCTCTTTTTGTCCTTATTCGTTGCGATAAGAGCGCCTTGGGAAGTCGGCGCACGAGGTATCCCGAGGGTTCTCCGACCTCGTGCACGCAAGGGTGGTGGCGACACATCGACAAGGGTGGTTTGTGCACGAGGCACGCATACATGGAATCCAAACACGTAAAAGCGCATGGCGTACGATGCACCGGAACAGGAGAGAAAAGGGAAGACAGGGTGAATAGGCTGTTAGGGAAAGGGGTCAAATGCATCCGCTGCCGCTGCAATGTTACATCGGTGCAACGTACGTCACGCATTACGGTGGAGTAAAAGGGGAGAAAATAAGGGAGCAGGAGACAAGGAGTAAGCTTAAATTGAAGGCGGGTGCGCGGAGACAAGAAGAGGAGGAGAAACTATCGACTAGGAAAAACGGAGAAAAATTCTGATCAGAGGAGAATACTACGAAAAGGGACATGTGTCTCGGTTTGAAAGGGCACAGATCACCTAGAAGATTGCACCGTGATCAAAGAGACTTTGATTTCCTCGGTGCTTCGACAGGGTACATGTGTCCCTGATGTAAAGACGGGGTGGTTGAGTTTGGGGTAGAAATATCGTGGTAGCTTGTTGAAAAGCCTCGTCTCTCTCTTTATAATTTCGTTCTGGTTTCAATGACTTTTGAATTACGAAGAAAATAAATGCACCAAGCGTAGAAGAAATGATATTAATAGATTGTAAGTGCATAGAGGAAAATAAACGCGCGTTGCAATTGAAATAGCATTGTTATTAGTCAGCGCACCTAACGTAGCTCAGAATGAAAAGTTACCTCTACGTGACAGAAATAAAGTTACTCTTGAAAATAAGCGATTCCCGACGGAAAGGTATTAAAAAATGCAAGAACAAATATTCCAGTAGCTAGATATCATCGTTCTAAAATTCGTTCGAATCGATAATTCCCTCATAAAGGATCATCAATAATTCCAAGCTCAATATTCCGTGCAGGAAATATTTAAAACGAACCACCCAGTATACGGCAGCTGCACGATGCAACAGCTGACGTACACATATACGACCAGCAAGCTTTATAATTTCATTGTTTGCGTTCGAATTCACGTCCACGATTGCACGTTCTCGATGCACGTTTCGGCGAGTGTGCGCACACGGATATTGAATAATTAGGTACGTGCACGTAATGCGTCTTGAATAATTATTATAGCCCACTCTATTCCCCAGTGGCGATTGCATCGACGAACATATTCGCCGAGTGCATCGTTCGAATGCAATCTACAATTATTACCGATGCCGAAGAAACTCGGTATGCGAGATTCGACAGGGTGCGTGATTCTCATCGTTTCGTCTCATTTATCGTTCGTTTCGACCCGTCCGTACTACGATTCGAGAGATTAATTAATTTCTACCCTACCATTCGAATCGATGTCAACTAGCATTTAATAAAATCCTGATTGACGTATCTCCAGGCGACTGCTACACGACGTACTTGTCGCACACGGTTACTTTGATCGAGAACGAGGGGGGTGCGAACAAAGGGATAGAAGCGTTATGCTTGTTCGAGGCTCGGTGCAATTAGAGAATCGGTGAAATCTCAACGTCATTGGTTTTCCAATGTCGACGAGAAGCGAAATCGTTAACTCTTTGCCGAGGGAAGAAGACCGAACGTACAATAGGTCTCGTGAATGGATTCGGTAACGATTCCAATTTGTTGGGAATGGAAAATTTCACCGACGAACGAAAGTTTCAGGACGCATTGAATTGGAAGAAATTCAGGTTATATGGAAGGAAGAAGCAAGAAAAAAGAAATGTAATTCCATCAAAACGTTGAGATCTCTCGGTGATTCCTATGACTGAATGTAGTTTTCACGCCTTAACGATATTTCGTCTTTTCATGGGGATTTATTTAAACGATGAAACGTTATTGGCGAGATATCGATTTAGTCAAGTTCGCTGACCTTGTGATGAGTGGAATGGCCCGTGTGATTGGCGGAGGTGTGATTTCCGGCGGGAATAGATGCCAGGTCCTCGATGGTTAATTCGGCTAAGGCGTCGTTTCCACCACTGCAACCTCCTAGCAAGCCACCGGCGATGACACCGCCGCTTCCTGAACTGCTCCCGATGCAACCTCCATCCGACCTCACCACGTTCGCGGAGGGTCTCTTTTGAACCCTCCTCGAGGTCACCAGTTCCTTCACCCCTGACAACTCTCGCCGCGAACCGCCCACGTATCTGCAAAAACATCACGCGCGATTCTTTTTAGCGAACGTGTTATTATGGCGATGTTGCGATGTCGCTCACTTTTACATTACTTTAGAGAGATGATTACATTGGATGTAATTAGATGGATGACGGAAAGTGGCGGTGATAAAGTTTTGATTAATCTAACGTCTAGCGGGATTGTTCTTTTATCATTAGAATTTTGACGGAGTGGTTTTAATGATAATGCAAAAGGGAGTTTAACGAGGTGGTTTATTTTGAGAATTTATGGATCGTTGCGGTTAACCTTTCAAGTGTTCCGGTGTATCCTCAGGACGTGTATTAGCATGGTTAATTAATTTTAAGGGGTGAATTGTATACCGTGCAAATTTACGGTAAATACGTCTACTGTAAATTACAGTAATTTTTAGCAAGTTAGAGTAAATTAGAGTAAATTTTAAATTATAGTAAATTTGTTTGTAGTATATTAATGATAAAAAGAGAAATATTAGTAATTAATGTCCTGCTCGGGTCTGTGTGACCCGAAATGGAGATTTTATTTTTACAGATGTATTGTTTTTCTAAGTTTGTATATTTTATGTTTCTTAAAGTGTGAGTCTTTGTTCGTTTTGTCAATATAATTGGGAGGAACACGAATGTGAGATATAAATGAGCAGAACAGCAGGGTTAAGTATTTTCATTGAAAAATGTATTCCTCTTTCCGTGATATTGCGACGACTATACTCGTTAAAAATATGAGCTACCGATTGTTAAATGGCTTATAAATAAATTCGTTTGCAGCTGTTAAGCTGAATATTAATGTACATTGTTTGAAAATAAGGATATTTTTATTTCAACCATAAATTGTGACTATGTTTTCCTTCCTGACCATATGTGGTACCGAGATCATTACAGTGGCAAACCGGTCGGTGATGATCGCAGAATGTTTCATCGAAAGAAGTTCGACCAAAGTACGAAACATAAAGCTGCACGACAATAAACGATGCCATGTATACCAGCCTCTTTTCTAAAGAATCCCCGACAATGAGCTACAGGCGTATCAAAAGGCATCGAAACTACTTCGCGGCCGTTCGTCGTGCCAAATGAACGTAGACCCGAATTGGACAGCAATTTCTTTATTAGCGAGATTAGACTCTCTGGCAGGCTCCGTCGATCATTCGTGTTAACAGCGTCATTCTTTTGCAAGCTAGCTTCGAATTCAAAAAATCACCGTCAGCATATCTCTCTCTCTTTGTTCTCCGACTCTTGTCCTCGCTGTCAATTAAAATCGCTCAAAACTTATAAAATTATCGTTTTTCCTGCAACGTAACCACAAAATCGTGAACCTCTATTACTGTCACTTTTAATACCATGTCCAACGTTCCTGTAACATCATCAGCGATATTTGTAATTCTCTTCGCTTCCAATAAAATGGCATTAAGGTTACAAAAGATTATAAAAGATATCCATGAATAGGAGATAAAATAAAATTCAAGGTAAGTAGTAAAATTAATTGTGTTCAAAAAGAGATATATTCCCGAGGCTGTGCTCTAATTAAAACAACGTCGTGTCAAGTTTAATAGGAGATGGCACTAATTTAGGATGTTCAGACCGCAGAGAAAGCGGCCGAGTTGATCTTACATGTTCGGTAGGTTGGCTAATTAACTTGTAAAGAGTAAGGTGCCGACGGTTTCACGGCCGATTGCAGGTGGATACGTTTACTTTGCATTTGGGCAGACCGTCGCTAACAAATTTGCTGACGCAAATCCTCGGAAGTCTCGTGGACTCGTGCGATTAATAATTCACGAATCACGCGCGCAGGATTAGGATTACTGCGCTTACGTGAGCACACTCTCGGTGCAAGACTCTACTGTGTAATGCGATTAACACGCTATCCTTGTAATAATGCCTTTTCGACGTTCCTTTAACGTGTCCTTGTGACTTCCTACTTGAAATGTTCGATTATGTTAGATTTATTGACAGTGATGATACATGTACATCGTGTTTAATTGTTTTTCTCGTTGCTGGTCATTTAATCGTGCAATAGTAATGATATCTTGGTGACAATTTTATATAACCCTGAGTTAACACCTTGACCGACGATTTCTTTTGTTAGTGAATGCGTAATAACTCAGATTTAATTGCTGGAATAAAAGTTTATTAAGGATTTCTAATATTCTATATAACTGATATTTTCAGTTTAATAGTTTTTGGAAAATTTCAAGGTTTCCTGTTCCATTCACCGCATCACGAGTGTCGCGAGATACTGTAGGGCAAGTGGTTAATGACACAAATATTACATATTTAATTCCATCTCATTTAACAGGATATCTGGCCGTGTTTAAATTGTTAAGTATATTGTTCTTAACACTAGATTTACGGCAGATGTCAAATTGACGAGTTCTCATCTTTTTTAAAAATTTTTCTCAGATTGGTAGACGAGTAGTACGGTAAATATTTCACGTGTATCTTATAATATACAAATTACTTAATTGATTATATTTTTTACCGCTTAATCCATCTTTCTGCAAGGTACTTCTTTAATATATTTAAACCTACCGGGTTTAGCAGTCGTAGATCTATTGTTAATTAACCATATTGTTCTCCTTAGGCATATAGAACCTCATATAAAGATTGTCTTTTGACAGATGTTATGTTTTTGGTAATTTATATATTTAATATACATTTTTTAAATTATAAACCTTTGATAATCAAATCACTATTCGAAGGAACACGAATGTGAGATATAAATAAGAACAAAACCAGGGTTAATGAGATTTCTACTTGGATTATGTTACGTTTCTCGTTTTTACGATAGCTGTATTAATCCCTATAAAACTAAGAAGCTAAGGAGAAATTTATTTCAATCTTTTCATTGTGCTGAGATCAGAAATAATTTGAACTTTGTATGATATAAAGAGTATAAAGAGATTCGCGGAAATCTTTGAAAATAGGGGATGAAAGTAAAAGTACAGTGTTGGAGAATGTAAACGGTGGATTTGTTTGTTCAGGTCGGAAGGATACGCTCGGTAACTAGCTCCACGCGAATTCCAAACTGATTTCGCCATTCGACGTCTACTACAAAATGCAAATCGTTGAACCGTCGGACTGTTTGCGGAATATTCTTCGGTAAACTCGACTACCGGCACTGTGTTACGGCCGGATAACTTTCGATTCTTCAGAAAACTTTGGGACCACTGACAATGTAATTTTTTCAGAGAATATAAAGAATATGAAGAAAATAGAGAAAGAAAGAAAAATATGTCAATAGACAAAGCCAACATTAAAATCTCATTTCGATTTCGTTCCTATAATTTTACACAAGCCATGGTGTCTGAATATTGATTCCAACTTTTCCACCGACAGAAAATAGCCTTTGTTACCCTTCCCCCTTTACAAACCTCCTCGATTCTCCCTATGGTGTACGTTGTATGAAAATGTTCCTATGGAAATCTGGGTGACGGAGAAAGTGCAGCTTATAAAAGAATTATTGACAACCATGACACTTCGATAAATGTGAAGGACACTTTGAACAACGACGTTTATTTCTCTCATGATGTCTATGAAGACCTACAATCGCTGGTCGTCATTAACAGTGTTTAACTATCGGGGACAATTCCAATCTCTACTGTCAAACAATAAAAACTACACGAACCAAAGAAAACAATCGAAAGAAGAAAAATATATCATAATTTTCCAGTATATCGAACATACTTTCTCACACCATCATTCAACCCCTATGACAATCCAGTCGATATTCACCAGCCGCGTAAATACTCCAACAATTTATTCACTTGTATTCCGTCTCATTGTTATACTATCCTAAAAAATTCCTATCTACCCCAATCATCCTCCTCGTAACGTTTCTACACACGCAAATCCCATAAAATTCACCCCAGGGAGACAAACGGCGAATCTCGTGACCGGCTTATCCCCAAACTCCTAACCTTGACACCCACCACCAATTCCAACCACTCGTTCATGTAACACTCCCTGGTTAAATGAAAACCGAGAAAAAAAAAGAAAATTACCGTCAACGTGTATTCTGCAAAATCGTGTTCCTCTCCTTGGAACGTCGGTCGTCGACGTTCTTAAAGGCGCACCATCTCTTCAAGATCGCCGGCTAGCCGCGAAACACAATCCTCTGGGACTGCTACGTTGCAAAACCAGTGGTAAAAAAAAAACGTCCACCGACTATGGAAAAACGTAAGCAAGCAAGTGCAGCCGGTTCTTACGTCCCCGGAGAACTATCGCAAAACCACGACTTTCCGTTCTCAGTTCGCAAACGAACGTTCCGTACCGACGATGCTCCCCACCCTCGCGAAACTACGCGGGTACGTTTCTCTCCCGTCAAACCGACTCCCGAGAACAACCCTCTAGCCTTCCACCACCACCACCACC
Organism: Cerceris rybyensis; assembly: GCA_910591515.1. NCBI lineage: Eukaryota > Metazoa > Arthropoda > Insecta > Hymenoptera > Crabronidae > Cerceris > Cerceris rybyensis. The sequence continues at coordinate 5,827,267 of OU342794.1, forward strand.
GCCACCACCACCACCTTCGGAGCCGATCCTCCCTTGGTGGCGCCTTAAGCCACCCTGCGGGGGTTGCACGACGTCGCCGGCAGATCGCACCAGCGAAAACCCTGCCGACGGATCGATCGTCGTGACGTCACGCGACGCCGTCGACGCAAGCGTCGTGCCAATTTTGTGCCGGTATCGTCTCGCGAGACGAGTCCGCTCTTCGTCTAGATACGAGGCCTCCTGCGAGCCTGCGAGATAAAACCCGACCGACGTTAGGTGCGAGCGTGTCTTTCGTTATGATTCCAAGGATCCACCCCATTTCCACCCTCGTCCACCCGCTACCACCCATCGTAAGAGGCTGTTCTAGCTGGCGCCTGTCTTTATACCGTAGCCGAGCCGCGAATGCAAAATTTCTACAAAATTTCTTGGACGCGAGAAGCTTCAGGGTGCGTTGCGACGTTTTATGAGGATGGCTTTCTGGGAGGATTTTTTTGGTATTTGATACTAACGGTACAATTTGTAGAATGATCGGTTCACTGCTATGGAAATTGTAGTTTTTTGTATTATTAATTAAAGGATGTATTTTACGCTGATACCAATTTTATACTGATAATATTTTGCTGACGTTTGTGGAAAATGTCGTTATTTTATAACCGGTCGAATAGTCTATCCTGGTAAGAGTAGATAGATTTTAATTGGCGGCACGGTTAGTGATAATTATGGAGTGGATCATTGTTTTTCTGGATTATTAACACTAGAACTACCAAACCAGTCAAAATGACTGGTACAGAATTTGTTCTAAAAATTCTCCAAGTTCATAGACGAGTAATAGAACGAAAATTTTACGTGCATTACAAACGACATAAATCATCGCATTGATCATTATTTCCGCCACTCGGTTCGTCCTTTTTCAAAGTACTTATTTAATGTATTGAAATATGATAGATTTAACGCCGGTAGTTTTAGTGTTAATGACTACGTGGCAGATGTTCGTGGAAACTTTAAGATTTTTAAATGAAGCTAATAAAGTTCTTTTATTTGCCGAATGTTACGAAGAATACCGTAACTTGGACATTTTTATATTATGTATTTTTAGGGTATTTTAGTAGGGTGAACATTTGTTATAGACGCATGAAAATCTGCAGTCCATGGATGATAGTTGGTGAGAATAATTGTGAAACTTGTAGGTTCTTATTGCGATTTTTTTTTAATTGATGTAATTTAGGTACCATTGGGGGGTGGTTTATAGAGTAACGATGATGCGACGAATTGGAGTAGAGTAGTTTGGATGTCATTATATAAAAGGGCACGAATAAAACGATGGCGTATTTTGAATGGATCTCTGTGCTTGAAACCCGTTAAAACAGTTTCTACACCCTCTTACACCTGCCATCTCGAAATCCATGGTATTTACGGCTCCAACGATGATCGAGCAGTAGGAGGGTTTGAATTCCTGAGAATGATCGCTCGAATTATTCGCGGATGAATTGCAGAGAAGTTAGGGGAGGATAATGTAGTCGAATCGACGGTAGACCCTGCATTGATTGTATAATATACGATCGTAGCTTCCAACGAAACAGCCTCTGGAAAATTCTATTTTCACTCTCATCCCCATATTACCATCTTGCATGAGATACACAAAATTCCCAGAATCTTCCATCGCTACATTTTCCCTCCTCTGTCTCGCCTCCTCCCATGGAATATTCAAAACCATTAGCTTCGCCATTATTATCGGCATTTAAGATTCTATAAATACCGTTGGCACGACGAGCCAAGTGAATTTATCACTCGCGAAACTTAACGAGCCGCGTTACGATAATTTGTGGGATACAACTTTCCACGAATGATCACCATCTAAATCACAATCAAGAGAATTTAATATCCGCGAAAAGCAGCCGCTTAGATCGCGATGATTTATGAAACAATTAAAAGGATTGACCGTGCTTTAAGGAAGGCACGAAAGAATTATATATCGTTCTTCCGCGAGAACCACCATGACCCGATATCCTTAGCAAGGGGGATACGGTGGTGCAAATGGGACGATGTTGCAACACGTGGTGACCGTGCGTGAAATCTGAGATGCATAGGAGCATCCATCGAATTCCTCGCATTCCATCGAACGTCGTTCCAGAGACTCGCTCCTGTCCCTTCAACAGTGTCCTTGGTGAACGCGTTTCGCGAATCCAGCTTCTCCAGTTTCCTGGCAGCCGCCATGAGGGAAGTCGAACGCGACAATGCGAGACGTCCTCGACAAAGGACAAAGGCGCTTATCTTTCTGCATACGGCTACGTCGAATGGAACTCCTTCTCCCTCGGTTAAATTGATTTCTCGCGCTGCTTCCTGCTGCCTGTTCCGCGTGCTATTGTTCGAATCCAGAGGACGAGGGTGTCCTGTAGATTGCTCTTCAGACACCCCCCTGGGCGTCTTGAGAATTTGTTATTTAATACAAATCGCGTTTGTCACGTTGAATGCACCGTTATGCCAGACGCGAATTAGAATTCTGTATCTTGGAGAAATGGATTACATCGTTGGAGATTGCATGCTAAGGAGGTGTTGAATGAAGGGTACTAATTCACTAACACTTTTAAGTTTTTTTATATATGGATTATTATTTTGATGATGTTAAGACGAAAGGAGAATTTTTGTTATGATGTTGAGACATTAATTTTTTGGCAATATAGGTGTGAGGGAGAAAGATTTTAATAGGGACCGGATGTAGGGTGGTTATTAACCCTTTGAGGACTACGAATTTATATGTGTGGTCTAGGAAAATATTTAATTATAGTTTATCGCCGTATTTATACGTGGTTAGAATTGAGAGATTGAAATTTAATCGTTGAAATATAATTCTACAAATAGTCATTTATAGTTTCTATGTATTAACACTCTGACATTCTTATAAAAACTGCTTTTGAATCATCAAATAAGTAATCATTTCTCAATATTCAAAAATGCCTCTGCCCGCTAAGGGTTGATAAGAAGTATGAAATACTCAGATTATTATACGTGCGAAATATCGCGTGAAGACCATGTTAGATTCTCTTGTTTTAGATTAGCAAAACTTTCTATTCAGAAACCTGCTCTTTGTAAATTTCTGTAACAATGGTTCGGCCTGTTAGGGAAATTCTTTTTACATCAGTCCCGGTACGTTCGAATGAACGTTGAGAATTTTTCTGGAAATATCAGAAGCACGAGCAAGGTTTGTTAAAAGAGAATGGGAGAAGAAAAAAATGCACGGAAAGAAACACCGTATTTCGAATTCTCTCGGAATACTCACTTCTCGTAATACACGTACGATTTTATTTCCACAGTACCAGAATTCTTCCTATACGTTATGTAATTAAATAAAATACAAGGAGTTCTGCCAGTAGCACGTTAATTCTACAAAAATTCCGAAATTTTCATATCATACCGTAAAGAATCCTTTATAATAGCTCGTACAGGATAAAAGAAGCTTATAAACCACGTAGATTACAAAACCTTACGAAACTCACCCCCTCAAACTCATTTAAGGCTAGCGCACGGGTCATTAGATAGTCTGAAAAATTTGTGGAATTATTCAGAAGGCATGGGAAAAAAAAGAGACCAACCATGCAGAGAGCAGTCAATGGCGTAGGATTAAAAGCTCGAAAGGAAGGAGTAAGTGAGAGATAACGTTTTCTGGCTTGGCTCGAGGATTCGTAATCGTCGGAATATGCTCAGGGCTGCTCGGCTTCTTTGTTGTGCCCTCGCCGTTTTATGGGGTCCTCGATGATGGTAGAAGGGTGCCGAGGGTCGGACTGAGAGACGGGGGCGAGTATATTGAATTTCCGAAAAGCGCGTCGGGTTTCAAGCGGATGATACGCGGCTTGCTTATGCGAAACGAGTTAGCGTTTGCTGGAAAGGGGCCAGGTTATGCCTACGGCGGTTTTGCGTGTTACGAAAACAACACCGTGCATGTGATCCTATGACGATCCTGACGGTCTAGCACCACGAGGATATTACGAGAATTCTAGGTTTCATAGTACGTCACGGCGAGATGCTTTAATTAGCATGAAAGATACGATAACTTCTGGGACCTGCCAATTAAATTGAATATCGAGAGGTGAATAAGGGTGGCTGACATTTGAGCTGGGTAAAGAATTTCTGAGATTACACTTTTATGAACATCGTGAAAGGTTCAAGTTTCCTTCATGGTATTTTTAGTATGTGAAAGTTATGAAGGATTTCTCTTGCATGGATATACCTTCTTAACCTTCGAATTTTTTGTGCTATCCGAAGATCAATTTCACAGTAGCACAATTAGAAAATGATAAAAATAATATTTTAAATTATGGATTAATCCTTTTTACACACTGAATTGCAGAGAATTTCATGATCTTCACGAGCTAAATTATGTTTGACAAAGTTGAAAATTTGACTTTGAAGAATGAAAGCTTAGCCGTGGCTTGCGTTACCTCAAAGTCACAGGGGCATGAGGGTTAACACTTTGACTGCCATGGGGGTCACCGGTGACCGGCACTATTGAATTCAGTGAAATTTCATGTAACGTTTAAATTGCAATAATTCTGAATTCTCTAACATATTGAATATTTAAATATTAGTGTTAAAAAGATAAATATCTGTCTGTATTTTTGATGTTTCTGCTTCATAGAGATATGATTCTAATAGAAAAAGTTTCTAATTCTAATACAAAAACTTTCAAAATAATAGTGGCACTCAAAGTGTTAATTAGTTGTTTCTTAAATTATTAATTAAGATGTCAACGCTATGGTGGTTCAGAACTCAGCTAAATTAAAAGTCCCAGACAACAGTGACCACTATAGTTAAAAAGAGAAGAAAAAGGCAGTTCGATAGCCACAAAAGATAGGAATACTACGGAAAAAAAATTAATAGATTCCATTGATCCCTCTCAACTCAGAATCCTTTTCGAAATAACCATGTACCGTTAAGTAGTCCTACAAATAATTCCATCAACCTGGTTGCGGTACTCGGAGGGATGATCGATAAAACCAGTTTCCGTTGGCGTGTTGTTGGCGTCTATTGTCGACAGATAAATTGAGAGATTGTCATATATGATACGTTTTTAACCCAGCCGAGATATCGTTTAGACGTACATAAGCGTTCGGATGATATCGGATGGTTCTTGTAGCTCAGGTATCAGTAGCGAGAGCAAATTGCTCCCGAGTAACGTTCTGCTCATGGGAGATACGAAAGCTTCAAATTCAAGGCGTTCCTCGAAGCAATCGGATAATCCACTTGGAGCCACTTTAGTCTGCACGTTTCTGGAATTTCTTTCAACCCCCCCCCCCCCCCCCCCCCCCACCGTGATCTTCTTTCTGCTTTTGCATTACCATCCTTACGGCGTGAAATGAAAGACGAAATTCGTATTTTCCCCATTGTGGAGAAATTAGTTTGGATGGATGGCTCCCAAGAGGGTGATGGGAATTTTAATTATTAGGAAATATTAAAAAAGAAGTGGCGCAAACTGTTTAAAGTCTTGCGCTGGAGTAGCATGTGTTTATGGTTTTTTTGGCTGTTAGATATTTGCAATGTGGACCGTTGATTCTTATTATTTTAGATGAGTAGTGAAATTAGGAAGCAATGTAGACTTTACTTTTTAAAGAAGGTGCAGTTTTACTAAGTTATACTCATTTTATAGGGGGCCTTTGGGGGGATATTCAAACAAATTTACAACTTTTTAACCCTGTAGGGGCCCCTTTGACTTTTATGTGGTGCGATGCACAACTAAATTTGTGAAAAATTACTAAATTCTTTACAATTCAATATTTAAAATTCGGATGTAATCCATTAATTACAATACTATTTTAATAATTTTCTAATTGTGTTATTGTGAAACTGATCTTCAGGTGCCACAGAAAACTCGGACTAAAGATGGTTAATGTAACTTATTTTATAATTTTTCGGCTTTAAGTGATATGACTGTTTTGTCTAGGACTTACTGTTTTAGATGGATACTCAACCATTTCATTCAGTTAGAAATGTAAAAAATGCCTGGCTGCATTCAATATTCCCAATTATTTTGAATTTAAAAAAGAAACTACCTTTTGACACTAATTCTCTAGGTAGCCAAAATGACTGGTTCTTAATTTGTTGCAAAAGTTATTCATATTCATAGCGATGCGATTCCTCTGATTTTCTACATTCATTTTATAGAATATGAGCTATTAACCAATTCCTATAACAAAATGATAAAGTACGTGCTTTAAAAACTTAAAAATGTAATTCTACGACGAATTTCTTTCCCGATACGTGGGTCGGTATTTCAACGATTTCTGAATCACCGAATAAAATTGTCGTTTCATCGGGCCATTGTTAAAATTGCGATCCGAATGGATATTTAAATTTGCTCGATATTCGTTGGCGAACAACGTCGTTCCTCTTGAATCGTTACTACAATCGCCAACGTTCTACGGAACATTGCGTCCCATATTCCTGCGAAATTTGTAGCAGACTTTCTTATCTGCAGAAATGACCAGTTATATAGGACAGTACGTATTCTCGATAAATTATTGTCGCTCATCCAATACACTTTACATGGACGACACGTTCGAAGGAAATCAAATGAGACTGAATAGTCGAACGAGTTCGAGGTAGGACGGAACACGGTTCACCGAGGTTCTACTCGACCGAAACGAATCCAAATTCAATGCGGTGAATCTAATCGGGACCATCTCCGCTGACCCATTTCCGTTTTTTTCACTCCTACGTGTCTCCCACTTCCCTTGATTCTTTAATCCTTCGCATTACGCCGTAATTTGGTTCATTAAACGAACGGATTTACTTTGGAAATCTTAAATCGTACGAATAGAACGCGAAGTTTGATCACTAGAGATGCAATTTCCTGAATTTGGGGTACATTCTACACGGCTGTTTCGAGAATTATGTTTTTTATAATTATCGATTTTTAAGACGAACGTAAATTAAGAAATTTCATACGACAGTGGAAGTACGCAGAATTGTAAAATATTGGGAGAACAAAGTGTATGGCTACTTAACACTTTACCGAGCGGTAGCAGATTAATAGGCTTTTCGGGCCCAACTCTTTTGGATTTTTAACTTATTAATTGGTTGCTATGGCAATTAATAAATTATTATTTTTCATTGCGGTTAACTGTGTCAAGGACTCAGTGAAGAAACTTTGCAATTTTTGAAGAGATATCAGTATCAGGGAAATATTTCCGTACAAGTGACCGATCAGAAGTGGGTAGGATGTTAAAAAATACTGGTCGGTCTAGTGTTAATTTACTTAATAGACTGCAATATTAAAATGAGGGTTTCTGTATAAAATAACCTGAAATTGATCATTATTTAGGCAAAATTTCCAGACTTAAAACTTGGTTCATTTGGAAATCGGATTTAGTTGGGAAACCTTAAGTCGTATGAATGGATGTACGCGAATCTTGATCAATAGAGATGCAACTTCCTGAATATCATTGGGGTGCATTTCTATGCGGGTATTACTAGAATTATGTTTTTTAGAAATATCGATTTTTAAGACGAACATAAATTAAATAATTTGCTGCATTAAAACGAATACCCTTATATAAATCGTTTTAAAATTGATGTCTCTGTAGACAAAGGATTTCTTTACTCACGATTAAAAAAAGTGCTCTCTTATTGACTACATATTATATAAAACAAAATAAAATGTCATCACGAAGAAATCGATAGATCTTTCTCCGACTATCGTTACGTAACGTTGCACGGATCAGTGGGATGGAAAGTGAGCCGAAAATATTTTCAGATAAAAAAAAGTCCGTATAAAAAGCGACTCCAGGAAGAAGAAAAAAGCGCGAACATTATCCAGGAGTTAATTAAGCGGCGTCTCGGCGAGCTTACTTAATTCAATCGAAGTAATCCAACGTAACTAGAGATAACCAAGCCGAACCGAGTCGAGCCGAGCAAAGCTGAGTAATTGGAGGCGCGTACGAAATTAGCCCTGCAAATTTTGTCTAATTAAAGGCCGTTAGTACGTGGTTGCACGACTACTCGTTCGTGCATGCCACGTTAAGTCTGATTCAGACTGCGTTGCGCGATTTCGCAAGGTGATTCACACCAGACCGACCTGATGTTAATCATCATCACTCGCATCTCTGTTTTGTAACGATGATTCGATCAGTTTCATGAAAAACTGATAAATTATACGATAATTTCCAATCTAATTAGATTCATGGAGAAATTGGAGGATAAAATCTCTAAACTTATGTTTTAAATTGTGCAACTTTTATGGAAGATTAAGATTAATGAGAGTAAGTGCGTATCTTAGCTAAATGCTCAACAAACTTCCTTTTCCGCTGATATAGCAATCTAAAGTGCTAAGTAATTGTTCTTTTGGAGATTATCGATCGGAGTTTTTTGTACTTTGAATTATTTATATGGTGAACCCTGGAAAAACGTGAAAGATTTACCATTGACCTAGAAATTCACCCTCGAAATTGGAAGGATTGCGCGGATGTTATATATTTAATCAGGGTTAAGATAACTGATTAATGCTACGTGGTTTTACATACTTGGGTCACATTACTTTGCGAGTTGTTAAATTATAAAGTGAACAAGAGTACCGTAGAGTGCTGCTGTATATTACCGTACAGAGTTCGTTTTTTTTTGTTATGTTTAATTCAGAAAGGAGAGTTGACTCTTAGAATAAACTGTTTCGATGTGGGAAATTTAGTATCGGTTTTAAAATTGTTCAAACTTCCATTAGGATGAAGAATGTATCCTGTGTAAAATAGTAAATTAGTATGCAACCGGGATGTAATGCGTCTCCAAGGATTTTTCGCAATTTGTTGATACCGTAAATTTGTTTTTCTCTTTAATAATTAAGATACTTTAGTATCAACGAAGGTCGTACAGTGTAGATGGAACAAATGCAACGACTTAGATTTCGCGTGCAGATGCAGTGACTCATTTACTGTATCTGTGTGCATCGAAAAACAATAAGATGCATCCAGGGAATTAAATCGCAAAGAACTTGCAAGGTTATGCATCGAAAATATAATAATTCTACATGACTTTAGAGATCGTCACGTGAATTAATGATCTATGGACACATCACGATAATTTTTGTATCTTTCAAATTTGTTGCTTAATTGTATTATACGCTAATAATGAAATTTATTATCACAGTAACTTTATATGTAATACGAATTTTAAAAAATTTTAAATCTTCGCTAAACAAGGATAATCACGTACAAGTTGTCAGTGGAACTGATTTTAAAATCTCAATCGTACTTCGTTTACTCCGTCACTCATTTTCAAGTGAAAATTTTCCTATTTAACACTAGATTTACGGATATTGTTATACCTATTTTTCTGAAGTGAGCCAATTTGACTCACACAAGAAAATTGAAGTTTTCTGCAAAGAAAATAGTTCCAAATCAATTTAAATGAAAGATTTATTATTAAAAAAATTAACCAACCAATGTATTATACATATAGTAATCAAATTTTGAATGATCCAAATTGGCTCCGTAAATCTAGTATTAAATTACATTGTTATATATTTTACAATAGTATTTTAATGTCGATTATAGCAGCAAATTTGAGAACACAATCATCTTAAAATCGCGAGAGAGGACCGGACCCACATAATATACTTTAATAATGTTAAGAATTTATCGCAAATTATTTTCACGACTTTTAAATGCGCAAGACACAAACGTATTTAATCCGAGTATAAGCAGTTAAATGATTAATGAATCTAATATATTTTTCAGCAGGTACTTGTAACTGTAAACGCCAATTTTCTATTGCAACCTGTTGGGCAAATTCCTGAATTCTATTTTACCGCGGTTTAGACGACGACTTCACCTTGGCACATTTTTACAATTTCCAAGTATCTGGAAAGCACTAGAACGAGGGTCTCACGAAAGAGCCAGTATAAATTGCAGTACCTGTAAAGCAACTTATGGTACACTTCTCGCGAAAAATAGAAGTGAAGATAAATTAGCGCGTGGGCGACAGGTGAGAGGACGAAGTATTGATCAGCGAAGTTCATAGTAAGGGTTCATAAGCTCCTCGACGAAGACTCGCGGATGCTAGAAAAATTTATTAGACAGCTGCCGTTGCACTGACATTGAATATTAGGATGGAAAAATTGCATCGGAACAGACGATAATAATTTGTTAATCTTAAAACATCCTATCGATATTATCTCTTTACGTAAGACACTCGACTTTTGTCACTAACTCTACCAGTTGACACGCACGCGTCAGAGTTTTAAGAGACGGTAATTGGTAACTTAATTACTTCGGTTATGCGATGTCAGCGAAACAATTTAACCTACGTGGTATTTTAAAACTTACGTATCACGAAGTATACGTTTCAGTTACATTTCTACAGCTCGTGCAATTAAAACATTCCATTTTGTTTCATTTTATTTGAAGGATCTGCAACGTCGAATTTATTTTAATAAAGTATGAACACCACAATTGAAATTGTGGAGAGTCCGGAACAAGAATAAATTGCAAACAGAGAATACAACGAGCGAGGTTTCATTTCAGGAAACTCGGTTTTGAAAATCTCCCGAGCTCGCGTGTGCAGATTGAAATAACGTTCCGTAAAATGATACGCAAACTGAGTCAGCTAATTACATTCATTTCCTCTTGTACTCTACACACACGATCTAGTTTATACCCTATGCACGATCACGATGATCTAAAAAATTTCAACGTATATGCTCCAAGTATCTCGTAATTGAAAAATAATTTTTATCCAGCCTCAAGTGAAGGCAGAAAGACGTACAAAAGAAATTGCACAACCGCGGGCTACAAAGTTGCTAATTTTGCTTTAGAAGGAAAGAATACGAAGATGGAATACCTTTCTGCGTAGTAATTCCTTCGTGGTGCTTTGCACCCTATAAAAATAATAATAACCCTCGCAACTTACCTCTCATGATCGTGGCTGTAAGACGGATTGATTCTACGCGCGTACAACGAAGCACCGCCCTCGGACATGTAGCCGTCGCAGAGGTCGGACAGAGTTCTACTGCCAACGCTCATTCCACCACGAAGAACTTCCCCGTCGCTCAGATACCCGGAGGCAACGTCGATGTCCGCGTAATCGTGACCGACGTGATGATGAGAGGAGGAATGAAGAATCGTGTACTGTCGCGCGGTCGTTCTACTTGGTAAGGTCTGAAGGGCTCTAGCACCGGGTGTATAGCCACGTAGAAGGGGTTGCATAGGTTTTACCGTCATCTCAGCCTCGTCATCAGCCATGGTGCCTCCTCCGCAGGTAGAACTCTCTGACAGGACCTGAAAAACGATTGAACTTTAGAACCCATTCTAATATACCTGGTAATTTTGCGAAACTTAACCCTTTGCACTTGAGAGGCACTATTATGGCACCCTGGCGTTTCTCGAGTTCTTGAGCTCTATTTGTTTGTTTCCGATATGATAAAATATTTTTATCGCAATTTTCTTCGTTGAACTGGCTTGACCTACTTTCTCAGTATAAAATCAGTTGAAAGTACCTTTAACTCTTTAGCCCAGAACTGCGTGTGGGACTCGCAGCGCGAAAAAGGAATAGGAAATTTTGAAGTCTTTCAAAAACTATTAAATTAACAATATCAGCCGGTCACGAAACGGTCTCATTATTTCTATGCTATTAATATTACATTTAGTTACACGAAATATCAAAAATCAATGAAAATTTTGGATTCTAGGAAATAATTATGAGTCTTTGCGCGCACCTTCAGAAAAGAAATCGTAAGTCAAGGGGTTAAAACAGTTCCCTAATTTAACTGAACTTATTTCGAGTTGCTAGTTCACTCAAACTAAAGAGTCCTCGAGTGCAAAGGGTTAAATTAGCGGTGTTAAATTTACTGTGTCTAATCAGAACGAGGAAAGATGATTGACTAGCTAATTTGTGTTTAATAAAATGGAAGTGAAATACGTAATCAACGGTCTTGCAATGAACTTGGAGAATTTTGTAGAAAAAATTGGAGACCAGTTATTTCGACCTGCTCTACGGTTCTAGTGTTAAAGAGAATAAAAGTTCTCCAAAAATTCTTAAATATATAGTGTAACTGCTTAGGATTATTGTAGAATATGACTATTTGTTGCGAACGAATAGATATATCGACGAGTAAGTCACAGAGGCCATAAAATCGATGTACCACAGGCAAGTATAAAGGAGGAAGACACTATAAGATGTATTGTTACACGTCGAACAGGCGTAAATGACTGACAATGAGTATTACCAACCTTCTCCATCTGCTCGAAGGTCGTGTCGATTTTTCTATTGGGTATTGTTTTGATCTCACTGCCACTCTCGCTGCTAGGTCTATAAATAACGCTGCTGTCGCTAGAATTACTTTGACCGGTACTATTGGAATTACTGTGCGAGCTCTCAGACATGAGATCCGAGATACTTGGCATCGGTGACACCATTGCTACCGTGTTCGGATCGAGCTTGCGATGCAAAGCGTCTGCCTTCAATTTCGTGGGCGTAGGTACGCCAGGCATGCCGTTTTCCTTCGGCGGTTTCGAGGTGCCTTTCACCAAGGCCGTGGGCTTTGGAATGCTGGAACCCGGACTGATACCGGAAACCTGCAGATTCGAGCCCTGCAATGGGCTATTCATTGCCGGAAGTTGCTTACTCGAACCGAAATTCAACGTATTCAAACCCTGAGAATGAACGATATGATTCATTTGTTGTCCCGACGTTGGACTTACTGCATTTTCCTGAATAGTCGTCATTTTCGTTTCTCCATGTATTTCCGTATTGTTATGGGGTGAATTCAGGGGAGAATGTTTCTCCTGACAATTTTCGGCATGGTGTAAATCCATGGATGCCTTTGGTTTCACAGATATGTTCGTCGTTTGTGATTTGGACGGTGAGTCGAGAGTTTCCGGAATTTCTGGTAAACCATTCTTTCCGATTCCTTCGACTATCGTTTTATGTTCTTCCACCGATGACTTATCCTCGGACAAATTAGCTTGATTCATGGACAATGTACGATCAACTGTACAAGTGTGAAGATGGTCCTCCTGGTCAGGAAGTTTTATCATTCCGTTTGCGTTGCTCATGAGTCCCTTGTGCGCCATGAGGTCCTTGTTCAGACCATTTGGAAGAGGTTTTATGTTCTGCAATTGGATCTTTGAATCTGCCATTTTTCCTGGTAGCTCCATTTTTGGCCTTGGTGACTGCTTCACGGACTCGTTTTTCAAGCTGACGATGTTCTTCGAGTCCTGGGGACCAACTTGTTTTGAAGGTGCCAACACAGGAGGATTCGTCTTGTGCACCTGACCAAGGGATTGTTGTTTCAGAAGATCCTGCAAATTTGAGGACTTCTTGTCCCCAGGCAACTTCGTCGCCACGCTACCGAGTTTACTGTTCGGTTTGACATCCTCGAAGGGTGGATTGTAACCAGCTGATTTCTCTGGACCTGCTTTCGTTCGAGCGATTTTACTCTGTGCTTTACTTTGCTCTTTCCTAACGGTTTTTGGGCTTGCTTGTTTCGTTGGCTTTGTCGATTGAAGCTTCGATTTTAACGCTCGACTCTTTGGTGATTCTACTTGAACTTTACTCTGATCGCACAACGACGTCGAGCTGTCAGAATGTTCTGACCTCGCGGAAGAAAAGCCGGAAGAACTTGATGTACGTTTTGATACGCCTGACGAGGCTTTTCCACGATCTTGATTCTTCTCCTTGTTGTTGAAGAGTTTGAATTTATCCAAAACAGAATTTTTGTTCTGTTGACTCGGTGTTCCAGTGGCAGTGTATGGAGAAGACTGAGTTGTTCTTATTCCACCCGGTTTACCGACGGTCGACGCTCGAGGGCTGAAATTCATAAGAGAATATGTTAGTTTCTATTCGATTAAATCAAATTATTGATACATGATAAATGAAATATTTGAGTTTTCACCTTGGAGTAGTTGCTGCAGGTTGTCTATTCGTCGAGTTTTGATTCCTAGGCTGAGGAATAAACGATAGAGCACTCTGAGGCGATTGTTGTTGACTCGGACTAGTGCTTCTTGAGCTGCTAGCACTGCCGATGCCACTGTTACCGTGCTTCAAACCTCCTGTAACACGAAGAGATAATTTCCTTAGCACATTCACTCACCCAACAATTATACTAGTATCATAACAATTTATAAAACAAATTAAACTTGTAAACATTACAATTCTTACTGTCCAACAACTTAAAGATAACTACGGAGCAGCGGAGCTTCTCATTTTCAACCCTCTATTCCTGCCATGTCGTTTTTGGAATCCACAGACTCCGACTCTTAAAGTAATTACTTCATATAGTCGTTAATTTTAGGAGGTTGGATTTGGAGATTCCAAAAACGACATGGCGAGAATCGTCGGTTGAAAACGAGAGACTTCAACGCTCTCTAGCCATTTCTTAGTTGTCGGACTATATCTGTACCTTTTAATTCCTCCGCATTTCGATTTAAAAGTCTACGGTATTTCCGTACAGGATATTTAGGACAAAGTTCAAATGTCTCTTGAATCACCTAACCAATGATATACGTGTCACGTTGAAAAAGAAACTCTTAGAAGTGCGAAAGATTTGCACTGAGACCCATTAACTGAAAGTCCGATTCTTCATCTTCATCCTCACCCACTTTCTTTACATATTGCTTCATTTCTACTAAAAAGAAAGATTGAAAGAAAGAAAACTGGCAACTCTCCCTCGGAAATCTACGCGGAACAAAGAGCAATAATCCGCACTTAAGTGATTTCGAACACGAATGGCAATAAAAAGTCCCGATACCCCTGGTCGGATGTCTATTATAAGACCACTTGCGACATTTAATTAAACGATCGACGATAAACGCTCATAATTTCCCCGGGTCTTTTTCTATCGCATTCGCGCTGTCATTGGCCGCGGCTCAATAAAACGATGATCGACTGGCTCATTAAACAAGCACAGTCGCGATGCTGTTGCGAGTCGCAGAGCGTACTATCCTCTCTGCTTGTCTGTCTGCAAAGTACGTAGAGTTCGTAGAGACAAAATAAACCGCAGTCTGCAAACGGTATATCAACGTGGCAGCGTGTATTTACCGTGCAAGGAGATTAATCCACTACCCCAGGTTGCCCAATCCGTCGACGGTGCGATCGCAAACCTTGTTTTCACCGACTAATTCCTGTTATCGCAGTACGAGCCTATAATTTAGTGGCTTCGCTTTAACAGCAATCTTTTATTGGATTAAACTGTAAGCAACCTCTCGGATTTCATTCGCGTGTTATTAATTTCTGTGGTGGTTTTACAGGGAGAGACACGACACTTTGGGTTGGCTGTGTAAACGTTGATGGCTTAACATCGAATCAATCAAAGCAGTAGAAATGACTGGTTCTTAACCTTTTGCCCTATCATTTCTTTTGTGACTGCGAGGGAAATAACTTAGAATTAATTGCTGAATTCCAAATTTTTTACTGATTTCTGATATGTCGTCTAATTGAATGGAATATTAACAGGAGAGAAATAATTTTACGATATTCATAAACTGTCAGTATTGTTGGTATAGTTAACGTGTTCACGATGGAGCTGTAACTTACATATTTCTGCATTATTTGAATGTGCTATATGCAGTTTTCCCACAAGACGATGTTAATTTGAATTTAGTTGCTATTATGTAGCTAATCAGTGAATTATTATTTATTAATATCAGAAGTTCAAAGAAAAGACGTTGAGGTCAGCAGTACATTTTTATGTATCACGGAGTCCATCATGGGAATAAATAACAGGATAAAGTAAAACGAACAATAAATATGTGACTAAATTATGCATTCTATCTTCTATATATTATACAAAATTTTGTATATACTGAGTCGAAGTTAAGATTCATAAGGGAAGTTTTTTATTTGGTAATTACGATCGTCGGCGATTAATTTTACAATAGAGCTACCAGACCAGTAAAAATGACTGGTTTCCAATTTTGTAAAACAATTTTCTAAATTGATAGAAAAATCATACAACAGATAATTCACTACTATCTTAGGAAATATAAATTATTATTATTATTATTAGAGTCCTCCTCTTCCAATATACTAATTCGACATATTTAAATAAAACACGCAGGTAGCTTTAATATTTAATATTCATGAATGACATCTATCCACGAATTTACTAATAATAATAGAAGCCGTTAGTTTATTTGTTATCCGTGAAGAAATCGATAAACGATCGATCACTGTGCCAACGACAGAATTCTAGAAGAGACTGTACGGTACTCGGATAGCCACAGTGAAGATCCCTTGATAAATTTTAATCTAGATCATGAAACAGCTGCGTTATCCTGATCCATGCTGCTGCCAGCTGGTTGAAATTACGTAATTTATTATTCGCGTCGTCTATTGTTGCAGAGCCTCGTAATTAGTAGAAAGTCAAAGTGATTTATTAATATGCGCCCACACCAGCTCATTGGAGCTTCTAGGCGCGTGGTAATTCAGAACATAATTATAGTGATCACAGAAAATGGAAGATAATAATTTAATAACCGCCTTACGCAATATTAATAATATCTCATTACATTTTCCAATCCATAAATCATCTTCCATTCGAACGTGCCGGGATAGCAATCGTTCAACCAGCATTTCACAATCCGAAGCTCATTTTATCATTATAAATGTATCGTTACGCCAAATCGTTAACTCCACTCCATAATTCATCGTTAAAAGTTGCATTTTCGATGAAATTCATGCAACAATTAATAGCAAATAACAATTTCCACGATAGAATGCGCAAAGTACGAAAACCGCAGAAATCAAATCCAACGCATCCACTTGAAACGCTTCCATACGTAACGATTCATAAAATCATTATCAATCGTATGCAATAATTTCCAAATTGACATCGTAACCAATTATTACAGTTTCACCTAAAATTCAATTCATCGAAACGTCCCGTCGAGCGTCGATATTTACATGGCTCAATTACGCCGGCATTATTTACGACGAATTAACGCGAGCAATGAAACGTTGCGGCCACTTAAATTAATTCGGTCAACGCAGGTCTCACGTTCGATCGACGTAGGTCGAACGAATCACGACGTGCGCGATCGTTCTTCATTGGCACCGTTGCTGACAGTGATTCGTCGTAATGACGGTGCCTAATTCGGCCGTTCGGCTCAATTGTCCGAGTACGTGACACAAATCAGCCAGATACGAGATAAATGGACGAGTGGAAACACGGAGAAATCTTACGTTGCAGTATCACGGTCTCGTAAAGGGGCGCTTTTATTAGTTTAACCCCTTATCGATCGCCGACGGCATCGTGGCAGACAGAAACGCGCGTACTCGCATTCATAAATGGATACCATGCGTGCCGATGGATCTCGAGGGCCCTGTATTCCTCGTGAGTTTTAACGGGGATGTTCGAGGGGAAAATTGTGAGACTTGAAAAGACAGAGATTTCTAGCATGATTTAGAATTTTTAGATTTTTTTTTTGTGATTAAAATGGTCGGCTGATTCGGAAGAATGTTATTTTACCCTTTTGGCGGTTACCGGAAGTATTGATTAACACTGGAGTTATTGGCGTTAAATGTATTGTATTTCAATGTTTTAACTTTGCTGTTATGTTCCGGCTTATATGACTTGAAATGGAGATTACATTTGTATAGATATTTCTAACTATTAGTTTTTGATATTTAATTTGTTTAGACCTCATTCTGTACTGCAGCTATAAACCGTACAAAACGCTGCAACTGTATTGTAAAAGAGAGAAATGCACCATTGTCCACAATTGTTTCATTACACAGATTTCAACGCTGACATCTCAAAACAAAAATCTAAATACCTCACAACAAAGTAACGTCATAAAATTGCAATACTATAAAGTACTATTGACTATACTATTCTTCTTCTCCCTATTCCTACCCCCCATAACAGTATACTTCCAACAATAAAATTGTTCGCTCCAATATAAATGGAGAGACAAGCAAAATATTTGCACTGTCGATGGCAAAACAAAAATACTATATCGTGAGAATGAATATTAACAGAGAGAGCAAGCGACAAATTAAAAAAAGCAAATAAAAGAAGCAAAGTAATCGAAGGGACAATTTTCCTGTACAAAAAATTCGTCGCGGTGGTTTCAGCGATACCCACTGTAAGCCGAGGACCCGCAAGACCCATCGAAAGCTCCAGTCACGGGGTGTCGTAATAAATTCGATTTCTTTTTTATCAGTGGATTCTGCGCGGCATCGCTGACAAAGAAGAAAGGGCGGTGGAA
The DNA here is from genome assembly GCA_910591515.1 of Cerceris rybyensis. Classification (NCBI taxonomy): domain Eukaryota; kingdom Metazoa; phylum Arthropoda; class Insecta; order Hymenoptera; family Crabronidae; genus Cerceris; species Cerceris rybyensis. The sequence goes on from OU342794.1 coordinate 5,845,434, forward strand.
TGGTACGGAGAAGTTAAAACGTGACCAGGCATTAGAGCTCTCCTGTCACGAGAATGATTCATCGTAAGTCGGAGCACGACCGATCGATCTTACGAGATATTAACGACATCCGCACGCTCCGAATTCTCAAACGGTGACCAGGATGCACCGTAGACGTAGGAACCACCTGCAATAACCTTTTCCCGCCGCGATTGTCCTTTTTTCGGATGCATGTGCTGGTGAAAATGTTCTTTCTATTTATCACGTACTATATCAAGTTCTGTAGAATTATGTGAGTCGTTTATTTCTCTAGTGGCAGAAGTCACTTTCTTTTTAACACGTTAACATGGGGGTTGATAGCCATGGGGGTTACCGGTGGCCGGCGCTATTGAATTTCATGTAATTTTATGAAACATTTAAAAATGCAATATTTATGAGTTGTTGGACATAATGAATAGTTAAATATTACTGTTACAAAGAAAAAAGTCTGATGAATATCTATCTATCTGTATTTTTAAAGTTTTTGCTTTATAAAGATGTTAATTTAATGGAGGTTTCATTTCAGAAGAAATGATAAAACTAACGAAATATCTACGGCGTTCAACGTGGTAAACGTTACCGATACTCCGATAGTTTCATGATTTTTACAGAAGTGAAGCTTTTTCTATTAAAATTATATATTCAAGAAGCAGATACTGTAAGGACACAATTAGATATATTACCAGTAAGATATTATCATTTTAATGACAATATCTAAATATTTAATGCATTAGAAAATTCAATAAATAAAAAGTCATTTAGGAAATATCATAATTTGAGTGTGATGAAATTTTATTATGTTTCATAGCGCTGGTTACTGGTCACCACTATGACATTCAACGTGTTCAATTGAGATATTTATAATAATTTTGTGTAGTCATTAAAAATCAATATTCTTCATTACGGTAAGGTGACTTGTGTCACTTTTAAAGTAAACGGTTCATATCTAAGAATGGAATACCAAAATTATTTAAGTGGTGACAATCACGACAGTAAAAGGATAATGTTTATTGGGGCTGACAGATATAATTATAAGAAAAGAAATTTGATTAGAAAGAAAGAAAAATTGAAAATACTTTAAAGTGCTTTTCAATTGGATAACCTAGGATATCACAATTTTAAAACAGTCAAGACCTAGTTTAGTGTAATTTTCTTTTATCAATTTCAGACATTTAAATCAAATTATGTTTAAAAAGCAACATTATTCTTAGAGAAGAAAAAAAAACAACTGAAACAACATATTAAGATATTTCCAATTGGACTAATCACAATAAGTAAACTAAATAACTCTATAAGGGTCAATAACCCGGTTTGTCGCAATTCTAACATTTACCCTATCAAATGACATGATCTCCCACATTTCCCTTATCAGTGTATTATATTTCATTTTACATTTGTTTCCTACTATTTAATTAACTCCAGTTGCGTGCAAGTTCATTACGCACCATACTGTTTTTGTAAAAAAAAGGAAGGTTGATGCAACACAAAGTTAGCCTGAGAAATGGACATTCAGGATCGCTGAAGATTCGCGAAAGCCCTCTCGTTCCATGTTACCGTCGAATGGCGAGCAGACTGATTTACAGATCTGCAATTAGACGGAGTACACCGCAACCAGGTCAACTATGAACACGATTCCATGGTTGATGTTTGAGAAGCACTCGATAACGGAACCGATCGACGAATGGATGTGGTTACTTCAAAGAGGAAGCGGTCGCTATTATATTTCTCCTATCTTTGAACCGTATGCATCAGTATAAGCAGGAATATTTGATGGTAGGACGATAGAGCGGTAGTTTCCCTTTGACACTTTGAGTGTTTACATATTTTTTTTCATATTTTTTTTTAATGATAAAAGCGGAATGATAAATTGGAGTGTATCACGTGTACATGGGGAAATATCATCTCGAGTAAGGAGTTCGTTTGTGTTGCCAAGCAATTTGGGACGCGGAAAATTGAGGGAGAAACTACTTCGTTTCATTAAATGGATCTTGAGACGCACTTGATAGCGGAAACGAATAAGTGGATGTGGTTACTCGAAGAAGGAAGCGGTTTATGTAATAAATAGTACGTTACTTGTGACATGAATATTTACTCTGTATTCCTGATGAATCTCTTGGTTTCAATTATTTTGCTGGTATTTCTTCCTATAGAGGCTATTTTATGACTGACACAATTCTACTGCAATGGATACTAACAAAGTGGGACAATTTTAATAACGTATCCATAACAAGATCTTCCATTAAATATTTCTGAATGAAAATTTTAAAAATCTATTTATTTTCAGTAATAAAAATGTTGCTTGACGTAGTTACTCCAAAAAGAAAACGGTTTATGTAACAAATAGTATGTCGTTTCTGGCAATAATATTTACTCTATATTTCTGATTAAATTCTAGTTTTCAATTATTTCGCTGTAATTTCTTCTTATCGAGGCAATTTTCTGGCTAACACAATTCTACCACAGTGAATGCTAACAAATTAAAACAAATTTAATAATATACTCGAGCAAGATGGAAAATTTTAAAATCACAGTTCTTTTTTCAGTAATAAAAATATTGCTTTTACTTTAGAAACATGTCTGCTATTGTTCCCCTTACTCTTAATGCAATTTTCTAAGGGTTGTTTTCTCAAGCGCAGTATATTGTTCTAATAAAAAGATTCACGAATAAAGCGAGTACCGCACAATAGACGCACTGCATCCGTGTGCGTTATTGTGCAAAAGTTCAGAGGTGAACAGAGTCTCGCAACAATAATACCAGCACTGCTTATACTTCCTCGTTGCACAAAAATTCACAGCAACGTTTTATCCGAGTTCCTTGCCCTGTGAAAATTCTCTACGTTCGATGCACCAATCAAATTAAGCATTGCACATTCTCACCTCTGCATTCTCACGCTCATTAATAACGTATTACACGTCTTGTCGAAAAATTTCCAACAATTGCCATCCAACCGTTCAGGAAAAGATGGAAGTACAAGCCGACCTACGGAGAAGTCTGCAACACGTGCGCTAGACGAGACTTGTTGCACGTATTCGCGGCAACGCACGTGTGCGAAAACCCACTTGCATATCCTACGAGTGCATCGTATCGCGTTGCACAGACCTTTCTCGCATTTCCCCCCCTGTGTCAGGTGCAAACAGCTAAACTACACAGAGCGTGATTAAAAATAGTTCCTTCCTACCTTGCCATTTAAATATTACACCTATCTCCACATTCTCCCTGTATTCCTACTTTCTTTTAATTTTCCTACAAAAAAAAACACCCATACACTCACTCACATATGAAAAATATTAAAATCTTCGTTCCACCCACGGAGTATTCCGGAAGCACAAAAATAATTGTTCCCTTATCAAATCACTTACCGATTTAATTATCCTCCCATCGATGTTAAAAGACACGAAGGTAAAGTAACTTTTTATTCGACTACACTCGTTTAATCGCAATGAAGTTCTACCGATGCATTTAATCGAGCTCTCCCGCGATCGCGGCAACACGTCCTACCATGTTCTCGTTCTAACATAAACTCGTACTTGCATTTCACGCGAGTGCACCGCACCATACTGCTCCTCGCCGCGTTTCCCTCTCTCTTCCTCTCTTTCTCTCTCCCTTTGTTTCGCTCGTATGCAGCAGAGAGTGCATCAATGCACGAGGGAGCAACGAGCAGCGGTTGCATTAGTGCGTCTTTAACGGTGTACGGACCCATAAGGGCATTGCATCGCGAGATTCTTGCACGTGCGTGTGTGTGCATCGTTGCATCGTGAGGTGCACACACACGTGGATACTCGCATGCGTGCATGCGTGCGAACGCACGATTGACAGGCCAAGGCGATTAACTTCAGTGGTGATTCGCGAGAACTTCTTGCGAAATGAGTTGGAAGATGAGGAAGGGTTCGATGAAGAAGGAACGAGTTGAGTACCGCTGTCTAGGGGCGTGCAGTGCATACGATATGCAGTCCACGATGCACCGGTGGATTTGCAACGAACGGAAGATCGGTGGAGATTAACGGCGAGCTGATTTTCTCGGGTACCGTCGGTTTGGATTGTTCGAAGGAAATGTGGGAGAATTGGGAGACTGATGATAAGGGTGGGAAGGGATGAAAAATTTCTTTGATGAGAAGACTTAACGGTAGATTGATTATAGTTGAAAGAGAGAAAGATATAAGTGAGAAATTGACTTTATAATTGACGTTATTCGAAACATTCTCTTTCAGAAGACTCGAGCAATGTGGGAATTGTAAGATCGTGCGATTTCTGCGAAGTGGATATAGTTGATCTTATTATGGATGAATGATATTATCAAAGTCACGTTTTAAATATGAAAATTATTTTCGAATATCTTTGGGTTATCCAATTAGCTCCGATATGCCAATTAACACTAGATTTATGGAGCCAATTTGGCTCACTCAAAATTTGATTACTACATATATAATATATTGGTTGTTTAACGTTTCAATAATAAATCTTTCATTTAAATTGATTTGGAACTATTTTCTTTGCAAAAAACTTCAATTTTTTGTATGAGTCAAATTGGATCACTTTAGAAAAATAGGTATATAATCAACATCCGTAAATCTAGAGTTAAGCTAAAGATTTTTCTGCTTTTCACTTCTAAAATGAAGATTATTTAGTTTCTTTTATGATTATATGATTAATAATTAAGTTCATCACTTTATTTCTTTCGTCGTCGAACAGATAATTATCTCAATCTTCATGGAATTATTATAATTTCACAGGAAGATAATTTGGTTCGTGGCAATATAAATCAATACTTAATTTAATCACTATGAAATCAAATAAAGAAATCAACCTCTGTCAGATTGAAAATTAGAATTCTAAAAATATTAAATTAATATTAAGATTAAATAATAAAAGCACACAAACATCTGAAGCAAAAAAAATAATATCAATGAGTATTATCAAAGGGTGTGCTACTTCAATGTCTGCCATTGATAAAGAGATAGATAAGTACCCGTTTCACTGGTGAATGCAGACAGCCACCGGGAGAATCCAATGCACGATTCTCGAGTATCCCCATAGAACAAATAGTCGGAAAGTCGGGATACTAGAAAACGATCCCTTTTATCGTCTGCGAGCAAATGTCATGCGAGTAAACGTTCTTAGAGATTGCCTCCTATGGCCGTTTACTCCCACGAATCTCATTGCTTGAATATCAGTTTCTGTTTTTCCTTTCCACCTCCGGTGTCTCGAGTTACGTTTGAGATAAAGGTTCGGAATTGTTCAACGATTATGCACTCGTTGCACAGCTGCAGCGAGACGGTTTCGCTCGATTTTATCCCCTGTCGTTTCACACTATATTTAACGTTAAATTTGTGGACTAGCCAATTAGCTCTAGGTGCTTTTAACAGCTACACGCAACGATGTCATGTTTTTCCTCTTTCACTTCATACATTTGCATAGCAGAGTTTCAACATTCGCTCACAAACTGAATCAAAATTTAAGTGAAGTTTACACGTATACGTATAATTGAGTTGAACTTCAGTTTTCAAACTAAATTCACGTGAGATCTATACGTTATTTGTATAATCGAGTGTAACTTTAACTTTCACATAAAATTAAAATGGAAATTCAACTTAACTTTACAAATGCGATAAAGCAGGAGAAACATGATATCGTGACATTGTTGTTTATACCACGAGGATCACTAATTACCTACGTAATTATTTATTATCTCTAAACCTTTCGATTTCTTGCTCTACGGTCAACCGCAACGAGCACTTTGATCAGCAGACGCATTTTAATCAGCGAAGCTTATCCGTGTAGCCAATAAATCAAATTTATCTTGTTGCAAGTAGCATATATGCGAGGTCAAAGAGGCTTTTGAAGTCGTCGGAGTGGAAGAACGCGACACGGAGGAGAGTTAAAATGATTAGCTAAGGAGTCGAATTACAGGTCAGTCGGGCCACCCCGTGTTTCCAACGTCAGGGATTAGAAGAGCCCTTAGAATTTTCGTTAGGTAACTTCTCCTACGAGCTGTGTGCGATTAGACACTATTAGAATGACTAAGAGAGACCTTTTCCAAGGAAAAGTTTATTATCGACTATTCGTCGTAGAGACGGAAAGCTTTTACCTCATAGAAGGAGAGATAAAGATAGATTATACGGCTTATGAAGTTTAGCAGTCACGAGACTCAAGTAGCAACAGCGTGAAATTTATGGGAAATTTTGGGTGGGGCTTTGCTACAAAAAATGAGGCGAAAAAGTGCCTTTAAATCTTCTACATTTTGACTCGATGTTGCGTACGAGAGCTAACTATGTTGGAAAAGTCGTTTGGCAGAAATTAAATCAAAGCAAAAAACTATCTGTCAAAGAAAATATTCGGTTCTTTATTTCTTTGAGAAGTCCTTCAAATTTGTAATTGCAATTTCTGAGGCGTATCTTTCAAAGGGAGAGCCACTAATTTTTAAATAAGATTTTTAAATACTTTAGTAATAGCAGCAAATTAACCTCTTGCCCTAAGATTTCTATTCGGACTGAGTCCGTATTAATTCAGAATTAATTCCGGATATCAAAATTTCTCTCTGATTTCTGATATTTCCTCTAACTCAACTAAATATTAACAGCATAAAAATAATTTTATCGTCTGGTAACCGACAGATATTTTAAATTTTATAGTTTCACGAGGCCTTCCAAATTTCCTATTCATTTATTGCGCCACTTCTCACATTATTATAGGCTGAGGGGTTAAATAGTGGAGGAACGACTTATAAAAAATTGTAATTTTATATAAAGAGTAGCAGGTTTTTAGGAATATAAATTAATAACTGTTAGTAAAAAAGACGTGGATTTCACCGTTAACGTTGTTGAAACAGCTGAAAAATACGTGGCTGGTCCACTCTATTGTTCTCTCCTCTGCGAACCCCAAGTCCTAACGCTTGTTTCTATGGCGATGGCTTTTATCCGACGTCTTTGAGCTTTCACGCGATTACTATGAAGGAAAGCCTGCACGAGGGTGCAGAAGCTGGAATCTCGATCAGAAGATTAGATTGCAATTAGCTTCGCGACGTCGACTGACCGAATTGAGGATATTCCGAATGTGTCTGGAAGTAATCTCATCCTAATTATAGCCTTGGTTCCCTTATTTCTTTGGATTTATAACTAATAGAGGAGATCAAAGGAAGAAATCTGAAGTATCGAAGCTTAAGGTTTTAGACTGTAATACTAATGCTTTGAGGGCAAATAAAACTCTGACAATCTGTGTCCATCTCACTGGAAGTGCCGAAGGGATTCTTTTATGACTTGAATTCTTTCAACACACTATTAACAGATTGCTGATGAACGATAAGATATCTCGTCTTTCTACTGTGCCGTTAAGAACCATTGACGAGATATCTCGCAATTTTTATACATTACTGGAGAGTGACAGTAAAACAGTAACATGGAGTACCAAGAAGAAACTACTTTTATAATTTGTAATCTGGATTTATTGTTAATTATAAACCGGGTTATGAAAAAGTCTGTCGATAGTTCACTAATATTTGTTCAATGACTCGGAGGCTCCTTAAATAATAGCTTCCAATCAAAATGACTAAATCTACTTAAATAATATGTTCTACACAAAACTGCTAAAGTTGATGAATTCAAAAATAAAAAAAGAATAAAAATATTTCCTGCTAATTATAGCTGTCAGAAAGAACAATGAATTGAATAGATAACATTTGAGTAAAAAAATGTTCTCCAGCTACCTTCAATGCTATAAAGTGTATAATCAAGTTTGAAAAATTTCTCAACTGAAATCATTAATCTTTTTTAACAATACAAAGGTTATTCGACAGCTTATCAGCTTTTGAAGCTCACAAACGATCGAAATATTCCGTTTCTATTTTGCCATGGACTATCGGTTCGGGGCACGTGTTTTTTCTCCTTCGGGGAGTTCACGCACGTGCGGCCGTCGATACGAATTAGCGTTGGGGGTGGATTCAACAAAGCGGAGCCTCTTCTAGCAGCCTCCCCCGGGATTGGGCTAAGTCTCGAAAGCTGACAGGAGTGCGGTTGACTCACTGGCCCACCGTGAATTTCGGCCTCTCTTCTATCTTCCGTCTCTTTTGTTTCCTTCAACAGCTGTTGTCCCTTCTGGATCGAGTATTTGCAAATTGTTTACCGTGAATCTTCTTCGAACGCGTACCCCTTGGGGAAGAAAATCTCGCGTACTCGATAAGGATTCTGATTGATTTTCAACGGCTCTATTGATGTCTTATATTTATCACTTTTTATTGAAATATTGCAAGATAAATTTATTTGTATGATAAATTGTCACGATTAAATTAAATGTATTATTGTAATCTATTTTTAGTGATTTTATTACCTACATTTAGTAATAGTGAGCAAAATTTATGATGAACTGCAATATTATTAGTTAACTTTGATTTTAAGAAACTTGAAAAAAAGATGACATAATTTTAACATTTTCATCGAAAAAAAGATGACATAATGTTAACATTTTCATCGAAAAAAATGATGTCATAATGTTAACATTTACATCACAAAAAAGATGTCATAATTAAAACCTAAAATAGAACAAGTACTCCAGATCGTGTTTTTAGAGGTACTCAAAAAATGGGGAATCAGAGGTGAAATTTATTTTAAATACAATTTGCGGAAAAGTGGTGTGAATGAAGTTAAAGTCTTGGACTCATAATTAATAGAGTTAATTATTTAAATACGTTTGCTCTACTATTTTATATGGGATCTGACCTACCAAGGGTATGACACACATATCATTTATGAAATATTTCTCAATGGTGACAGGGGACTTGAACACGGGCCCACTAATTGGACCCTTTAATTCTATGTTCACAATACCCCCCTTGGATTCGAGCTAAGACCCCCGTCGATTAAGAAATATTTTCCTCCGTCATTAATTAATATATAATCTTTTCCATAATTCAAAACGGTTATTCTTAGACGAACTAATCATAGAAATTATAACTAAAAAATACCGAAGAAGGAGAGATTTATCCCTATAATAAATGTCCCTATTAGAGAACTAATCACAGACAAGTTTATTAAAAATTAAAAAAACAATTATTAAACGATTACTTCTCCTCAATAACTTCCGCGTTTCGGGACCCACTTAGAAAAGTGCAATTTCATTTACTTAAATATTACTTCAACACCCAGCAACCCCATACACAAGTAAGAGTTAAAAACTGTCAGCAGCAATCGTTCGAATTAATCTCTCAAAAACACTTAGGTTTTCCCCCCAACCCTTCGATCTTGCGAAACATATTTGTTGATCAATCTTGACGAGCCCTTTTGGGAGTATCTTCTCTGTCACATCGTAACAAGATCAGGCGCAACGATATCCAAGGTACATTATATTTTGAAATCCCCCGTGGGCATCGCGATGGAATTGCATTCCGGCGACACAGACACGCAGACGATCGAGTGTTTTCTATTCACCGCAAAATCCATTTGCAGGAAATCTATCGTGGCTCGCGATCTCGAGGATTAATTCGATGGGGACGAGTAGAGGGTGTGCCCGCGAAATATTGCACCAGGAGACGTGCACGATGAGATAAGATTTTCCCGACGTAGCTGTACTCTTATCGAATTGTTCCTGATATTTTAATCGAAGCCCATGCAAACGAGTACCATTTAAAGGTTATTCTCATGGAAAGTTATGATCGCGAGGGGTCGTCGTTAAATTGATTTACGATGAAAGTGGAAAGTTTTTAGAGGGATCGTTTTTAAAGACGCATTGTCGAATAAATGTGTAGAGAATGGTAAATGTCTCATGGTAGAGATTGTCTCTTTATGCAACCTGAGTCTATTTATGACGGCGTCCAATTATTTTTGTAAAATTTCATCTCATAAATAAGCAATATTGTCCAACTGTATTCTCAATTTCCAGATTCTATGACTTAGTAAATATAAATGTGCCTGTTACAAAAAGAAACCCTACAATTTTTTTCTTCTAGCAGTCGTACATGAATCGTTTGCGGTCGTATTTAGTCTAATCAGTCCCTAAATAGGAAAATACCCAGAAAAATTGGGGAATTTTGCGCATTATTTTCTCTTTTAACTTTTGAAATTAAAATGCAAACAATTCTGAAAACTGGATCGTAATGCATACAAATGAACTTCATGTTTATCTTCGGCGTCAAAAAGCAACGAGAATCAGCAGAAATATTGTTTGATCAGCAAATCATGTTGACTAGTGTTATTTATCAAATTATTCAATACAGGAAGCATCGCGCGAAAATTGTCGCCTATTTGTCAAATATTTTACTCTCTGTCAGTTCGTCAAGTAAGCACTTTCCGACAAACAGGTAAAACGAGAGGATCTCACGGCACGAAGTCACACGAATCGACGATAAATCAACCTTCCTCCAAGATGTTGGAGGCAGAGAAGCTGAAGAGAAAGATCCTAATGGTTCGTATGTATAAACTTGACATTTACACGCGCTCGAAGACGCCTCTCTCGCGTCGAGACGTTTTGCACGATCGGAATAATAATAATCTTCTGTGCCAACTGTACCACATTTTCATCGAATTACGAAAAAATTTCGTGAATACCACTGCAATTCTCCCAGTTAAATTATTGAAAACTTGTCAGACTGACAACTTTAAATTTTAACTTTTTTTACACGGAACACTTGACAGATTCCACGTATGTATTTAACGTATTTCGATGTCTGTAATATACTTTGAGGTGTAATATATTTAATCGTTTAAGGACGATGCAAATTGAAGTTCAAAACTGGAATTCTCGTTGATGCATCGTGTGCTAGGTAATTATTTAAAAGAAATAAATCATGTCGAGTATCAGTCCGGTTTATTTCATTGGTATTTCTAGTATGAAGAAGATGCAGGGTACTTAATTAACACGATTAAAACGGATTGTGGGACGAAGTGCTAACAAGGCTGCTTGTTATGCTTGACGTTAATGGATCCTGCAAGGTATTTTATTTGATCAGGTAATCGATACGAGGAACTCTTCATCGCGGTTACAAAAATGTACATGTTATATTTAGATAGTAGACTTGCTTGCACTTTTAGAGTTTTAAAGAAATAAATATCAATATTAATATCTCGAGTGACACCCCGTTTTTAATTTTAATACGTGGATAAATGAAAGAGACATGGTATTATTAATGCAACTAAGGTGTCGTTTCAGCAAATTTATATTTAGATTCTATTTCGTTATGGGTATTGATAATGAAAGTTCGAACTAACAATCTCTAAATCTAACAATCAAAGTTCATATTTAGAACCGCCATCTCTTCTGGGAAAATTTTTTCTATGTGACATATATCATAGTGTCGGTAGTTCGGTTATCCCCCTAAAACAATATATTCTTGACACAAGGACCTCAGCAATTAGAAAGCTAAGGTCGATGAGATGATAAGGGTCAGATTAACAATCAGTGAACCCAAGTTCGAATTCCTCGTCCCCTCTGGTGACATTTTTTCTATGTGACATGGGTAACACGGTCTAGGTGATTCTGAGATCGATCTAAAACAATATGTTCGAATAAAAGCTCCTAAAGATACGATGCAGTGCAGTATAATAAGAATTAATAATTGCAAAACTATCCTCAATCTGACTATTACGATGTGTTTAATTATATCAACGGGTTAAAGAGAACTTTTCCAGAATAGTCTGCTAACGAATTAAGGTTCAATTAAGCATAGATTAAATCTATTCATTTTAATATTTCCATTTCCAAAGCCGACAGACGAACTAAAAAATTCCCGCAGCTGATGCACATACCCCCGGAATGAATGTGCGATATTGAATCGCAGAAATCCGCGAAAATTCCCGGAAATGAATGAGCTCTGCCAGCACTCACGCGGGCATCATTTAATCCCGATTATCAGGGTGTGATATCCTCGAAACGCGTTGGAAAATTATTTTGATTGCCAGAGATGCCGTGCAGTAGTTAGTACGCGGTGCATAAAATTCTGGAATCAATTCCAGTGAGCTCAAAAATTCATTGAAAAGCAACCATCGAACGGTACTTCTAATTCAAGCTGATTTTCCAGGATCACATGGATTAAATGATCCTGTCTCGATTGAATAATTCTGCCTCCGATTCGGAAGCGATTACGTGTGAAACGCGATCTGTAAAAAAATGCGGGTCCCCGGCGTGTAATTCGCGTTCCCCAGGCTTTTACTATTTTTGCAATGGAACGCGATTCTTTGCACGTAGCATCGATTCGTTGAAACTGTTATTGCGGAGGCACGAGCTACGTACGAAGTACACCATTGTCGAACGTTTTCATGTAAAAAGGTACACAATAATAGTCGAGACGAGCGATCGCAGGATAAATTGAAATTTTTACCGCGACTCGACGTGGATGTATGGCCGCACCGGAATGATTTATATCTCGCGGGAAGATCACGACAGGAATTTTTTTTCCCGGATTAAATCGTGATAGAGAAATGCAGATGTTTGTATTCCGTTCGTTACGTTAATAAAGTAACTTTTAACAACTGGGAAAAATATGATGTCCGGCACGATATAACGTCATTTAATAAATTTAAATTGTCATCTTCCTCGAGCAGCGACGGATATCTGTGACAAAGAAATATCTTTTTCAGCTTGCTCGTTAAACTCAATAAGTATAACGAATACATTAAACGTATCTTTCTTCCTCTTTTACCCCTCGGAGGATAATCCAGTAATACTCCCTTAACGTGGCAGAGCGTTTTTTGTTCGTTTACTCGACGTTCACGTGGCATGTAAAGAAGCTTAAATATGGCGCACCTGAAGGCTGTCCGAAGAAGGAAACAGGACTAAAGGAACAGGAGTTTGTACTACGTTCACGTTACGCACACGAGCTCATGAGCTCCCCATTATACCTTACCACCGAGATCATCATCGTTTATCATCGCGTCTCATCATCGTACTGAACCGTTATCTTTTCTTTCGTTTCTTTTCCTTCTTTTTCCCTCCGTATCGTTCGCCTTCTTCCTATCTTCTATCTTCACATTCCATGATCATTCTCTCCCTTTCTCTTCATCTTATACCTCCTCCTCCTCACATGATTGCACTTTATTTTTTACTCTTTTCGCTCTACATTCCTGCCAGGTGATATTCTCTTAATTTTCTCTCCTTTTGCACTTCAGCCTCTACTTTCTTTCCTAATAACATTTCATTATCACTTCTATTCACTCGACACCTCTGCAAATTCATTTAATTTTCATGACGTACTCTTCTTTTGATTTCTATTCGCCTCCTTTCCTCTTCGACATCCACTTCTTTTTGCAATAATATTCAGGAATGAAACGTCGTTTTCTTTTACATTTCAATATGCCTTTCATTCATTCTACAGCTTTGAAAATTCTTCTCATTTTCACGACACACTCTTCTTTTTATTTCTATTCGCCACTTTTCCACTTCGACATTCACTTCGTTTTTCAATAATATTCGGAAAAACGGAGAGAAAAGTCGCTTTCTTTTATATTTCATCATCAGTCTCATTCACTGTAAACCTTTGGAAATTCTCCTCATTTTCACGACGTACTCTTCTGATTTTTATTCGCTTCTTTTCCTCTTCGACATGCACTTCTCTTTAGAATAATATATAGTGAGATTAAAAATGTATCTTTTTTCTTCTTTTCTCTCACTTTTTTCCCGCTTGATATTCTTCTAATTCTAGTCCCTATTTATCCACTTATCCATCTTCTCGATTTTCCCCACCGGCATCTTCCTCTGTCGCCCAACACCATTTCCAATTTCATTATTTTTCATTGTACTTTGGCTTCCTGTTTCGCTATTTGCACGCAGCCGAGCCCGCAGGCGTACCTGTTTCTCTCGTGCAACTCGTACGACGCATGAGAAACGCTACATCCATGTAAAATCCATTGGCTCTGTATTCGTGCAAATAACGTTCTATTCATTATATCTCTCTGATGGAAAATCCACCTCGAACTCGAGAATCATTATTGTCCTGATGGACGATACAGAGAACTCTCAAAGATGCGTGCGCGCAACCCCATTTTTTTTATTTCGTCAGTGGGGAGAACGGAGAAGTCAAGGTTTTAATTAAAAATTTCAGAGAGCTATGAAAACGCGTCTGCTTTTTAACATTCGAGCTTTGCGAACTGAAATATTCAGTACGGAATATAAATTTATTAACTCTTTGCCCATGTTTTTTTTTCGAACAACCCTCGACAGTTTTCTGCGATAGCTAATTTTCCGACGATTTAATTTCGACTTTCAATATCTGCTGGAGCCGAATAAAAGCGAACGTTCGACGGCAACGAAGTTTGAAAATTTAATTTCAATTATCCCTCCCATTGGTAGAGGAAAAAAAAACTAATTCGTACCGTAAATGAACAAGTATTGGATCATTATTAATACTTATTGTAAGCAAATATTCGTTAGACGTCGATAATTAACTGGCATTATCTTTTGCACAGACGACGTAAGTATACCTATTAATAATGTAGTACTTTCCACCCCCATTCTCCATGAGGATGAAGTTCACAGGGGAACATAATCAATAGGCTTTCCAAGAAAGAGGATTCTCTTCTGAACGTAATAAATCATTTATTTCCCTGAAGCCTCTAAAACGTAAAGGTTCTTAAATGTTTCTCAACATTTTCGATCTTGTACAATTAACATCCCTCGATCGCATCTTGCAAAGTAGAAAATTAATTACAATAATTCTTATTGAACTGATCGGAGGTTTATGAGACTATCTTCAAGTTATTTTTTCAATTTGTAATCAACTACAAACGATTCGTTACGACTCTAGTCATTCGACTTTCAGGGTGGTATTATTGAATCGAAGCGCGAACCTCCAAATTGATTTCCACCCTCGGCACTGCACCATCGCGCAATGGAACAGGAAGATCCAATATCAAGACGAAGAAACATCCCCCTAATTTTTGATTTCGACCCACTGATCGCCTTACACCGGCACGACAATGCAGACGAGGGGATGTTCCTAGGAAACAAGACGGAGTTAACGTCGGTAGCAGCTGTCGGTACCCGCGGTGCAAATAAATGGGAGCACTCTACGAGAATTGTTCGCCATCTCGTCGACGAATTGACGAGTCTTGTGGTACACTTACTTAGGATACATTTTATGTCGAAACAAACGTTCTCTGAGAAGCCTGGATGAACATGTTATTGTATAATAAATAACTCATGAAATATATACTATATGAAAAAGCGTATATTATAATATATAGTAAATTATCAATAATATGTGTATATTATAATATTATCGACTGTCGATGTCACTATATTTAAAGAAATTCACGTAATTTGCATATCTAGATAAGGCGGAAAAAATGAAAAAAGACAATATTACTACAGTGCAACTATTTTCTGAATCATTTTTTCATACAATACATATTCTGTAATTTTTTAGCTGACCACGTTAGGGGCCTCATCCCGTATATATAAAATATCAACTTTGATAATTCATAATATGATTGCAGATCACTGTTCTGGAGCAGTGAAAAAGATTATGGCGGTAGATCATACATAGGAGGGGTACCAAAAGGCAATAAAAAGAGTAAAAATGTAAAACGTTCTCTAGATTAAAAAGTAATTCTTTGCCGGGTTGTCTAGCACAGATTTGATATCATCTCTTAATAAAAAAATTAATTCTCTCCTTAATGATCTTTAAGCTCTCGGTACAATTTCCTATCACCTTGGAAAGATAATCTTAAACTTTCTACCTAACATAAATTCCGTGCTTTCAGAATATTAAAAGAAAAATCGTCAAAGTTCAAGAACCTTTGCGTAAAAAAACAAAAGCGAACACCATCATATCACTATGAAACTAAAAGTCGTACGCACTGATATGCTCTCTTAATTGCAATTCAATTTCAACGTAAACCCTTTGGAGTCGCACGAATATATCGAAAATCCCAGAGTCCTCGTTTATTCTATACCGAACGAATGCCATGTCGATAGAACTAAAAAAATCCATGGAAAAAAAGCTACGCACAAAGGAGGCATGCACGCCAGAGAAATATTCGATATTGGGGATGGTGAAAAAGCCTCCAGCCACCCTGCACCATTGCTTAGGTGCAGATTATACCGTTAGGGGAGAGTATCCTGGCTACTAACCGTATCGGAAATATCGTTCCGTAGATTTTCAAGCTCGTCTTCCATGCTCCCCCAAATTCACCCCCCGTGTGGGGATAATACGAGGCCGAGAAAACGCGGTGGAGGGCGGAAATCGGAAAATCCGGATCAGGGTGCTGCGGAGCATTTCACTCGCGCCGCGGACACAGATAATATCTCGTTAGGTTGAATAAGCATTCTTCAGTTATGGGAATTATAATTAAAAGTGAAGGTCCAATCGGGCTTTACGATGTTGCGATAATTGAAATTACTTTCGATCGACCTATTGCTTGATAGGTGGTGAGTTGCATTTGCTCTTTGATGAGCTTTCATGAACGATAGGGTTGCGTTTATGGTGTATGAGAGTATGGGAGTGATTAGTAATTAATGTTTCTGTGTATCGTTAATGTATGATCTCATGAGTATGAAAATTTTGTAGGTAATGAATTTTGAAAATTGATCATTTCATTTTTGATTTATCAATGTAGAGGGTAATATGGTTGAACTGTTTTGTAGATTTGAGAAGAAATTGGCTGTTTGAAGGAATACTTATTTTGTAGAATTTAACGCGTACTTTAAAAAACCATATGTTGAAAAGAAGAGTAAAGAATTTATCACTTATTTTGTATTCCACAGGTGTATGTTATAACACAGTTGCAAAAATGATGAAGACAGCACCTTTAACCAGTTAAGCGTGTTTGACGGATATATCCGTCATGGAGACGTGGCAGAATTTTGTGTTATGACGGCTATATCCGTCATGCGTAAAATTTTGTTACAATTTGATATTTAAATTGTAATTTTGGCGAAAACTAAATTATATTCGTAAATTTTAATATATTTAAAATGTTTAGAGGTCAAGACAAATAAAAATTATAAATAATTTGAGTTGGATTCATAACGTCCTGAGAGCTAACTCGTAAACAGTGTGTTGTTTATCGCGACACACACAGGTGCGCGCTCTGCCAAAAGGACGCCACGCTTAACTGGTTAAAGTAATTGAAGGTGATCTGATGACAGAAATACAAAGCACACCTCGAAGCAAAAGTTTGAACTTCTCAAAACGTAGAACAAATGACTCTGACCAGCGTTTGTCAACTTGTGAGTCACACTCCAACTTTGATTCGCCTGGAACTTTTTATAGATCGCAAGAACAGTCTGATCATTAAATTATTGTTATTATTACTTTGTTGATTGTACTGATTGTTCTGTTTTATAATAAATGTTATTAAAATTACATCCTTGTATTTCATTTCTGTTATAACAATTCCTAACTTTCTAAATAATATTGGGGTTGCACTACTTTCATCTATCAAAATGTTGGGTCATAAGTCAAAATTTCTATCATTTTTTCTATTTAAGTCGTAATGTTTGTCATTTGTCATCTGCAATCGTTCATCTTATTGAAATTGGGTCAGTATACAAAAGAGCAACGCATTATTACTATGAAAACGCATTAGAAATCTGACAGAAGTTAATTTAATGGGTGTCACTATTTAAATTCGGTGTACCCAATGGCCCATGCTGTATTTCATAAAAATTGTATAACATAGAGAAATGTAGAACAAAAATCACCATGAGAGTCTACATACGTAAGATCTCTTAAGCGAAAAAGAATAATCTAAACGGTTCCGAAGAAGGATAAGCAAAGAGGATCAAAAAGTCTTTGAACTAGCTTGGAAATAGAGCTCTCTGACATCCATATTTCTTTAGGATCGCCAATTGTAAGGATTCCATCGTAGACTCTTCGAATTGACTTGCAAATAGATTCGGTAAACGTTGCAAATCCCATTCGTGACTCATATAATTCTCCGTTATAAAACGCCAAGCGACGTGGATCATTATCGTTCGCTTCTCACTTGAAAAACTCGAGAATCGATAAGTCGAAGAAAAGAAATATCCGGCCTTTGCAGACGCGAATTGAAAGGAAGCAGGAGGCGAAGGATCGCATTGAAATCAGAAATGAATGTCCAGGATACGTCGGTGAGCTTTAAAAAACTCCCTGTCTCTTTCCTTTTCTCTTTCTCTTCTCTCTACCTCTCTTATTTTCTCTCTCCTGCAGGAGAGAGTCCTCTTTATCTCGGGTTTTATTTTCATCGTCGCGGCGCTTCAAGCTGGAGGAAAGGAGGCTTCAGAATCAGAAAGGACCTTGCCGAACAATCGAGAAAGGAAGCGAGTTAGAGCGCGAAGACGAGGAAGAGCGACGGGAACGAATCGAGCCTCTTGAAACTACCGAAAGAGAATGAGGACGATCAAAAAGGACCAAGGAGAAATATCGGATGGAAAAGAATCGATCGTTCTCTCGAGTCATAAACTTAAAAGTGGATCTCACGGGATGGTACCGTCTTTCTTTAATTTTATTTTTCAAACTGAGCCTAATTAATTTTCAATCTTGAATATTGTGATGTTTTTCATTGCCATGGGGGTCACCGGTGACTGCCGCTATTAAATTCAATGGAACTTCATGTAACTTTTAAATTACAATATTTAGGAATTTTCTAACATATTGAGTAATTAGATATTGGCGTTAGAAAGATAAAGGTCTGTCGAATATCTATCTATCAGTGCCTTTAAAGTTTCTACTTTATAAAGATGTGAATTTAATAGAAATGATTTCGCTTCAAAGATCAATACTTCAACCACTGTGTTCAAATTTGCATTAAATTTTCTCCAGCATGAAATTCTGATAAGGAAAAACTGATGATTTTAAAATCGTGATTGTAACTAGTAATTTTTGAATTTTTACGACCAAAGAACCTGCCAGCGGTGCACGATAACGTGTCAATCAAATTTTCCAATCGCAAAACGATCACGGTAGACGATTAAATTTTCATAAATATTAATTTGATCTAAAGGAGAAAAGCGAGGATGCAAAAAACCGTACAAAAAATGAAGAACTCATAAGAAAGGGTAGGGGGATGGATTGATATTTCTAACTGCACTAATTAGCGTCTGGTTTAAGCGAAGCAATAAACAAGCTCGGCTCCTATCGATCGTTCCTCCCAACTCGTTCACGCGACGCCGCGTAATACCGGCAAATTATTCAAATTCCGCCGGTGCAACGTTCGATTCGGCATTAATAAAACAACACACCGGCGCGTGCACCGTGCCAACGAACAAAAATCGAAGCGGCAAGAGAGAAAAAGAGATAGAGGAAGAGTGAGAGAGAGAAATCAGAAGAAAGAAGAAAGATCGTACTTTCATCAGCGGAATGACGTAACGCGTAGCGGGTGACGATATTTTTTTTTTTCTCCAACCTCGACGAGTTTCACCGTCACTCGGCTGTCTCGTTTCGCAGCGAGGTTCAGCAAATTGCGATCTCTCCCTTTTTTTTCCCTAGATTCCCTTATTTGTCCTCCCTTTTTCTCGGCCCACCCCCAGCTGCCCTCTCCATGAAGCTCCTGCTGTTTTTCAACGATGGACCCCTCTCTTCTCTGTCACGTACACGTGTCGTCGACGTGTCCTTTTCAGGTTGTCTTGACGTTCAGACAACGCCAATGTATACGTGTGTTCCAGTGCATGTCAAGGGTTCAGGTGTTCTTGATGAAAGAAAAATAATCGACGAGGCTAATGAACGAAATGCTTGCGATGCTATATTACCGATGATGCACGATTTTACGATGGCATTCGATTGCGCGAATTGTACCACTGACCTATTAAGTGTGACACGCTTTCGATTTGACTACATGTGAATGAAGTTTTTGTAACGATAATTATGATAATGGTTTGAGTCACTTATTGTATAATTTGAGACGTATAAACTCTTGTTTCTGTTTAATAACTATCAGCTCTAATAAATTTATTTTGGGGTTGAGTCTTTGTTTTCATTTTTAACCTACTGATTTTAGCAATTTCTTTGGAACTGTGTGAGCGATAATTTATAATTGAATTGAATACAGAAAGATTCATTAGTGATTTTTGATACGGTGGGTAATTTAGTATAATGTTAGTAGGGGGTAGTAATTTGATCGTTTTGTGTTACGCTAATGTTTTTAATTTGGTAGGATCTGGAAAATGCAATGTTTTGTTATTGCAGTTAATGTTCCATGAGTGACACTTGTTTGTAGGGCAAGGGGTTAAGGAGTGAGAAGATAGAGAGAAAAATATGAGGTTAGGTAAAGGATTATTATTATTATTACTTATCTTGGTCTTTCCAAAATAATTTCAATTTTTCCAATTCAATTAATAATGAAAATGGCTTAAATAATTTGCTTTTGTAACATCTAAACTATTGTATTCGAAAGTGCAGTGAGATCTGCGTATTTTGTATGTAATTCAATTTTTTATTTTAAATTTGAACTGAGATTGGCACGAATGAGAAAATTGAATTTTTCAAATTTGTTATTAATTGTGTAGAAAATTCAGTAATAAGCGAAAATTAGATCAGAGAATCGTCAAGATATCTGAGCTTTCAATGACAAATGATAGTTACGCTTTGGTCAAAATATTTTCTCCGACTTTGTGGCGTCATTGGGAAATCTAAAGCCTAAAATCTTCGAAAGGGATAAAGTGCATTGTTCGAGAGAGAGATTTAAAGCGAAGGAGTCATTCTTCGACGATCAATCAAAGGAACAGGTTCACGAGTTAAACCTGTGGCGACAATTTTTAAGGCGATGTTCATTCAAACCGACCCATTTCCATAATGAACTTTTCAGCGACGCTGACGTTGCAATCTCAACGTAATACATCATTCGATGTCAAACTAATCGACTCCTCGGAACAATGCTTAATGTAGGCATGCTAACAATCCGTGCAAAGTTACCAAAAGACGTGGCAGGACAACATTGAAAATTATCGCGAATATTTTGCAAACTAGTACATCATACTTTCTACTATTCTTTCGAAAACTTGCAGAGTCATCGAAAAAATACAGTAAAATTTATTTCATTTCTAAAATATTATTAACCTTCTGTAATACGAATATTTTGTAATATTTGAAGATCAGTTGCACGATAGCACATCATAGAAAAATCAAAATGCAATTTAAAATTTTTTCTAAAGAGTTTCATGGTTTTTCCGAATTAAATTGTAATATTTGGCAGAATTGACTTTACTTCAAAGAATAAAATCTTGCGACTTGTGTTACCTTAAAGTCACAGGGGCCCATAGAGGCTTAATTCTACGAGACTTCCTTTTTTGGCACAAACCATTATGAATAATATATAAAATATGAGTACCATTGTTCCATAAAATAAAGATAAAATGAAAGATCCAGATAATTATGCCGAATAACAGACTAAAAATACGAAGATAATGGGCACCATAAAAGTGCTCTCATGCAGTATCGTTGAAGTAGCAAAATGGTTTATGCAAATGTCAGCTTCATCGGGGCAATTTTCTCCAGTGTACTTTAAACGTAGCGCGTATGCATTTCATTTCGGTTTGTTTGACTAGCATTATTCCGTCTATCGACAATTCAATAAAAGCAACGCAATGCAACTGCAAAGAATAACCGTAATGTTGCAAAAATCGTCACGTTTCCACGGCACGAGAATAATTTCAGGGGACAATGGCAAGGCAGGAAATAATAATAATCTAAAAGAGATCCGTGGATATTGAAGATAAATAAGGAGGAACAAATATTTTACGAAGGAGCTGCTTCCCAGGAGCGGTGAAATAGTAAACAGAAGCAAAGAAGAAGTATATTTGTATTTCCAGAGAAGTATAAGTGGAAAGGAAGGGGGAGAAGTAAAAGGAAGAAGAAATCATGACAAGCGCAACCGAGGGAAATAAACTTTGGCGCCAATTTCCATTTCTTCTCATTCGCCAGTTCACCGGAAGCATACTTTTCTTCGCCAAAATGAAACCATCGGGTGTACTTGGCAATGTGAAAACATTTTGCGCGCCAAGTATCCTCGACGTTCGAAAGATCAAAATGTGATGTTCGTTTCGATGTTATTTCACGGATAAACAAAAACGAGTAAAAAAACAACACCATATGCAATTGGGACAAATACGTGATAAAAGTTTCAGTTTATTAATCGATTCTCCTAAAACAGAGGAAAACATCGTTGAAATCAAGAGGTAGACAATTGAAACTTTGGAACAAATAGAAACTCCTAATCGGAAAAACTGACAAGGAGACTCGTCCGTGATAAAATATTTTCCTTCGCAACAGAGTCGTCCGAGGGGAAAAAAAAGTCGTTGACCGAAAGAGTGGCTCAATGAGCAAAGAAATCCCTCGCAAGAAAACGTCGGACTAACGGAAAATTGAAAAAGAGAAATCCATAAAGAGTCTAGAAATATGAGCGCCAAAGGATGCTACGAAAGAAACTATCTCCCTCGCAACAAACAAAAACAAAGGATTACTTTTCTCTCTGGCTCCGTCAAATAAACCGCACACAAAAGATAAAGTACTTTCTCTCCACAATAACACACCATTCACCGAGCATTCTAAAAACTACCGTATCATTTTATCTCAATAACATTGCACCTATCGCACCCTAAAACAGTAAAAAAAATTAAAAAAAACAAATCAACTACATCATTTCAAAAAAAGATCACCCCTTTGAAACACTTTGCTCAAATGCAATATTTGAACAGCTAACTCTCTCTGAAATCAACACGTCCACCAAAAAAACCAGACTTCATTATACATACATTCAAAAACTCGATCCCTCTTATTGCCACGAACACCGTGAATCCACGAGGTGGTGAGAATCCTCGTGAAAAAAAGGACAGAGAAGGAGAAAAGTTCACGCTCCGACTCCTACCTTCGATCTCCCTCCGACGACAGGAGCAGGCTTCCTCGTGGTTCCTCTCGCGAATGAATCTTACGCAGAACATGTCACCCTCTCGCGCGACCATAAACGACCGTGGGCGACGAACGACTGCGAAGAATTCGATAATGGAAATGCAGCACGACGGCGTCGTTGGCTCCTGGTATAACCAGTAAAACCGTAGACGCTCGAGAGGCAGCGGAGGAGAGTACACCGGCAGAGAAAAGCAAGAAAAAGAGAGAGAGAGACGAAAGTAGATGATAGAGAGAAAAAGAGATGAGAAGGTAGAGAGTGAAAAGGAAAGAGGGAAAAAAAAAGAAGAAGAGGGAAATGGAAGAAGCGAGAAAGAGCGGCAGGAAAAATACAGAGAGAGGGTTCAAAGAGTTCTGGCCCTCGCCCTGCAGCTTGCAGTATTTTCTCTATGTGTCTACCTTTTCATCCGCTTCACCGTGAGCTCGACCAACCTGCCAGAGTGGTTACATGTACGTGTGCATCCAGGTTTACACAGTTTCACCGTGTTTCAGGTGTATTCGTATATTTCGTGTTGGTAAACGCTTCGATATGAGAACTTGCTGGCACAACAAATTTTGCATATATCGCCACTATGCGAAAGAGCGGTAACGAGAAATCCGACGACGTGGAAATGCTTCTTATTTCAAAGCGACTGATATCTCGGGTACCCGAATTCTGTTGAGATTTCATTTCGTTGTTGAAGATAAAAATCTTACGATTTTTTTATTTCGGTAGGAGGATACTATTTTTTTTTAGATATTTTAACCCTTTGCGGTCGTATTAAATTTAGACATGGGTGTCGTACTGGTCTTAATTAGTTTCCATTGAACGAGCAATGATACATGATATGTAAGATTATGAAAGATAAATAAGATTTATTAATTCTTTTATCAACTTTAGATATATGTTTATACAATAATATGTTTTAATGTAATGTTTATATAAAAATGATATTTTATAATTATACATTGTACGTTTTTCGACTGCACGGGTCGCAAAAATAATTTGTTTCACATCTTCCGCCCTGGATTTTTCTGTTTGAACGTACGAAGCAATCTTTACTTTTTATGTTTTGACAGTGCTGCTTTTCATTAAGCCTTTCCTCTTTATGTGAGAACGATGGTTTTTCCGATTTTGAAGATGCTCCGTCACAGCGTCTTGCATAGCGAGTAAAAGATGACAGTATTTGTTTAAACTGATTTTTTTTATCGTTTCCAATTGATAGGAGCACCGTATTGGTTCGCAAATAGGTTCTTTAGACATTCAGGTTCATTCAGAGAAAATATAAATTCATACATAGATGAATACATAATGAATGTAAAATTAGAATGGTTCTTTGCTGTGGTGGCTGAGAACAAACATACGACCGAAAAGGGTTAAAAGTGGGATGGTGATGGGTAATTAGATCTTGATTGAGCGACTTGATGAATGGGAAATTATTGTCTGTTTGGAGGTTCTGTACGATTCATCATAGATTGTAAAGTGATAGCATGGGAATTTTCTATTTCAGTGTTTTAACCCTTTACACTACGATTTGTTTCGTGTCTGCCTATAGTTTAGAATTTAATTGCTAAAATAAAAAATTATTAGTGATTGTTGATATGCCATTTAATTTAACATAATTTGAAATAATTAGGGAAATAATATTATCACGTTGCGTGCCATTAATGCTTCTAATTTAATAGATATTTGAAAACTTGAAAATTTCCTATCGCATTTACCACATGAGTGTCACTCGTAGGACAAGGGGTTAACGAAGTGATATTTTATGGAGTGCTTATGGAGGTTCATAGTGAATTATTTAGCTGTATCAAAATTGATTCTTTTGCTTTTGACTCTTTTCTGAAAAAATTTCCGTGTCAATAGGATAGATGGTGGGTTTGGAAAAATTACGTTGCAACTGCAGAATTCGCGATTGATCAATGGTACAAGTCGGCAAAAGATTTCCACATGGAAAGGGATCTTGTATAAGTCTACGATTCTATGCGTGCAAGAGACTCTTCTCTCGAGAGGGAATTTATCTTCGTGTCACGTACTTCGCAAGTTAGGCGTTGCATACCTTGCCGCTCGTCAGATATTTTGTACTTTCGATCAACATCGCGAAACCAACTTCCTACCTTCCGACCCAAGAAATTCCAAGTAGAAGGAGCTGATCAAACTTTCCGCGGAAGTTTTCACGACGAATGGATTTATTTTGCATAGAGCGCAAACTATCTGCTGTGCTACGAATTAATTCAAATTGTTATTTTCCTTTTATTCCAACGTGAAACACATTTACATGTTTGTTGCTGAATCTAAAATTTAGTATAAAAAATACAAAAATTAAATGTTCTCCAAGAGCAAAAAAGATCAAACTTTCAAATTTCTTTCATCCCTTCCTTATTTCACATTTTTCTGCTTCAATGCTAGAAACATCAAGCTAATTAAAACGATTGGCTCCCATGTTCCATCAATAATTTTCCAATTTATAGGAGAGCCATGAAAATATTCTATACTCATCGCAAAAAAACATAAATTACCAAGTCAATTATCTGTCCCTCCTTGTAACTCCTTTTTTCAAAATAATTATTTAATTAGAACTACCGGCGTTCGATTTAATACATTTACATATATTAAATAAATACTTTAAAGGAAGAGGAATCAAAGGGTGAAAAAGGTGGTTAATTAAGTAATTAATACTTTATAAAATGGATGCAGAATAATTAATCTCTGGCTATCCTATCAATTTGGAAAATTTTGGGAAAAAATAAGGAACCAGCCATTTTGTCTTGCTTGGTAGTTCTAGTGTTAAACATAATAGATTCAAGGCCACTAATTCTAGTATTTAATGCTACGATTATTTTCCTAAAAATGCAAGATACTTTGCCTACCATTTTGAATGAGCTCCGACACATAAAAACTATGTATATCCATAATCAAATCGTAATTCGCCAATCAACAGAATTAATTTCAAATTTCTAAGATGTAATATTAAATATCCGCTCGATTTCAAAGTATATTTTTCAATCTCAAAGTTCTAATTTCAACTTGGCAGATATAATTGAGATAATATTGACAATCCTGTCAGCGATACCGTTAGAACCATGGACAGAAACGTTCGGAGATAAAAGTCTCGTGAAAAAGTTGTATCAGCAACGTCGAGAACGAACGAGGAACCGAAACAATTCCATTCCTGATCGTAAAATTGAATTTGTTACCCGACGAGGATGGTGTACGTCGATACGACACCTTTGCTATCAGCTCCACCGGAGAGGAACTGATTTTTATTTCCGACCTATCACTCGACATCGTACGCCGGATGACGACACGCGACTCGTATCGTATTGTACGAGAGAAACGAGAATCTCTCGTGGATGCAACGAATGAATGCACAAACCTGCATACATACGTCTCGTGTCGCCGCGATGGAAGCTCCGCGCAAACTTTTTGCATTTTATGTATTTGGTTTGGGTCTCCCATCCGATCACACGGGAAAAATGGGAGAAAAAAAACTCCGTCGTGCTATTCGTCGAAGAAGAAAATTGAATTTCCATTTTACCGATTCTGTTCAATGTACACTAACATTTTTTTACATAGATATATTTCCACCGACCGTTTTACCCATACGTTTTAGGTACGCTAATTTGTTATTAAAGTGGTCATCCCATGCGACAACTACTTCCTTTCGCTTCTTTTTGTAATTTTTTTTTTGACGAAACATGGAAATGTACAATTTTGGCATTTTTACCACATGTTTATTGATACTTTTTTAGTCTATTGTAATTTTTGCAAGCAAAAATATCGATTTGAATTGACTTTACACCGTTCGAAAGACACTCTCTTTAAAAAAAAGGAAATATCGAATTTCCTTTTGGAGAAGTAGAGACTGGACATTTTGTTACGCCCGTGAAAGCCATGAACCCCAGTCGTAATTACACGTCCATCGTGAAAAAAGAACACTCTTTCATTACCGTCTCATGCAACGTAAAAACGGGTGTAGGAACAATGCACTGTCAATTCCATGGCATGCACCCCGAACGTCGAAATGCATTCGTCCTGATAAATGATCCTGGGATAACTTCGAAGGTTCTCACCTTACACCACTGATTCAACACGATTGAATAGCTACAGAGAATTCTACTATTTGTTTCTCTCTCTCTCTTTATTTCTCTCTACGATCTACAATCGTTTTCTCTCCTCCGTTGTCCGATATCGACACTCCTCGGCGAATAAAGGAGAAACGCGGTCGTTCGTCGCGAAACGTCTCGGTGCTAGGTGCACCATCGTCAAACTGATTTTACTTCCGACATTTCATTTGCCCTCAAAGTCCTCTCTTTCCCCCTCTTTGCGACTCTGATTCGTGGCGTGTCTTTGTACGAATGCAATAAATGCACGCGGGACTGCGCACTGCCGCGTGGGGTGCTGCCGGTATCGCGGGAGGATTGCACAAAACGCAAATTGCAAAAGTGCGAGTGCAGGTATAACCGTACGAATGGATGTGCATCGCGCATTAACACCAAATGGAGAAAGATCGCATGGAAATGCTCGTTGCTAGGCGCTAAAAAAAATCCTGCCTACTGAATGCTCAACGATTCCCTTTGAATAACATGGTAATTAAAGATAATTTCGCTGCTCTTTTCGAGAAATCTTATATTATCGTTGACGTGGTATTACGAATTTTTTTCCTTCTTTGAGGAACGATTAAAGGTTTATTTGGATTTCAGACGAAATCGTGTGGTTGAATAAATTTGTTGAATATTCATGAAGAATTGTAAGTGTTATGGGAGTGCATTTATAGCCCCATTTTATGGTAGATAATTTGTTCAATGGAATGAAAATATGTAACTTTTTCTATTATTAATTAAAAACTGTTTTCTGCATTGTTCCTATATTAAATAGACAATCTATCTGCCGCATTTCTGTTGGAAGAATGAACTGATTATCTCGTAATCGAATAAATATATACATGAAGTGATCACTGTTAAATTTTATCTAGCAAAATCATATTAAAATTAACACTAGATTAAATAAATACTTTGATGAGAGATGGATCAAGCGGCAAAAAATAGGATCTGTTAAATAATTTGTGTATTACAAGATAGGAGTGAAATATCTACTGCACTGTTTCTCTATAAATTGAGAATATTTTTAGAAAATTAGAAACCCGACAAATTGACGGTTGCCATCAATCTAGTGTTAAAATACACAGCATCCAACCATAGAAGATACTTCTTCCTCGATATTATTATCGCACTATTATAAATTTTCATTGTTTATCATTTTCACGATTTTACTATCCACACGTCGACAATTCGCAACAAATTTTCCTTCCGAAAATCCTTTTAACAGCTCGTCCCCAGGAGCGCGGCTATACCAACATTTTCCCGGGATGTTTCAAAATATCCTACGTTATCCCTGCAATAATTAAAACCGACACACACGCTCGCAAACCTCCGGGCGAAACAGAATCGACGTGCACATACAACGTCGATCAGATTTCACGCTCACCGCCATCCTGCATCCCCTGCATGGAGAATTTTTCGCAAACGCGAGCTTGCATTTCCCGGAAAGAGAGAGAGAGAGAGGGATAGGATATGAGAGAGAGGCAAGTGCACTGTCAATACGGTTTGTGCCTTTAGAGAGACGCTCGTATTCCCTTCTGGTGGCACTCGAGGCTCAGGACACACCTGAGCACCGACGGCGCGATGCGCATTGGGGGGTTGAAGAAGGTTGAGGGCCGCGAAACCAGGGGTTTCGAAATTACCGAGGGTAGAAGTCACGGCGAATATCTCCATGGAAGACACACACAGGCCCTCCTGCAAGCTTTCTGCCGAAACAAAGAGAGCGTTGCTTCGGAAACGGATTTCATCGCGGTTTCTTGCTTTTCGTTATTCCACCGTGATTTCATGGATGTCTACGGAGCGCTTTTAGAGATTCGGGAAATGGAGACAAGTGTTAAATAGAGTGGATTATTTTCGAGAATTTTTATACTGATTCTTGGAGTTGGAGATAGTTTTGAAAATATGTTTGATCGTTTATTTTTGACCTGGTTGGTCGATAATATTGAGTAGGTGAAGTAACATTGACGAGTAATGCTAATAATTAACCCTCTATGGTCCGAATTTTGCATGGTATCCGAAAATAAGTTTCACGATAGCATAATTAGAAGATGATGAAAGTAAAATATTAAATAATAGATTAAAACTGATTTTTAAATATTGAATTTTTATAGAACTTCATGACCATGAACATTGAGAGATAGTAATTTCTATGACTTAAACAATAATTACTTACTTAACCCATTCACTGCCAACTACGAGATATCTCGTGTTTGCACTATAAGTTGGAATTAATAAGTTGGCAATAACAGCCGAACGTGTGTAGCATTTTTGGAACAAAAATTTTCTTAGTATCACTACAAGTCTTGAGATTTTATTTTTGAATAATTAAATTACTGTTTTAAAAACTTACTGCCATCTTCTCAAATTTTATTACATAAGATAATATTTGCTTAGTTTTTCTGGCAGTGAATGGGTTAACCAATTATATTTCAATTTTTAAACTTTAATACTGTGTATATCTATGATGATAAATTGTAATTAAATTTTTTCTCAGACTACATATTTGCGTCGCTAGTTCTCAAAGAGTTTATATTTAAAACGTTCTTTATAATGTTAACTGTAGAGCGAATTTTCGTTCGAAAAATTTCTTGAAACCGTACCGCCTGTTCTTGCAAAGAGCAGAGATTCTTTTTCATCATATTCAACGATACGGGCCAACATGAGACTAACACCCGTCAAGATTTCAGGTCGATAAAAAATGGAAGAGTTTGTTTGCATAACAAACGACCCGCAGGAGGCCAACGTGCCGATTATTGCAAAGGGTCTCGACAAAGGGAGCAGAATCTACCGTCAGCCCCAATTCACGCGCGACTTGTCTGAAATAATGCTCGCGTTTCCTCGAACGAAGAAGGAAATATTAAGAATAAACGAAAACATAAAGTACAGTGCGACCTACCTCTGTGATATCATCGGCTATAAAAACAAAAGATAAAAGTCTTCATGAAGATTATTCTCACGGATTGACTGGAAGAAAGAGACACCTCTAAACTGTGAGATTTTAACGTCGGAGTCCATTCGTTCAAAGGGTTTACTTTGATAGAGTAAAAAAAGATTGATTTTTTAAAAATAATATATTTTTTATATACCAATATTCGGGAATATTCTATCAGAGGTTTATTTGGAAGTTTGCAAATCTATCGAATTTATAGGTGCAACATTTTCAATGAACCTGTTTGGAGAGAGTACGAGTTTAAAAACATTTTTTTGTAAAAGAAATTTTGGAAATTCGTAACAAAAATATTTGAGATACTATTGGATTGGTTTGGTAAAAATTTTACAGAAATTACGTACTTCTTTTTAGAAGATATTTAATTTAAATTGTCAGAAAGGTTCTTATTCAATATCACACAATGGATTATTCCACGGAATTATACATTAACAAAATTTACAAATTTCTCTATTTTTCAAAACGTTCAAAGACATGCTTTCCAATAAAATTTCCACATCTCTGTTTCTCATCATCTTTCCGTATCAGAAAAAAAATATGAATTTGCTTTTTTTCGAAAACCCTCAAAGAAATGTTATTCCTTGAAATTTCTGCAACGTTCTTCCTCATCTTCAAGAAACACGACATAAAAAAAAGTCTGAATTTTCCATTTCCCCAAATCCTCAAAGAAACATTATACTTTAAAATTTCTATCATTTTCTTTTCCAGTCTCAATCAAACATTATTTTATATAAAAAAAAGATTCTTTTTCAAGCTCTCAAAGGGATGTTACCCTTAATAATTCTACCACTTCGTTTCTCATCCACCGCGTCAGTCTATCTTCTCTATAATGGGGGACTTCGGTATAATATAATACATTATGACTGGATTTGCCCTATGAGTCTGCATTGTACCCGCACCGCCTATTCACATCGTACGTGCCTCCATACCACGTTCCACACGTTTCACGTTCACGATAATATTGATGGGAAATTATGCGATTTACGAGCAATTGACGCGAGATAATAAAGTGGAAGTAAATTGGAGGAGAACAGAGGCGCAGCAAAGAATTAATAATATAGTTACGTATATTGTAACCCCTGCGGATTTAATGATGTTTATTGGCTACAAAATTTAACAACCTTCGGCGACGAGACCAGATGGACTTGATGTACGGTTAACTGCGATTCGTCGCAGTAGAATAAAAGAGCAAGAACGTAACGAAACAAGTAATGATTTTTCGCGTGTTTATTAGTTTCTCGAGTACTGTAATTATTACTTCGGAAACTTTTCTGACGACTGAGAAATGGAAGTGGGAATTTTTATGTTACGATTTCTTTTCTACTTCTGTGTTGAATTGTTCCAATGTGGAAATAATTGTAAATTGCATTCTATAAACGTTGTAACATTTTACTATTTCTAATTATCATAGTCATTTAAAATAATTAGTCTCTCGTTTCAAGATATTTAAACCTTTTTTTAAGCACGTGCTGCTGCATCCTTTCTACAAAGTACTTCTACCACAAATAATGTACTTTAACACAAGTGATAGATTAAATTTGTTTAGCTTTTTACAACCATGTATGAGCGGAGACGTTTTTAAGCATTAAGAAATAATTATTCATTCGGCGATCAAAAATCACCTTTCAGAATATCAAATTTTATCACACAGTCTTTTCATGGAAGTTATAAATGACTATTTGCGTAGCGATATTTCAGTAGTTATAATTCAATAGATTAAATATATTTCGGTAGGTACAAAGGGTTAAATCACTGTCATATTCGCTCCTTCATCCAAAGAAAAATTTCAAATATTAACTTTCTCATAATAATTACAACACCATACACCATAATGAATAACACGTACAAATTGTATTTGTTACGTACAAAGTACATTCTACATCTTCTACGTGTCTCGTTATTATAAGACAACGGATTAAGAACGACCGAATTACCGTCACGTAAGTTCTGCATTACGTGCGATTCGATGCACCTTCGATGCATAAGAATCTTAGCGTCAATGTTAATTGCATCTGTTTGTAATGATTTGTTTGTTCGTATAGTAACGGTAATGGCAGAAAGAAAATTCAACGACGAACCGTTGCACGACGAATCACGGAAAAGGAGAGAAGGTGGCGATGCAACGAAAGAAGTGTTGCCGGCGTGCAGGCAGATTGCTTGATAAAAATGCATCACCCTCTTGTGTATGCAGTACGAACGAGGCGGTGAATATCCTCGTAATATTTCACGAAAAATCACGATAAACTGCTACAAGGCTGCACACGCTTAAAAGAATCACCGTGTGAAAGGGTTCCTTGATGAAGGTAATGCACACGTACGACGGAAGATTAAATAAACATCACGTTAGAAAGGGTTGTATGGATGGAGACAGCGAATCTATGCAAATCGTAAGGATCGCTAACGGCACTTCGGGTAACCAAAGTAATTTATGCAATGGAAGTACGTACAAATTAAAATACAATCCCGTTCCGCGCGATAAGTTGTACTTTATTGCTAGCGGTGATAATTATTTATTGACACTACAAAATGATAGGTGCTATTTATCTGGGAATCGTACAACTTGCATATTTTTTCATGTGACAAGTGAGCCGTTTAATTTGAAGTTGGTATGACTCACTTTGCCGTCATGAAAATGGTGATTCTTCAATGAGTATACGACATTATCTAAACCGAGGAAAATATATTATCTATACTAATTGTAAGTAAATTTACATCAATACTTTTAAACACGTTAACGCAATTCATTAACCCTGTAGCTTACAACATGTGACACTCATGGCGTGAAAAATGGAATAGGAAATTTTGAAGTCTTCCGAAATATATTAAATTGAAAATATCAGTGGGTCGTAAAACGGTCTTATTATTTCTATACTATTAATATTACTTTGAGTCATATGAGATATCAGGAATTAATGAGGACTTTTGATTTCAAGAATTAATTTTGAATCGAAGGGTTATATATTTCAAATTTAAAAATGATTTAAGTCACTGTTCAATTAAACGTCTCATATGTTAAATGATAACGAAAGAGAAATTTCATATATCTGATGAGGGTAAATTGAATGGAGCCTTTATCTTCTTTATCTTTCACTCCAAATAGAAAATTAACACCGTAGAATATTACAGGGAGCTGAAGAAATGATAGTGGCTATAATTCTAATTTAAAACAACCTTCTCAAATAAAAAAAGAAACTTCTTAATTTTTTCAGAGGAACGCTCTAATTGAAAACGCTCTAATTTCCAAAAATATATTAAATCTTACATAAGTTTTATATCTCGTAAGTATCAATGAAACGTTAATCCACAATTCATCTGCAAATGATAATTACTTATGCCACAAGAATTACAATTACTACTTTCATGCCTAATTATCTCGCCTATTATCTATTACTTTACTATCTAGCTTCCTCAAAGTCTTTAAAAAAAAATTGTCAGTTGCATTATGCATTTAAATCAAATATTTAGGTAGCTTCCGTCTGCATAATGTTACCAGGACGAAGGATAAAACGGTCTGCTCGTTAAAGAGAAAAGACGACAAGAACGACAACAGTTAGCTGGCTTCCTGGGAGAAGAAAGGAAGGAGAAAGATCGAAGACCTGGCCTTCGTAAAGAAACCGTGCTAATTATAAGCGCAAGCTTTTCCACGGTTTCGCGGTTGTTATTTATATGTTTTGAATCACGCAGTGAACTTCGTCCGTGCACTTCTGCCGGTCCATGTAATTTTAGGTAAAGACACGATTCTCGCTGAAACAAAAGCAACGTTTTTCCCTTGTTCCTGGCTCGTCGCTCTCAGTTCTCTTCGCCGCGGCCGACAGGTGAACGTAAATTAGCAGAATAGCACCGAATTACACGTGATACGTACTCCGTGCGAAAACTTTTGTCCTTGCAAATGCAAAAAGGTAGAGTTATGCGTTTGTTTCTTCCTCCTAACTTTTTACATGTTTTACGTATCTCATCATTTTTTAACGTCCAGTCTCTTTCTTAATTACCGTTATTGTATTTTATGGCTTATAAAATATCTCTTCGCAGAAACTGATGTGATAAAAGAATCAAGAGAAATATATTAGATTAAATTTTAAAGCAGCACTGGTTGACTTATATTCAGTTTTTTTTTGGAATTAGATTCAGAGTGAAGTTTGTATGATATAATTCTTGGACACCATTAACCCCTTGACATACAAATAAAACGGAATTCGACGCGTCCCAAGAATACTATTTAATTTTGCCCAACTAAACAGTTATGTGCAAACTTAAAAACAGAACATTTTATTTTGGAATTTGCATTGCTATGTAACGTGTAATCACGTTGAATGGAAACTAATTCAGTAATATTATAAAATAATAAATTAGTGTTTCTGTTGATGTAAGTGAAACAATTAAATAATGTAATAATATACCATACGTCGTCCTTCGGAGACATTTCCTGACGTCTCGGAGACGTCAAAGTCTACCATGGCACACGAAACAAATGACGTCTCCCAGACGTCATTGTATGTCAAGTGGTTAACCCCTTGCCCGAACGATTTCTCTAATGAATACAGAATTAAGTTGATAAAGTAAAAATTTATCAGTAATTCTTAATGTATCATATAATTTAACGTAATATTAATATCATAGTTTTAATTTTATCGTGTCCTGTCTCACTGATATTTTCAATTTCCCAGGTTTTGCAAAACTTGAAAATTTAATAATCAATGTAACACATTACAATTGTCATTCCTTATTATATAGCAAGGGGTTAATGTCATTGCTATTTAACGGGCGTCTTTGTTTCTATATCAGCACTGAATCATTTCCCATGGTCGTGATTCAATTATCTTCTTTTTTCTCCTCAACTTAACAATGACGGACTGCCGAGATTGGAAAATCTCGCTCGTGAGGCATGTACCACCCCATTCTCGTCGAAAAGTACAGGCTCATTCTGGGGCAATTTTGAAAACCTGTACCGAACCGGTACACGGACGGGCAGTACAGTATTTTTAACTCGAAGAAGGGAGCGGGGGAGATAGGAGAGAGAAGGAGAAAGATTTAAGGGCCTCTGAGCGTCCCATCAGTGGTGCTCTTTTTCAAGAACCCTAACGTAAGAGGTGAGCCATTTTACAAGCATTTTTTGTGGCCCTGAGTACGGTACACATTTTAACTAACGAAGAAAATGAAGTCGCAGAGAGAACAAACAAGAAAGAGGAGTCTGAAGATCTACCATCATTTAAATAGCGGTTTCTTTCACGAAGAAACAACATGCTCCTAAATTCTGTCCCTTGTCGTGCTTAGTTATCGAGGAGGTTGTAACGTTTCTTCGTTGACGGAGAATTACAAAATAAAGTAGTAAAAGGGGAAAAAAAAGTGCAGAAATATCTAAACCAGAGTCTCTTCGTTATCTTGAGACTTTAATTCCACTACTTGAAACGGAGGATGTTCGTAGAATTCTTGAGAACCACTGCCACCTCGGGTGCTTCGGGGTTAAAGACCGGGTGCAGGTCTTACGTGTGCTCCACGACTTCAATTTTCTCTCGTTGTCTTTCTTGGCGCTCTTCTCCCGTTTCCTTTCTCCACGCTACTTCTCTCGCTGACCTTCCATCGTCTTTGTTCGCCTTTAACCCTCTTTACAACCCTTCGTCACTTTTTTTCCTATCTTTCTCTTCGTTTCTTCAGCCACATCGACGAAGGAGAAAGAGGTTATCGGTGCTGACGAATACGCGGAATTTCCTAGGCTTTTCCTCTTTTTTTTTCTTTTCCTTATTTCGAGGTGTCTCTTTTCGAGATTCCTGCAGGATTACGGTGGCTTTGGATGGGATCGTGTTTGTCGAGGGTTTCGTTTCTTGGTAGAAACGGTTTATATAAATGCTCTGTCTCCAGTAATCCCTCCGTAATTGAAACAAACATCGTGGATAATCGATTATGCTTGCCAAATTATGTGTTTTTAGTTTAGAAAATAGTTTGAGGAATATATTAATTGATCGTGAAAAAAGTGACAGGTATTACTTTCTTGTTCTGCAAGTACTATTTTAAGCCTGAACACTTGTAGAAGTAAGCGTGGTATTGAATTTTATATATTATCATTTTTGCTAATCATAAGCGTATAAATTGGAGAGGAAATTAGATAGCGTATTGTGAACGCTGAAGACTCCAGCTGGTTTTTTTTCCTCTTGCCTTTCTTATGGAATTCCAAAGGGATTACTAGTTCCAGGATGAGCTCACACCCTGCCGGAAGATCGTGCAACGACCGATCTTTCCGCTAACCTATGGCTCTCTTATTCTATTTCTCTCTTCGAATCGCGAAACTCGGCGTACGTGTTATCGCGGAATTACAACGAGTTTCCATGTAATATAATTCCCATTTCACTCGATATGGACACAGAAATTTCTGCCTCTAAGTTACAACATACGTGTTCGGTTGCGGGTGAAAATTTCATTAATTCTCGACTCATACAAGTTGAAATAATTATTATTTAGTATATCATAACGTTGCTAATTCAGAGCTCACCAAAAACTATACGCCCTAGACGAATAGAGCAGAACAATTAAAGCTGAAACACTGTACCATACAACCAACTGCGAGAACTACGATGGGGATGAAGTTGAAGGCTGAAAGTTCAAATTAATGGACCTGTGTTCACATTTGAAACATACAAAGCAATAAGGACACTTCCAACTTGGATGAAACATAGAGATTATTTAATAACGCAATGTCATTAATTAACTGTCCGTTTGTCTGATAAAAAGGTCCAATTTAATTTTCTTTAACGAAGACAAATCTCCCATGTCTCTTGTCGCTGTTCTAAGAAAGATGTCTATAGAAAGTTCCTTCAGGATTAAGGGGTTCGAGATAAGCTCCAGGCCTGAGGTCAATACGCGTGACTGTAAGGGAGAGTATTCAGCCTATGAGCCTGTAATCCTTCGTAATACCCTTGCTAATTGAAACAAACACTCTACATAGCACGTACTACATGAATTTGACATATACTCTCAAGGCTAAGTAATACTTATGGTGTATGCGTGTGCATATGCATTAACGTGAGCTCGTGAGCATCTACGGTTCTGTAAATACCACTCCATAAACGGGAGGAGCGTCTACGGTTCATGAAGTTTCCATGGAGTTCACGGAAGCTAATATCTAGCCTTGAGTGCATCAACATTTTCCGTCACGATGGAGAACTCTGCAAAGTCTATCACCCGTATGATCTTCGATTAATTTATGGTGTGACTAATTACAAAGTTTCTGGCTCAATGTTACACCCGTCTGCGATCGATAATTGTATGATAATAACTTCATACCAAGCACAGGTCTACTATTATTTATAGCAATGTAATAGTTTATAATATTATTAATGTAATCATATATTAATATTTATAGCAATATTTCGGTGTTTTTGCGTCAACTGGTATGGTTATTTGGTATAAAACATACAATTTTAGCTGGACTTTGAATCATCTGGTCTATGACATATTTAACACTTTAGGGAAAATCTCCTAGAGGTCACGCAGATTTTAACCCTGTACGATTTATATTGTGAAACATCAATGAAATTAATTTTAAATTAAATTTAAATTAATAGTTTGTGGAAAGCACTCGTCACTCGTTACTTTAGGATAAGGGGTTAACTTCATTTTGCTAATGAGGACTCCAGGCCTTGTAAAGCAATATTAATAGTATAGAAATAATTTGACTACGCCGTGACCAACTGATATTTTCAAGTTAACAACTTGTGGAAAACTTCAAAATTTTCTATTCCCTCTACTTCGTCACGAGAGTCTCTCCTTACTGTAAGGCGAGGGTTAACTCCATTTTGCTAATTAAGGCTTCAGGCCTTCTAAAACAATATTTACATTATTGAAATAATTTGTCCACCTTCTAACCCCTTTCGAAGTTAATAGTTTCTAGAAAACTTCAAAATTTTCTACTTCGTTTACCGCGTCACGAGAGTCACTCGTTAATGTAGGGTAAGGGGATAACTCCATTTTGCTAATTAAGTCTCCAGGCCTTCTAAAGCAACATTAATAGTGTAGAAATAATTTGACCACTCCGTGAGCCTCTGATATTTGTAAGTTAATGGTTTGTGGAAAACTTCAAAATTTCCTATTCGGTCTACCGCGTCACGAGAGTCACTCGTTATTGTAGGGTAAGGGGTTAACTCCATTCTGCCAATTAGGGAATACAGGCCTTTAACTCCACACTCAACACATCCTCACAACAGATTTCTTCAAGGATGTATTTTGCGACCGAATGCCTATGGCAGCTGCGATTTTTCCACCCTCGGAGAAACGGAAGAGGGTCGCCAGAGACCATGGGGTACCGGTATTCGGATACGGGGCACCCATAAAATTTATCGCGCTTACGGTACGGCGGAAGTTAAGCTGTCATTGCACGCGACTGCGCCACTGTAGCTCGCCTCATGAAAACGATGATTTTTGGGGAAAGATTTCCCAAAGGGGCCGTGTAGAATAATTCGGTCCTAATTCAAAAGGACCGGTCTCGCCAGTGAATCGATTCGCAATCGCGCCAAATGCCGGCCGAAAAGTAAATGCTTTTTACCCCCTGCACGTTAAATTCATCGAATGAATGGAGGGAATGAAAAGCTAGATGACGAAGTAAAATTTAAAATAAAAACGAATCTGATGTATGAGTTTTGCCTATCCAATATTTTTTTGTATATGTGTACGAACACATGTGCATAAATATTTTTTCGTGCACGCAGAGACGTATTTGACAAGTGTTTTGTAAATATCATGCAAAAATGCAGAATATTTATCGTGCACAATGGATCGTTTATGCAAACGCCATTTTCTATTCAGGTAGAAAAAAATTGAAATGTGCCACGGTGAGTAAGGAAATAAAGGCTCTATTCAAACTTCATCTCTCGTCAGAACTGTGAAATTTTTCACTAACTCTGCAAAATCGATTATATTGCAATATATTGAATAAGTTGATTGAGAAAGGAGGAATCAAGAGGTGGAAAAGTTGATTGATTCGGTAATTAGAGTTTCACGAGATAAACGTAGAATGTCTACTCTATGGCTTTCCTATGAACTTTGAGAGTTTTTGGAAAAAATTGGGTACCAGTCATTCCAACAGGCCTGGTAGTTCTAATATTGATAATTATATAATACACCGTAACCTCGTTGATTGGAACCAACCTAAAACGGTAAGTCCTACACAAAATCCATAGCAATTAAGGTGGAAAAGTATAAAACAAAATAAAACAAGATGCAAGCCGTTACATTTCAAAGTAGTATAAGTCCTTTTTCTCTTATGTTGAGATACTTAAGAGTTACAAAAGTTTTCATACTACGGCACGTAACAATTGAAACTTTTCCGACGAAATCC
Organism: Cerceris rybyensis; assembly: GCA_910591515.1. Lineage (NCBI taxonomy): Eukaryota > Metazoa > Arthropoda > Insecta > Hymenoptera > Crabronidae > Cerceris > Cerceris rybyensis. The sequence continues at coordinate 5,884,603 of OU342794.1, forward strand.
TCAGGATATTTCATTTGAGTTACTTTGCCATTTGACATGCGAAAAGAAGACTATGCCTAAGTACCTAATACTAATTTAACCCCTTACAATTAGCCTACAACAACCTGTGACCCTCGTGGCGCTGAAAATAGAATAGGAAATTTTCAAACCTCTCAAATTCTATCAAATTGAAAATATTATCTGGTAACAAAACGGTATTATTATTTCTATACTATTAATACTACTTTCTACAGTATTAACTTTTCTCTACTATTATTATTACTTTCAGTTATACGAAATATCAGAAATCACCAAGTACTTTTGATTTCAGGAATTAATTTGGAATCATTGCACGCCGAGTCAGATAAGAAATCGTAGATCAAAGATTTAAACATACTTTTCTCAATGGTGGACTTATACCACTTTCAAAAATAACGGTTCATATATTAAATTAGACAGCACAAAACACACCATTCACGTTCCTCAGAATAGTTTCCTGCAATAAACTTTCAGTTTTCTACAATTTCGAGGTCTCTGCGTTCCAAAAGATTATCTTATCTACGTGGAAAGACTAACAGAGTGTTATAAATCAAAACCCTGACCTAGACGCCTAGAGTCTGCCAGCTAGACTGTCTACCCTGATACGAGACAGGGCGAGAAAAGGAAGAAAAAATAAGGAGAAAAAAAAAAGGAGAAAGGGGCTCCTCCTAAAATAATATCGTAAACCACGAACGATGGATACGTCTCGTCTACGCACGTATGCACGCTCATGCGTGCTCGTACATATATTATGGACGCGTTATACGACATGGAAGTCTATTTCGAACCGAACACATTCTGTATCCAGCCGCTCGCAACACGCGCTTTGATACAGCCACGATATATATGAGAGGAACTGCATCCCCCTAAAGTCCCTCAGTGATTCTCAACCGTGTAAACAGTGTCTGTCGTAGTCGGCAATTCAAAAAGAGAATGATAAACGCGCGTTGAAAGAGCGCATCGACGTTGGTGGTACTTTTTTTCACCGGTTTTAACGTCAAACGAAACAGGGAGTTTGATGTCACAATTTTTTTACTTGTCGTAAATCATGAGACTTGTTTTTGTAGATTTTTATGCCAGTTTATCGAATTAGTATTTTATTTGAGATTTGAAAATATTTTAGAATTTAAAACGATGTTAGAAACGTTTTAAGTAAATGATAAGCTTTGAGAACCATGATAGTCAGGAAGATAGTTATTTCTATTCCTTCGACATCCCGATTTATTTCCGTATGCAACACGATAGCGACGTATTTTCGTGTAACATCTTCAGTCAACATACGCAACAATCTTCCACGACATTCTTCATCGGCAAAGCTGATTAACGGCACCGCTTCGAAGACATTTATTTCTACCTTACGGCAATATTTACTCTAAAGTTGATAGATGTGCAATAAACACTTATCCCGTCCCCTCTCTCGATGTCGAGATGTTCTATCGACACCTTCGAATACCTTGCCACTTCGTAAATCATGTAATCATCAAAGGAAACATTCTTTCGCCTCGTAAAACACCGAGTACCATGCATCACTTTTTCAAGACGGCCAATCTGCATAAGCTATTGAAAAAGTTCATTCAACCTACATCCGATGATGTACACAAAGGCAATATCAAGCTAATAGCAAGCCATACATCGTTCTCGCGTCCTAAAAACCAAACCCGCCACTCGCAACGGCTCACAGGGCATACATTTCGCAACAGGACTCGAAACCGGTCCTCTTTCACTTTCGTTTCGAGTGTAATCATTGTTGGACGAGTGTCGAGTTGAGGACCACTGTAAATCGGCGTGCACATCTGGCCGTGGCCGCCCTGGAAACGTGGGAGTTGAGAGTAAAGTATAAACTATGGGGTGCCACCCCATCTCGGGGCGCGCTACCCCCTCTTACTCTAGCATGGATGTAGGTAATATCGCCATACGTATGCGCCACCCGCCACGTGATTCGTGAGTGTACGTAGTTTCACGTACACGGCAACACAACGGCATATGCTATTAGGCGCAAACACATCGAGGAACGTAACAGAGTTTCGCAACGCGTATGCGAATGTATGCCTGCACGGATGCTGGAGCGCATGGGTTTGGAGCAGAACGAAATGGGGTGACCGGGAGACTCACACGTGGATAGATAGAGCGGCGCACTTTTGTCAAAAGCAGTTGCGTACACCTACGAAATGGAGTGAGTGATACGCGTGTGTAACGAAACGAGGGGTTGAGAAGGGGGTAGGAGAGAAGATGAGGGTAAAAGAAAGAGAGAGAAGACAAGGTCGACGGAACGATGGCCGAACAAGAGCCCATATATTTTAAAGGGACACAGGGTCGTGTAGCCCTATGGAAGCCAGTTTCCATGGTGGTCCGTGTCTTCGTACGGCAACCAGAAATGCGCAAAGGGTTGCTAAAAGCCATTCGCAGGGCTAATGGCTAATGGGGTGTTCTTAACGCGGTACCGAATCTAGCCGAGCAGCACCCTCGTGGAAGCTTTTTGTGTCTTAACGAAGAGACGAGTTCTATCTTCGTGGGTACTCCAAGAAGTCGAGGGCTTGGCTGAGAAGGGGCGGTGAAAATTTCATTGCCACTGGGTGAAAATCTTGGAAAGTTTTGCAATTTTGTATTATCGTATTTATGTAGCGAGGGGTAGTGAGATTTTTCGTTGGGCAACTTTCGGATGGAATTATGAAGGTGAAGGTGAAGATTGAAGCGTCTTGGTGAATATTAAACGAATGATTGAAAACGTTGGGAATTTTTGTCGAAATGAAATTGCGAGGCGCGCGGCATACCGCGAAGGGGAAACTGTCGCTTGCAAGGAGAAAATGAAAGCGAATGCCAGAAACAGACAGACTGCAGGCAGTAAAAGATCATGGCTGGATATTATTTCGCGTTGCTGTTCAGGCTACCCGGTCGCTAATGACTTTCCATTAAAAGCAGGTTGCGCAAAGGGAACAGAGGGACGTCAGGAAAGAAATAATGTGATTTCGTCCAACAGACTCCCTGTACCTTGCCTTTTCATTTTGCCCATCGCTTTCTTTTCTTTTTTGTCTCCGTGGATTGTAACACCAATTTACTGTTGTATTTATTTCTTCGCGTTTTCACTGTTCGTGCTTTCCTTCGCCATTTAATGGTCTCGTTGAGCGATAACGTTTTCTTTTTGTCTAACCGTATAAAAGCACGATTCTGATCATTCAATTTTGCTTTTTTCTTCTTCTTCTGTATACAGAGTCAAGATGAGAACGGAATTCCGTGGTAATCGCACGGGTGAAACTGTATGTAACTGAAATTATTATTTGCGAAGGCGGATGGAGTGCCAGACCAGACAGTCGTTTTTCTGTCAACCCTCCGCAATATTACCTTTTTCTTCGTGGATTTTAAATCGAGCTTCAACTACCATTTTAATTTGCACATTCAAACTCAAGTTGAATAAAATTAGAATCTCTCAGAAATAAATTATTTTCGTGATTAAAATATTAATAGATTAGAACTTATGATTGTTTAACACCTTGAACGATATGGGGGTCATAGGTGACATTAACCCCTTGCCTAACTATTTCTTTTGTGATCGATCGTGTAATAACTCAGAATTAATTATTAAAATAATAAACTACCACAGATTTTTCATATACCGGTATAAGTTAATGCAATATTAATAGCATAGAACTTATTTTAACGTCTCCTAACCTACTGATATTTTCAACTTAACAGTTTTTGAAAAATTTAACAATTTTTTATTCAATTTACCGCGTCTCGTGGCACACTACTCCGTCATAAGACAAGAGGTTAAATTAAATCGAATTTCATATGACTTTTCAATTTAACTATTTAAAAATTTTCTAATACATTTAATATTTCAATATTGTCACTAGAAAGACAAAGTTCAATTGACTACACATCTACTTGTGTCTCTAAGTTTGCTGCTTTGGAAAAATGTGATTTTAATAGAAAAAGTTTCACTTCGGTAAAAGTGATGAAACTAACGAAATACCGGTGACGTTCAAAGTGTTAAAATCATTTTTTTTCAGAAAATACAACGAAGAAATTTATTCATTTTTAAAAATCTCGCAGAGGCAGCTCTTCAAAATCGTATAAGTTTGAAGGTGGGATTGGACGAAACGCGGAGGATAATTTCTGGAGAACAAAATCAATCCAGCGCCAACCTGTGGTGGTTTAAAAGTTTCAATTGAAAAGGGAAAGTAATCCAAGCTTACCAAGTTGCGACTGATGCGTCGGTGTCGGAGCTGGTCGAACTTTATCCGGAGGACACCTTCTGGTGGCAGCCACGGTGGCAGGTAAGGGTATACTCGTTCCACCAGGACCACCCCCTGCACCGCCGACTGCCGCCTGTTTGTTGTACGGAGACGGCAATCTGAAACAAGAGTGACTCGTTAGTGCCTGAGTAAAACTCAAACTTTCTTCATCTCGAGCATCTTCATCTACTTTTTGTTTCAGTAAACACATTTATTCTGCAATCAGGAATTAAATTTAGAAGGGAGGAAGAGCAGTTTTTAAACTTTTCTAAATCTAGGAATAATGGTCTGAGTAATTGCATCTATATATGTATAATGAAATTTGAATATAATTTTTTAATCAGCTATTTAACTTGAGAAGGGAAGAAGAACAATTTTACAAAGTTTGTAAAACTAGGAATAATAGTCTGAGAAATTATGTTTGTATATGTACTGGAAAAATTCAATTCGAAGGAAAACATTTAATTTGAAAAAGCATGAGATTTTTTCAGCGCTATTACTTGTAATAGGAATATAAATACAGTTTCTAAGATTGTTAATTAATTATTAAATTTCAGAAAAAGTGGAAAAATTTGTGAAATTTGACATAACTTGAATTAACAATCTCAGCAAGAGTACCTCTATGCATATTACTAAAATACTTCCACCCTATTATTCAATCTCAATGAATTAATGTGTACATTCTGAAAACACTAAAACATTATAAACTAATTACAATTCAATCCAATAACATATGACTAATTGCAGAAAAAATCCTAAAGATACAATTCCACACACTATTAATCAAAGACTTAATCAACCCCAAAACTTCCTATAATTAACTCCAGTGCTCCAAACCGCCATAAAATCTATCTAACTTCCAACGACCGCAACAGTTGAAATCGATGCGACATAAGTAACCAAACCAATTACTTCACAATTAAAATTCATATTGTACACACAGCTGAAATAAAAGTTCACCAAACAACCGCGAATATCTCAAGAAAAAGCACCAGTTACGTGGTAAACCAACCGTCGTCCACGGTATTATAGTAACGACTCTGAAAATCAACGAACACCTTTCCCTCGCCAACTCGAGAACTGTGTACGTTTCGAGTCACGTGCTGTTCGTCTATCAAGGACGAATTCCCGGAATCTCGTCCCTTTCTACGTAAACTGCTCAAACGAAATCGAACATACGCGACAAGATGAAATTTCACGCGTACGACATGAAACGGGACTACAAGATTGTAATCTTGTAATTATAGAGCTTAATTACCCTCTATATTCCCCTCCATGTGTGTCTTATCGTGCTACCGGTGAGAGGTGGAAGCAACACGTGCGTTAAAAGCACGCGTTGCACGTGAAACGCTTACGATTCGAGAGACGAACGATTAGCCAAGTAGACGGAATTCCGGGGGAGGAATTCCAGGGCGTAGGTTTTCGCGAGAACGCAACCAACCAACCAACCAGCCGACGTGCCAAAAACGCACACTTTCGCTCGAAAAGGACGAGTAAAAAGGCCGAAGAAAGAGTACAATAAGAGGGAACGATGGCGTGGTTCGACGGTGGGGTTTGAGGGGGTGGCTGGAAAAAGAAGAAAACTTCTCGAGGGCGTTAACGTTGCCCAAAAGAAAACGCTGGTAAACGCGAACATGAGGGGGAAGAGAGACTCGTTGGTGGTCGTTTCGTACTCGCGCCACGCACCATTCCCTTCGAAGGAATTCTTTTCTTTTTTCTTTTCTCTTTTTTTATGGTCCTTGGTAATTTTCTGTCTTTCTCGTGGCGTGGGTGAGAATCTATGCACGCAGTGGAATTATTTGAAATTTAAAACAAAGGAAATTTTGAGTAATTTCGTGAGGATTTTTCGAGAAGAAATGATTTTATGATATTTTCTCACGGGGAATATAATTCCCTTGGATTCCTCAAGATGGACGATTAAGAGTGCAAATGGTAAATGGTGATTCAAAGGCGGTAATTGCGGTCTGAATTAATTAATCTAGTAAAAGGAAGCGAGATTCTCAACGTTTCGAAGATTAAAAAGTTCTCGGGGGGTATAAATGAGAAATCGACGGGAGAAGAGCGCGAATAATGAGTTTTACGAGCTTTCGACAAAGTAAAGAAATTCTCTGCGGGCTAGTTTATTGATATTGTAAAACGATCGTTACGTCCGACAATTATTTTATAACTAGCGATTTAATGTAGTTTTCCAGTATAAATTCATATATCGGAAACAAAAGTAAAGAGAACATACGATAAAAGTAATTAAATTTCTTTCAATATCACATCATGACGAGACAAAAGTCGGACCGCGATGGAAGGAAGCGCAAAGGGTAAAACCCATGAGGCGAGTAGACATTTAGAGAAACGAAGAAACGAGGAGTAATACCCCGTAGGCACGGTGAATGTGCGGTTAACCAGTGCCAAGTTAACATCCCCGCTCTGCTTTCGAGGCAGCATTACCAGTGGAGGGTAAATATTTGCCTTAAACGATGACGTCGGCGCATAGGTACTCAAAGAATCGCCCCCTCTTTTTTTTCCCTCGATTTTACTGCACACGAGGCCATTCGATGGAGTCTCTCGCACCCTCTTTGTTGACGAATCATCCGATGAAAGAGTCGCTTTCGAAGAAATGTCGCGATTCTCGGAAACTCCCTGTCGTGGCAGGGTATCACACATTTTTGAATATTTTTATGGCGATGCCTTTGAATATCTGGAATCTGGTTCTCCGAAGAGCCGCAGGTACGAGTTGAAGGCAAATAAAGCGAGACGTGTTCCGAAAAAAACATATTCCATTTCTGCATTCTTGTATCTCTGATGGAGAACAAAAATGAGAGGAGTAGACTGACCTTTCATTTTTAACAGAAGATGCAATATTACTAAGAAACAGGAATTCCTAATGCTGAAGTCTATGGCGGGTAAGAAATTGACGGCCCTGTCTCGCAATCAGTAAGACTGAATTCCAAGCTCCCTTCGTTGCTTATAACAAATTTCTCTCATTTGATATATACGTTACGATAAATATGGTGAATCCGGTGATTATTTATAATTGCCGGTTATTATATATAATTACTACTAAAACGCAGACCAAACCCAGATCCTCCTTTTTCTCAGGAGGGGAAGTTTACGCACCCTCTCGCGTATCCGGAAGATGTGGGAGTCGCTGGAGTTAAGCTTGGACCTAAACGAGATCTAACCCAGATTTAACCTAAACCAAAGTCCCAAGACCCTGTCCAATAAGCTGAACAGGCCCCTGAGAAATTCCTCTCTGCACCACTTGCGGGTTTTCCACGCGTGTGGCTCGGGTAACCCCGGGTTCGCCAAACCCGTACCTGACCAGCAAGCTGGACAGGTCCCTGAGGTATTATTGGAGCAGAGAAAGAAGTCACTTCAGAAATTATTTGCTCCGATTCACCTGACAGATAAAGACATTCTGCATCATTTTCGATTTAATTGAAAAAGGGTTCGGTGACGAAATAAGTGTTTCGTTTTCGACTAAAACAATTCGTTTAGAATAGACAGTTTTCCTTTACCTATCTATATATTCAAAGTGCTAGGTTGTAGGCGCAAAGAAAAAGAAAATTTCTATTACTGTTATTTCTCCGTTACGGAGAAACATTGTGAATAATTATATGTATCCTCAATGAACAACAAATTCGAAAACTATAGATTGCATATTAATTTCTAATGGTCAATACAGAATTACTAAAAAGTAAAAACTCCTATTAATAAAGGCTATGGTGGGCAAGAAATTGAAGTCTCGCAATCATGGTCCTAAGTGCAAGTCCTTCTCCACTACCTGCAGAAAAGTCTTCCTACATCCAATGGAGGACAAAAGTATTCGTCAACTTCTAATGTAGAAGTAAAAACTACAATATGTTCTATATTGTTAATTATATTTAAATACTAGCTGAAAGTTCCCGTGCTTCGCTACGATTTAATCGAAACTAAAAAAAAAAACCTTAAAATTTCGAATTTTTCAAAACCCTTTCTTATTGAGCACCTAAGACCCAAGAGGAAGGTATGTTCCAAATTTCATTGCAATCCGTTCTCTGGTTTTTGAGATTTCGTGATGAGTGAGTGAGTGAGTGAGTCAGTCAGTGGTATGTGAGCTTTGTATAATAGATATGTAACTGTATATTATATACAACATTTATAACATAAGTGTACAAATACTTTTATCCCACTCTCCATATATACATATCATACATGTATACCATGATTCTAGATCCTAGATGAGAAGAAGAAAATTCCTATTTTTTCCATTTCTCCGATAATTGTATCCTGAGCGAAGAACAAAGACAAAGCTATACGTTCAATATACATTTCTGAAGATCAGTACAAAACAACAAAGAAGTAATATTAAATAATACAAATACTTTTTAGGAACTACAAAGTCTCTAACAAGCTTCGTCGTGGAGGAATTTGATCAAGGAGAAGACTCCTTTTACTTCCATCCCCCGAAGGTAAACTGTTTCAAACCGCCGTGTTAATGGTCGACCTCCTTTTATGATTGGTATAAAAATTCCAGCGGTTGTTGCACACGTGTTATAACGCGTAAAGGGCAAGGAGACGTTTATTGCGGCTGTACTTGTCCCGATAAGGAGGATACGTCCCGCAGGATACCCTCAGGACATATACGAAGATACGACGAAGCCCAGTGTCGACTGGACGATATTGCTCGTAACGGTCGATACGAGACCGGTTACTCCCTTTAAAAAAGGAAGGATCTACCTACGCTCGCAAGGTGGTAGGGATAGAGCCTAGAAACTCGAAGACCGTAAATCCTCGTTTCAACTTTTAATGCTAAATTGGACACTTTTATCTCGCTACTATGAGCAGATATAACGGGTATGATAAATGGGATATGAAAATGAGAGTACGCGTGGATCATCTACATGGTTTTAACACCCTCCGTATGCTAATTCATATTTTATTCCACTCCTTTCCTTGTATCTTTCCATGTCCTTTGTTCCGTTTCGTTGTTTACCTGCTCGTGAGTTTGTAGGAATTTCAGAACCGTGAAGAAGTTATTACTTGGAAGTTGGGACTATTGTCTTTATTATCGTACCAAGTTTGCAGTGTTTTTAGTAACTGTAATTTTAGATAAGTTTCAAACGAGGAATATCTGAAGTTTAAATGATTTGGAAAAGATTAACGGGAGATTCGTTTTCATTTGCTTATTTGGAAGTGTGAGATCATCGTAACACCGAGAATAAACTGGGGTTGATTTTGTTGCAATAGAAATTTCTGTGCGAAACAATCAAGTGTATAGATAAAATTCAATTGATTTTATCACTTCTACGATAATTCTGGTACAACATGGACTTCATTTACGATTAACTCATACTCCTGTCAGGATGAATTACGAATTGCTCCGTAACGTAGCTCTACGCCCACGTTTTCGAGCGAAAGCAGCTGTTGTGGCAGGCAGTAGGACACACCTTATGTGTTCTTTAATTCGAACTCGCTTCTTTTGTTCGGTTTGTGCTGGATGAGCACAGGTTGTCGTATATCGTGATACAATAGCGGTTGACGACGACCCAACGACACAATGAGAGTGTGACAAGGGCCCACCGAAGGACGAACCCTCCGGAAACCCTGCTTCCATATGACAGGCACACACTAACTTCGCGATTTAGACTTCGTTTCGAGTCTAACGAACCGAGAATTTAGGCCGTAATTTTTCAGTCCAGTAAATTCGTTCCGCCCGAAATTCTCATTAACATCCTCTCCATAAATATTGGCCCGTTTGCGTAAATCGTACCGTCTGTGTCATTGAAATCATATAATATACGTTATTTTGGTGCAGTATTATAACTAGGTTTATGAAGTATTATAAAGTTTGATGGATGTGGAAAGGGGCTAAAATTACAGAAATGCAGAAATGAATGATATAGTGAGACCACGGTGAATTTGAAGGTAAAGTAATGAGAGTGAGTATGCACTCTCAATTAATAGATCCTTGCTTGAGTCCCTTTCTTTGCTAGAAGGTTTCTAAAATTATTTCTAAATATATTATAGATGAAGGACTTTCAGAGTCCACCCGAGGCGTCTAGGTGCAATAGTTAAAAAACGTTTAGATGCATTAAAGAGCGACAAATTATAGTAAAACTATAGTGGATGCAGAGTTAAAGACTCGAATCTCTAATTGAGGCTTTCAAAGCACTCGATTGAATCCTAACTCTTTGTGTTTACAATAAATAACTCTGATAATAACGATTAACGCCATTAAATGACAGAATTTACGGACCATCGAATAATAAATGATTTATTTCAGAAGCGAATCTGATTAACTCCACGGATATCCCTTATTAATTTCATATTTAGTTAGATAAAACATACATGTTATTATACATCCTACAATATTTATTTGTACTTACATTCTGCACTTGAAGTTTTATAGAGTTAATAAATTTTGTAAGTCAGTAATTCAATTAATAGCCTCTTCTTCAAATCTTTATCATTCTAGATTTTTTCAAAATGATAATTGAAGATATTACACACAAGATTGTTTGGAATTAACTTAAAACTACAGATCCCAGACAATATGACAACAGCAATTCGAATCGAAATGGAGAATAAACAGGAACGAAATAATCGTTGCGACGCTTTATTGACGATTTTATCACCGTATCGAAAACATGATAATTCTCCACGTTTGAAATGGAATTGAAGCTCCCTTTTATTTCAACGTCGCCTTCACTCCGTCCACGCTACATCACAGAGACACTCGTCGATGCATCAGCCAAGCAAACAAACACCCCTCGATATAGGAATGGTTTTCAAATTATACGTATTTTCTCCGAAGAAAAATAGTGGTCTTCGGTGAGATTTACGAGCATTTTCCCGACGTAGAATCGGCCAATGCGTTTTATACAAACCCGAGCATCGCGACGTGATACATCGAGCGTGGAAAAGGTCGTTCGATGAAAAAAATTGAAATCCTTTTCCACGGAGCGAGCATGAAACCAGGGTAGGCGATGCGTCGACGTCGAAACAGAAGAAAAAACCGTTTCAATCTCAGGGTGGATGGCAAGAGGGGGTAGTAGCAACACAGCCCGACTCGCGAATATTTACGAGGGTAATATCGGAAATTAATGTCCTCGGTTGGTGTTGCGACCGGCAGCACCATTGGCCTCACGTTTTGCAATTTCTGTCGGGTTCGCTGCAACCAGCCGACGTATTAATATGGCAAGATATGACGTGCACCGGCTGTAAACATCGTCTTTATGATGTCTTTGTCCCTCGTTTGTAAGCAAAAGACGTTTCTTCGACTGGCGGTACGCCATCGAAGATATTATTAAGTTTATTGCCCGAAGGATGAGACGTTAAGGGTGTAAACCTTTAAGTTCGAGACGTAAGACGAGCTCCTTTTCAATAAAGTTTCATAGTACGATGTTGTAAACTTAATGAGATGCAATAGCACCTTCACTCTTGGTATAAAATTCAATTCAGCGGCCGATCCTGGCGGAATTTGAGCTTTGCAAAAACTCATCGCAATTGCTATTATCGATAATGGATTTCTACGGAGGATGAACGGTCTCTTGTATGTCTATAAAATTTAAATACTAATGACACCCTCAGTAATCTGTATATGCATAATCTATCGAGAAAATAAACGTTTAACACGTTGAACGCCACCAGTATTTCGCTAATTTTATCATTTCTACTGAAGTGAAACTTTTTCTATTAAATTCACATCTTTGTAAAGCAGAAAGTGTAAAGAGTCAGGTAGATGGTATTTGGTAGATCTAGTATGTTTGAAAATTCATAAATATATCAATTTTAAAAATTACATGAAATTTTATTGAATTCAATAGGTCACCGGTAACTCCCGTGGTAGTCAACGTGTTAATACATCTTTTTATTCGTGAAAAAGTGCAACGTTATTTAAGTATTGAATAAAAAGTTTGAATGGAACATAAAGTACATCGACGTATGTACCTTGATTTACATTAATACCCATTCAATCTCGAGGTTTATAGAAACGTTTAAATATAGTAATAATATGCATGACAATTACTCGGAAAATTAGCCGATATCTTTTCAGCGGCCAAAGCTCTTTTGCATTCTACAGGTAGCCTTTATACGAACGATCGACAATGCACCACGAATTTTCCATGCGGTGCACGTCTGCAGCGGTGCATGCACGTACGCATGCACCATTGATTGTGTCGCGTGCACTCGTGCGATATGAACACGTCGCGGAGACAATTAATGCAAGTACACGCATATATATGCACCCATATCCGTAGCCGGGACCAAGGGGAAGGAGGTTCTGTTAATTACTCGAGCTTCTGGCTTCCATGTATCCGTCGTTGGACCCTCCAGGATCGATATCCGATTTCTCATCCCTCTGCTATTTCGCGCATCCCTTTGCACCTCCACGGCACAACCGCGTTTCGCCAAAATCCGACGAATATCTCAAACGAGATTCGTACTGTAGGCTTTCAGGAGACAGTCTCAAGCGGGAATCGAAGTATTGGCACTGAGAGAAAGAAGTAGTCGGAGAAGGAAGCCAAAAGAGATGCGTACTTTGAACAAATAGGTGCTATACGAAGTGGAATGGATTTTTTTTAGGCTACAAGAGATATTTTTCACGTTTAAAATCTTTTGATAAGTTTGAAAGGGTTAATACGAACAAGCAGGGTGAGATTTTCTTTTGTAACTTTGACACGGTAATTTGGGGTACATCTAAATTTCGTTGAAATTTAACGAATAATTTTATCGAGATATGCTTACTAATATATTTGGACCGTTTATTTTGAAAGTGGTGTAAGTCCATTTTCTCTTGTTTTGAGATATTTAAAGGTTAGCATATCTGTCAATTTAAAAATATTGGTTAATTATGACGAATCTGACAATGTTTCTATCAATTTATCAATATCTAATTTGATTATACAAATTTCTTTTAGGCGAATTTAACTAAAATTATGTATATTTTGCAGGCTGCAAATGGACTTACACCACTTTCAAAATAAACGGCCCATTTAATGATTTAGTGTATTTTAATATTGGAAGAATTTTTTTGAGGCTGCAAGATGTATCTTCCCCACATTGCTTACAATTTTTTAATAAAATTTAAAAAAATTCATATGAACAAGTAGGGTAAGATTTTCTTTTGCAACTTTGCCACAGTTTTTTATTAATAGTATCAATAGTATTGACTTTGAAATATCAGCGCAATGAAAAAAAAAAAATTTTAGCTTACATTGAACAAACAAGGGAAGATTTGAGACAATGAAATTTCTTAGAGGCCACAAGAGGTATTTTAGATATCGAAGTTTCAGTTCATGGCAGCAATATATAACTGACATGTAATATTGAAACTTTTAGAAGAATCTCTTACAATTAGAACAAAAGTTAATTTGACTAAATAGAGTAGAATTCTCTTCACCGCAAAGATTACCTCGTGTGTCGCATATATCGCAAATTACTGAAATTACACGCACGGATACGGCGCGTTTCACGCTTGTCTTTCTCTCGTTTTTCTGCATTTATGGCATACATCCTGATTCATGTATTATGCGCATACTGTATAAGCCTGACAGTTTATACGAAACTGCATGCGCCAGGAAACGTCGAAAAGGGTGAGTTCATATTCATGAGAGATTCCGTTTCCTTCGTTTCGCGCGTTTCACGCATATTCCCGCGTGTTGCGAGAGCTTTGAATTTTTACCTTCTCGTTACTATCGTATTAACGAGGAATTACTGCGACGAGCTTTTCATATATATCCCTTTGTTCTCTCTGTATGTCCGGGCGAGTTTAATATTAATTTTCGTTTCATTGGCAGGCATGCACAATATAAGAGCAATTAATTAAATTTTATCGAGGAAATCTGCCGGATTAACCGATAATGCATATTCTGACGCTTCTGTCCTAGACACAAAAAGTAATCTGGTACTTTTTCGGTTTGTATATCTTTCAACTTTAATTAACACTAGATCTACCAAGATGGTCAAAATGACTTGCTTACTTAACTGTTACAATTAAATCAGAAGCTGACAAAGAAATATCTAAATTCCGAATTATAAACAAACATTTGCACGCAATTCCTCGACACTTTCGTTGGTTAATTTTAACAACGTTCAATTTCACGAAGCCGTTCAAGTTAAATAGAAAAGAGATGTAATCCGAAACAGCAACGCAGCCAGATAATACAGATAACAGTAACGGTGAAGTAATTACAATAATGACAGAGTTTACTAAGGCAGTGGCGCCAGGTAAGTTCCGTGCTACACAAAATTATGGTTTCTTTCCAACGAGATCGTTCTCGAGAGGCCGTCTCTGTTGTAACGAGAATTCACAGAGCCATTTCTCTATCGTCTCGTTCGTTTATCTTCCTCGTGGAATCTAAACGACCATTAAACAGCACGTATAGAAAAAACTAATCGTGACATAAAGTTCACATAAATTAAGAATGCAAGTTTTTAATAACGCTCTTGATTCTTTTTATCTCGTGCCATTTTAACGTTACATTTCTACCAGATCTTTTTCTTTTTCATTCGATCATTAACGTGTCGGCGAAGTTTCATGTCGTTTTTATGGAAGTTCAAAGAAACTCTTATGATTGTCGGCATTAACGTACGAATAACAGTAAATGAATAATTAACAAGATTTACAAAGTTGTTTCTTACTTGGATAACGATTCGGAAGATGCCTATGTATGGGAACTATAAAGATGTTCGTATTTTCTTGAGAGATGCATTTCATGAGATGGTAACTGGTTTTGGAATGAAAAAATCGGACGAATCAAACCCGGTAGTTTCATGGCACGTTAAAACGAGCAGTCTGCTACACCGGATGAAGCCAGGAATACGACTTTACGTCGAACATCGTGTAATTTCTAACGGGAGAACCGTTGTGTGTCTATCAGCGTTGTCATTTGCATATTTTACATGGACGTTTTTGGCGATAAATCTTATCGGGATCTCATTAAGAATATTACGCTTGTCGCGACATGTTATATTAACTTGTAACTTCATCTTTTATCATCTTTGCTACCGAAAAGAATTACATTTATGGCATCGTTATTTAAATACCGACATTGGCAATCCGATTAACGACGATACGAAATTTTATTATCTATGCACTAACGAATTTATTTCATCGATTATTGATAATCTTCGTTGAAAACTTACGGTCGTAAGGAGATAAATGTAAACAAAGATATTATCGGTAATATGGAATTATTTCGAGCGCTATGAGAATCTCGATATTTTCAGAATTCCAAAGAATTTCGTCAGAAGATATAAGTGTCCTCGAGCGATCGATATTTATTATCAATCTCGATGTCATTAATCCTCCATTTTCCTTAATGAACCATGTGTCAATCCGGATCAGCGATATCGTATAGAACCAATAAGTTATGCATGGCTAATCCGAGTCCGAAGGCATTTCCGCAGAGATAAGTTTAGCTCGCGTAATCACTGAATTAATCCGCATAAATAGACTATTGTCATGGTAAAAATGATACTTTATTTTATTTTCTTTCTCTGACGAAGTTCTAAAATGGCCCAAAATTTGTGGATTTTTTCCTATGTACTTTAAAAACCTTTAAAAAAGTAGGAGGCGATAGATCAGAAATTTTTCTGAGGAAAAACATAACTGAAAGTTGCAACACAAGGTTTGTTTTCTACTGAAAAAATAAAATATCTCAACCCATCCGTTTCACCGTCCTTAATATTATGACATGTAGCTTGCTTTACAGGTACATTTATTGTTTACGAGTTATTTTATGACAATAATGGTACATTATACAAATAAGTATATTTGTAAAATTGCATCACATAAATCAGCAATATTATTCATTTGCACTTTCCATTTCAAGATTTTACAACTTGTTAAATATAAAAATTCTTATCACAAAAAACCTAGTATTATGACATGTAGCTTGCTTTACAGGTACATTTATTGTTTACGAGTTATTTTATGACAATAATGATACATTATACAAATAAGTATATTTGTAAAATTGCATCACATAAATCAGCAATATTATTCATTTCCACTTTCCATTTCAAGATTTTACAACTTGTTAAATATAAAAATTCTTATCACAAAAAAACCTACTTGATATGGATAAATTAATTATATATCTGAATTCTGGTTCAGATAAGTAACAGTGAAAAGAACACTATTAGTATAACATATTAAATTTTCTGTGCCTAAAGAGAAACTTCATTTGTACTCTAGTACTCTTACATTAACCCTTACTGGTTGTGTTTCATTAAGAAAAAAATGTGTAATGGCACTTACAAAAAACCTAATAAAATCTTAGTAAAAATTATATATACCTCAGAATCGTGTTGACTCTTTGCTCCGGTGGCTGAGGGTAAAAATACAACGGTGAAAGTGGTTTGGCGGTTGAGAGCAGACGTATGGCAGCCAACTAAGGGTTGATACTACTGCGAGGATGAATGACAATGTAGCCGTAAAAAGAGAGGTATTTGATGATCCAGGATCTCATCTTCGAAACTATTATACACGCACTAATAGGTGAAAATAGTTAAACCCGATCGCGGAGCAGTGATTACTCGACCGCGGTCGCGGGGGAACTGACGACGAGGCAAGGTGAGCATCGGAATGCCTTATTGTTAAGATTCGCGGAAATCATACCTGAAGGTTACAGTCGCCGAGTTTTGCCGAGTATATTTTGACAACACGCAGCGGTCAATGTACTTCGTGGCCAGTGAAGTGGAAATAATCGCTCTCGTTACTCGTAGAATTATTCTTAAAATTGTAACTGAGATTGAACGATATTATTTATCTATATAACTAAATGATACAAAAACGGTGCTTTGTTCAATGTAACGTTATTGTCGGAAGTGAGCCATAAATATAAAATGTATCTGTCAAGCAAGCTACATATAGTAACATATAAAACCATAAAATAATTTCATAAACCATAAATTGTATATTTGTAAAACAAGCAACAATTGAAAGATATCTGCTCTATTGTTTTCTACCATTAGTATTTTTTCTGGGCGTCTCGTTTTTTGCAAAAATTGATTTTCGAAACCGGTTTAATAACCCCTTTAAATTAAAAACCCGAATATACGTTTAAATATATGTAAACAGTGCTAAAAGGGGAAAATTTATGGATGTTTTCCTGTGTATCTTAAAAGTCAGATGCGCTATCCTTACTATATTGGTGATTCAGTCCTTCATTCTTTAATTTCATGCAGTACTAGTAAATATAGCTTATGTGTTTCTTTCCGAAAGACCGGAAACCTGGAAGCCTGACTTATGCAGCTAAAATTCCGTCGCGAATACACAATTAAAAGTTAATTTGCTTAAGATCGATTCATTTCTATCCCACGGTTCCTCTTCATTATGTTATCTACGTAACAAGACAAATGCGTCGAGCCAATATAAAAGTGTGCTACCCTTTCGCGAATTTTCCATCGATTCAAGGGTGTAGAACAACCCCTCAAAATCATGACTACTTTTGCACCAGCTTCTACACGACTGTTTCCACTATACCATTACATCTGAATAGAGTTGAAATGAATAAATAATCATTAATTTAAATATTTTCATGAAGTATAAAGTGGCATACGGTATAAAAACATCACATCTGTAAAAGCCACTATAATGGCGTATCGTTCAAAAATATAACTTATACAAAAGCCACTATAGTGACGTACTCTATTTAAAAGATTAATTATAAATGTGCAAATGTTGCCAGTTAATTGAGAATAGTTTCGTTTCAAAATGTCAGTCTCGAATGTGTTAACGAGAGGACTCTCCCAGGAGAGAGGTGTAACTGGTGTATCGGAGCAGGCTTTGTGAAAGCTCGAACCTAAGCCGTGTCCCGACATCGAACCAGCTCGAATCTGCAGAGCGTTTCTCGTATCTTCGTGGCGAGATCTAATTGGTCGGGCGATTTGAAAAATTCCGCGGATCGAGCCCGGTAGTTTCGAAGCAATTAGAAGGAATGTCGCCGGGCCGATAGGTATCGCGAGTTGCTTTTACCTGCCAAAGCCCGGTCTAAACTCCCGTGCCTCTTTCTCCCTTTCGGTGCACGAGCAGAAGTGCATACTGCACACTGTAAATTCTCGTCTCTTGCGTTTAATGGCCTATACGTCGACGTTTCACGCGCATAGTTCTGCAGGTAACGTTGATAACGGTAGACGGCGATGGTATGAGATAAATTTCGAAGGTACATGCCACTAATTGCAGGGACTAACGATATATTTAGAAGGTTTTGTCACTTTTTAGTAGCCCTTTCTTCACTTTGAAAAGCAACAAAGAAGGAAACGAACTTTGATGGACTGCAGGTAATGGTTTGAACGTCAAGCTTTTTAATTTTTATTTCAAAAATCACTGCAGCTATTAACGATTTTAATAAAAGTCTCGGTAATATTCAGGTTGTGATATTGAAATTACAAATTTTATGAAAGCTTTTGAATTTATGGGAAGTCGGAGCATTTCGTACGTTTACGTGAACCATGGAGATTTATTTTGAGGTACTTTCGATCGATTTTCAATTTATACGTCTAAAACATCGTAACAGACATAAAGCAAGTAGAGTATGGCTGCAAATTGTCATCCTTTGTGAAACACCATTGCAATAAATACATCTAAGATGAATTATATTTCATCTATTTTCGCGTAAACTCTGCGACACAGCTACTAAACCTTTACTACACCCAGAAAATTGCCTAAGAGTACGATGAAAATTATAGTCTACCGATACAAAACTCTTCACGTCACCGTAACACCAGATTTACGGACGTTAAATTTGTTAAACCGCAATATATTAAATAAAAACTTCGAAAATAGAGGGACCAGGTGTCATAGAAGATGATCAATTAAATAATTTGTATATTATACAATAAATGTGAAATACTGTACCACTCTTTATATAAGTTCGAAAGGTGTTTTTGAAATCCATCAATTTGACGGCTTCCGTAAACCTAGTGTTAATTACGATTAATGATAAAAGATTGTGCCCGTAATTGTCATTTGACTGAAAATCCAAGCTGCAAGTAAGTTGAAAATCGCATGGAAATATAGCGAGTAGCTCTTGTGCAAGATTTGCACATTTACCGAGTCGCTCGAATATTTCGCGCGAATGAACCCGGTAATTTATCCGTCGCACTAGGAGTAATTGCATGCCGAGCAAGTTCTTTGGCCGACCAGTTTTCAACGACGGAAAAACCAGAAGCAACGTCGCGGATGCGTGTCGTTGCGATGTTCGGTTGTAAGGTTTTTCCAACCGAAATCGAGGGATAGTTCATACGGGCGGAAGCACGTGTAAAGATAACTATAATTCGGAATACTTATCTACGTTAATATTCTACGACCGCCAGGAAGGAATCTCCTTCGAAACGAATGGGAACGATAATTTTCCACGGCTCTTTAAGGGAAAAGGTACAACCGGAATATTTCTCCCGCTTTGTTCGCGTTCGTCTTTCCTGGAGTTAAATCTTCTTAAAAGTATAATGCCGGGACGTCAGAGGCCTGGGAATTTGCATGAAAAAGAGCTTGGGTATTCCGGTGTGAAAAATCTCGAAGAAAAATGATCTTTCGTTCGTCGTTTAACGAAGTTTCAGTGTATGAACGATTGGGTGAATGTGTCTTGGTGATTGTCTTGATACTACTGCTCCTTCTCAGCTCCACATGACTCAAAATAAAGGTTCTGTTTTAACAGATACTATGTCTTTGAGTATTCGATTTTGTATTTAATTTACCCCTTGGCTTACGATTTCTTTTGTGACCGATTGCGCAACAACTCAGAATTAATTTTTGGAATAATAATGGATCAGTGATTTCCAATATTAATAGCGCAAAACTAACTTCAACGTCTCCTGACCTACTGATATTTTCAATTTAACAGTTTTTAGAAAGCTTGCCGATTTTTTTATTCCATTTGCTGCATCACGGGTGCCACACGTCATTGCTTTTAACAATTAATTATATTTTATATTTAATGTATTTAAAGTTTACGTCTATTTGTTCGTATTTTTAAAGTTTTTTGAATGCGAACCTTTGTTATTAGAAGTAACTATTAGAAGTAACACGAATGTGATTGATAAATGAGGAGAGTGGAGACGATGGAAAATTGTATTTTAATGTTAAACGTTGAAGAAAGAAGAAATAGGAAAAGGGTATGTTAGAAAAGCAATGATGAATCTTCCTGTGGGAATGATAATTTAGAATGTCAAAGACGCGGATGTGTCTTGAACTAATGAAACGTGAATTAGAGAAACGTAGAGCATGAGAAACTCGCTCGAAGGAGCATAAATTAAGGCCGAAAAAGAAGCGAGAGAAATACGGAGAGTGGCGATCTAGTTAAGAAAGGTTCTCGTGGGTTGAAGGAGTTACACGAATACTTCGGATGAATGGGTAATTCATTCGTGGTATTAGGAGATATTGCGTGTCATCTATGACTGCGAGCCGTTTCTAAAATGTCTGAGAACAGAGACGCATAGAAATCGTATATCAACTGTTGAGAATTATGTATGACTTCGATTGTCCAGAATATTCGAGAATATTCATAAAATCTGTTGCTAACAATTCCTGGCATTACACCAGACCAATAAGTAATTATTCCACGCGTTGCACGATCTATTAAAGCCGTAGATTCTCTGAAATTTCCTCCAACACTTTGCTAAATATTGTGCTATACGTAACTTAAATCACTTTTAATACAATCTCCTTCCCGAAGTGCCACTCAAAGTACTTCAACAATTCTAAGTAACCACAAAGTATACTTTCTCCGAAAACATAAAACATCTCACCCTCGATTCAGAAGCAATTAAACCTTGTGACTTTGAAATCACAGAAGGCACATCTAAGTTCCTATTATTCAAAGTCTATTTTTTAACTTTGCCAAACATCTAGTTACTAAAAATCATGAAATTCTCTACAATTTAATGCAAAAAAATTTAATTCAATTAAATCATTTAAAATTGTATGCATAATTGATATCAAGACCATCAAAATTCAGACTATAGAGGGTTAACAATAACCTACACTACGTAGCTACTTTTTCCCACCATAGCAGATCCTTTGACCATTTATAAAATAACGATAATACATTTCCGAAAGAAATTGCATGAGACCATCAATTTAATTCAAAAAAGGTATAAAAACATCTACCTGATAATATAGAAAATTCCATACTTTCATTCCATTGAACAGATAATTCTATCGTGAATGGTACAACTAGTCTTAATACTTGTATTTCACCAACACTCTTCGTTCTTCACCGAGCATCTCAACGAATATTTCGTAATCATCAATTAAAGATCATCCGATATAATCTTACGTTAAATCCCACAAAACGTGTTTTGTTCTTTCGCCAATAACTCAAACGGGCAGGCTCGATAATGAATTCGAGGTAGAGCAATTACTCTGCATGCTCGGTCCAAGAGCGATTCCTGTGCGGTTCAAAGAGCCACGAGGAGAAAGCACGTAGAGCAAAGAAGGAGCGGTACGTTGTGTTCCAGGCCCGGAGATAAATTTAGATAATCTCGAGAAAAAGGACGGTGTTGTACCAGGAAGGCCGACGCACTATTCCACGCGTACGATATTATTATCGCGAACGGTCCTCACGGAGCGCCGCTTATTATTCTCGCGTGCAGAAACGCAAGGACGCGGGACAAGAGTTTATTACGCGAGGGTGTATTAAGCGACCGACTTGACTAATGTCTCTTTCTTTCACCTTTTCTTTTGTATTTTGTGAGTTTAATTGCCGTGGTCATTTCGTTTGAAAGCTTTGGTTGAAATAAGTCCTGCCGAATCACCGATGCAAAGATATATTAACACTTTGAACGCCTATAGCGCTAATTTTTCATTTCTATTGACGTGAAACCTTTTCTATTAAAAACACGTCTTTATAGATCAGAAATCTTAAAAATGCTGATAGGTGGATGTTCGACAGACCTTTATCTTTTTAACGAAAATATTTATATATTCATAAATAATGCAATTTGATAGTTACACAAAATTACATTGAATTCGTTAGCGCCGGTCACTGGTGATCCCTATGGCAGTCAACGTGTTAATTGATGATTTAAGAAAAATCTCCTGGTGGTAAGGGCGATTTAACCCCTTGGCTTACAATAAAGTGTGGCGCACGTGACGCAGTAAATGGAAACGAAAATTTTTAAGTTTACCAACAACTGTTAACTTGAAAATATCAGAAAACTTTGAAATTAATTCTATGCTATTAATATTGCGTTAACTTATACCGATATATTTAAATCAGTGATAGATTATTATTGCAACAATTAATTCTGAGTTGGTGCACGTTCAGTCAAAAAAGAAATTGTAAGGCAAGGGGTTAAACTCGGACTCAGAGATTGTAAATTGGAGTCTTTAACTTCAGATACACTGCAGTTTCTATTTATAGAATTGTTCTTATTGTTCTGTGCTTGGACAGTACCGCTAGATCTGCAATCGACGAATTGTTTATAATTAAAAATATCTAGAAATACTATGACAAAAAGGGGATGGAGCGGGGAACAAGATGAGCAGTTATCCATCCGAGACAGGTTACAGAAAGTGTGTGTAATGTATTTCCTTGCAAAAAAGACACATTACATATGTACATAGTGTGCAATGAAAACGGCGATAAGAATTTTATTTGCTGCTGGGGGTTGTCTTCAAAATAATTCATCATCTCGAATGGGTTAAGTAGTTTGTGTAGATACATGTAAGATATGCACTGTAGTTCTTCTTCAAACATTTGTAAAATATTTGCAAGAAATTAAGCACCCATCAGTTTCAACGTCTCCCGTAGATCTACTTCTAACTGTTTTGGTTACGACGTCTCCTCTGCTTCTAACTGCTTTGCGAACCAGGAAGACAATGGTGCATTAAAGGACATCAGATATTCAACAAACTTCTTGCCGTTTTTTGCACCAAGTACCCAACACTCGGCAAAAACTTGCTCAGTTTACCTGATAATTTGAATTAAACGTCAACAAGCGACAAGAATTTCAACTCGGATAACTTCAATCTGAATATTTCACATTTTCATTTTAACTATTTTAAGAAAGGAAAAAATTCACCTACACTTATCGAGGTATCCCGAACCCCCTAAGGTACAATGTATATATCGTAAAAGAAAAATCTCGTAAAGGTAATAAGGATTTGAACTCAAAGCCTACTAATTGTCAGTCTAAGCCTTTAACTCCGTACCCAACATAGTCCCTTAATGTCTCTTAATACGCATTTTCATTTGACGGGGAAACACCTGGGACTTGGGAGCTCGAGGCTTGCAATTTCCACGGTGTGATACGTACAGGTAACGGGTTGGAATCATGCAAATCGTGAGGTATCGACTCTACGACCAACGTTGCCGAGAGTGGTTTCGGGTTAACGAATAACGAGCATCTAAGCTAACCGTGCGAGCAAAAAGGCTGAATAGCTGCACGTTCTCAGGGCACGACCGGATCTCGCATCGGAACGATCGAACGTTGCTCTTTTGTTCGCGACGGAGCGTGCATCGAAAGGTTACGTTTAATTATGATATTCGTGGAAGAACGAGCCGTAACTATTAGAATTGACTTTCTCTCAGTTATGCCGTATCCAGGATGTTTTAACGGGATCCTTGAATAATTGCACGAAGAATATGTCTCGTTAATTCGTTGAATTTTCTCTCCATCCTTTGGGAAATTTGTCTATGTTGAATTTCAAATTAGGAAGCTCTTATTTGTCAATTGTTATTTAGCGAGTGAGATAAATTCTTTCATGGCGTAGTGCCATCTCGAATTTTGCGATTCTTAGTACAACGATGATCTCACGAAGGTATTTTGAACACCGTTACACCATTTGTCAGAGGAATATTCTCAAAATGTAATTCTCTATCTGTCATGTCTGAAATGATTACCATTATTTAAATAACCACGGAAATTGGCTAACTTCATTTTGCAAACGTTGCTTCCATTTCTGGATGAACAAAGTAGCAGGGTAGGAACTTGTAAAAATGTCTTACAATTCGGGTTGGCTCAAATGTTGATTATTTCGAGGAAAAAGTTGCTAATTTGGTTGTAGAATAAATTTCTGACAGAGAGTAGAACGTAATGGGTGTAGATCGGCAGGACTATTGTTGAAGGATACAAAGATCGCTCCTTTAACGTCAACGAGCTGGCAATTTGGCGATCGCGCGAACAGGGACGAGAGAACGTGCTCGAGGATCTATTTTTGCGACCATTCACATCGAAAAACATTGACTCACACTCGTCTCCGAGATGTCTTTGAACTCGTTCGCTAAATAAAGAGAGACGAAGGGAGAACGAAACGGGAAGGGAAAGGGAGGCAGAGAAACGAAGGGAGAGAAACGGTGGCTCGCGTGAAATAATCGCGCGAGTCGCGAATAATAAATCAAACCGAGCCGAGTCAGAGGCGAGTGGATGAAAAAGGAGGAGGAAAGGGCAAGGAAAAAGGAAGGATACAAGGAAGCAAGAGAAAGTATCTCTTTAGAGTCGCATCTCGTGCCTGCACCACGTGCTTCGCGAATTCCCAACTCGCCCTCGAGCTTCCTTTTTTCTTTCTTTACTTTTTTCTTCGCTATCCAAGATAATTTCTCGACTTTTTCACTTCCTCTTTTTTAACTGTCATGCATATAGATCTTCTTTTATTTCTACGAAGTGATCAATTCAATTTTTCATCGTCAATTGATTTCACGAATTTTCTGAGAATTATAAAAAGAACGAGAGGTTCTATTATTTAACCCTTAGCGCTTCGTAGGCTCCGCTGCGGAACCAAATGTATTTAGCATAATCACGCTTAAAATGTTGCGGAATCGTCGGTGTTGGCAATTGCTGTCTGTAATTAAAACGTGCTCAGTCTCTGTAGTGTTACGATCGAATCATTTTTTTACCTTTTTTATGGTTAGCAACATGGAAAAAGATAATAATTATCTTCGCAGAGCTCCGCAGCGAAGTCTACGGAGCGCTAAGGGTTAAAATGTGCGGATATTTAATGGAACACTTTGATGCTTTTAGAGTTTTCAAAATAGACGTCGATTTATAGGATATTTCTTTAGTTTCGTGGAAGCGGAATATATATTTATTACATTTTATATTGGAATTATTTAAACGGTTAGTTTTGTTCTTGGATCAATAAAAATGAAAATTTGTAATGCAACATAAATTTCATTCTGCTCGTAAGAATGGGAAACAAAGAGAACCTAGAGTATCCGAAGACCATAGAAACCGAACCAATATACATTTAACAAAGTTTATTCGAAAGGCGTCGTATCGAAAGACCGGTCCTCCCACGGAGCAGACAAGGCTCCGTTTACGACAGAATTTCGCAAAACGATTTTTCTCTACCGTTGCGATACTCGCAGAAACATTGACTTCGGCATTCGATTCGTCCGACGATATAAAACAGATCCGTTATTCCCTACACCTTTCCCTCTTTAAAAGGAATTTTCTGTTTTCTCGAATTTAATGCCAGGTGCGTAGGAATCGAGGATCATAGGATCAGTGGACCCTAAAAAACGTTAGAGGGGTTCCTCCCTTCAAACGACTCCACCAAAACCTTTTCCGGTAGAATATTCTACCATGACTTTTCCTACCTCTAAATTTTCTTCGATTCTCCTTTGATGCACAAAAAAATAAAAAATTTAACTCCTATGATTCACCATAAAATTTTGAAAATTCTATGTCTTGCAGAAATATACATCCCTCTTAACCTTCTATGGACCCCTGTGACTTTCGGGTAACGCAAAGCACGTCTAAGCTTTTGTTCTTCAAAGCTAAATAAACATTGCCAAATATTGTAATTTATCTCGAGAAAATCACGAAATTCTTCAAACTTCAATATTTAAATATCAGATTTAATCTGTTATTTAAAATTATACTTTCATCATTTTCTAATTACGCAATCGTCAAACTAATCTTTCGATAATACGAAAAATTAGAAGGATAGAGGGTTGAGTTTTACTATATTTGCTAAATGTTTCGAAATATTCCACCGTCAGAATAAATTAACCAGAAATACTTAATCGTATAGAATTAAGAGCTGGTCGTATAAAAAAAGTATTCTTCTTTTGGTTGTTCGTCGACACCTATCAATTAAATCGATGCGTGACAGGATGTTCTCATCGAATCTCATGTTCGTGTCGAAGGTTCGACTGCAGAAGGTGTCGAGGTGCGACCTGCAGTCAAGGTCTAACCGGTCTGCGGGGCCCCATGGCGATGAGCAGCCGGGGTAAAAGGCGGGGGATCTGGTTTTGAATTTTTTCCTTCTCGATATAGATCGTGACCGAGCATGTCTTATCCATCGGAGTCGGTAATTATGCGCTTCGTGCATTTCTCCATTTTCGTATCTTCTCATTTTTCTTCTATTCAACTAACTATTCAACCGTGTTTTAACCGTAAGAGCAAATTCTTCCACTATTTTCTTCTCCATACAATTTTACGTTTCTTTTCGTTTTGCCTTCAATTATTGTACGTGCAAATATTTTACAATATTGTGGCATACGATTAGAAAAATGTATTTAAAATATTAACACTAGATCTACCGACGATTAATTTAATATATTTTAAATTATGAAATAAATCTGTCAGAGTTAAATAAATGTAGGGAGCAGGAAACTTGATCAATTCAATCACTTACTGTCTTCTAGACAGAAGTGGAAAATTGAAAAAGAAACTGCAGGAACATTATCAAAAAATTCGAGTCAAGTCATTTTGATGATCTAGTCATCTTGGTAGATCCAGTGTTAACACTATTTCAACGGTTTTTTGTACGCCTGTTTCAATGAAAGATATCTTTCTTCATCTTTGCCTTCGAATGCAAATATGTTGAGGATAATTGTTATTAACTCCTGTTGAATATTTTTTACTTTAGTAGAAAATTAACTCAACATTATTTCAATATTATCTGAAAACAGCATCATACATGAGATATATCAAAGTCTTTTGAAGACACCTTCGGTCCAAATAGTGTTAAAAGTGTAATTGGTTCAGACTTTAATTCGAGTCAGTGAAATATGAGTACATCGTGCAAGCCGGATACAAAGATCACGAAATCCGGGACCATCGAGAGCCCAGAATACACTTCATCTCGCAAGGCGGTCACCGTGAAAGTTCAATCCGCAAAGGGGGATCCCATGGTAGTCGGTTTTGAAGGGAATAATACATTATGCCTAGTCGAATCGATAATCGAGGTTGCAAGCGAGAAATTCCTTTTGGAGCAGTCGAGTATCATGCGTCTCCCGTTCGCGAACAAAGATCGCAGGGAAACGTTGCACGGGAGTTCAACGAATCGCAATCAAAATAACCGGTTTCAGTTTTATTTAAAGATCACCCGAAGATCGGATCCAATGTGAGCTACTCGTAAAGATTGACCCTGAAATTTAAACACGGATAATGATACCTGTGCGCTTCCGGCGAGTTTGGCAAGCTTCGCGCCTTCCTGCTCCCTGAGCTACTACTTCCGCTGTTTCCCATTTTGCGTCGATCTCCTGTTTCTCTTCTACTTCTACCTTCTCTTCTCCTTTTCTTCCTTCTCCTCGTGCTCCAAAATTATACCACCTCGTAACGTGCACTGACACTTCTGTCGGTCAAATGTGTCCTGGTGAATCAACCGGTTGACGCGGCGCGCTCGCGTGTAAATAAACAAATACGCCGACGATACCGGCGCTTCGAATTCGTTGCAGAACAAAAACTTGATCCTTTTTTCTCGCCTTTTCACTCTTGTTAAATTCTATCGCGGATTTCTATTGCTCCATGTGTGGGAAAATTGGAATCGTGGATCAAGGATCAAAACTTTTTGAAAAGATCCTTGAAATATGCTTTTTACTGTTAATTTTGTGTTATAATTTATGACGTGTTACTAGGTGCAGATTTTTTTTATGGATATTTGAAGGAACGATTGATGCATGATTTAGTACGGTTGAATTTCAACGATGTACTGCTCATTTTTTCCTGGGTGCAGTTCAAGTTGTACGTCATTTACCGAGTGCTACCACTTCATACGAGCCGAAGCGTTCGCGCGAATCAATTATTACTCGCCACTCGACTGGAAATAAACACTTCCCAATGATACTTTCCGGTCATTATCGTCGCTCGACCATTAAGAAACGCCGATCAATCGGGTTTCTGTCTGGACGATACGATTTGACCGATTCGAAGAAATCGCCCGAGTGCTTCGGCTTATCGTGAAAACTGCCACTAAAGTCTTCGATGAAAAATCAACGGAACGATGTTCCTGTCCGCAATTGAACACCGGTTTTATACACAGTAAATCGTTACTTATCACTTCTCACTAATTAACATCACCGATCGTCCAATTTCATCGTCTCGATCGAACCTCGATATTTGCAAATACATTCCTTCAACGAGGTCCTCGAGACGTATCGTTTTGAAGACACCGATCGTCCTCAAAAGGAACATCTTCATCCTTGAAATCTTTTTCCAAGGAAAAATCGGTGACTCGATACACAGGACAATCCAAGAATTCGATGATTGGATGAAGTAAAACTTGTTTCACTGCACTCTGCAACGTCCACCGACGCGACGATGCCTTATGGCGAACGATTCCACGGTCATGGTGTGGCCATGGTGTGTAGGCATCGTTGATGGCCCGTTTCGAACTGAGGCCCGCCGAGAGAGAACCATTCCCGTTCCCATAGCACGTGGCTTCTCTCTTTCGCTCTCTCCCTCCCTCACCCTCTCCCCACCACTGAGTTCTCTCGGTCTTTCCCTCTCTCTCGTTCTCTGTCACCCTTGTTTCATCTCGTTCCCACCCTTTCTCTCTTTCTCATCTGGCTCCCCATGCAGATGCAGCCACCTTCCCTCCTGTAGGCTCTGCGTTTCGTCTCTCCCTCGTAGTTCTCCCTCTCTGACCACAGTATTTTCCCTCTGCCTTTTTCTCTCTGCCTACACCCACCTATGTATCCCTTCTCGTTCACCTCCCTTCTACCTTCGCCTCTCACCTTGACTCCGTTCTTGCTGCTTCTTCTTCTAGCTTTCTCTTTTCTTATTACTATGAAACCCTTGCCTCAACTTTCTTTGTCTCCAGCATCTACACCCCCGTATGGTCGTTTTTCTTCTTCTCCCTTGAATCTCCAATCACGTTGCTTTCTCTCTCTCTCTCTGTCCTTCTTTCACGCGTTTCTCTCGGTTCAGTCGCTTCCTTGTCACGGTTCTCCTTCTACCCTGACAGCGATAGCTCTTGCTTCCTTCCAGCCTCCCTGTATTTTCCCCACTAACCGGTCAAACGACCAATCGCATCCCTTGCTTTCTCTAGGTGCCGACCAATCAACGCGTGGAAGTTATCGGTGGTGGATTTTTAAATCATTTTTATGGTAATGCGCGCATACCTCCCGCACGTGCACGCAGGAGTGTATTGTAGCAAGATACAACAATGCACCCTGTCTGATAGGGTATGAGTCTCGCGTATGTGAACTTGCGTGTCTCTTCTCTCGTTGTTAGCGTGAGTACAAATCGGGTAAATGCTATGTGGACAGTTTTGCATAAGGTGACTCCAAAAACGTGGCTAATTTGTGTTTCGAAAAGAAATCATTGTTTGGAGCATAGGATTGCAATGGGGATGGTTCCACCCGGCGGTGGGTGTTAAGAAACGTAAGAGGGGTGGAGGCCTAAATTTTAATTTTAATTGGATAATAATATTCTAATCAAATAATTTTCAAAATTTTCTTTCGTTTTTTAACTACAGATGTGTGCAATGATTTACATAGGGGGTGGTATTGAATTAAATGAAATTAAAAAAGGTTGGGAACCTATGCTATAGAGCAGTGGTAGGCAAACTTCTTTTGGAGCGCGGATAGAAAAAGCAGACCAAAGTTTAACGAATCAATATAATTCATTAAATATTCTAATTTTATGTAAAATATTGCCTATGCGCAAAAAGCAGCACCCACACTGCAAAACCAAATGTGTTATTTTAAAACACATAAACGTATTATTTCCTTGTAGTCACTTTTTAGACAATTCCCGGTGTGTTATTATTTCACACAGTACATGTGTGTTATTTTGAAGCATGTAGGTGTGTTATTTTAAAATATAAATATAACACACATGTACTGTGTTCAATAATAACACACCGGGAAGCGTCTAAAAAGTGACTACAAGGAAGTAATACGTTTATGTGTTTTAAAATAACACATTTGGATTTGTAGTGCACTTATACGAATTTTATCGAAAGACTGTGATTAAAAATTTCTACATTATTATTGTAAAAATCAATGGTGTGCCAGGTCTAACAGACAGGTCATAGTTTATCAATCACCATTAAAAGATAAAAGTATGATTATTCTCCTGACATTAACTTTTCTCAAAATACTACGTTTTTGATTAAACGAATTAGATTTTCACTGACAAGAAATACTGAATATGCTTTAAGCGATACTCCAAACGCATCATTGAAAATCTCAGCAAATAGTGCAATGAGATTTGTAAAGCTCCGTCTCATTTATCCACGTTTAACCAGTTCTCATTTAACCAAGCTCCAAGGTGACAAACAAAAGGTACCAATTCACCGAGAGTAAAGACAGTTTGCCTCCAAATGAAATACAAATTTTAACGAGACCAAATGTGCACTCCAAAACGACCTACCTACTCGCTGAAATACCAAGCAGAATATCCCATCTCGAGACGTTGTTCTACACTTATTGGATACCCCGTATATCCTCGTTGTGCGACAGAGTGCTACGATACACCCACGCCGGTTTGTTTGTTTGTGTGAGAAGGGTGTTTATGATCGTGTGAGTGCACGTGTACGGCTATATTGTGTGGTGAGCGTAACACAACGGTCGCGGTCTATACTCAGTCGTGGGCATAATGGAGCATTGTTAATATGTTAATGCCGAGCGTTCCTAAAGGCTCCGGTGGTTCGCATTTCTCCGTTCCACCAAAGAATCGTTACACGCTCCATTAGATGCCGAGCCTCGAATTCCGTTTACTGCAAGTTACCCCGTGCAAACCTCCCTCTTCCTCCTCCTTCATTGCGCCTCCTCCTCACCCTTCGTTCGATCCGAGCAAATACCCTCCATGGGCTCCAATAAAAAGGAAGTGAAAGAAACGTGCAGATCGTCGTTTGGGGTTTTGTAATTTCGACTACTAGTGCGTTTTTGGTGAAAGTCGATGGTTTTTGGCGAGATTAGAATCAGTTAGAAAGGATTTATCAGGTGTGTTAACATGTTGAATGCTATGGGGGTGTCTCACCGAGGGTTGTTGATGCAGCGAGCTTCTTGGGAGTTTCTGAGGATAGTACTCACGAATTTGATAAGTAGCTCATAATAATGTAGTAGCGTGATAATAGGTGGAGTAATATTGAAGGTATAATTATTTGTATGTTTAATAATTCTGCACCATGAAGATGTTGCTTTGATGCAAAAATCTAAAGAAAGTTAAATGACAATTAAAAAGCTACGTTTGAAATTTGAATAGAGACCTGTTAGGATGCAAATGGTTCACTGCTACTTTGTCGTGTTGAATTTTTAAATTTAATAGTTCGTAAAATTTCAAATATCTTTCTACTTGAGCTCAGCTCGATAATATTAGATAAAAGTTTAAAGACATTTCTATTGAAATTCATTGATTTAAAATTTAAAGGCCAATTTGTCGTTACATTTCAAATTGAATGAGGTTATCCTTAGAGTTTTTGAAACCACCAAGGTCACGAAAATCACAATGAACAATTCCAAACAGGCCTAAGACCTTAAACCACCTGAAAATTCCTCCGCAACCATA
The DNA here is from genome assembly GCA_910591515.1 of Cerceris rybyensis. Classification (NCBI taxonomy): domain Eukaryota; kingdom Metazoa; phylum Arthropoda; class Insecta; order Hymenoptera; family Crabronidae; genus Cerceris; species Cerceris rybyensis. The sequence goes on from OU342794.1 coordinate 5,916,522, forward strand.
AAAGTCACCATCATGGTACGATCGTAATTTCTGCCTCGGAATTTACCACAAGTCCCAGTAATAATTTCAAAGAAAGAATTGCACGCAATTTTAAGAAACGTCATATCCTCTACATAACGAAGATTAATAACGCGGACTTTCGTTTCACTCGAAGTAAGTACAACGTCCTCGACTTTCCTCGCGCGTGGGACTGCGTGTGGGTTTAAAAATAACGACCTTGACAGTCACGGTTCTTCAGGGTGTGCGAATTAAGAAAAACCGCCGAGTCAGTTGCCGGTCCCCGGTTTCCTCGCGAGCCCCGGCAAGCAATTAACCGTGGAGCACGCGGGAGTAATTAAAATATTTGAAGCTTCGGCCCGCGGTTGCATTACCGTAGCGAAACAGCCGCATAATTCGCGACCTGGTCATACACACATAATACTGCATACACCCTCACACGTACGCCGACGATAATATTCACCAACTAGTAATGAGTGTGAGTGCGCGTACAGCTTGATTAACGCGGACGTTAATGAGCGCGCCGGCAGCTCGTTCGTCTGACGGGACGTTGATATCGATTCGAAAGTATGGAGAATAAAAGTATTACGAACGAGGACTAAGTGCTCGCAAAATTTTGCGATCACCGAGACGGCGCGGAGTAATGGGAAGATTAATTTGCGGCGATGCGAAAGCCTCGATCAATGTCCACGAATCGGGAGAGAGGCTGAGGGAAGAACTACCGGGCCCTCTCGCTCGGGGGATGATAGCTCCCCGTGGATGGGGATGTTTGCCAACTCCAATCCGAAATGAGGCGGAATTGTTGCTTGTGTCGGAAATGTTGGTAATACCGGGACGGTTTGCAGAGTCGGATGGATATAGAAGAGTATTGCATATTTTAAGATAGGAACTCTGGTTTGAGTTTCGAAAATATGGAGGTTCGATGGGATTATTGTTTATGGCGTTGCAAAATTGAACGTTTAGTTCGTTTGGTTGAGTCTGCCTTGAAAGTGGAGGTGAATCTTTTATGAGCTTAAATCGAATGGCGTGCGCGCAATATGGTGGTTCAACTGTATTGATGTAATGGTGACAATTTAATGTCATTATTAATTGTGCATTCTGATTTGAAAATATAAGATAGTGTTAGGATTCAAACGAATTATAATTCTGTTTGTATAATAATTATGTATCAGAGACTCATGGAATCGAAATACGAACATAATATACGAATACATAATATTCGAACATTGTAAATATTAAAATCTCAACTTTTAATATGTTGAACTCCATCGTTGAAGAAATGAAGCATTTTCAATCAAAATGAAAACTTGATAAAGCAAAAATTTTAAAGACACAAATACATATACAGTCAGAAGAAATTTACCTTTATACTGCCAATATTTAAATACTAAAAGTATTAGAAAATTCATAAATACTATAATTCAAAAGTCACTTGAAATTTTATTGAATTCAATAGCGTTGATCACCGATGACCCTCATGGCGTTCAATATGTTAAAATTCACACATAATAATGCAGAATGCACAATTAATACATGTGTATGATAATACACAACCTATTTTCCTATTTTATCAGTCGACACTGAATGAAACTACCTGCTGTTAGTAAGAACAGCCTACATTTTCTTCCGCTGGTACGAACAGCCTACCTTTTCTTCCACTGGTACGAACAGTCTAACTTTTCTTCCGCCAATAAGTCCAAAGAAAAGGTTGCCTGCATTATCGACTACAAAGAGAACTGCAGCATTCTAACTTACCTAGGCATGTCTTGCAGTTGCTTCGCTCTCTGCTTGTATCGAGAGAGGGCGAAAAGAAGGGCGAGGACAGGCCAGAGGGTGGATCCTGCTGCCAATTCGCCAGGATTCACGGCTCCCACGTCCGCCCCGAGTGCTCGGAGTGCTCCTACACACAGGCTCACGTTCTCGACCTGCGCAACAGAAACACACAACCCTCATCATCGATCACAGGCTACCAACCGTGTGTAATTACAGAGCGTATCTCATGGATCGATCAAAAATTTGCTGTTTTTTTTTCCGAACGATTCTCTCGAGGGTGGAAAAATCGGTAGAACGCGCGCTTTCGTTTGAGAGTAGACGTTTATGCTGGCGGATTTAACGATGCGGAGATAGAACGAGTGGAATATTGAAGTATCATCCGCAGAGTTTTGAACCAGGAACTTGCAGACTTGCGCGAATCGAGCGGATTGACTAAACTTTGCGGAGTTATGTTTTTTGTAATTGTAATTGTAATATTTTAAGCAATCAATATCAATGGAAAATTATGAGTAATGAAGAAATAGTAATAAGGTTGAGAGGCTGCTGGATAGAAAATTGAACCAAAAGTGCTATGATGGGAAAGGAGTCCAAACTTTGGACTCGCAATTAATAGGCCGTACTTCAAACCACCATCACCTCTACGAAACATTTCCTGTGGATCATTGTCTCAGTCACTCGTAACCTGTCTAAAATAATAAGTTCTAGGTGAAATGACTATAGAAGTTAAAAATACTATGTTGGATAAGGTCTTACAGGTTCAGGTCCGCAATCAATGGGCCCTACTTCCAACCCCCATCACCTCTGCGAAACGTGTCATGTACAACACTGTCTCAGTCACTCGTAACTTGCCTAATATAATAAGTTCTACGCGAAATGACCATAGCAGTTAAAAATACTATGTTGGATAAGGTCTTAGAGGTTCAGGCCCGCAATCAATGGGCCCTACTTCCAACCCTCATCACCTCTGCGAAACGTGTCATGTACAACACTCTCAATCACTCGTAACTTGCCTAATATAATAAGTTCTACGCAAAATGACCATAGCAGTTAAAACTCCTATATTGGTCAAGATCTTAAAACTTCAAACCCGCAACAAATAGGTCCCACCTCAAATACCCCCGCCACCCTCGTAAAAGCCCCATACCTTATACATCTAACAATCTCACTAATCCTAAATCTACCTAAAACAGTAGATCCCACTCAAAATAACCATAGTAATCAAAGCTTAAAAAGAAACCAAACAATACAAACCATCCCTAAAACCCCAAATCATCCTCGCACCCCACAAACTTCCCAAAAATTCCAAGATACAAAGGACGCATCGATTTCATCCCCTCGGTACATATCATGTATATACTATCGAGGGTGGAGAAATATATTCCACGTAAAGAAGCACGGTGCATCGCGAGTGCAGCATAGGTGCACATAAAGGACGCGCGCCAGCGGTATACATACACGGCATACACAACATTCTGCGAAACGTGACCGCCGTGACCATGGCTACCTTGTGCTAGCACGCGTGCCGGCGTGCCTCTTTTGTTTCCATTGTTCTTAAGAGCCACAGCGGCTCCGGCTTTTACCCAGAAAACAAACCGTGCTGTACTGCACACGCTGCACACACAGGGTGGTGAGAGGTGTACAAGGAACGGGAAAGAGAGATGACTCACCCGACAATACCCCGGGTGCCCACGCGGAGGTAAGAGCTAGATTGCCTCTGCGGACGTTTCGAGGTATACGCGAGACTCCGATGGGGCGGTGGATGCTTGATGGAGAAACGGAATCGAGGAAATGCGGAAAAACACGATGCCGGGTAAGCGAAGGATTTAGTCGCTTTTCTTTCCCTTCCTTTTTCTACTATTTGGCTTTAATTGCTATGGCCATTTGGTCTGGGACCTAACAGTTTTAGGTGGAGTCTGAAAGTAGTGAGGGTGTTTTATATTAGTTGATGATGGGAAGAAAATCTTATGTAAGTGATGATGGTGTTGGATTTGGAGCGATTAATTGGAAGTTTGAGACTTCAGTGTGATATTTATTATAATCTTTGCAGAAGTACTCCTATTATTATTTATTTAGGCTTTAATTGATATGGTTTTGGCACTGAAGGGTTGCTGCCAAAGGTATAGTTTCCAGTGGAGATGGAATTAGGAAGGATAGGATATATTAATTGACAATTGAAGAAGAATCTTTTGATATGGCAGGAGTTTAATTTCTAATTCCTTAATTGGGAGTCTGAGCGTTTAAGTTCGTATATACCATAGATCCGTGCAGGACTTACAATTAGTCTCTCTCTAGCGTGTACATTTTCCTCGGATCACCTGTTCCTGCCTTTCGGCCATTGGATTGCGGTAATATCGCACCGAGTCCTTGAATTATAATAACGCACTGCTAGTGCAAATTGCGTCTCAAATGCAACTTGCACCTGTTGTGATTTGTGGTAATACACTGCACTGCAGTTAGCATTTTTCAATATTTTTTTAAGGGGAATGTGATGAAGCAAGGATTTGAAGTTTGTCAGATGTACTATTAAACGTAAACAGACTAACATTTTTTACGTTGCAGCATGTAATTTTTAGTTTTAGCAATGGCGATAGTTCAGCACACGAGTAGCTAATACCTATACTAATAATAGAAGTGCTAAGCAAGGGGTTAATTTACCATGAATTTTAAAAACTGCACAGATATTTTCTCTTATATTTCATCTTATCAAATGTCGGTCCTACTGAAAATTATTGTTCCTAAGTTAGTGCACTGCACTGCAGTTAGTATTTTTCAATATCTTGTTACATGGAATGTGATGTAGCAAGAATACAGAGTTTGTCAGATGTATTATTAAACGTAAACAGACAAACAATTCTTACGTTGCAACATGTAATTTTTAATGTTAACAATGGCGATAGTTCAGCACACGAATAGCTAGCACTATCGCCTATACTAGTAAGAGAATTGCAAAGCAAGTGGTTAATTTACCGCGAATTTCAAAGACTGCGCAGATAATCTCTCTTATATTTTATCTTATCAAATGTCACGGTTGTTGAAAATTATTGTTTCTACATCGACAGCATTTCAATCCTATCCAAGATTAATCAAATTCCAATATCAACGCATTAAATCTCCCAATCCCCTCAATTGTAATTTTCACAGATTGTCTTGCTTCTTTTCCCTCGCACGGAACACCATGGAACGCCATATAAATCAAGTACCGCATAACGTCACTCACCGCAGGAACGACGGGAACCTGTTTCAGCGTAAAGTATCACCAAGACTCGAACCCTTATCACGATCCATTAACAATGTACCTTTGAAATAAAATCTTCGTCGAAAATAAGAGATCGACGACAAAAGGACACGCGCTTTTGTCGAGCATGGCGCGCGGTCTTTTGTAGATGCGCGCGGTTCTCGAGATGCACCACGATGCATCGGAACGAGCACTCTCGAGTTATCCACACGAGATGACAGCCGTAAATGGCGATGGTGCGGTTTTTAATGCATTCCTCTGTCTACCCTGTCGATCGTCCCTCGGTGACTCTGCGCGTATATCTTCGATGCGCGAAAAAGAAGACCTTGGACTTAAGGGAGACATTGCGCTTCCTAATAAAGGGTCGCGAGTACATCCAACAGGTTGTTATATACGCGACATCACAGTGCACGCTTTTTTCCCTGAGACGTTTCCATCCGATCGCATCAACTTTTATGAGAATCGTATCGTACGATTTGTTCGCCGCGCTGGATATCGTTAAATACTTCATCTCTTACAGATATCCTAATATATTCGCATAAATCTACGAACAAAATATGAATTCTTCTCGATACCAGTGAATTCCTTCTTTCGATTAGTTACACAACCAATCTTTCTTCCTGTTGCTCCACTTTCGCGACTGTTTTTACCGTTTAGTCCGGTTCCTTCGCAACTCATTGGAATAACACACGAGTCTATCAATTTTCATATTCACCTTAATTATTTACCATGATTATTCCTTTCGTAATTCATCGAATCATGCCAATAATTATGAAACCTCAACGGGAAAAAGTGATCCGCCTTAATCGTTCGAATAGCTCGAACACCTTTGTACAAAAATGATGGAGTGCAATTATAAACACGTGCGACGAGAGTTTCATGCAATTTCTTCGAATTTGCTTTCTATTATGTACAGGAAGGACTTTCACCGTGAATGAGTTAGACGTAGTTTGAAAATACACCGGTGCCTGAGGATACGGTATCATCAAATTACCAGTATCCAATTAAGCAGATCCACTCGGGTCGGACTGAGCCCGAGGTAAGTACGTGTCCCTCGAATCTCGGGAGTTGGTCCAGCTTTGTAATTCAGAAGAGAGGACCCGAGGAAGGAGAGAACAGCCGGGAGCCGAAGATGGCGAGAGATGTCCTCTTATGGTAACGTCCTCGCTTCTCCGCTTCGCGGCAGGAGGAAAGGAAAAAGGAGAATTGTAAGAAGCTTCACCGACTATCCTCCGTTCCCTTCCGCTCTTTCTCTCTCTGTCTCCACGTGTACCTGAGATCTGTCGTTTCTGCGGTCACGTTTACCGTGAGTTATGTCAATAACTGCAGGGAAATAGGTTGTTTTGAAATTTTAATAATTTCAAATTAAGACGTTTTATATTACGATGATTTTGGAGCAATTTAGAATTGTTGTTTTACTGTATTTAAAAGACTTGAGAAATGTAAATTAAGTTTTTCTGCCGTACAGTCACTTTAGAGTATTTAGAATTTATTATTTGATGGTTTTAGTAAATGGAATCGAAAACATTGCGTGGTACGATTTTGGAACAATTAGAAATTGTAATATCACTGTTTTGGAATATTTAACAGTAGATTTACGGAGACAATTTGACTCATGCAAAATTTGATTACTATTTGTATAATACATTGATTGGTTAATTTTTTAATAATAAATCTTATATTTAAATTGATTTGGAACTATTTTCTTTACAAAAGATTTCAATTTTCTTGTATGAGTTAAATTGGCTCAGTTCAGAAAAATAGGTATCAACACCTGTACATCTAGTGTTAATAAATAATTTTGAAGTACTTGGAAAGCATAATTTTATTGTATTTGGGACTTTAATGAATCGAATTTGATAGCATGGCAATTTTGAAGTAACTAGAAATAGTAATATTATTCCCTCAATATATTGTCCTTATTTAATACAATGCTTTTTATACTACGGTCATTTTGGATTAATTTGAAATTAGATTTTTCTTGCATTTGTAATTCTCGGTAAATGCAAATTAATATGTTTCGTACTACAGAAAATTTAAAAAAGTCAGGAACTACAATTTGATTGTACTTGGAACATTTAATAAATGTAACTTGGAATACTCCATGTTGCAGTCACTATGTGACCCCTTTTTTGTTGGCAAAGTATGCTGCAATGTTTCGTTGCGACATCTAATTAAGAAATCCATACATCGAACAACTCTACGTATGTTTTCCGATGTCAAACTTCGTTAAAAAGTCAGTTATGCACCTCAAGTATGTATGATCGTTCTCGTGTATGGAGGCAATGTGCGAATGCATGAACCACGAGTGCAATTACAGCAGACAAAAGTCAGTACAAAAGGGACGATTGCGCAAAAAGCAGAAGAGTAAAGAGGATCTGGTATCCAACGTGAAACCGGTGTCATCGCTTACCAGCATCGGCCCTTTAGAAATCGAAGCTCGTAGTGAGACGATTTCGTTCTCTTTTTTTTCCCTTTCCCGAAACGTGTTTCGCGAGGACGTGAGGAGGATGTCGATGCACAGTGAAATGGATAAATGGTAGTTTGCTCGAAGAAAAATCGATCTTACATGGACTCCTCGATAGATAGAAACGAACTCGATAGATCGGATATCGTTAAGTAGCTTCTACGATTTTAAATTAATTCAATTACATCCCTCCGACGATTCTCAGGAGTCTCTTCCGTCTCTTGTATATTTCCATGAACTTCTCTATCGTGAGAATAGAGAAAAAGTTCCATTTACAAGCATAATTGTAAAGTGTCTCGAGTGTATTTGGTATTCGACATTGTTTTCTATTTTCTATGGTCGATGGATGTAGATACTTTCTTGCAAAGGATACCGAGAATTTTTATTATTAAAATATGAGATCACGTTTTTTATTCAAGGTCGTGTCTCACAGATGTTTTAATAGAATTAGACCAAACTGCAGTTATATGCACCACACTGAAACTGTATTTGCGTTCATCAAGGTTCAATTATGCGACTCTCGATTTGATTCTAACGGTTGCATGTTAACCATAACGACAACCATATTGCACGTAAGTGGCTGATATTTTACCGCTTAACGGTAAGTTTGTAACGAGCCACGCGAAAAAAATGTTGCGGAGAAACCCGTACGATTCGTCACATCATATGCGAATTTATTTCCCGCAGTGCCCTTTTCCTACCGAGAAACCCAGATAGAATTTCCTCAATGTCATCAAAATCTAAAAAACTACACATTTTTATATGAAATACGGTAATAATAAATGTCATCACATTGCACGCTGGATGTAAATTTAATTAACAATAATTTAAAATAAATGATCGTAAATTTTACCGATCAATATTAATCATATTCCATTCTGAAGACAATGGAAAAGTGGACGAAGAAGGCAACCTTATTTCGTTTAAATTGTGCATTGCTTCATGCATTTAAATTTATTATTAATTTAACACTAGAACTACCAAACCAGTCAAAATGACTGGTACACAATTTTTTCAAAAAATTCTCCAAGTTTCTATAAGAGTCATAGAATAAATATTCTACGTCTATATCAATAAACATAAATCATCCAATCGCTCAAATTTTCCTCCGCTTAATTCCTCCTTTTTCAAAGTACTTATTTGATCTATTAAAATATGTTGGATTTGACGCCGGTAGTTCTAGTGTTAATTGACAACATTATCAAATATAATAAATTTCGCGAATGATGTTTAGTCAGCGTGCAGCGTTTTAACAAATAATTATGAAAATAAGGAAACCTTCACAGAACGAGAAAGAAACGTTCCAGGGGAATCATTTCGATGAAACGTTAGAGGACGAATTTTTAATGCCATCGGATCGACCGCTCCCAACAATTTTTACGAGCCCTCCAGCCGCATGATTCTTGGGCCAACAATGAATAATAGCACCGACAAGACTTATTCCGTCAGCTGATCTCGCTTATGTTAGTGTGATATCGCCCGAAGGTACGCGTCACTTTCGAGGTCTCTCCGGTTCCGGAATCTCGCCTGTCTGGATCACAATCCTCGTACCTGATGGATCGCTATTGATGTTCATATGGTCTTCAACGAAGAAACATGCAAGTTACAATGCGTTTCGTTATTTTACCCAGAAGTTATAATTTCAGATTGAACGATTCGATTTAATCTACTTGGGATTAGGATACGTTTAAAACGATCAATAATGTTATCTTTATTAGTTCTTCGGTACTAACTGGAGAAGAAAGATGATTGTTACGCACACAGGGTGTTATTAGCCTGTTTCAACTGGGAATTACAATGCGCACCTGGTGTATAATTGGTCTTCAATAAGATAAATAGGATAAGATGGTACTAATGGTACATTGACATTAAATCAACGGTATTACTGTTCGTGCCGGTGATTATGAAAGTTTATGACACTTAGAAAGTATTAACTCTCTGTAGTCCAAATTTTTTATGGTATCCAAAGATCAATTTCACGATAGTGCAACTAGAAGAAGATAAAAATATTATTTTAAATAGAGGGTTAAACCTGAATCTTAGATCTCGAATTGTAAAGAGTTTCATGTATTTCGGGAGTGAAATTATAATATTCGGGAAAATTCAAAGTTTGACTTTGAAGAATAGAAGCTTAGAAATGTTGATAGCTGCTTCTTTACATGAAACTTTAAGTACATTTGCAAAAAAATATCCACGTACATCTCGGAGTAAAGAACAAATGATTTATGTTGATATCGTTATTTAATAATACTATATACACGATGTTTTCGTATTTTCCACTCTGGTGAGGATATCTATTTTTACAGAGAATTTCGATGGCCCCTTCTGCCAAAAATAGTCAGTTTTAAGTAGGTGGGGTTGTACACGGTACATTAAAGGCGACGATGAGGTAATTATCAATTAGAAATTTAATATCCTTGTCTCTCGAAAGCCGCACGACTAAAATTACATTATTCTCTATAAAATTACGTTATTGCACTTAGCAATAAGCGAGATTATTGCTTGTTTTTTTAATTCAGATTGCGCACGGCAATTATCCGGTCCAGGGTTAACGATGTTGAAGTGACTGTCTTTTATTATAGTGCCGTTATAGGTTTTTACAGTGTGGATAAAAACTATCTGAATTCACTGTAAGGTTGGTATGATTAATTCGTGTTATTTGTACAATAAATTGCAGCAATGATGAGAATCTACCTCAGGAAAAAAAATGTTACGTCGGATACTATCTTACGTTTCATTGTAATTTGAAATCACGGAAAGACTGTGATTATTATATGTAATCATTTTTAAAGTCGAGTTAAACTTTCATTAGCGGCACGACGTGAGGAATTATGATAGGCAGAGATCGAGGAATATCTTTCACAACGGTGTGAAAAACGCGACTGAAGAAAAACAGTGAATATAAAACCGATAAACCGTACCACTCATAGTTTTTGTCGCTGAGTCGAAGACTGTGCGAAAGATTGAAGAGGGATACCGGGAATAATAACCAGTAAGCTCTTTCAAAGAATACTCCAATACGTTGAGATTCCTATAAATATCTTTTTTTCTCGATACATTTCTCTCGATCGAAACAGGGATTATTAAACGATCATTTAATTGCTTATCAATTTTGCGAAATCTAATTTTTTCTAGTTATTTTTATGAGAAAAAATTTAATGGAACACTTATCGAAGCTTCTATTAACGCTTAAGAGGAAATTTTGTATACCCGGTTAAATATAAAATATTTGACGCATGAGAGAGTGGTACAATTCGTAGAAAAAAAAACACGTATTAACGCTAGATTTACAACAACCGTCAAATTGACGGATTCTTACTTTTCTAAAAATATTTTTCAAATTTATAAAGAAGCAGTTCAGTAGATATTTCGAGTCTATGCACAAATTACTTAACTGATCGTATTTTCTGATCTATCTTTTTTCAAAGTACTTATTTAATATATGTGAATATTTAAATTTAGCAGCCGCAAATCTAGTTTTGAAAACACAAATTTTGTTCACCCGTAGTGTGTTAATATTCGCAATATTTGTACAAAAGTAAATCATATTTTAGTGCAACACGTATGTCTATATTGTTAACTAAATTCAGCGTGGAATACTAATAACATTAGAATTATATACAAATACCTCTGTTTATCCGCACGATTAAATTGAAATTCCATTGGAAATATCTCCGAATATCTCTACGGACGAGTGAATTCGAAATCAATCGGAATTATATCTATTTCAAATCCAGCTACACGTGAGCCTCTATGAATGATTAAATTCTCGATAATGCTTAAAGATAACCGAGGCCAAATCACTATCGTGCATTTATCACTCGCAACACAATGCGTGCACCGTAAGTGTACACATGAATGGAATATAAATTATTTGATCCAGTAGCTAATGGAAAAAGGAAATGCACGCAGGTACTGCTTCATTAACATCGTTCGTTTCACCGAACGTTCTCTTAACGAGCTCGTTTCGCCGACGGTTTTATTGCCAGGACAACGATACCGTTAAGCAGGACCTCCTCGTAATTTGCTAATACAAATCGACGTACAACTTTATGTATAACTTGCCGCTTCCATTTATGTCACAAAAGGACATACCGTGTAAGAATAGAATGAATAATAAAAGGGATTTCTTGGGCAACTACTTCGGTGCCGAACAATAGCCTTTTAATTCATTTGTGTACTCTGTTCGTGGAAAATCTATCCTTTGTGTATCTCCATTTTTTTTCGAATAAAATGCGACAGACTTTGTTGTATTCCTTGTAAATTTAACAAATTATTTAATATCTTCCGTTCCTTTCTTTAATTTTTCGGTTCGAATTTTTTTCTCGAATTAAGAATCTCAATTGATCCGAATTGCTGCTCCGATTTAATAGTGTTTTTTTCGAAAGATATTTTCTGTCATTGACAAATTGAAATGAAATGAGATTAAGAGACGGTAATTAAGTCAACTAAACGAACAGTAGACAAGTTTAAGACTGATAGGATAAAGTATTTCTTAGATGCAACAACCGTTCACACAGCAAAACGTAAGACAAGCATCGAAAGGTTTACGTTCTACCGAGTCTCCGAAGTCAATTACGAGAGGAAACTGTCGAAGACGTCCTCGATTACATCGATTCATCAAGGTGAAACATATACATCGTCCTTAGACGAGCCAGCGAGCAATAATTGATACAGCTTAGTGGCAGATAAATGTCCCAAGGGCTCATTTAATTGAGTATCCAGTCAAAGGTTTGCAAATCCGGGGAAGAAGCACTTCCGCCACCGTTTAGGACCTCCTATCTCCTCTCAAAAGGCAATATCTCAAACTCAAACGACAAGTTTGCTATTTCTATGAAATTTTAATGACACCATGATTCGAGTCTCAAACCACATAACTAAATTGAACGCTAGCAAACCGGTGTAAAATAAACTGTAAGTAAAATCTTCCAAAAATTAGCAATCGCTTTGCACTCGTCTCAGTAATTTATTTAATTTGAATTGAAAGTTAAAGAGTCCTTTTTTAAAAAAATTTTGAAAGCATAAACCTCAGGTGAAATCAATTTTGCCATTCGTAAGAAATTTTAGTGAACTAAGTATCTGATTTCAAAACTAACAGATTGACAAATCAAATCTCCTAAATATTGTAACTGCTTTGTACTCTTCTCAATACTTTATTAAATCTCAACGTTCCGGAGTTCTTCTTTATAAAATTTTTAAAAGCATAAACCTCAATTTTGTCATTCGTATAGAATTTTAATGAGCTAATTGATTGTAAAAGTAGCAGATTGGTAAATCAAGTCTCTCAAATAATTTTGAAATTACAATACCCTCTTTTCCTAAAACCTTTCGCTTATACTTTGAACACAATCAATTTTTTCATTCAGATTAAATTTTAATGCTACCATTACACAAATCTCGAATCAGATTCCTCAATCGAACTGTCCAAAAGTATGCAATTTCTTCATAATCACCCGAGTAATTAATTGAATTTAAATTCAAACAACGACATTTTTCTCTCCAGCGATCCATCGTTTAAGCTCATAAATTTTTACGACACCACGGAACATCTTTCACGGTGCCCCGTAATATATCCTGTACCATGTACACCGATAACTGCAAATTGCAATAAGAAATTCCCATCGCCCGTAACATGTCATTAAAACGGGACAAAAAGTGTAACGATGTCAAGGAACATCCTCAATCTCATCTCTCCATAGTACGAGAAACCGAGGACCGATTATTTTTGGAGTCGGCTCGTGCCTTCGGGACTTTCCTCGGGTGTTAAACAGTCATTGGATTTATCTGTCGGATATAGACCGGCTTTTCTTGTCACGGGCCATGTGCTTCTTGAACTCGCTGTTACGGTGGAGGCCTTGCTTCGTAATTATCGCAAGAGAGACGAAGAAACGAGAAATCAGAGGAAGATAGAACAGGGTAGAAAGACGGGAGCGAAAGAGAGGTCGTTTTAACTTGATTTCTCCCTCTCTAAAAATAAAGGGCCCAAGTGTACACCGTGCGAGTCCCCCCCCCCATTTCTGTTCAATCGAATACCATGATATTACGATATCTTGTGCTATTAATACGATTAAGCGCATAATTTATACGGTATGCGATACTTTGTAAGATAAATAGCTTGTACGCACTGCTGTACGAATAGCAAGTGGTCGACACAAAATTCGTGCAACTCGACGACGTCTGGAATTTAAAGTTCGAGTGATACGATTTTGTAATACGATCTACCGGGGGACTTTCGAGAGATATCAGCATGCAAATGGCTGGAGGAAAGAAATTTCTCGCATGCTTGACCCAGCAGAGTTGACAATGCACGCTCAACGATTATGGCTCTGGAGTCAGGAAACCGCTGTTGACATTTGCTCCAAATACTCGAGAAACTTGAAGGAATCGAGTATCGTATCATTCCTGAGGTAGATTTTCGGAGATTCTGAGATACGTAGGTGGGATTACGTGCGAAGCATTTGCAAAGTTGGAATAATTGAGCAACAGCGGAAGATTTTAGAGTTCGGCTTCAAGATGTTACAGAAAATTGTATGGAGACTCTACGTTGAATTATATACGGAATGAATGGTCTTTGTTCTTATGTTGTTTGAATCTTTTACAGATGTTGTTTCATAAGTAAGTTGTCGTGTGTCGACCATGCATTTTAACCAGTTAGCTGTGATTGACGAGTATACTCGTAATGCGTAAAAGTTAGCGACCACTGATTATTGAAATTGTAATTTTGACAACAACTAAAATATATTCGTCAATTTCAGGATGTATCGAATATTTTGGGGCCATTCCGAAATAAAAGGAATAATTAAAGAGTATGAATAATTTGAGATAGATTAGATTATAAATAATTTTAGATACCGTCCGACAATTGAAAGATATCCAGGGAGCGACAGAGCCTTTTGTTTTCATCCAATTCCCATCATTTCATTTCTAGAATCCCAAAAACCAGGTCTCCTAAAGTAAACGACTATGTAAAGTGTTTACTTTTTGGGTTTCAGGATTTGAGAAACGAAATGACGAGAATAGACGATTGAAAATGAGAGTCGCCGTCACTTCTTAGCCATCTTTCAGTTGTCGGACTGTAGATACGCACTCTCAAAAGAAGTCGCGACAGTTAACTGGTTAAATAGCAGATAAGCTATGATTCCAATTCTGAATAAAAAAATTTGTCGACACATGAAAATAAGTTCCACATAAAAATATACAGCAATCGCTGGTAAATTAACATCACGAAGCTCGTACGGATCGCTAATGCCAACCTCGACGAGGGAAACCATTGCTCCAATTAAGAGAGCACGCTCCGCAGCGAGAACAAAAGAGCGATCGAAAACGTCTAGCGATGCGCGTCTTCCGGGGTGCAATTGTGTTGGAATTCAGAGCGAGTTTCCACGAACTTACTGCCAGACGATTCCACGCGAATTGCATGCGAGCAAAGTGGAGATTCCTGGCAAGCCTAACCCGATTCCCTGCGACACGTTCTCCAAGAGCAAGACATGCTCTCCGTGAATAAGAGTGTCAGGTGGATAGGGACGTTCGTTAAAAGAGGTACAATTAGCAACGACCAAGGTCCTTAATAAGATAAATTCGTCGGATCGCAAATTTAATTGACTCGATTTGCCAATTTAACGTAGTAATTCGAGAGAGCGGAGGATACCAGCGCGAATTCTCCCCGACCGAATCGCGGGACACCACCGACACGGTAATTTAACTTGTATGCCTATCGAAGCATTGGCGAGTGTTATTTCGCGCTTGAATTTCGAGCGAACGAACGCGTAAATTTCATTGGGTTCATGGGAGGTAATTATATCAGTCACCGATGCGTTCGCTAATCGATCGGTTTCGATTGTAATTACATTGTAATTTACGATTGTGGATTGCAAACTCGAATAACTGAATATTCTTGGAAATTCTCTGCTTCTCTTGTTAGCCGGTTCTGCCTGATTTGCGGAATTAACTTAAATTTCTGAGAGCATGGTGTATGGCTATGTAACTGAATAATGCGAAACGGATGAATTTCACGATTATTTGGAATTTCAAGTAGAAATAATTGTGTAGTCGTTTTGATGATACCTTGAGCCGAACAATTGCTTACGGTGAGAGAAGGGAGAGTGAATGGGTTTTTGCTTAAATGATTGAATTAAACGTCTTTACCATTTAGAAAGGAGTGCTATAGTGGATCGACATGTGAAGGATGGCGTGGAGAGAAAATTAAATGGCTTTGTTACGTCTGGACCGTGAGGCACTTTTTAACCGTAGAATCTCTCGGTTCTATTATTAGTAAATCCTAGTAAAATTAATTATATTGGGTGTTTTATATGTAACAATAGTTAATTTTATGATGTTTATGAATGCTTTAAACTGTTTCTCAAGACCTTTAACAATAGAACGACCGGCGTTAAATCTATGACAATCAAATATATTAAATAAGTACTTTGAAAAAAGGAGAATCAAGATTTGGAAAATATGATCGGTTAGAAAATCTGTGTTTTATAAGATCAGCTTAGAATTTTTAGACTAGGACTCTTCTATTAGCTTAGGGAATTATTGAAAAAAATTGTGAATAAGTCATTTTGTCTTGCTTGGTCGTTCTAGTGTTAATTACTCTTTTGCCTTTAATTCCATGGAGAATTCTTTTTCATGTTTTTTTTTATCATTTTACACATCAAAATGAAGAAAGGTTGGACAGCTTATTTTACAGTAATTTCACCGAGAACAAGACGCAAATGAAATTACACCGTAAAAAAATTACATTCTCAGAGAGGAAACACAGAGCGAAGACGAGTTCCTCGCTCCATTAACGCCCACGATTGTATGCACATATGGACTTCTACATGACAGACAACATAAAATGCTGACGTTAATTTGAAATACTACAATAATTATGAACGTATCAAAATAATTTTCTTCAAAATCACCAAGCAATTCCTTCAATAATTACACTGTCAATCACACCGTGCCATTTAATTGTCATCGATACTACCTCTCCAATTAACCCTACAAAATTCAACACACCCTAAAACACCATCGACCTTTTACCTCCCACGATACTTCATTCATTTTAATTTCTCCTCAACTTTTAATTAAAATGAACACAAAACAGAAGCCCATAACCATAGCTGCAACTTCCAACACGAAATATGCACGAAATTATAATACTGAACGCATAACACCATAAGATTTACTGCCAAGGCATAAGCGTTATACGGAACCCTGTAACCTCTGAAAATACGCTATGGACATACACCATGGACAAATTCCAACTAACTTTCTGTCATTATAACCCCCAATAAATTTCACGTTTGCATTCCCCGTACGAAACACCCATCACGGGGGACCCTCGAATCAATCAGCAAGATGGAAGTGTAAAAAAGAAAAAAAAGAGGAGACTTAATGATCCCAAGGAAGCCATGGAATACGCGAGGAATGTGCATAACGGTGACGGTGTAATCTGTGAGAAAAATGGGCAGCGGGGCCGCGAAAAAAAGAGGATATCGAGCGGCGTGTAATAATCGCCTTCGGGCCCGTTGGGCCTTCTTAACCGGCTCGTGTTACTTTATCGGCTTTTCCCGGAGTACATAGAGCTCTCGCCAAGCCGTGCGAATCGAATTCACCTTGGGCTACCCGCTGACTGTATCGCGAGAACAAGGTTACACGGATAACACAATAACGTATGGAAAATTGTTCTAGTCGTAGGAAAAATGCAACGAACGGATGCATCGGTCGATGCGGCTTTTTCCACGGTTCGATCATCGAGCGTATGGTAGAAAAAATGGGAAAAAAGACTGGAGACAAAAGCGTAGGAATTAACTTGTTGAGAGTCCCCGGCATTGTTGAGAGTTTTGTGCTTCGATTGTAGAGACAATGACATTTTATTTTTTTTTCATTAGAAATGAAAAAAATTGCGTAAGAATTAATGCAGGGGCTAACTTCACAGAGGTCGTTTCATTCACTTTTTAGACATTAAAAAACATCTTTCTCTATAACTATTAAGTAAAAAATTATTAAAAAATTCTATAATATTCCAAAAGCATAAAATAATACATCGCTAATTTGTTATTAGAATCCATCGACTCGTTTTTCCATTAGGAAAATAAAAAAAGATTTTACGGACTCAGCAAAAATTTTTTTCCATAAGGCCAATGTTAAATATGTTATTTTTAAACTCGAGTTATTCATAAACCGTGTGGACGAACTCGTTGAGATTCCGGTTATAATTATAAAATATCATGAAGAATATATTTTCAAAATTTTAAGGAAATCTATCGAAAAATGATAAGTGCCTAGAACTACCTTATTAGGAATCAATGTTATTGCCAATGCGGGGAAATGTTGTTTTTCAAAATTGATAGTAATCGTTTAAGTAAGCCGTTTTTGTAAGTTACTTTACATAGGAGGATATTAAAATAAATAGTACTGAGGTCAAATTTAACATCTTTTTGTGAGGAATGGTAGGAAAAAATTATTAGACCCTTTTGTTATCCTTAGGTTTATACGATGTGATATGAAAATGATGTTTTAACAGATAGTATGTTTTTGAGTATTTCTTTTTTGTATTCAATGTATTCAAAGTGTACGTTAGTTTTTTTGTGTGTCTTGTATTTTTCAAAACATGATTTTTTCTCCAATGGGTCACTATGACCAAAAGAAACAGGAATGTTGATGAGGAGAACAGCATCTTGACTCTCCTCTTGTATGTTATTATTTATTAATAATGTTAGCTATGATTTATCAATAAAAGGGAATCCTGGGTGAGCATTAGTAGAAACCAACCAATTTTTCTGAAACGAGGAACTCTCAAAATACATTTCCAATTTTTTAAAAGTGTATCATAGAGTATTGCTATTGTGTAATGTGTTAAATTATTCGACATATAATATGAAACTGTTAGCCAACAAGGATTTTTATTATTACCATATCAATCTCGCAATAACAGTTCCACCAGAAAACGATTGAAACCTGTCCCTGTTTTAGCTACGTAATATCACTAACGAAACGATGACAGAAGCGATTTACACGACAAACAGAAATGCAACCAGATAGCTGATGTTTAGTTACCTCGAAATTTGCTCGTGCATCGTATCAGCCTCAGTGAAACACGCTTCGATAACGAGACGACGTACTAAAATGTTCGAGAGCACCATGAAACCAGCGGACGTAGCAAAACACCACGTTACGGCGATAGTTGAGAGCAATGTGCGAGAATACAAACTCCGTTTGAGCGGGCATAGAAATAGAAATTCATCTGTGCGCGTATATATCGAAATACATGTATACATTTATCACCCGCGAATCCTTTGATGTTTAATCAATCAATGTACAATTATCCTTTCAAATGGAAAAGCAATCTATGTGCTATATTTTCAAAACAACTAACGCTTGCTGAAGCCATTTTTTTTCTAGTATTCTTTAAACACTAGATTTACCAGCGATTAATCCAGTGTATTTAAAAATGTGAAACAAATAAAAAAGGAAACAAGGGATATAATAGATTTGATCGATTTAATCGCGTGCAATTTACCAAATGAACGTAGAGAATTAACAAAGAATCATCGCTCGAAATTTTAGAAATATTTATAAAAAAATCAGTTCAAGCCATTTAGACTATCCTGGTTGATTTGACATTAAAATAACTCATTGAAATAATTCTCGCAGAGAATTCAAAAAGAATCAACGTTCGAAATATTAGAAATATTTATAAATAATAGAGTTCAAGCCGTTTTAAGCACCTTAGTAGATCTAGCTTTAAGATAAGTTATTGAATTAATTCTCTCTATTTAATATTGTACTGCTTCGACCAACTACACTTTTACCAAATTCCAGACAATAGTTCAAACGAGGAACTCTCAGAATGGCAACTGTCTTCCGTAAAACCGCGAAACCTCCATTAATAGAGTACAGTGTTTTTTCGATCCGATCAAGGGTTCGCGAATAGAGATTGAGTGAAAGTTAACGTTGCGACAGAGTATTATACGTGAAATCCATTATTCTATAGTTACCGAACAAAATGATGTATACGAAGAATAATAGTACACGGGTTATGACACTACGTGTAACGTTGGTTATTAAATGGCACCTTTTTACACCGCGACAAATATCGGCCGAATGATAATCATTTATTTTTCAACGATATAGACTCGTGAAAGTTTAATCTTCACGAAACGAGTTCAACATGATTCAACGGCTTGTTGCGTAATTATGCCATACGAACAATCATACCGCACGTGACACGTGTGCATATCTCGCGTGAATCAAGCGGTTTCAATCTCCTATACGTGTAACCACATGGTAACAGGGTCACCAACGTACATATTATACAATTAATAATTTCAATTGCAAACAATCGAACGAATCATTTCATTTCTATGTTCTTTTTGTGCCATACTTTAACTGATATGGTCATTTCGTTGAGCTCTAAACTACCAAGGCGGTTAGACCGATCGGTTCTCAATTTTTTGAAAAATTTTCAAAATTGATAGACGAGCCATGTAGTAAATATTCCACTTGTATTTTTTAAAACATAAACTGCTTAATTGATCATTCTTTTCACATCTTGAATTCTATTTTTCTGAAGTACTTAACCCCTTAGCTTACAACAACGTGTGACACTCGCGGTGCAGAAAATAGAAAAGGAAATTTTGAAGTCTTTCAAAAACTACAAAATTGAAAATATTATCCGGTCGCGAAACGGTTTCATTATTTCCATGTTATTAATATTACGTTCAGTTGTACAAAATATTATAAATCAGAGAAATCTTTTGATTTTAGGAATTTTAATTTTGAGTCTTTGTACACCTGGTCAGAAAAGAAATCGTAGGCCAAGGGGTTAATACTATATATGTACATATAATAAATTTAACGTCAGTTACACTAGTACTACGACTACTTCATGGTATTTGAAACCCTGGAAAAATGATAAAGTGCATCTACAAAATATTAGATGCATTTTCTAGAAAATGACAAAACGAGACTGTTAATGTTCATCAAATTAATTTTGAAAATATTAACCTGTGGTCTTTCTAGTCTTACAATTAAATCATCGACAGAATCGCTTCCTGAAAGCTTCTAATTAATAGCAACCACGCCAATGGTTTTTTCCTTGGAGAGATACCTCTGCATTACGGTTTATCGCGTTCTCTTAGAAATTTCCATGCACGTCCAATGAAATTGCAAGCGAGTAACGTACAAAAAGGATATGAAGAAGGGTGTAGGATAAGAAGGGAAGCGTAACGGTACCGAAAATGGAGATGCTGCTACGCAATGCGGCGAACGATTATGCGGAATCTCGATTGATCGTTCAGCGAACAGAGAGCGATTCCGAGAAAATGAGAGACAGATAGAGTCAAGAATCAATGATATTACAGAGTAAAATAGATACAGGTAATATTACGAAGATTCAATGCAACTCTGGAAAGACACAGAGAAATGACAATATACTGTAACCACGATGGAATGCCAGAATAATTCTATGAATGCACACTGTAAAAGCTTCGCAGAAACACTAAGAGATAATGGCAAACTCTAGGAATTAAAATTGATAGAAAATATTACGACGAAGAGTATTTCGCGAATCTAAACGTCCGAATTCTACGTACACCGAATACGAATGTACATTTAATAGCTGAGTCGAAGAACGAGCATGGTTCTTGGGAAGAAATAAGAGCTCATACTATTTTCTACAACCGGATCGTGCAGTGAATATATTTTTTTCTTTTTTTTTTTTTAATTGAAGCTCCGGCTTGCGGTACAATTATCATTACTCGTACGACCACAGACTTCGGCATTGAATCACGCAATAAAGATCTCGCGGCTCGTTGAGCAGTGACGAAACTACAGTGATTGCCTGTCACGGTTTCCTTTCGAGTAGTCGGCATATTCCGGCATATCTAAAGAAACCAGGTTGAACCTTGCATCGTTTCCTGCCTTTTGTTCCATCTCGCACCTCGTCTCGTTCCTTTAAAAGTTCTTCGAACGGGAAATCTCCGTACAACGAAGACTCTATAAGTGTCACCAATTAAAAAGAAGTATCGGGTGAATACAAAAATTCGTCGCTTCTTTTCATTTTAACGATCACTTTCATGAATGGAATTTATATCGGGTCGTTTGTAAAACGTAGGTTTTTCTTTTCATTAAAAATTCACGTTACAAAGAAAAGAGACAGTTAAACTAGCAGTGTATCTTCTTTTGCTTGAACGAGATGGAATAAAAGGATTCTTCATCGTCGCAAGAACGATATGTCGCGTGATCCATTTCGCGAGAAATATGATGCAAACATGACATAAAACGACATAACTTTTCTCCCGTATTTCCTGATACTTCAAATATTCACATCCATCGTTCTTTTACTTTTGATCTCATTCATGGATATTGTTTTTTTTTCTCAAAAAAAGGAAATAAAAAACTTTTTTTTCATATGCGTCAGTATGATCTATCGTAGGTTTCGTTGAACGATAGGAGACGACGAGGGTGTGACATAAAACGGTATAAATTTCTCAGCGTACTTTGTAATATTTAAAATACCCGCGTATAGTTCCCTTTCACTTCTGCGTCCGTCCGTCGATATATCCTTTTCGGGAAACGAAATAAAAAGACTTCTGATACTCGCCCATACGATCCATCGTGTGTTTCGTTTAATGAGTCGTACGATTCAAACGCGATATAAAGCGACGCAACATTTTCACCGTACTTCCTAACATTTAAAATACTCATATGTATTCACCGGCAAATGCAGCGAGATAACACCCTCGTATTTCTTCCTTCTCTTCTTTTTTCCATCCATGCTTCCCATCACAGCTTCCTGCAGTCTCTCTTTCTCATTCGTCAACAACGTCACTGCGTTTTCCCGCGGGCTTTTCACCGCGTGTCGACAGCAATACGCGTAAAAAGCACCCACAAGCATTGTTACATAGCGCGGCTCTGTTTTTTCCTTTTTTTCTTCCTCCTTTTTTCTACAATATCGTATAATCGTGCTTGACACGCACTCCTTTGCGCGTATCCTGCCGAGCTATTGTTCTCATCCTCTCGCCTGTTTACCTTCAAATCTCCGTATGGTGCTTTTTCGTCGTTTATTAAACCGTTATGCTAATACCTAACTCTTTCTCGTTGAACGTTTCCTTAAAATCTCGTGTAATCTCTTTTCCCTCGTGATTATTCAATTTTACATAAAATCGCTCTTTTTCACATCGAGGATCAAAGTTACGTTACATTTATCAGGAATCAAAGTGACGTTTTCTCTCAACGATATTTCTGTACTCCTCAAACAATGCAGATGTCGAAGATATATCAGCCAGGGTGAAAAACAATCCACCCACATTGATGCATCGTGTTAACTGGATACTAATTCGCCCGTAATACATTGCTGGATGGGAGTATACTCTTCGTTGAAAATGCAACGTTCCATTGAGAGAAGGAGACACGATACAACTGCAATTCCGCGTATATTCCCATACGCGTGCAAAATACTGCGAGAGAGTCGATGAGCCATAGTCTGACTAATTGCATTTTGCTCGCCTCGACGTTGTCTGCGATTCTATGCGGAGGCGGAAAAATTTGCGAGCTACGGCTTGCCGAACAAATTTCGATGAAATTGCACCAGTAAATACAAATAACCGCGCTGTTGGGGTCGTTTAAACTACCTGTTTTACGCTTCCGTTCGCCGTAAAAACGCTTCGTGCGCAGACATATAGAGAGCGAACGAGGGGTCAGGTTTAATTGTACTTTCGCCGATCTCCTTTCCTGATGCCTCGTTATTCTCTGCCGTGTAATAGATAGATTAAGTACCGGTGGACTATATTGCCCTGTTAAGCCGTTTCATGCCTATGGTGTCGATCGGTAGGTAGAGTAACACCCAGTCACGATGGGACTTTCATTAGACTACTTTCATTGTAATCGAAGGAGATCGAGTACTGTACTAGGAGTGTGAAGTAAGTGTTTGTAAATCTAGGTGGGTAGAGGTCATTTTGCTTCTAATCGGTATTTAAAATCGATTTATATACACTATCGTTTATAACACTTTAGGCACTCTTAGCACTAGAGTTACGGGTGTGAAATTTGTTACATTCCAATATATTAACCCTAGAAATACCGGTGTGAAATCTATTAAATTTTAATATATTAAATAACTACTTTTGAAAACCAGGAATCGAAGGATGGAAAATATGATTAATTCAGTAATTTATATTTGGTAAGATAGACGTACAATATCTGTTCTATGACTCTTCTATAAACTTGAACATTTTTAGAAACAAATATGGAACGGGTCATTTTGACCAACTTGGTTGTTCTAGTGTTAAATAAGGAGTTTGGAAAAAATATCTTTTAAATTTATAGCGAAGCAGTGCAATAGTTATTCCATGTCTATCTTGTAAAACACAAATTACTTGACTGACCGTATTTTTTGCCGCTTAATCTATCTTTCTTGAAAGTACTTATTTACGATATGTAAATGCGCTAAATTTAGCAGCCATAAATGTAGCGTTAATTTGAATTTTAGTAACAAAGAATATATGAAAAGAGTGCCTAAACACTTATGAGCAACAGTGCATATCAGACAATAGAGAAAAAAAATTGAATCCAAGGTTTAATGATAGATTTTGGAAAACAAGTTAATGTAACTGTTCTCCAGGGATTAAATAGTTTTCTAACAATAAATTTGAGCCTCTGAGCAAAGTTCTAAGCAGTTTACGTTAATCTATGGAAGAATGGAACTCATCATTCAAAGATTAGCCATAGAATTTATCATCTACACCTTTCGAATTATCAATTACCAACTGTAATCCACGTTTGCATATAATGAGCTTGGAGTCTGTCGACGTAATTGGTAGGAGTAGGAGGAAAGGTTAATTACCTATGGTACATCGTTGTAATACCGTCTGGCGTTAGGCAAGGCGACAAATTCCTCCCTTTTGACACGTTCGCAAAATCGCAGATATTCAGCCGCGTACACGCGCTTTCGCTCGTGTGCAGAATTAAAGCTCATAAATCTCTTCGGGGAACAAGCTGCCGGCGTGTCTAAATAATAAATGCCCCTTCGAAAATCTATAAAATCGCCCTCACCCGTGTGCGTTTGCGTATGTACGACGATCGAAGGTGTGCAGATTCGCAGGTGTGCGAATAATATGTACAATACTGTCGAGGTGAAAGAGCCGATTCAGGCATACGTGACTGTTTTCCAAAGAGCCTCGAAGCCGCGACGTTTCGGTCGTTTCCCGCCCAAGAAGAACGCCGGAAATGCTGGAATTCGTTTCGGCACTGCCCAAACACGTCCGCGTTTACCGAAGGCCTTGGCTTTTTTTGTTCTTTCGAACCTTCACGCAATGCCGTCTCATAGAATTTAGAACGTAGATTGATGTACATTGATCGACGTTTTGAATTTTCGATTCAGTTCAATTCTAGGAACATTCTTATTTAACGCAAAATTTACGCCTGCTAAATCTTGCATAATTAAATATATCAAGTAAGTACTTTGACAAAGGATGCATCAAACGACAAAAAATAAGATCAATTAAGTAATTTGTATATTATAAGATACATGTGAAATATTTAATGTACTGTTTCTCTGTCGATTTGAGAAAAAATTTGAAAAAAATAGAAATTTGTCAATTTGACGAATGCCATAGATTTAGTGTTAAAAGACAGTTGCTTTTGAAGTGTTACTTTTAATTGAGGTATTTGAAATTTTGCATTTTAATTTTCGGAGTATAAATAATTCCGTGTAGTTATTGTACATTACTGTAAAGTGAGTTATGTATCACTTTCAAAATAAACAGCTCGAATAATTAGCATATTTAAATATATTAAATAAGCACTTTAGAAAAAGAGGAATCAACGCATGGAAAAAATGATAAATTCAATAACTTCTCTTTTATAAGGTAAATCAATTTGTAGAATTATTATGA
Source organism: Cerceris rybyensis (assembly GCA_910591515.1). NCBI lineage: Eukaryota > Metazoa > Arthropoda > Insecta > Hymenoptera > Crabronidae > Cerceris > Cerceris rybyensis. The sequence continues at coordinate 5,941,882 of OU342794.1, forward strand.
AACAGGAGGATCATTTCGACTACTTGGTAGTTCTACTGATAAACTGAGAAACTGTTCAGATTGAAAGAAACTAAAAGGAAAAATAGAACTGATTGTGAGTTATGATAGTCCAATACCAATATAAAAAGTAGGTCCTAGGCAAAATGACAGTGCTAGTTGAAGTCGAAAATACAAAAGAAACAAAAGAAATTCCTTTAGCTATTTTTTAAAAAAATTCTACAATCAGAAATTGCACCTTAATACAATAGTAAATTGCAAGTCTCAATTTTTTTTCGATGAAGATAAATTATAGGGAAAATTAAAAGCGGCAAACAGGAAAATACAATTTTTTGTGATTTCTTGTTGATCCGCCTGGGAAATTGATTCCTTGAAACAACGGAAGTAGGGTCGGTTATGTAATGTCGTACTAGAGCGACAGGTATGCGAGTCCTTCGACGAGGTATCTACATTTACGCATGTAGACAGAAGCGAGCTGTAATTGTCAATGCATTACGGTTACCGTGTGTGGACACACTACCAACTAGGTAGTTATGTAATTTGCTTTATATTCAATTTAAGAGGCAATCCGACATTATGACATACCGATCGTAAATTTACAACCTACAATAAGCGATATCCAGTGACGTTGATTTGAAATTATTATAGGAAACATTTCCATTCAATTAGATCGTTTTTACAAACACATCGTAAATGTTAGGTTTCCCCTAGAGTTGAACAAAATAGATTTGAAAATGATATCATCTCATCATTGTCAGAAATATTACGTCAATTTAACTTTAGATGTAAAAAATTGAGGAAATAAGAGAGAATTTTTAAAATTTTAGGCTAATTATTTGCAAATATAATTTGTACTTATAATGAGACGAAAAATATTTTGTTTTTGAAATTAATTTCCACTCTAGATTATTGTATTTATTAACATTAGAACTACCAAGGTGGTAAAAATGATTGGTCCCTTATTTTTTATAAATATCTTCAAAGTTTATGGAATAAATATTTAGTGTCCATCTCATAAAATAAGATTTACTGAATTAATCATCTCTGTTATCTTTTCATTCCTATTTTTCTATAGTACTTGTTTAATGAATTTAAATACCTTAGATTTATCGTCGGTAGTTCCAGTGTTAAATCAAACTTATAACGTAAACTAAGAGATATCTCGTAGTTGTCAGTGAATACGTTAAATAGAAAGTGACTTGTATTATATTAAAGCAGAAGTTATTTTACACTAGCAACGAGAGATTTTAACAAGGATTGTCCAGCAGGCGACCGTAATTATTTGTATCTGCGGAATTAAAATTGCACGAGAGACTCAATGATGTACAGCATGCACTTTCGTGACAGTCGACTGTTGTGAATGCAATCGTTTCAAATGTCTAAGGTCGAGGCAGAAGCAGTGAACTTCGTTAAACGCTAGCCTCGTATGCTGTCATCATCGTCGCCGATTAACGCTCGCTTTTATTAAATACGCCGATATCATCCAGACCGACATTACTTGGACAATTTTTTCATTCAACGGTTGTATCAACGGTACAATAAAAAAACCTGATAATTTTACAACGAATAAACCTAAGAAATACCTGAAATTCACGTTCGACTCGTTCGCACCATCGACACCAAAGTTCCTCCGATTAAGCATTGCAAGACGGGGTGAAATCGATTGAGAAAAATCGAAACCCTTTTCGAGAAACTCTGCCGATACCATTCAGCAGACACTTTCGCACAACTTGGAACTTAAATCGTAATAGAACTCCAAAAATTAACGATCGTTCGAAGTCGATGGAAATTGAATTCTTGAAAATGTCTTGGTACAGTGAAATTAAAAATCTCCTTTTGCCCAACGCGATTCCCGCCAAATTTCGTAGATATCAGAAAGTCCAGCTTTTCGAGAAACTCCACCGATACCATTCAGCAGACACTTTCGCACAACTTGGAACTTAAATCGTAGTAGAACTCCAAAAATTTACGATCGTTCGAAGTCGATGGAAATTGAATTCTTGAAAATGTCTTGGTACAGTAAAATTAAAAATCTCCTTTCGCCCAAGGCGATTCCCGCCAGATTTCGTAGACGTCAGAAAGTCCAGCTTTTCGAGAAACTCCACCGATACGATTCAGCAGACACTTTCGCACAACTTGGAACTTAAATGGTAATAGAACTCCAAAAATTTACGATTGTTCGAAGTCGATGTAAATTGAATTCTTGAAAATGTCTTGGTATAGCGAAATTGAAAATCTGCTTTCGCCCAACGCGATTCCCGCCAAATTTCGTAGACGTCAGAAAGTCCAGCTTGATTGAACTTTCATCGTATGATCATCGAATCTGGAGAAACGTTGTTAAAGAGTATCCACGAAGGGCATTTGTCGTCGTCTTCGTCGTAGCCAATTCATTGTCGCTTCACCGAGAGCGAAAATATCACTTCGACTGGCCGTGCCTATTTATAAACCTTCTTAAGGAGATTCTCGGCCGTTTTGCTTCCTCCTCGCCTCCTCTTCGACGGCAATAACGTCTTCTCCTTGTTCTTGGATACCGAAACTGTCGACCCTTAAAGAGGGTTTCACGGTGTCAGCGAGATCAAGAGTGCTGCCCAGTCGCGGGGCCTTACGTCCCGAGAAGTTGGACGATTGATCGTCGTATCGTTTTCAAAGTATCCTTTACACTGAGAAGAGTAACTTCAGGATATCTTGTGATTCTTCTTCCGTCGGCTTTTCACATTTAAAGGTTACCCTCTGCGGTTTTATTGGATTTTCATTTACTTAGAGTGAGCATTGTTTTTGATTTTTATCACGAGAACTTGCTGTTGAAATATCAATATCTTCTCATGTAATGTCGAGAATCTTGGTCTATTTTATTGGAACTATTAAAGACTTGCAGATTCTATTTCGATGGGGTGGAAGATTACGTAATTGTCAATGTAAACGTTTTCAGAGAAGTTACAATGATGTCAGTTTCTTCCTTTGAAGTTTACTTGAGAGTTTCAACATACACGTTCATTTATCTTGGACGAAGAATTCAAAATAGGACGAATTACGTTTGGTTCAACACTCCGCCTCTTTTTCGTTCAGGTGGGAAATACGACTTTCATGAGTTTCCACTTTAACCAGGTGACACACACTGCTCGCATAATTTTTCCGTTTATGGTATACCGTAAGGGCTTGGTTTATAAATTTTAATGGGATCTTGTAGATTTCCGCTTCTACTTCGTCTACGTTCAGTGACTTTGATTATGGTGTACATCTGTATCGGTGTGTTTACCGTGGCTGGCGCGAAAATATAAACGGGAGAACTGTTGCAGCATCCGTACTAACAGACCACTCGTCACACACTGAGCGACGACAGACAGAGACCGTCTACACGACTTAAGCTGACTGTAAATTTCAACTATATTTCTACTATTTCTCTGTCTAGAATGAAACCGTGCACGACGATCAAACGTTAAGGTCTGTGAAAACTTAGACGAGGTAGATCCTCGATACGCCTTACACCACGCAACTTCTCATATCTCATGTATCTAGATAGCTCTCATAGCTCATCGTATCTTCATATTCTATCTTCAAATCGTCTCATATCTCAATCAAAAGAAAATTTAAGGCAACACCTAAACACACTGTTAATATATCAAAAAAAATTTAAACCTCTATGGGTCCATGTAACTTTGAAGTAACACATAACAAATCTCATCTTTCTCAAAATCGAATTTTAAGTTGCTCAAAAATTATAAGTTTGCTCTTCAAAACCATGGAATTCTTTTCAATCCAACGTTTCAAAATTAAGTAAAATTTATTATTTGTAATAGTACTTTTATTATTTTCTAATATGCTGTCGTGCAACTAGTCTTCAGATATCACAGAAAATTCGGTCCTTGAAAGGTTAACAAACACTAAAACACTCTCATAAACTTCAATTATAATCAGTCCTCCTTTCATATTTCGTATACCAACGTTCTCCAAAAAGAAGATACGAAAACTTCACGTAATATCCAAGCAACGTTCGAAATTTCGGTCAATGATTCACAAAACCTGGAAACACCGGACACTTCTCAAAATAATTTATCAAAATCTAAAAATACACCCTACCATCCACACTCACGTAGGATCATTGGTACCACAATGCTACTGCGAGAAGACGTATTCTCGATGAACAATCTATCGATCACCGAATCAATTCCATCCCGTGCTTGCTCCGACTGATTCCGCGTTGCGATAAAAAAGATTGTAGAATGATCAACCCCCAAAATTTCCATCAACGAATCACAAAACTTAGAAACACCGGACACTTCTCAAAATAATTTATCAAAATCTAAAAATACACCCCACCATCCGCAACCACGTGAGATTATTACAGAACACGGTGTCAGCGCAATTAACACTTTACCGACCGGTATTTTTTAACATCCTACCCACTTCTGATCGATCACCTGCATGCAAATAGTTCCCTGATATTGATATCTCTTCAAAAATTGCAAAGTTTCTTCACCGACTCCTTGGCACAGTTAACCGCAATGAAAAATAATAATTTATTAATTGCCGTAGCCACCAATTAATGTGTTAAAAGTCCAAAAGTGTTATGCCCGAAAAGCCGATTAATCGGATACCGGTTCGTAAAGTGTTAAAAGGCACATTCTCATATTCTCATATATTGATCACCGAATCAATTCCATCCCGAACTTGTTCCGATCTATTCCGCGATAAGAAAGTTTATAAGATGATCAACTCCCAAAATTTCCGCCAACGAATCACAAAACTTAGAAACACCGGACACTTATCAAATTAATTTATCAAAATCTAAAAATTCACCCTACCATCCGCACCCACGTATGATCAGTGGTAACAAGATGTTAGTCCAATTAGAGGGCGCATTCCTTATGAAGAGTATATCGATCACCGAGATCAATTCTACCCCGAAGTTATTGCGATCGATTCCGCGTCGCGATATGAAAGTTTGCAGGACGATCAGCGCAGCATCCGCGCTACTGGATCACTCGTGAGACACTAACCGACGAGAGACAGAGAACGCAGACACGAGGTAGAGGTAAGCTACACCGCAATTGGTCGGGTTGAGAGGTGGAGGAGACTGTGTCAGCAGGGTGCAGAGAAAGAAAGAGACGGCAGATCTGAGTGGACAGGGTGGGAAGGTTGAAATAAGCAGGTAGTGGGAGTCGAGTAGTAGCTCCTTGCGTATACGGGCCTTAAAAGCAGGTATCCACGTGGCCGGTGGCTCGTAGTGTGGGGTCAGTTCGTGCCACGATGAAGCAGTCCCCATAAAAATAACGACCGAAACCTCTGTATCTTGATTTCGTTTACTCTCTTGCTTGCCATCATCCCCTTATGATATTTCTTATTTTTTTTTAAAGAGGATTCCTTTCGTTGATTATTTGTAGTTTTGTTTGATTTCAACTGTAATGATTGTTTTATCTAAATTTTGGTACTTTAAGTGAGTTAAGAGTCAGCGGGATTATGATATAGATATTATATTGGGAAGCATTGTGAGAGATTCTAGGGTACTTGAAGTACGGTCAGCTAATTGAAAGTCTAAGCCTTTAGATTAACACGTTGAACGCCTGTGATATTTCACTCGTTTTATTATTTCTACTGAAGTGATACTTTCCCTACTAAAATCCCATTTTTGTAAAATAGATACTTTAAAGACACTAGTAGGTATATTAGGAGTAACGAAAAGTAATCAAAATTTGATAAGTGAAAACGTAATTGGAAATGTTTTTCAACAAAAAATCGAGGGACTTTTTTAAAAAGGGAATCGAACAACTACCTTTACGCTGAAAAGAAGTGTTAGAAAATTATGGAAATTACGTTGTTGATTAGTATTTAAGATTTCTTTAATTAATAAATATTTTTCGCCAGCAAAAAAAATTTTAATTACTTTTCGGTGCCCATAATATATTCATCAGGAGTATCTTTTCAACGCCAGCATTTAAATACTGAATGTGTAAGAAAATTTCTAAATTTTACAATTTAAAAATCATATGAAAGATTGAATTCAATAGTTCGATGACCTCCATGGCAATAAAACGTGTTAAAAGTAGTAAACGACGATGGACTTGATCTTTCCCGTGTCATTTTATTATTGTTTATTTCTTGTGATTTGTAAACAAGAAATTTCACATTTATGTTCACCGAGAAGTTCGTTAATCAAATTCGAATTAAATACGATGTAATTGGTTAAATTATTTGGCAATGTTATGCGGCTGCTGGGTGAATTCCTGGGAATTAACAATTGTTACAAGTTACGGGGATTTCAGGAATTATCGTGAATTTCGACGAGTACCTTCCATTTATTTGTCGGCACTCGAGTACAAAATACGGCCGATTTGTGAAGTTAATGAGATTTCCCTTCTGCTCGATATTCCGGTACATTGTCGAACGGGGCTGCGTTAGTGAAAGAATCTTTAATTCGACGCTCTACTTTCAGGAAGGAAGCCGGGGGAGAAAGGTATGATACCCCTCGTGGAATTCTATGAGGAGTTCACTTCCAGGATACACAATGACGAGGTAAATTGGATGGAAATTCACGACTCGAGGAATGGTCAGCGCATTTTTCAACCCTACGTGCTGTTCCTAACAAGGAGGAATCGCGACACGCGATTCATCAATTTCTTTGAGGCTTCTTCCGTGCAAAGTAAAATTATCCAAACAGATTTAATCTGGTATTCTAAAATGTACAAGAAAATCTAGAAATTTTAAACAATTGAAAAAACTTGCATATAGAATCCTGAAATGTGACTTATGAGGGTCGACAGTTAATTCGTCTGTTCTCGATAATTTCATTTGATAAGCTTGACGTTTTGAAGGCATGAAAAATTACCGTCGTAAGAGTGACAGTAACAGAACTCCAATTTGTCTCACCGAATAGAAATAAATTGTCTGCACGAGAGAATCTAAAATTTCATTCATCCTTCATAATACTTTTCTCTCTATCTTCATCTAGATTTTAGCATATTTTACATATATTTTATACTTGATCCATTCATAGAGAAAATTAATTAATTCTACGTTTCCCATTATCAATCATTTAAGTGTTAAAGCACTTGAATAAATCTTAGCTTTTTACGTTTATAATAAACCGACCCAAAAATAACGATTAACAACCATTAAATGGCGTTTGTTCAGCCATGGAATAACAAACAATTTTTTTCAAAAGTATTTCTGATTTATTAAATGAAAGCTACATGCAACTGTACATTCTGCATTACGTATTCGTAGTTATATCTCGATGGGAATTTTGAAAAAGAGTCTATAGGTCCTATTTCGTCATATTTTTCCACTTTAGGTTTTAAAAAGTTAATCAATTGGACAAGTGTGTTGCTCACTTGGTGACTACATTCTATGTTTTATTTTCTACCGAATGAATTATTGCATTTAATTATGCCGTGTGTACCTTGTAGCATATAATCCTCTTTCATGCTCACCCTACCGCAAAGGTAAAACCCATACCTCAAAGGGTACACAACGTCGAAAAAAAGGAACCCGCGAAATGACGATTTTCAATTTACAGTGAAAAGATAGATTTACGGGTGCTGATGGTGGCCAATAAAACGTGCAAGTGGAACATGGACCGCCAAGAGGAATTCTCTACCTGGACATTAATTAACGAAAGAATGAGGGGTAGAATTACAGCCGTGAAAGGATGCAAGAAGGAGGATCCTTTGGAAATTGCACGTTGTGTGGGTGCATTGCCTCCTCCTTTCTTCCTTGCATTTTTCTAATTCCCACGTTCCTTCGTAACGATTGGTCAGCGGTCTATCGTAAATGCACGAGGTATCCAGGAGGCCGGTTAAATGCGGTAATTAACCGCGAGTATTAATCAAGATAATAAACGACGCGATCGACCGTACGTTCAACGATACCATAGAAAAATCGTTGCATGTTAAAATCGACAAGACTGTTCTACCCGATTCGTGATGGTTTGGCATTAATTAAGCTTTCAATTTATCAAAACGATCGGGAAGGAAATTGACGTCGTAACGTTGATTCTATACTGGACTATTTTTTTTCACCAACGATACCGTCACGCACGTTGTTTTTAATAGTTTGTTCGATGTTAATTGCAGCGATCGATACAATTAATGGGCTGTCGAGGAACGAATGAGAAAAGGAAAAATATCGTTACAGAATTGGTGTTCAACCGAGCAAATGCTTTTGTGCATGCTAAATTTTTATAACATTGAAGTAACATTTATCATTGTATTGAGGCTACTTTGCAGAATAGAAGCAACTTTTACGGTTAACACTGAATGTACTGAAGATTAATTCAATATATTTCAAATTATCAAATAAATATGTTCGCATCAAATAAATGAGAGGCGCAGAAAACTTCAAAATAGGCGTAGAAGATTGAAAGAAACAGTGTCAGGCATTTTATGAACAATTATAAAAATTTCAGAGCAGATCATTTTGACCACCTCGGTAGTTCTAATGTTAAAATACAACAATATTCAAAGTTTCTTCGTTTACACACAAATGTTAAATATTTATTAAAATATATACGTTTCTATTAACACTAAGAATAAAATTGTGTTTTTTATTAGTAGGAAAGTCAGTAAGATGAATGAGAACCGTAGCTTCTTTGAAGAAATAATTTCGACCCGCCAGATCACCTAAATTCCACGCTGCGCTGAAGTGTAAAACTTTTTCCTTGCTGAATAGAGACGACACGAAAGGAATAATTTTCACGGAGATATCTTACTAGGAAACCACGCCCATGTTTTCCGACTGTTTCCTGGGTCTGCCTTTCAACCTGCTGTGTAAATATTTCATTTCTATTCGTAACACCTGTGGCGAGCATTTTCGTCAATGCTGGCTCACATTGGCGATCGAATGTTTACTCTCGCCTACACACTCCTGCGATCTGGATAGTCTTAATAACTGACAAACAGTTATCTAATCGATTTTTCTTTTATCCGCGACAAGACGATTATTGACTCAAACCTATCCCATAATTTGCTATGTCTCTAAAACTACAAATTCAATCTTCGGAAACAAACTTGCAATGTTTCATTTCAAAAAAATATATGTTGCTCTTGAAAATCAAAACTTTTCTGTTAGCAATCAAAGTTAAATGTATGTTTACACAATTTTTGTACGCTGAGAATAATTTTTATAAATTGTAGCTTCCTATTTATATCCTATTTATTGAACTAGTCAAACTTATTTTGTCAAGTGATTCAGGATCAAATCCTGGTGCAATCCTTACAATTCTTCTGTTGTTTTTTAGACTTTTATTGATTTAATTATATACAAAGTTGTAACATCGAGGAAGGCCTCAATTGTAATATATTAATATTGAACTTCGTTACATTTAATTATCAAATTAGGCTATGTGAAGCCTATTAATAGTTTTTCCAGATCTAACACCTTTGACATTTTAACTTATTAATTAGTCGCCACTCCAATTAATAAATTATCATTTGTCATTGCGATTACCTATGTTACGGACTGAGTGACGAGAATTTCTAATTTTCGAATAGATATCTGTATCAAGGAAGTGTTTGTGGCGAAGTAATTGGTCAGAAGGGGGTAGAATGTTAAAAAAATACGAGTCCATAAAGTGTTAACATTAAAGCTACGGACGTTAAGTCAATTCTTATTAAATACTTTAAAAAAAGAGGGATCAACTGACGAAGAAAATTATCAGTTAAGTAATCTTCATAATTACAAATTACACGTGAAATATCTACTGTATTGCTTCTCTATTAATTTAAAAAATTTTTAATAAAAAAAAAAGTATCATCCCGTTAATTTTATGGCTTCCGTGTGCAATGTCAATTAGTATGGAATGTTTAAAGTTTTTTTCGACGTCCTAACAGTAAGACTTTCTGTACTGCAAACCGGAAGCTAGGTGTGCTCCAACCACGTTATCCAGGTACGGCGTCCGCGTATATTTGCCTATAAAGCGTCGGCTTTTATTAATAATTTATTGCCGTGAACTCGTTAGGGAGCAGCCGAGGCGGTGGTTGACTAATAACGTATACACCGAATGAGTCACAGTTTCGAGAGTGGACTCTCTGCGAAATAGAAATAGATCGCGATGGACCGGCTCGGACGGTCAGAGATGCGACGCCGGCCACCAGTTCCGGTTTACGGTCGATCACTTTTAAAAACAACCTCCAAAATCAATAACAAGTGTAAAAATATCCTGTACCATAGGTTCTGTGCTAAACATTCACCCTTTTATAGATCCTATTCACAATTTTAATTGATCAAATCGAATTTGATTTGCCGCAGGATGAATCCGATTTGCAACAAGCTGAAGCTGATCTCAAAAATGATGAATTTAATTTGCATATAGATGAATATGGTCTTCAAAAAGGTGGATTTATAATGGAAAACCTATATAACAGACTTCGATTCAAAGTACTAATATGTTATTGCAATATTTGTTCAATTCGTAGAAGAACTATTCGTTCACATATTATGCCATGGAAATAACAATTTTGAGACTTCTTACAAATGAATAACATAGTTGGTAGGTAACGCTAAACCCACATAGGAAACTGCGATGCAAAGTACTATTTTATCGCAAAATGCATTCAATTCATAGGAAAAAGATTCGTACAAATATCTTTTCATCAGAATAATAGTAATCTTAGGAAATCTTGCGCGCGAGTAGTAAAGTTGGAATTAGTAACGCAGAAATATAATACTTGTAATTCCTTTATGGTTCAAGTTATGCACCGTATCAAAATCTTTTCATCCTAATCGGATAATATCAGACACAATATTCTAATATCCACTTTCTCTCCACCGAGTACTATTCTGATCACTATCGTTGACTCCTTCTTACCTAAATCCGTTCTACCACCTACTTGTTGTTCGTACACTGTATAGACGCAGATTTAGTGCCTCAGAGTCAACGAAAGCGATCAAAATAGTACTAAGTTGCCACAGTAAAGAGAAAGAGCCGCTAAAGGGATATTACCCCAGATAATATCCAAATAGAACAAAAAGCTTCAAAATTAGTAGCACCACTACTCGACTCGACATCCCAAAACACTCTACCACCACCTGCCACGTCGCAAAGCATCACCCTACAAATGCTACCATCCCAACAAAGAGACACCTTTAACAACCTTCTTGATTACTCATCCACTCAAAATACTAATCTACTTTCCAACTTTAAACAAAGCGTACAAAGCACGTGTCCCTCGTGGTTCTCCAACGAAAGCAACCCATCCCTAAAATAGCCGTTCCTTTTGTCCACGTTGAACTATACCTAGTGCAAACATTTCCTAACGGCCACCGCAACATCGACAGTTTCCGTTTGACGAAGACGAAACCTCATGAACCAGGACTTCCCCCCTGCTTTCTACCGTGTCGCGCAAGTATACAACATGAGAATAGTAAACCGGCGTGTAAGTCGCGTGCTGCGCGTGAGTCTCAAAGCAAAACACGTGATTCGAGTTTCGCGCTATATCGCGCACACCTTCCCTCCTTGTGTTCAAGTACATGTACATGCGTGTGCACATACGTGGATATATGTCCGTGCAAAGAACAGCCGCAGCCGCAAGTGCGCCGCACTTTAATTATAGACTGGAGCCCTTCTCCTTTCCTTCGTCCACCCTCGACACCGCGAAATTGGAAAGCCAACGTCTACGACGGGCCAGCCTCGTTTCGACTAAGCGAGGGTACAGTACTAGAGAAACGAACGAAACTTCCGACGAGCCTTTAAAAACTTCGGCAAAGGGATTTTAGTTGAGCTGCTTTCACGGCGGGGTGTAACGTCTGCACGATTGGGTTGCAGTTCGGCAACTTTACATTTTCGGGGTAATGTAATTGTTGTGGGTTTATGTTCACTTTAGGGAGATAATTTTTTAATGACTTTGTAGATGGAGAGCGTTGGTGAGGTGTGGTTGAACTTTTTGCGGTACTAATTGTTTTACTCATTGTATAGTGAAAAAAGTAACAATCTATTATATAAAGCTCAAATACCAATGACTGACTGACTCATTCATCCACCCATCACGAAATCTCAAAAACCACAGAACGGATTACAATGAAATTTGGAACATACTCTTGTCTTGGGTCGTAGGTGCTCACTTAGAAAGGGTTTTGAAAAATTCGAAATTTTAGGGGGGAAGGGGTGTTTGGGGGGTTAAAGTATGGGCCAAACTCATCAACGCAGAGACGAAACTACTTGACCTAGAAACTTGAAATTTTGCATGAGCATTCCTTCTAGGATATAAGCATCCACTAAGAAAGGATTTTTCAAAATTCCAAATTTAAAATTTTTTTTTAGTTTCGATTAAACCGTAGCGAAGCACGGGAGCTTTCAGCTAGTATGTTTATAAAATTTTCTGCCATTGGTTATTAATTTTTTTAATGGTATCAATTACTATCGGTACTGACAGATAGTTAGGTGATGTTATGAAAGTGGAAGGTCGATGTTCAATTATCAGTCGAGCGAAAAGATATCTCGTGCAGTACTCGAAAGCAAAGGGTTGAAGATGGAAATAACGGGGTTATATTTTGTTGTATTTAAATGTGTCGAATGAATTTTTTTGGAGAAGGAGAATGATGAGGTGAGAAATATGATTGAGTAATTTATTAAGTAATTAGTCATAGAAAATTGAGGTGATTTAGGGTTTATTAGATAGAATTGTATTTTCTACGAATTTGGAGGATTTTTGGGAAAAACTGATTACTTGTTATGTGATCGCTATGGTAATTGTTGTGTGAGATGTTTGGGTTTTAATGGTGGTTTTTGGATGTTTGTTGAAATGCTACTGAATGGGATTTTAGTGGAGGATTGGAGGGAGAAGTAAGTTTGAATTTAGGGGGAGGAGTTTGAAATTGGTATTGTGATCTTTGTTTGTTTTAAGGAGGCACTTGTCTACTTGATTTTCTAATTAAAGATCGTACAAGGAGAGACAGTGGCTAGTAATTCAGTGAGTCTCAAAGTGGCGTCCATAAAGTTTTAATGGTGTTTCTAAAAACTCTACGAAGCAGCTTTGGTAAAGTGGGTCTGCATGATTGTATAACTTCAGTCCTACGTATAAAATGTAATTCTCATTCTAAATTCATATTTATGAGATTCTTTAAACGATGCAAAGAAAATTATCTTGTCTCTTCATCGAGGATATTTTAGAAATTTTATATCAGACATTAAAACACCAAGATGAATAGAAACTTTGCAGATTCGAGACACTAAGTTTTCACGTGCCTCAAAGAACTTTCGCAGAAACTTCTTAAGGCGCTTTGTTCCAGGGTATTTGAAACTTTACCATAAATTTAGGTCATCGAAAAACTAACAATAAGCCACACACTTGACGACTCGTCGGACACGATCTCAGTAAAAATAACTTTTAACATCTCAGAAACCTGTCCAATAAAATCCTCCGACAAAATTTATTTCCTCGATAAATTTCAACCACCTAACGAGACAAAAAAAGAGCCAGTAAAAATCATAACTCAAATCAAAGGTCTATCGAAGAAAACGATAAGTAGCGATTTTTTTTCCTAATCGTTAACCCAGACAAATTACATTCATTCAATAAAAATCCGACAAGAAATTATTACAATCGGTTACTTCCTACTTTCCATTACAAATGCTATCTTCGGTCATCTTCGATACCCGCGACGTTGACTCAGGATTATGCAAATAGAAGACACGAGGAGGCGTTATCCTGCGAAGTGTAATTCGACTGCGTCGATCTATCCGGATGTGACGCAGCTCGTTTTCACCGAGATGCACTCGGAATTCATAAAATACTCGTCAGTTCATCCCTCCTCGTCTTCCGTCCAACTTTTCGACGTCTTTCTCTCCAACCGTTCTGCTACGACTTCGAGATTAGAATCGAAAAGTGGCAGGATCGAGGATCCAACGAGGACTCACGGATTCACAAACTGTCTGAAAGGATCACGCCTACGATCCTAATGGGGTTTCGACGTATATAGTCACGCATGCATTACGCATCCTTGCCGGAAAAGATCAGAAGCCGCTGCCGGCGAGCATGTATATGTAACATTTGCATTTTACGCCCGTTTGATATTACCCGAGATAATTGCGAACAACTTCACGGATATTTGTCACGGGGAACGATTATCTTGGCAGATATGAAATCTTAGGGAAGCATCTGAGTCCAGAGTGTTCATTTTTCTCAGATCGTTGAAACGTAAATGCTTGGCAGTGGATTTGATTATGGGATGTTCGATTTGTAAATTAAATGAATAAATAAAATTATACGGAAGGAGATTATATTTTTTTTGAATTTTTAGCTGCCTGTGAGACAGAGGTCGGGTTTAAGGTAAAAACTGTCGACGTTGTAGGTATGCTGAATAATTACTTTGAATGAAAAGAAATCTAGAGGTGAAAAGGATGATTAATTAATTTAGATTTTAGAGTATCTAGTAATTGTCTAGGAAAATTTGCGATATTCTTTGTCTTCTGTTCAGCAAATGAATTTGAAGGAGTTTATAAAAGCTATGTTTGAGTTCAAATATTTATAATTTTTTAAAAACTGTGAAACTTTTTGGTACAATTTTGATGAAAAATTAAAATAATTTACTTCGAATGAGACTCCACGAAAATAAATCTACTACTGGGAACAAAGTTTTAAGGAAATGTCTTTGAGAAACTGGCTGTGTTTTCCTCAGACACTTAATTTAAATTTTCTAAATTTTCATTTCAAAAATTTCTTAAGGCACCAAAGAAGAGTTTAAATCTTCTCCATTTTTCAACAGTTCGAAGGTACATAATCCTATAAGAAAACTTCAAAAATCGTCTTACGCCTTGTTAAGGGATTTTTTTCGTGCGAAGAAAATTTGCAATTCATGAACAGCCAACGTACAATGTAACGAAAGGATTTGACGTTTAATGATAGAAAATTTTCGTGATAATTAGATGCTTCTTCCCGTAAAATTACAAAATTACCATACCCAGTGATCTATGATGTTTCTGCCCGGTGCAGCTGCACAGTCGGGCGCCACGCTCGCTCGGATTTTATCTACCAACCCTAAGTGCAGTTACAGGCTTTCTATTTTTAAAGGACAACTCGTAAACCGCCGTAAGCTACGACGATCGACTCTCGCCACCGTGACTTCAAGTTTTTAAAATTTTCGCCGCAGTTTTCGCCAAACACAATTCAATTTTCACGATTTTAGAAGTTCGACCTCTAAGGTTCTTTCTCTGACACTCCTGGATGATACTTCCAATGTTTATCGTCATATGTGTATGTCAATAATTTGATTTCTCCATGAGACATTTTCTTTTTTTATATCGTTTAACCCTGCTGTTCTGCTCATTTATTTCTCACACTCGTATTCCTTCCAATTTTGATAACCCAGCGAACAAAGTCTCACATTTTAAGAAATGTCACATATACAAACAGGTAAACGAAACTTTTAAATACATTGAATATCAAAAACTAATACTTAGAAACATAATATCTGTTAAAATGTAGCAAAACAGCAGGATTAACATGTTAACGATACTTTTTTCATATCGGTAGATTTGGTATGCGAATTAAAATGTGCAGATTCTCGAAACTGTACAGATTTCTTTAAAGAAAACTCACCATTTGTTGAGCGTTTTTCGGTTTCCGGTTCACGTCGATCACTTTTTGATTAGCTATAAAAGAAAAACACGACAATTAATAAAGGGATGCGCTTTTGATTCCTAACGGACAGATCGTTGAATTTATCGGGGCGCATCGCACATGGCGTCCGCGTACGACACGTGACTACGTTACCCCATAGACTAACGACTTTACTGTCAATTTATGTGTTATGGGTAACTGTCCAACGCCATAAACGATTCGTCCATTGAGTACTGTTATGCGTCGCCTGTCCATTCGCGCTGCATCGGCTTTCAGTTATCAATTAAAACGGAAAACTTCCTAACGATTTATGTACACAACAAGTTTATAAAATTGTCCAACCATTTTTCAAACTAAATGCCTGTAACTTGTAAAATTTCATATAGAAAATTTAGGCTTTAGAGTTACTTTCTAAATTCTATAACACCATTTTTGAAGTGTGAAAACGATGATATTAATTTACTTACTGACTGCTTCGACCAAATCGGCTAAAAGTATGCCGTCGCAGAGGTCGGATTGAAGATCAGTCACTCTTCTTTTGCAACCACCCCTTTCCAGGTAGTAGTTTGCCCAATCCGTGTAGATCTGCACAAAAAATAATACAATCTTTGAGTATAAATCATTTACATATTTTGAAATTCCTTGCGAAAATCAACAATAAAACACTCTCCTTATATTTCATGAACAAAACATGAAAAATGATTTCAATAGATTCGATCGTTGGACAAGCGCTAAATTGAGTTATGAGAAATAATAATTGAACCTGTCGACAGAACATGCATCGAGGATAAAAAGTGTTTAATGGGAGATCGATCCATCATTTTCACGAGCCAGCAGCGATTATTATTGCTTGCTCGTGAAATCTTAATAGGCTTCATTCATGGACATCGAAAGCAACGTTCGGGAAACTGTTCATTACGTGACCTTAAGCACGTACACGATTGTCGAGTTAGACAATGTACAAAACGAGGTGATTAGAAAGTAGAATTTTCAACTATACCATTCTATAATTTTCGAAGAAAAAAATGGCGGAAAAGCTATTTAAAAATTAGAATTATTACAAATCCTATAAACATACATCATCTTCAGACCAATGCTAACAAATTACAGCTGATTTATTAACACTAGAAATACCAAAATAGTCAAAACGACTGGTACATAAGTTTTCTTAAAATTCTCCAATTTATAGCAGACTCATAAAATAGATATTCTACACCCATCTTATAAAGTATAAATTACTGAATCGATCATTCTCTCTACCTCTTAATCCACCTCTTTCAAACTTGACTTACTTAATAACTAGAACTACCTCATTAAATTTGTTATATTTTAATATATCAAATAATTACTTCGGAAATTGAGAAATCACGAGGTGAAAAAAAATTATCAATTTGGTAATTTGTATTTTAAAAGAAAAACATAGAATATCTACTCTATGACTATCTTATAAACTTGGAGATCTTTTGGAAAAATTTGGAAACGAGTCATTTTCTAGTGTCCTAGTGTTAACCCTTTGCGGACGGAGGCATTTTTGAATATCGAGAAACAATCATTTATTTAGCGATGAAAAAACACTTTTTCATTGGAAAGACATTCTGTTAATGTATACAAGTTGAAATTTACTCTTTGTAAAATAATATTTCAACGATTATATTTTAATTTTTCAACTCTAACCGTTTATATATGCACCGACAAACTATAACCAATTTTTTTCTCAGGGCGGATATATTCGCCCGTCGTCCGCAAAGGGTTAATATATTTAAATATAATAAATTTAACTCCAATAATTCTAGTGTCAACAATATCGTAAGCATTATGCAAGTAACCTCCTTGGATGTTGTACGATAACCTGTGTCCATCTATTCGCAATAAATTACACGTCCATTTTACCGAATTGCAACGAACGTACAACACACCATATCTCATACCGTTCCAAACGTCATACATCGTCCATTGCGAAACCGTAGAGTTCATTGATGGCAATCGAAATAAAATTTCTACCGCGCATCGTGTTTGACGTTCTGCATCGAAGTTACATGTTTATTCGCAAGGTGATCATAAATTTTCATCGGTGCTATTTACAAAAAGAGCTCGCCACTTTCATTTGCATTTCTATCACGCGCCTCGTACTTCTAATACGTCACTCGGTGTTGAAACGTTGTCTCTCTGTTCTATTGCAACCATGTGTAGACACACTTACCTTTATTAACTGTACCACACGCAAACTCTACCAAGTGCCCCCTTCCCTCCTGGTTCTACGATCAGCTCATTTTTTTTTCTTCCTTTTACCTGCACCTCGTTGCTTTACGACCGACGACTCTTTCGCGCCGCAGGTGCGCCAGCTCTACAGAATTTATTGCGATCGGATCGACTGATATTTATCATCGCAACGTTCAATTGCTCTTCGCGACAGAAAATCAGTCGGACGGAATCTACTCATGCTGGAGAACAAAGCTGAATCGCTATTATTAACCTCCCAGTACGATCGGTCACTATAATCTATGATGTATTTAAGATAACTTGGTAATTTCATCAGACAATCTATTTTTGTAGAGGTTTTAGATAACATCGGAGAGTTTGAAAGGAGAAGCTTAAATTAAACCCAGCTGACGTTACTATTTAAAACAATTAACCACAGCCTTCAATTATTCTACCTACCACCCTAACGAACATCACGGAAAATCATGGAACAGTCAATTAAGACTTCCTACGACGAAAAAAAAAAAAAGGAAGTTTCCTCGCTTCACTCAACCGGAAGACGTGGAAGGAACGTCGTTCGACGAGAGTGCATGTATGAAAGAACAAGGACCAACAAGAGAGGTTCTTTTCTTACCAAAGAAAAGTGAAATCGTAAAAGGGCGTCAGCTCATCACTGCGACAGTTCCAGCCGGTTTATTGTTTTGGGCGAGTGCCAATATTTTTCGCGATCCCGAGAGACCCGACTCGAAAAGGTATAGAGAGTCGATTCGAGGAGGAAGAGAGGAAGAGAAAGAGCCAGGAGAATAGAACAATCTCGACAAGAAGGTAGGTCGAAGAGGATGAGATCTAAAGAGAGGAAAGGAATTAGTCATCGTGCGTACCGAATCATACGGTCGCGAGCATCGACTCCTACAAACTCATACGAAACTCATTGGGACGTGTACGTGTACCGGCAACCTCTGTTTTTCTATTTGCACCTATGAAGATCCGTATACGCACGCATTCGTATTCCACGGGGACGTGCGTATATTTACATACCCGATTCATCTACTGGTCTGACCACGTATGCGTCTGTTTCTACTTCGATGCGTGCACGTTACGTGTTAAAGGGAAACGTGTGCATGCGTGTGCAGACACGCGTGTTAGTTACGCACACGATGATCCAACGAGTCGAGACACGGGACTATTTTTGTGCGTGGCAAAGAGAGAAGCATGATGAACTTCCTTCATAATTTCGGGTCACCATGAGACGATTCGAATTCTCATTATTACCCGAGGGTACGTTTGGACGATTCTCGCGTGAAACTGCGAATATTTGGGAGAGGCCTTGGTAAGCGGAAATCACTGACGAGTTCCCGGGATACCTGGAAGTCCCGTGGGACGAAGGAACGTGTTGGTGGCACGCGAGACACGCGCACGTGGCGCCAAGTGTCGTGGATCGAACGGGTGACCGGTTTTTGACGACATTCTGATACGTTGATATTGATTTTAATTTGAATATCATTGGCGTATACGATTAACACTAGATTTACGGATGTTGATATACCTATTTTTCTGAAGTGAGCCAATTTGAAGAAAATTGAAATTTTTTGCAAAGAAAATAGTTCCAAATCAATTGAAATGAAAGATTTATTATTGAAAAATTAACCAACCAATATATTATATATGTAGTAATGAAATTTTCAATGATCCAAATTGGCTCCGTAAATCTAGTATTAAAGAATTGTGGATTTTTTTGTTTAATAGGTTGAATGCCATGGTGGTCACCGGTGACCGGCGCTATTCAATTCGATGGAATTTTATGTGACTTTTTATCACTAGAACTAAGAGCCTTAAATCTACTGTATTTTAATGTATTAAATATGTAGTTTGCAAAAACGATAAATCAATAAGTGAAAAAGATGATCGATTCGGCAATTCTTTATTTTTTAAGATCAAGGTAGAATATTTGCTCTATGACTGTCCTATAAATTTGGAGAACCTTTGGAAAAAATTGGGAACGAGTCATTTTGACTTGCTTGATAGTTCTAGTGTTAAATTCTAATATTTAAACATTTTTTAATACATTAAATATTTCAATATTGACATTAAAAAGGCGAAGTCCTGCTGACGGTATATATAATTGTTCCTAAGCTTTATGTTCTGTAAAAATGTCATTTCAATAGAAAAAGTTTCAGATCGGTATAAGTGATGAAATATCGGTGATGTTCGAAGGGTTAAAGTAGTTTGTTAGTTGTGTCGATTGTAGAGATCAATCTTGATGTTGATTGAGGTGATAAGTCTAGAAGGGTGATACTTTAAGTGCTTACTTTAAGTATTACTTTATCTGCAGACTTTGAGAAGATTATTATCAGGATTCACGTAGAAAATATAGAAAATGGCTAGCGCTTTACACGTTAATTACACTCGTTCTATTTTGTAAAATGCAGAACATTAGCTAGTCTCAAAAAAGAAAAAGTTTGTCAAAGCATCTTACATTTTCCTTGCAAATACACGAAGTATCTTGCACAGATGGGAAACACTAAACAATCCGTAGAATCGAATCTCCGTTTGTTATCAAATGCGAGAGGTTGATTTTCACGAAATGAACGTACGATGACCAAAAAAAGAACCGAATAGCTCTCTTTAAAGAGAGCTGTGTTAAATGTGCATTTTTTCAAAGCACAGTAAACCAATTACATTTAGAAAGCTAATGGATCATCAACAGAAGCATCGTAGATCCTCGCGAATATACAAATCCCAAGGGTAAAAAATCCGTGAAATCGAAGATCTGTTTGTTATCAAACGTGAAAGATCTAATTGCATGAAATGGATGTTCGATGCTCAAGAATAGAACTGAATAGCTCTTTAACACTAAAACTACCGACGTTATATCTACTAAAATCAAAATATACTTAATAACGACTTTATAAAAAGGGAAATGGAGAGATAAGGAAGATTAATAAGAAACTAATTTTGGTGTTATAAGATAGAAGTGGAATATTTACTTCATGGCTACTCTATTAATTTAGATAATTTTTAGAAAATATTTTGGAAGCGGTCTTTTGACCGCCTTGGTAGGTTTAGTGTTAAGTGTTAATTGCACATATTTTCCGAGCACAGAAAATCGATTACAGAAAGCTAATAGATCATCAACAGAAACACCGTAGATCCTCACAAATATGCAAATCCAAAGACAAGGCAAATCCATGGAATCGAAGCTCCGTTTGTTATCGAATTCGAGAGGTTTATTTGCACGAAATGGACGTACGATACACGGGAATAGAACTGGATATCTCTCTATGCGGCAACGAGAGAGCTCTCTACCTGTATGATATTACGGGTTGAATCAGCCTTGATGTCATCGGTTGATCCGCATACGGATCTCGGTGCCCTAATGCACGCCATGACGTTCCTGCCAGCCGTTAACGTTATCCAAATCACATAAATTCGCACACAACACTAGGACTCTCATCTACGGTGGAATCACTAATTATTATCGTTCCCTATTGAGTCTCAGGTCAGGCTAATACAGCCATGCCGTGACCTCGTGGAACCACCAAGGTAATTGCACTTACAATTAGCCATTCGTGAACATCTCCTCGTAACGATGACCATTGAAAATCGCGATTTTCCAGATGTTAAAGTACAATATTTTAGCATCTTGTTTGAAATGTGTGAACATAAAAATCATCACTATCACTCAAGTTGATAATCAATAAGAGATTCAACAGTTTTGTCTCTGTGATCGAACACACCCAAGTAAGTGAACTCAACGATGTTATCCTCTTCGTTTGCCGTACTCGCATTTCAATCGAGTAAGTCAGTAATTACTCTCCATGTAATTAATTCTCATGGTTCAACCAATAACTTAACCCTCTCCCTGCCGTGAAATTGTCAGAATCGAATTCTCCCGGTAAACGTACACTGCACGTTCACGTTGCAACGTGATCCTCGATGAGATAATGGGAGAATGCGGTAATAGCAGCCTCAAAGTTCATTCTCCTCCGTGTAAGAGAATTCTTATTTCCGACTTAAGGTATACTCGTTGAAAGATCGATTTTATCGTTTAACACTTTGCGAAAATACCAGTTAACATTTGTACGATCGTAATTTCGTTAGATCGTGATCCAGATGATCGATCGATCGTGATCGTTGCTCCATTACAACGACGATCTTCTTATCGTCGATCCCACGTGCTCTCACGCGTGTCGTCACGTTTGACTTGGAGTACTCGGAAACGCATCGACTCGATGCATCGGACGTGCATCGAGCGAGGTGCAATAACAATGCGAACAATGAGAACTACAGGGAATCGTGGACTTTCAAGGAAGTCTTTCCGACACGTTCTCACATTCTTCTTTCTTCGCGAAAGCGGAGGGAGCGCAAGTCGGAATTTATCCTCTTAAAGTGCGAGAAAACTTTCTATCAGAAAGAAAAACTACCGTCAT
The DNA here is from genome assembly GCA_910591515.1 of Cerceris rybyensis. Lineage (NCBI taxonomy): Eukaryota > Metazoa > Arthropoda > Insecta > Hymenoptera > Crabronidae > Cerceris > Cerceris rybyensis. Next base: position 5,964,059 of record OU342794.1, read on the forward strand.
CTGGAAATTTCTTTCTGCGAGGCAATCGAGAATGATTTATCTCGTACAACTTCGACGCACAGGTGAGACGTACCGTCTGGAAGCTATTACGTTTATTAATAGTAACATTTGGACGATACTCGGTACACTTGTATGGTCGAGTTGTTTTTCGCAGCGTGAATTTAATTGTGACACTTAAGTACCTCCACTGTCCAACAACCGAGCTTCGTAGCTCGAGTGGCTCTTCCTCGTTTCGTCATTGTCTTTGAGAACACTTAACAATAGCTACCTGCTGAAACCAAGTAGTGCAGAACTTCGTTTCATTACGTGGTCGTAGAATTTCCTGTCAAAAATGACAGATGATTTGAATAAAATAAGTTTGCGCTTATTAACGAAGAAAATGAATCGATGCCACTTTGCAAGTCGGATCAACGAAATTGCACGGTGTTTGAGATGAACAAAAGATGACACTCGGAGCAATCCTTCCATTCGTTGTTATCCAATTATCCAATTTTGTCGACAGCCGTCACCTCATGTAAACACAAACTGGTGATCCACTTGTGTCTCTTTTACTGCTATATTATTATTCAATCGTCGCTGGAATTTGCGTGTTGATTTTATTGCAACGAGTAATGCACGTTGCAATGAATTCATGGCAAGAGATCTTTCACGATGAGGATTAACTTTGCTCCAAAATCAATTATAGATCCGTTCTTTTCCATTGCACTTTTGACGAAGAATTATGGTGATTTTGCGGTTTGAAATTGTTAGATGGGAAATGTTCACTGTTGTTTGTTTTTTTTATGAAATTTGTAGAGTATTCTTAAGTGATCGAGGTGCATTTCGTGGTGCAGACAAAACTTGTTGCCGAAACGGCGCGTCTCGACGGCGCGACGCACCGGACGTAACTGAATACGCGCGTCGCGCACATTTCTCTATGCGTAGGTACTCTCACTCCTCTCTTCTCTCCCTCTCTTGTGCCACGTTTCTGTCTCTCCTTCGTCATTCTCATTCCGTTCATCTCATTACATCATTCTCTTTCATTCGAATCGGTTACGTTTTTCCTTCATTTTATTGAGAAGCGAGGAAGATTTTTTTTGCACGGCGAAAGAAATCATTGTGGGTGCAAAGTTATTCAAATTGAAGTGGTTAACAGTAGATTTATGGAAGCCGTCAGATTTATGGGGTTCTACTTGTTTTACTAATATTTGTTAAATTTGTAGAGCAGGAGAGTAGATATTTCACGTGTATGGTGAACAATTAGAATAATTTGTATCGATTAGTGGAGACTTTAATGCCGACATGAAGATTTAATTTACATCGAATTGAGACAAATTGCAGAAAGTGCATACGTATTATTCTGAATAATATTATTATAAACAAAAGGGAAAATAAAGTGTTTCGGAGTAAAATAGATTGGTTAGAAAAAATTTATGGGTTCACAGAAAACTGTAGGGTCTTTGCTGCGATTTTTTTAAAGATCGGGACAAGTTAATTTCTCTAATGAATCTGTAATGAAATTAAATCTCTCTATTTTGTGAAAATGGTATACAGAGAATGATAAGAAAATTGGTCGTATCAATTATCGTATTGCGATGAACTTATTATATTCTGTGTTGCATCAATTGTAAAAATAATATAATACTGAACCGATTAATTAAGCTGCTAGCTGTCTCCTTTCATTGGCATCGTGAAAGGCTTACAAAAATTTTGAAAATGAAGAGCACGATTATCGAGTTGTTTTCATTATTTACTCCGCCAACGTGTCGTTTACTGATTAAAATTAATTTGTCGAAATTGCTGTAGAATGTTCGATGAAAGCAATAATCAGATATTGAAAGGAATTATGAACAATGTGCAAAATCATTATTCTCTTCTGAATAGAAAATTAATTTGATGGAAAATTGTCAGTAAAATAATTTATCGATTAAAGCTCTATATACACTGTTTATAGTATAATTTATACAATCGTAATTGAAAATTTTAGTGATGCAAAAAGAAAAAAAATAATAAGTATAGGCAATAAATGGTTAAATATCAATTTGTTTCCTTTGATTAATATCTTTGCTTTTTACTTTTCCCAGAGATTCATTATGTAAACTCGCCATTCCAAGAAGATTTGTCAGAAGCACTCTCAATGCCATAGGAAGAATCTGAAATTGCGGTTGCACCAAAATAATTCTCATAATGCCCATAAGGCGACCGAAACTTCCGAGGAACTTCCGGTAATGACGGAAGATAGAAATTGCCGGAGAAACTTGAAATGGCGTTCAAGTGCTCCGAAACACGTTTACAACTATATTAAGGGAGAACGGTGGATAACCATGGTAAAACTACTCGCCTCATAATCATAATAATTGTTGACATCAACGAAGAGTAGAATTAGGATATTAATATAGGAATTAAGTAATTAATAAAATTAAAAATACTTGAATAATTGTTGTTGTTGACTATTTTACATTTTTCACAACATTAACTTTGAAACTACCAAGGTGATAAAAATGACTGGTTCCCAATTTTTTGTAAAAATTTCTCAAAATAATAGGAGAACCATACAGAAAATATTTCACTTTTATCTTATAAAATAAAAATGACTTAACTCATTACCATTTTCACCGCTTCATTGTTGTTTCTCCAAAATACTTTATTTAGTACATTTAACACTAGACAGTCAACTTGACTTTCAAAAAGGTTGATAAATACGACATAAAAAGAATAACAGATAAAAAAATTAGTTTACATTTTGAAAGATAAATGTAAAAGATAATAAATACTAATAAGATATAATTTTACATAATCTTTTTTAAAAATTCCTTGTCCCAGCCATTTTGACTGCCTTCTTAGTTTTAATTGTTAAATATATTAGACATAGTATTCATAGTGTTGATGTTAAATTGCTGAATTCGATTAAAACAATATATCAATATCAAAACAGAATATAATATTAAATAAAGATATATCATCGAATGTAATAATCACCGATCAGGCTAGCCAAACGGAAGAAAGAACTTTTGAATTTCATGGAAATAATTATAAAAAATTCGCAAAAGTTACTTTCCGTAATAGTCACGAGAAATTTTTCTTTTCACGAAAAAGAAAGGGAAGGTAGAAACAGGAGGTTAATAAAGGCGGAAAACTGGCCAGCTAATAACGCAAAATTAGAGTGTGCGCCTGTAATGGAAGACGAAAGAAGACGTAACAAAAATTGCCGGACGTCCCATCGCCTTCCAGGAAGATAATATCTTTTCACTTCGGGCGAAAATAACGCGACGTGACGGAGGGATGAAAATAGGAACGAGAGAAGCTAGAGAGAAAAAGGGAGGAGAGAGAATCTCGAGACGAGAGGTCGATTACTACCGAGACGTTTCAGCTGAGTTCAACTGGAAATAGAGGCCGATGAGTAAACTACGCGTGGGCAATGTTCGACCAATTAACGGAATCGAGAAAGTCCCATAAATTCATCAACAAAAGATTCCAGAATCGTCGATTAGTTCGCTTCTCCATAGACTCATCAAAATACGCTTTGTTTTCTGCCTCCTCAATGACAACTTTACCCCTTTTGTCTCATCTAGTCGTCGTTATTCCTACGAAAAACATTATCATCTCCCACTTTGTGAAAATAACAGAGAATTTCTAATCAACGGCATCAAAAGTAAATTTTTAATGTAACCCCTTGCGGTAAAATAACGAGTCGAACTCGTCATTGGTTTTTCATGAGAACAACGTGTGACACGATAAATGGTATAGAAAATTTTGAAGTATTCCAAAAATTATTAAATGTAAAATATCAGTCCGTCAAAAAATGATACAATTATTTGTATACTATTAATATTGTGTCTAGGTATAGAAAATATCAGAAATCAGTGAGGACTTTTAATTTCAGGAATTAATTCTGAGCTATTGCACGTGTAGGTACAAACGAAGTCGTAGGGCAAGGGGTTAAATATGATAATAATTAATTTAGTTACCAATATATATGAAGTATAAAGTGACACATGTTTTTCTTAAATAAAAATAAACAGATTAGTACATACACTATTTCTCATAATTAAATCATACCCAACTGTGTTAAGAAAGAATATCATATTTGGTAAAAAATAAACTTCTGCATTTCTTCAGCATTTTTTAACATCTTAGTTTCAGCGAGTGTTGTTTATTCGTATTATATCATCAGGAAATTTGAAATTCAAGTTTACGGACGTCAATTATCATATTTAAAACTAATGGCCCAACATATGAATCATACACTGCGATGCTCGTGTAGCCAACAACTTAACATACACTTCATAAGCATAGATTAGTATTATCAGTACATTTTAACACAATAATTACAAAAAATATATCGCCAATATTAAAAATGAGAGATACCTTTGGAAAACCCTATTACATTTTCATTTATCTCACATTTTACCATAATTGCGGAAACGTTAGCAACTCCTCGGTACACTTCTGCGACAATGCATCCGCAGAGATCGCACTAGGCTCAAACAAGTCGACTTTTCGTCGGCAAACGACTCGAAAAAGAGGAACGTCAACTCGTAGAGAATTCCGTCGGCAAATACTGACAGAGACGGGTGTAAGCATGAGCATTCTCGACAGGTGCTGTACTATCGATTGCTATTCCGAACGATTCACACACGAGCACCATCATTAATTGTAATGCCAGCCATCGTGTTGCCTTTTAACGCACCTATACCCGGCTACCAGGCACAACTTGCACGATAATCGACGCCAAGTCGAATATCGATCAGCCCTACGTACTTTGTTCCCAGGCTAGTTGGTTAATCGCTCGGACATTCTTCATTCGAATAATTCTATTCAGGTTGATCTGACAATAATGAGAATTTAGCAAACAACGGTCTAACTATAGCTGATAAGTTACCAATTTTCGTTTCATCCTTTGAGGATGATTTCTCTTCAGTTAGAGAACATTTGAGTAGGAGGGTGTAATCATTATTCTGACGATCGATAATCTTAAAGGGAAAATGTTAAGATGACAGAAAATATAAATGAAAATGTGCTTTCAAAGATTGTATTGGATTTGAGTAATGGAATAATAAAAGCACTCAAAGGTTTAACTGAATTTTTATCTGTAAGGAAAATGCATCATGATATTTTTCTAATAAACAAATAATTGTAGGTAAGAATGTTGCTTTGAATTTTTGGAGTCTTTGAAGTGTACTACTTAATCTCTGACGGTAGCTTTGGAACACTTTAGATGGAAAAATGTACCCCCTTTTAATTATGCTGGTATACGTGGTACTATACTTTTAGATTCTCTTGAAAAATGGTATAGAAAAATTAAGTTTGTATTTAGAGATAAATAATCAGAGAAATATCAGAGTTTATAATGATAGTTTGTGCTGATGACGGCGGACTACTGTCAATAGCTGGCAGACAGAAATGTAACATTCCCAGTAGTATATGTATGTCATTCTGACCCGCCTTCAGACGATCTTGGACAGTCATTTGTCAGATGTCTCACAGAAATGTCTAAAGATAGACAGTATTAAATGGTCTATGTCTACCTAAAGTACCTCCTAATTTACAAATTGAAACATTTAAGCTACAAACTAGCCTCGTAAGTACGTTCAATTAGTATACTTCCACCGGTGCTAATTTAAAGATAACCAAAATAAACACCTAAACACACCGTTATAACGAACGTGTAAATTCCACCCAAGAAACTCGATACATCTTCTAAAGCAATTCAACCAGAATTTCCAAGTTTCCACTCTGAAATATCTCATCGATCCTGCAGATGCTCCTACGTTTAAATAAAAAGCTACATCCGATCCTGGTATTTCCTCAACTTCTCTCTCCATTTCCACTAATACCAGGCGGCAAATGAAGTCGTTAAAAGACAGTAATTGATTTATTCGCGACATTTGACAGGCTAGTGATACGTGTCCCCTTGAAATTCCGGGGAGAGTTTTCGTTGATACGACAATTTTGAAATGGACACGTCTGTCGGCAGCAAAGAGCGATAGAGAGGGTGGAGAAAGAGAGCCGGAAAAGGGGTGGCTTCGCCTTTGTCGTCCGATTATGAAGGGGCTACTCGATGGGCGCCATGAGAATGGGGCGGTGAAATTAGGTTTGCCTTGGCCACGATATCGAGACAAGCCAGCCAGTGGAAATGTAAAAGACGAGGAATGAACGCGGGTGGAAAGAGGAGGACGGAGGAACGATCGTGAGCAAATAATCCTTCGAACGAGATAAAATTATCCTCTTTGTTCGATGGCCGGTTGATTGGGAAGGACGGTGGAATTATTCGCGAGTGAGACGATTTCAACGAGGAAGCAATTTGCAGTGGCACGTACTAGATAAACGGACGAGACGATAGTTGAGTGTTCGTTAGGAAAAAATGTAGTCGATGTTACTGTTCATGCTGTAAATTTTCTTGAAATTAATAGTTTGTCGACCGATAGGCTATTAATAGGCTTTTCGGGTCCAAATCTCTTGAACTTTTAACTTTACGCATTGCACGCCAGCTAAATATTGGCTATCAAATTTATTACATTGGGTGATGTTGCTATTTAATTCAATATCAAATTTAAATGCATTAAATAGTACAGATTTTAAAGCGAATTAGTTCGTTCTTTGTCCACTTTACTGTTTCCCTCAAGACAGAATAATATGACTGATACTGATCGGTAAAACCTAAAAACATTTATTTAAAATCATCAAATAATTACGCTCTATTGCACGACCTTACGATGTGTTACACCAGATCTGTCGATGATTATCTCAGTATATTTAAGATGGTCTAATAAATCTGTCCAAGTCAAATTACTGAAGTGAGAACCAAATTTGATCGTTTCTATCGCTTCTGGGTTTAACACTAGATTTACGGAGCCAATTTGGCTCATTCAAAATTCGATTATTACATATATAATATATTGGTTGGTTAATTTTTTAATAATAAATCCTTCATTTAAATTGATTTGGAACTATTTTCTTTGCAAACAACTTCAGTCTTCTTGTATGGGTTAAATAGGTTCACTTCAGAAAAATAGGTATACCAACTTCCATAAATCTAGTGTTAAAGATAGACGTACAAAATAGAAAAAGTAAAAACGTTCGAAATTTCAGTGACACTTTCAAAAAATTCGGAACAAGTTCTTCTGACCGCCTTGGTAGATCTAATGTTAACACTAGATTGCCGGAGTGAGTCAATTTGACTCATTTACGATTTTATTGCTACGTATATATAGAAAAACTTAAGTAACTTTTTTTAAAACAAGTGTTGGCTTTTAATAGAATAATGAAAGGTATAGAAATATTAATTTTACATCTAATAATAAATAAAATTAATAAAGTATTAGTGCTATATCTACTTTGACGGATATGAGCCCGGCAATCTAGTGTTAATAATCGATTGTCACGGCAATTAATAAATTGTTATTTATCATTGCGGTTTACTGTATCAAGGACTCATTGACGAGAGTTCGTAATTTTCGAAGAGCTATCAGTACCAGGAAAATATTTACAGCTAAGTAGACCGATTAGAAGTGGGTAGATGTTGAAAAAATATCAATCGGTAAACTGTTAATATAATTTGTATTTTATGGAAAAATTGTGAAGCGAAAAACTGTTTGGAAAGATTATTGATAATAATGACAGGAATATTTGGACATGTTAATACAACGATCTGTAGGTTGGACGCGCAGGAAGCCGGTGTGGCTGTTAAAATTTATGCACATACGAAAGATGCACTTATATTCGTTGTTCCCTCTGTTTTTTTGCCGGTCATCGCCCCGAATCTTCTCGTTCTCTCTCTTTCCCTTGTCTACGGGTTGCAAATGAACCACGCACTGACCCACCCTCTGACAGTACCCATTTTTCCCAGTAGACGTATCTCTTATTCCTACATTTACAGTTACTCTTTTTTTTTGCAATGCCTACGCCAACAACGGGGTTTGAGTGAAATTGATATCTTCGTTAATCCTTTGCTGTGCGGATTATTTTTTTTCTCGCTACCGTTGCTCAATTGAGATGAATTTCATGTTATTTTCTAACGTTGAATATTCATCATTTTAACGATCGGAATAATTATATAGAAAAAAGAAATTGTAATAAAAAAATATGTCCAATAGGTGTGTGTAAATAGAACATAAGATTACAAATGTCTAACAGTACACGAATAATTCAACTTTTATTTTTGCAAATAGTATAAGTTTATTTTTGAAAAAATGTCATCAAGTTATATCATACTAAGTATAAATGTATTTTATTTAATAAGAATCAAGAGACTTGCGCTGGTTTTCGAGCAGAGTGCCTGAATTATTTCAACAACATGGACGTGCTTAAAATTCAGAAGAGAAAACGAATTCCCAGAAAATATTAGAAAGTCTAGCGACAACTCTAACACGGGTAAAAATAAGATTCTCCCAAGTTGAGAACCTTCGTAACCGAGTTAACGTCCCCCAAGAACGAACGGAGGATGCACCCTCTTCCCTCAGGACGCGAAGCGTACGTGTCCTGCAGCGTGGCACAAAACGTATCCTACAATTCCGTACCCTCTCGAGATTCGAGGAAACTCGTTGTCATGACTACGAAAATCCGGAAGGAACATGATATTTTTACGTGCCAATTCTCGCAAAATACCCCCTGGGATCTCCTCGAATGATATTCCCAAATTTTTAACACCGTACAACGTACAACGTGTATTCCAAAAATAGCAAACACTTTCACCTCAAACAAGATAACCCAGTAATTCCACTTACATTATCTCCCAATCTCTCCTCGACCTATTTCCAACGATCTTGTCTCACCCGATAAAAAAAAAAATCCCCGACATTGTGACCCAAGTGCATTGAATCACGTGCATCCGCCTCTTCTTCATCAGTGAACAAGTTCCCTCTCGTCCTCCTTCATTTTCCTCGAACGTGTGCAAAACACCCTTCGGCCTCGTCTGTCTCTCCCTGTTTCTACTTCGGCTCCAACCTTCTTTTTTTTTCTCCAGGCTCGAACGGCGCCACGTGGGTTATGTTTTATGAATGAGTTACACCTACGCGTCATTACGATGCGCACGGGCTAAATATACCTGAAGTGCGAGCTGAAACGACGATGCAACCGGGCCCAACCCTGCCATTGTACATTGTGCACGCTGTGTGGGCATCCCGTGCGAGAACTGGCCCACACGCGGCAATCTTAACGTCTTAACGATCTTTAAGCCGTTTCACGACGCACGTGTAAACGTTACTCGCGAAAACGGGTGCCTCTGTACTTTGTACTTTCGCTCGTGGGTCGCCACGGGGACGATGCATCCACGTGCTTAAGAATGCGTAACCTTTTCGTCGCTTCTGCTAGATCCTGTTCCTATTATTCATCTCTCGATCGCACGCTTCAATACTGGGAGCGCGAAATGTCTGGGATACAGTCGCAATTCCGGGGGACGAGATGGCGAGGGATTCTGCGAATGTTGCGTCGATGGTTACTAACCCCGTTTAGTGCCGATCGGAAAAATTGATTGAATTAATGAAAAATGTAGTTGGGAATAAAAAGAATTGTCATTTGACGATAGTTTTATATAGAATATGCAATATAGAGCATAAACCGTATATTTATAATTATCTGTCATAAAATTATTGATATGGTATTGGAAACTGAATATTACCAATTCGATGCCCAGTATTAGCACTATTGTTAATGACGATATATCGCCGTTCGGCACTAAAAGGGTTATTACCTACAATGACGTGTGGTACTCGTGACGCGGTAAATGGAATAAGAAATTGGGATGTTTTCCAGAAACTGGTAAGTTGAGAATGTCAATGGTTCAGGAGATGTTGAAATTAATTTTATAATATTAACGTTGCATTAAGATATGCGGTATATAGAAACTCAGTGATGAATTATTATTTTAATAATTAATTCTGAGTTATTGAGTGCTCGCTCAGGAAAGAAATTGTAGGGCAAGGAATTAAATGAGGATTTTTGTCTGATGTACTGTCGTGTATATTATTTGTGGGATTTGATGGTGGATGTTTTGGGGAAGAAGATAGGAGGATGAAGATTTTGCAGTGATTGAAGTACTTTGGATGAAAGAAAGTCGTTAGCTTTTACTTATGGGTTAAGTATAAGTTGATCATGTTGCATCTCCCTAATATTTTTAATTTCACATATTTTACAGAACTTGGAAATTTCCTACACAATTAAAAATTTCTTACAAAATTAATTAATCTCGTATTTAGCAAACCTACCACTCGAAACTTCTTGCTACTTTACTAAGGCAATATAGCTTTGAATATTCTTACGACAAATACTTAGCGAAATAGATGTATATCGAATTTCCAAAAGAGTACAAAATAATCGGATATATGATCGCAAATCTGTGGAGTGCTTAAAAATCTGCGGACATATTGAAACAACAGAGTGCCGTATGTGTTAACCACAATACGAGTATCTCTCGTTATTGTACGGCAAAGGGTTAACCGACATAAAATTCAACTACGCTCAGAGGCAAGTTGCGATCAAACGATTAAAGATCCAGCAACCCAAACAAATCTACTATTCCGTTCAGCATCCACAAAATAGACGTGTGCCGTTCGTGGAAAAAAAGCCGAACCATATTAAGAATTCGACAGGCGTCACGACGAAATTGCAATAATTCTTTCGACTCACGTATCGCGATTCGTGCGGCAGAGGAAGGAGACACTCTTGCTAACTTACTCCAAAAACCTTTAACGAGCTTCGACGTTTGTGGAGGGTTGCCACGTTACGAGAACGAGATCTAATGCTCGTGTCTGATTCGAGTGTAGGTCGACAACGGCATTTCGTAGCGCCTCTTTGCCCCGAGGACAGAAAAGACGAGGAAGGGTCGTCCTCTCTTTTCTGCATCGCTGAATAAACGAAGCAGACGTTTCAGAGAAAGAACACATCGGGTTCTTTAATTGTCGATTCACGAGGCGCGGCTATGTAATCGGTTGACTGAATGAAACGTAATTCCGCGATTGCCAACACTTCTGGCAATCGCGACACACTTTCCTTTGATAATTATTCTCTCCTGTTTCTCACGCACCTGAAGCGTGTGACTTTTTCTTTGTTCAAATAAAGAAATTTAATGGTGATTTTATGATAATTTTGATACGTAGGAGAAAATATTATGTTTGAAAATAAAGTTAACATTTTAACATGCGCAGAGCTTGAGGAATTTGTTAGAAAAAGAATAATACCGTATTCTTTTAATGTGTTGAGAAATTCTACCAAAGTCTCTTCTCTTTTTTAAAATGAATTTATCGTAAGAAGAGTAATACACTTTTCTTCTAATCCATCGAGAAATTCTGCCGAAGCAATTTCTCTATTTCTAGTGCTAATTGTAAGATAAATAAATACGAAGACAGTTTTACATTAAATTTGAAAACTAGACAAAAATGTCTACCACTTAAAAATACAGTTACATTCTAAATAAAGAGAAAAGTCGCACAAGTATTCAGAAAAAGAATATAAAGTATTTTTGCTACCCTCCCGAGAAATTCTATCAAACCTACCACAAAAATTCCTTATTCTAATATAACGAGATACAAAGACACTTTGATATTAACATTTAGAAACAAAACAAAATATCTATCATTTCAAAATAACCTGAAATCTCTAAATCAACAATAAAGTTACAAGAATATTCACCAGAAAAAAAGAGTAATCTAGTTTTCTTCTAATCCACCGATAAACTCTGAAAGTTACAAAGTTTTACGATTACCGCAAAACGTCAGAGACACTTAAGTCTCGTATTCCGAGTGTACAACAGTTCCACGTTGTCTCAGCATTTTCCAACCCCGAGAATAGGGAAGACCAGAAGGGTCCCTGTTTCCACGGCCCTACGTAAACGAAGGGCGTACGGCACTATGACACGAAACGAACATCGTATTCTCATCACGCGACGCGTCACGATTCTCTTAAAGTACGTGCTTTCACTTTTCCAGCCGTGTACAATAGCCTCAAAAGACTACCGCAAAAGTACAAAGTGAACATTGCACATAGAGAAGTGCAAAAGCAATTGTAATGGAAACACCTACAAAGCTCATCTCCCGCCGTTTTTCCGCTTTCACATCGGGATGGTGAAAAATGTAAAAAGATTTTTTTGCAACATCGTACGAACTGTCTTTAATATTATTTTTAGAATAAACGGATCAAAGAAAATTTCTGTTGTGTGTTACTTTATGTGAAATTTTTCCTTTGTCCGAATGTTTTTGGATAGTTGTAATAGGATGTTATTGATTCTAATGCGTTTCGTTAATGAGAGCCTTCTTGTTAATTTTGCATTTATAAAATTACAAATGTCTACGAAACATCACTTTCAATTTTAAGTTATTGATCAATTCAATGTATTTTTTTTAAATAAGAAAGGATTTTTTTCTTTCTGAGTTTCAGAAACTTTAGGAATTTCTGAGACAAGGAAATAAAGAGAAGTGGTTTTCATTAGAAATGTATATTTAATTTGTTACTATTTGAAAAATCAAAGTTTCGTCGATATTTGTTATGAAACTATTCGACCGTTTATTTCCTTGTTTCAGAAATTCCTAAATTTTCTAAAATTCAGAAAGAGAGAAATCCTTTTCTATTTAGAAAAATAAATTTATCTATAAATTAAGATTCAAAATGATATGAAAAAGTTGGTTAATATTTTTATAATAAATATCCAACATGGATTCCATTTTTCGTATAATCCTTTTACAAAGCTCCAATTACAGAGGTAACACGGTGATTCGGTGACTGAGGCTCACATCCCTGCGAAATCCGATCGCTTCCAGCAAAATGCAATCTCTCTTTTTGACCGAACGACCTATCTCTTTGCTCTCTCAACACAGCCAGCCATAGAATTTAAGGGAAGGAAAATCCAACGATGAAAAATTGACAAACAGAACGAATCCGAAGCGGTAGAATACGACATTCGATATCGATGCGAAATTCATTGTCCCTAAGCCTGCGACGTATACGTCTCGTCAGGATATATCCTTTCGGATGCATGTATCTCGATTATTTTTTTTAAACCTCTTATCCGTGTTTTAGATAGACGAGTACTGCAGATTATACAGGATTATATTTGTATATTTAAGCCGACACACTTGGGTAGGACAGGAAGAAAAATATTTCTCTTCGTGTACGTACTTCAGGATGAACATATCCAGGCTTGCGATAAGAATTTTTGAAAACAAACTGAATTGAACGAGGGGTGAGAATTTCTTTTAGACTCTAACAATAATTGTATTACGAATTAAGAATGTAAAACATTAGAAATATACTATACATCCTGCTAATAAATTCTAATTGAAATCACCAGTAGTTGTTCACATTTGCACTTGGTAACTTTATATATCGAGTGAATAAGTAATATGAAATTATTTTATATTCTAACTAACAACTCTGCTACGTTGATAAATTCAGGGTGCATTCATAGTTCAAAATACAAGTTTTCAAATACTAAGCGTTGTATCTGGAACTTCTGCACTGAAACGAGTTTCGTTGAAAAAGTAAATATTACAAATTTACTATTTGCAGAGAAAAATTGACGATAGTCAAACAGGGCCGTCGAATATGTAGCCGCTTTATCTCTTTTACTTTTTCTAGAGTAAAGTCAATAGCAGGCAAACAGGAACGTCCAGCATGTGGCGCCTTTGTCCGCTATTACATTGGTTAATTTATTGCAAAATGAACATTTAGATAAATTCTGATGGACTTTTTGATAACATTATAAACTTTTTGAAACACGCTTGCCACACGTGATTGTAAGACAAGGGGTTAAGAACAAACTGTGTAATCGCACTTACAAAAAACCTACTAAAATCTTAATAAAAAATTGTATGTACCTCAAAAAAGTGTTGATACTATGCTTTGGTGGCTGAATGTAGACATACAATGGCAAAGGTGAAACTGCTTTGGTAGTTGAGGGCATACGTACAGCAGCCAACTGAGGGTTGTTACCACTGTGAGGGTGAATTACCACGTATACGAAAAAAGAGAGGTATTTGGTGATTCAGGATGTCATCTTCGAAAGTATTATACGCGCACTAATAGTTGAAAATGGATAAACCCGTTCGCGGAGCAGTGATTACTCGTCGGCGGTCACGGGCGAACTGATAGCGAGGCGAGGTGAGCGTCGAAATGTCTTATTGTTAAGATTCCTTGAAAGGATACCTGTAGGTTACGAGCCGAGTTCCGCCGAGTTTATTTTGAAAACACGGGACGCTCGACGTACCTGGTGGCCAGTGAAGCGGAAATAATTGCTCGTGCTGCTCGTAACATGTACTTGTAAAGTAATCTATATCATTATTATAATATTATATTATATATAATATAATACATATTAATTAAAAATTAATATTAGTGCAATAATTGAATATTAATATAACAATTAATATATTAATTGAAAATTAATATTAGTGCAATAATTGAATATTAATATAACAATTAATATATTAATTGAAAATTAATATTAGTGCAATAATTGAATATTAATATAACAATTAATATATTAATTGAAAAAATAGATATTACATATATTATATATATTATAATATTATCATATATTATTACGAGTGAAACGGGTAGACTGAGAATCACTGGCAGGGCCTTATATTTTGCGGAATTATTTTAATTCCTTAGCTGAACACAAAACTCGTGTTGCAAATTTTAATTGTGGTTGCACTAAGTGAAATACATATCTACTCTACCGTCCCCTATTATTTGATTTTCTCGTGGACGTACAATTTGAATGATAAAAATGAAAATATCCACAGGAATTGGACACTTTGGTTGTACTTTTCACTTTAAGCATTGTTTAAAGATGCTTAAATGTTAACAACATGAAGCAAGAGAGTTTATAGAATATTTTCCTGCAAATAATGTAAAAAACTTGAACCATTAAAATACAACAAATTATGAAAATTGAAAATTTCGATTTTTTCAAAATTCATTTTGTAAGAAATGATATGTTATACTGAAAAATTGTTCACTCGTGTTCAGCGCCACAAATTTCATTCGAGTTAGTTGGAAATGTCCTTTGAGCAGATAAAAAATTCATTCTTGCAGATCTGAGTTATCAACTATCAGACAGAAAAAAAATGAATCAATAAAAAATTTTACTCATGTTCAACGTCACAAATTCCATACGAGTTAGTTATAAATGCCCTTTGAGCAGATAATCTAATCCAGCAATGAGTTATCAACTACCAGACAGGAAATAGAAGACAGAAGCATACAGGAATTAATAAAAATGTAAAAATACTGAAAAAATTATCAAGACACATGTGGCATATAGCACGTAATACTCCACATATGAATTCAAACAAACTTAATTGACAGCAAGAAGAAAATGCCGTGCGGAAAACCACGAAAATGCCAAGAGATCCTCATCTTCAAAGTAACCCCACCGAAAGATACGACCTTTCAAACAATCACAAAAGAGCAGAAGCCAAATCCTTAAAATAGATAGGGAAAGACGACATCGCTAAAGGAACGTCGTAAAGTCATCAAAAGGGAAAGAAAAGTGGAAGGAACGTCCAAAGCTGGTGGAAAAGGGCGGTCGCCCTGGCAGCAATTTTCGTGGGGCTGCAAATTGGCAATTGGACGATAAATGATTTAGATCGTGTACAGGCGTACCTACATGTAACTTCGGTAGAATTTTGCGGGGGCGAACCTACCCCAAGGCGAATCGCGTATCTCTGCCAGTTCGACTATCTTACGGAGAAAATAGATCTTTAATTCAATTGCTGTCATTCGGTGACTCACAGTTATTTACTCTTATGCCGAATGCTAACTGAACGTCCGATAAATTGATTCTCCGTTTGCTGTTGGAGAATTCCATGCAGATGGTACGGCGATTTTTAAGGAGATTATTTACGATGACACCATATACCGATGGTGACTTTATAGTGATAAATCGGAGTAGATTTAATTTAATAAGTAGATCGTTGCGAATCGATACTGTTTCATGAAATAACAAAATTAGTGTAATTTTAATTTTGTATATTGCATTGCTAAAATAAAATACCTATTTCGAAGTAACATGAATTGGAATATTTATTCATGGCTCTCGTATCAATTTGGTGAATTTAAAAAAAATTGAAGATCGATCGTTTTAACCACCTTGGGTGTTTTAGTTAATTTTTGTGCATATAGCAAGAATCATTGTACCTCATACGGATAAAGCGCTAATCCAGCGTCAATTACGATTAAAACTTGCAACGCAAGGGGTGTTTTTCAAGAGCAAACCGTATCACGCCCTCATGACCAGCTGCAGTGCATAAATTGGCGCAGAAGTCACCATATTGTTGGGTGCAATCGACCGGAAGAGGAACATACATGTGCAGTTCTATGCCCTACAAATACCGTTCTTCCCTCTTCAACTACCAACGACTTACGTTTGGTAGAACTGGCGGTTCGCCAGGAACGTATGTGCATGGTTTTTCTTTGTCCCTTTCGCTTCAACCCTTTCCACCCTGGATAAAGCCT
The DNA here is from genome assembly GCA_910591515.1 of Cerceris rybyensis. Taxonomy (NCBI): domain Eukaryota; kingdom Metazoa; phylum Arthropoda; class Insecta; order Hymenoptera; family Crabronidae; genus Cerceris; species Cerceris rybyensis. Next base: position 5,980,490 of record OU342794.1, read on the forward strand.
TCCCAGACGTGCAGTGTACAACGTAACACCTGTGCACTTTGCTACGTGGTTCGGAAATTGATCGACGAGGCGTGATAACGGAGTGTTTACTAAATGGTTGGCCTAAACGTGGTTAACCATTTCTACCTCCTGTCAGCAAGAAATCTATAATCTTGACGTAAATGTACACAGCTAATTGTAGCAGTAGTTAAGTCAGTAATCCTTTGTTTCCTGGCGATTAGAGTTTTAAGATACACGTTGAGTTCTGTGTAATGAGATAATTATCGAATTCTTTAAATGGTTACTTTTCTTGTCATTTTTACAATGTAGTTCCATGATGTTGTACATTTCTGCGACACGAAATATACGATGCGTTTAATTATAAATGCCTATTATAATAGAAGAAACAAGTGACGAGGAAAAGGAAGAGAGAGAAATTTACATCCAATATCAAAGGAAGTCTAAAATAAGTTTTCTTTAAAACTAAATTTGGCTCATTAACACTACAACGACCAAGCAAGTCAAAATGACTTGTTCACATTTTTTTCCAAAAATTACTTAAGTTTACAGGAGAGTCCTAGACTAGAAATTCTAAGTTGATCTTATAAAATACAGATCATTAAACTGAAAATATTTTCCACCCCTTGATTCCTCTTCTTCTAAAATTCTTATTTAATATATTTAAATGTAATAAATTTAATGTTGGTCGTTCTAGTGTTAAACACCGATGTAAGTTGACACAATATTAATAGCATAGAACTAATTTCAAGGTCTCCTAACGTACTGATATTTTCAATTTAATAATTTTTAGAGATCTTTAAAGTGTTCTATTCCATTTACTATGACTATCACACGTCATTATAAGGCAAGGGGTCAATTGTTTGATAACAAATCTTTCATTTAAATTGATTTGAAACTATTTTCCTTGCAGAAAACTTCAATTTCTCGTTCGAGTCAAATTGGCTCGCTTCAGAAAAATTTATATTCCTAAATCTAGTGTTAAATTCCTAATGTAAGTGTTTCACTTTAATAAAATCTATCTCAAATAAGGATTGCCAATTATCAAGGAAGCCTTCAACGTACAATCCACAATATACAAAATTCACACCTAAAGCCAATCCGATACTCCAAACAGCAACATCGCCTAAAGGCTTTTCCCTCGTAAGACTTTCACGCATTTGCGCTAATACGTTTCATATGTATCGGGCTAATTACTTTAAAGCAGAGCTTAGCATCCGCGCTTAATAAACAAAGTCAATTTCTCCTTTGATCGTGCAAACGATCGCGGCAGGAAACTGCACGGTAATGAAACTATCTTCGTCCTCGTTTCTCAAAAGCAAAGAGGAAGTGGGAGTTTGCAACATGTATAAGGAAGAGGACCGTGGACCTTCTTCGTTCGTGCCTGAAGATGCTGGTAGTCGTTGCCATCCCTTAAAGTAAACATCGCGAGCAAATCGAGAGGAGAAGCGCGGGTTCTTCGGGGTTGATCAAAGTACCTTCACACCCCTGGGCAGCATATTTGATAGCGTTCTACGATTCCACCCTCTTTTCGAGCCACCACGGAAGCTCTTTGCCGGAAAGATCCATCGACATTGTGGAAAGAAAAGCATCGAAGCTCGGATAAATACCTAAGACGCTTCAAACGAAATGTCTTTCTTCATTCTTTGCAGTATTTTTGACAAATCGTGAAGAACAAAATACTTGACATTTAATTCATTAATTCTATATTTATTGACGATTAATTTGACATATTTAAAAATGACAAATATATACTTTAAAAAAAAGGAAAGGAGAGAAAAAGTCAATCGGTTTAATCCTACTGTTTCCCTTGAGTCTGTATAACTCGAATTTAAAATTGTTTTAATAGATACTATGCTTTTGATATTCAACGTATTTAATACTAGATCTACCAAAGTGGTCAAAATGACGAATTTTTTGAAAATGTACCTGAAACTTCTAACCCTGGTTTTTCTTCATTTTTCCACGATTATCTTGAAGACTGTACGCGGTTGAATCAATCAAGTTTGCTGCCTTATTCATTTATTTGATTCAGACAGATATATTTAACACTAGAACTACCGTCGTTAAATCTATTGAATTTCAATATATTCGATAAGTAAGTACTTTGAAAATAGAAAAATCAAGAGACCGAAAAGAAAACGGATAAGGATATTTTTGTTTTTCTAGATTGACGTAGAATAATTATTCCATGACTCTTCTGTGGACTTGAAGAATTTTTGGAAAAAACTGTGTACCAGTCATTTTGACTGATTCGGTAGTTCTAGTGTTAAAGCTTAAGTCTGTTCGAACATTTTACATTTTTTTAAAATGTCAACCTTCGTTCATCGTGTGACTATAAACCAAAGAAACAAAAAAGTGAAATACACGCGAGGAAAATATCAAAGTTGATCGATTAAAGTCTACAACATAGACGTAGAAAATTGAAAAGAAACAGCGTCAGAGATATCCCAAATATTTTCATCAGATTCAGTAATTTTGATAACTTTGGTAGATGTAGCGTTAATTAAATCTTTCATACGATTAAACATCAAAAGTCCCTGAGAATTTATAATGACAATTATCCAGTGAATTGAACCATCGTTTCATCCATTTATTCCTCGAAGCGCCCGCCTAAACGTCGCGCGAAGGGGCATAGCCCTTGTAAATCGTGGAAATCCAACGCGCCATCACTTTTATCAATTCCAGGCCGAAAATGACAGGAACGAAGCACCGTCACACAAATTGCCCGCGGGAAGAGTGAAATGAAGTAAAACTCGATAGCGTCGTACCGCAAATTTGCAGCTCGGTTTCCGAAATTAGCTCGTCGGGGGATGTGAAAATCGGCTCTTGCTCGAATCCGCCTCGGGGGATGGAAACGCGAAAGAGGAGGAGGAGAAGCCAAAAGAGAACGAACGAGAGAGAAATAGATATGTATATAAAACAGGAGGAAAGGAGAAAGGACGAAGAGACGATGGATATATGGAGGGAAACATCGTTAGAGAGAAAGAGACGAGGAAACGTACACAGAAGCACATAAACAGCTGAAATAAGAGAGAAAGGACTAGCCAGATAAAGGGTGACGAGGGTGGAGGAGAGACAGGTCACGCGTTAAATGTATTCCAGTTCGCATTCGTGCGCAACTGGCGGCAGGCTTTGGTGAAATTGCTTCCGTTTTTCAATTAATTCGAAACGCGGCCCGCAGCAAACGCGATCTCGCGTACCTCTAGTCATAGTGGCCTCGACGAGGAGACAAACGGCGACGTGTGCTACTGACAGCTCATTTCGAATTTCGGCAATCCGCGAATCCATGTGAATTACGACCTCTCTAGATCTTCAATCTCACTTTTCAAAGAGTTTTATACAATCTGCGAAAACGTCTGTCAGTTTCCTAACGAGTATCTAATTAATAATACGATACATAACACGATACATTTCAAGGTGTTAATTTTAAGAAATTCATCCCCAACCTTAGCTTGAATCTCACAATTTCCATTGAGATGATAATCTTTTTTTAAATTATTCGATACCTGCTGAGTTGTCTTTCCTCGATGTTGCCACTGATAAAAATGCTCAACGTTCAGAGACCATCCTGGCGCAAAACTGAATCCTTCCGTTGGTATCTGCGACGATGCAATTTGCGCAGCTGCTGCAGCTTGTTGGCACAGAGGATCTGGTAATTCCGTATAAAGTCCACGTCTACCAGCAAACCATCCACCAAAGACACAGTTATCATCGAGTTGACCAACATCCTGTCGGGACTGCATCAATTCCTTTTCCAAAGTGTACAAGCTTTCGAACTCTAGAAAGGACATTCCTGGCTCCTCTCCGTAAGTTACGGAAGAACCGCGTAAACCGAGACCCATTTCGTCCTGTTGATAATCGTCCTCCAACGTGGATAAATATCTTCTTGGAGAACGCTTAGGGGAAGCTTTTGGACTATGTACTTGTAACGCTTGCTGACGATCGTCCAACGGTGGATACTTCCTTGGAGATCTTTTATTTGAATCAACGTTCTGAGAGATTCTTCTCGGAGATGTCGACGAAACGGAAGAATGAGATTTAGGAGAACTTGGAGCTGATGATTCCGAAATCGATTCTTGAGGTTTCTTCAAAGGATTTCCTACCAACGATGGTATAAATGACTTGGACGTGGTCAACTTGCAAACTTTACTCTTTGGTTTAGTTCCGTTGTTGCTTCTGGAGAATATCGCCGGTGATTTAAGTCCCGAAGCACCGGACATTTTACCCACATTTTTTGTTCTCGCTTCGAACGTCGTTCTGAGTCACCGACCGATCCTCGTGTTATAAATCTGTCGCGATTCTACCCCTCTACACTTTGCATACGCTCTTTTTGCTACTGTTAGTCCCTCGTGTCAATTTTTCTTTGCACAGATCCTATCGCACACGCGAATTGTCTTTGTCCATTTCCGATATACAAAAGTAGAATTTAGAGAGGTCTAAATTCGTCAGAAAAGTCGTATGAAAAAAATTTTCTTAGAGTAATGTTATTGGAAAAAAGAGACGGATAAAATTGCGAATTAATTACGAAATTATTTCCGATGAATCCTTCGCGAGGAGGATCAAATGTGTCGAGCACCCTTGCAAGGATCCTCGGCAGGACTGACGGCGTTTCAAAGCGTCCGATGCGCCGCAGGACGAGGTAGTCAAGCTGCAATTGTGCGCTGGCGCACATCGCCTCGTCCAACGAATATCCGTCGACGTTCACGTGCGACAAAATGAGTAGCGACGACAGCTCGCAATTATTTCACTTGCAGTGCCGCCTATAAATTTCGTGGACTCGAGTTACGAGGGCGTGTAGTTACTTTATAACGCGCTCGAGAGTTTTCACGGAATTCCATTGCGCGAGATTTAGAGACTTCCGTGAAAAATGCAAAAATAATTACGCTCGATTGCCAGTTGCGATTGCCACGAATGGAAGGAACGTCTAGATGGTGATAATGGCATTGGACTGTTACATTGTTCTAAAATCCTCTGGATTGTACTAAAATATAGTTCCTGATTATACTGTGGAGTTGCTGGAAAATAAACTTCTACTGAATAATTATGAGTTTGTTTTAATTCCGAGAAATTTGAATGAAACTTTAAAAAATTTCTAATTCATAATTCTCGGATAAAGTAGGTACTGCTACAGCGAGTACTTAAATTTTTTGAGCCAAAAAATTAATACCTGATACTAGCACGTTACAAACCGCACAAATTGTAATAAGTGATATAAAAAATTATTCTCCAATATTTATATAAATTACTATTCGTTCTCTCTACTTCCAATAGAGATCTGCGACCGTGCAACGCGTCCAAAAATACTGTACACTATTAAATCCAACCCATATCGGTTTCTTATAAATATCAAATCGACTCATTGATTTTTCCTGTGACCCAACAACTCTGCAATAAATTCCACCTTGCACGAAATCTCCAAAGGACTCAAGAGGATCGACCGTCTTCTAAGTGTTGTGAAAAAGGAAAAATTATCTCCAAGGCAAACCGGTGGTTTAGAGATATTTTTCCAAGTCGTTGTCATCGCGAGAGCAAAGCCACGATAAGAAAGGCGACAAAGGTCCTCGATGTTGATATCGCGTGGAGCTTTTCTTCGATTTGTGATCGTTCGAGGTGTTTCGAGAAGGGTCGAAGGAAGAAAAATCACGATAGAAGTGTGCGTGTGTGTACACAGGGGTGAATATTATAAAAGCACTCGAGAAAAGAGAGAAACCGGCAACCCAGCGATGACTATGAAACTGCCGGCAGTGGTGGAAAAGGTACACGAAAGCGTTCGAACCCCTCGAAAAAGGAGCCCTCTCGATAGGACAACGTGACGAGTGCCGGCATAGTGCAAGCACGCCATGGCCCAGAGCAGATCTACATATTTATGGTGAATGTTCAGCGCACCAGAAGATTTCAGATGCATGCTAAACAACTTATCCACCCGTACGTATGGCTTAATGAGATTTTCAGGATACTCGAACCAACCTAACGGAGCGACTTGCAAAAGTTTCCAATGCTGATTGATGCTATTTAACACCAGATACGTTATATTGATGGTTTCCTACTTTTTTAAAAATATTTCTCAAAATAGAGAAGCGGTGGAGTAGATATTTCGCGTCTATCTTATAATAGACAAATTAATTACACTTTGAACGCCACCGGTATTTCGCTAGATTCACCATTTCTACTGAAGTGGAACTTTTTCTATTAAATTCGTATTTTTGCAAAACAGAAACTTTAGAGACACAGATAGATAGATATTTGGCAAACCTTTTATTTTTTAATGTCGATATTTAAATATTTAATATATCCGAAAATTAGTAAATATTGCAATTTCAAAGTTACACGGAAAGTTTTATGAATTCAATAGCGCCGGTCATCGGTGACCTCCATGGCAGCCAAAGTGTTAACTAGACGCATTTTAATATACTACTTATACTTACTTGTACTTATTTAATATATTTGAATGTACCAAATTTCGCAGCCTTGAATCTAGTGTTGAAAGCGTCATCGTGAGAAATGTGCAGTGGCCATATTTTTCAATGAGTACTGTAGAATTATAGAGGTAATTGTGCCGGTAATTATGACAGTGATCTATCAATTTATTTCGGTTACAAATTATTTAGACTTCTGCTTTTAATAAGTCTTGCTATCTGTGTAGAGATATAACTATAATAATAATCTTTCATCCAATCCATACTAATGGCAGATGCATAATTGTCTAACATTCACACATAAAGGATTAATTAAAGACTATATGCTAAACTAGAAATAAATAAAGAAGAAAAATTCAATTAAAAGAACTCAAATTAAATTTAAAAAATTTCAAGCGTGACAACTATTAACTGCGATAAGAGGTACAATTAACAAAATATTCTACAAAATAATCTCACTGTATTGTAGTATGCATTGAAGTAACACAGAATATGAGATAAGTTTAATTTACAAGATCATTTACTCACAATCACCAGAAAGTTTCTGATCATCCAAAATCAATGGTTATTATAATTGTGAAATGAAAAGTAATACTGTAATAATTCGTATTCTATATAAAACATATAAAATATGTAAAGAGGACAGCAAAGACACACAAAGCCAGTATATTTTATAATTTATCAGCAGAAATGTAGCCAAGTCGAATCAACGTTAATGATACAGCCAAATAGCAGGTGACTCGATCGCTGACGGACTGTCCCAAGGGCTAAAGCAAATTTCTCCGGAATTTCTAACGAATCTTGGCAAAGTTAGTGTATTAAGCACGAGGGTAAAGAGAAGCGGCAGAAAGTAAGAACGAATCCATCATCACGGAGACACGCACGTGTCAGTCAAATCGTAGACTTGGCAGCCCAGTTATTCGCGCGGTTCCTATGGGGTTTTAATTTGATCCCAGTCAACAGATAGGACAGGGTTTCGACCCACACGTTGCCGCGTTGATGGCTTTTTATGGTACAATTTTAACCTCACACGTGTCGATGAAAATCTACAGTATTTCTTATATTTTTTTTAAATAACTTCTCTACGTGGACGCTAATAATTGGCGAAATTGTTAATTTCCCTTTCGCATTTGCCTCATAGAGTGTGCAGCTATCGAGTAGCAGCTCCAAGGTGTATTTCTCGACGGAATGCCTGTCCTGTGTATTAAGTATACGTTGTCAGAGGAGTAATTTGAGTCATAATAATTAGGAGGCACCGACGTGTAGGAAATGAAACATTGCGACGTGCGATGCAATTATCCGCTGAATCGGCTCTCGTACGTTCGACTAGAACCACGTATCGGGAATCTAATTATTATTGTACACGGCTATCTAATTTGGTATCAAAGTAATTCGGAAGAAAATCAGGTATCCTCGAGGAAACATGATGTCTGTAGTCGATACTTAAGTATCAATAAATAACCAGTCTTACATTACACCGTGTAGAAATTAATTTAGTATCTTTAAAATTTGTATGCATATTATACTTGCTGATACATCAGTTTGTAACAAATGGGACGACATTGATTAGCGATATTTCCTTTGCTATACTTTATGAATTAAATCTCATTGTAATGAGTGATTCAAAAGAAAATCAGTTATCCTCTAAAAAATCTGGATATTAAAATCGATAAAAAAGCCAATAAAAATCTGAACTTATACTGTAATCTATAAATATTAATATAACACTAGATCTATTCAACATATTAAAGATTATCAAATAAATATATCTCAATGAAATAAATGAAGGGGGCTAAAACCTTAGTCATAGACATAGAAAATTGAAAAAGAAGCAGTGTCGGGAATTCCAGGAACATTTTCAAAAAATTCAGAGCAAGGTATTTTGACCACCTTGGTAAATAGTTCTAGTGTTACTATCTATAACTCCCTATAAGAGTTATACTTCGCCACAGAAAAATTTATAATTACAACGATATTAATTATCGTCAACCTATTTCATATTATTTATTGTAATTACATACTACAATTATCTTTTAGAATATATTATGTAGAAGTGAATTACAAATTAAAAACACAAGATTTCGTTATGTTTGCATTCTACATGGAATTTTTCTCTTTATTAGAAAACCCGTAGAATCGATACGGTCTCTCGCGCGTAAATACACACACGATGTACGAACGGGGGTGGCTAAGGGGTCGTGACAATAATTAATAAAGCCACACCGAGCTTATGCTCGTCTGCTCCTCGATTTCTCGTTTCGTATCCGGCCTTCCTGACGACTTACTTTTCCGTTTCCATGAATTCAATATAATAATGCAGACCGAGGACCCTGAGGCTTAGCCCTTTGGATCAGTGGCTCTCAATTACCAGCTATATGAAGCAGACCAACGATTCGAAGAAACAAGCAGAGAAATCAGTGGAAGAATCGATGGCAACCACTTCGAAATTCCTCCTCTGCAAAGGGTGGCTTATGGAAAGCGTTATTGCCATGTCACTGGCTTCGGGATTATTGCGAATCATTTTTTCCACATGAAAGTGAACCCCTCGGTACACAAAAGGACCCCATATTCGTTTCTCTTTTCCATTCGTTTCTTGGAATATCCTCATTGACGAAAGTATCGATGATCAGGACAGTTTTGTCATTACGTTTGAAGAAATTGAATCTCACGGGGTGTAAGATCCAATTATTATTATAGACTTGTCGATATAGATATTTCATATTTTCCTTTATGATTATTTATGCAATCTGTCGTGTAACTAGTAGCGCAATCGAATACGGTCTTATTGTAGAACAAAATGACATCAATCGTCTCTGGGTGGTTAGCGTAACACTTATCCTTAAGGGTTCCCCATAAAAAAATCCAACGGGGTCAAATCACCACCCAGAGACGATTGATGCCTTGAAACACGAAATCGAAGTTGTCCTTTATGCGATTGGAGCCCAAACAATCAAAAATGTACTGAAAAATTGGGTTGATCGGATGAGGTACTGACAAGCGAGTCGTGACAGTCATTTGAATGATGTTATGTTTCATTCTTAAATGAAAATGTCTAATCTTTCTAATAAACTCGTACTTTTGAAAAAATATTCATTAGTTTTTTTTTTACAGCCGATTCAAATTCCAAAAGTTACATGGCCCACCCTATATAAAAATAAGAAATTAGATTGTACCTTGAAAGTGTAATTTGAATTGCATTACAAAAAATAATTGCACGACCGATATACTGGCTACGATTAGAGAACTTTTCCCGCGGATTTCGATGGCATTCGTGATCGGATCGAAGGAAAGAGAGAGTGCAAAAAAACGAATATTCCCTTATACAGGAAGCTCTCGTGACTGGTTGATCTCGCTTTCTTTTGTTCCTCCACACGAAGGTTTCATTACAAGCGGTCTCGGAGTTGCGGAAGTACAAAAGCGAGGGATGAAAGAAACGGATTCACCTGTAGGCCGAGTAACACGAAAGACAGAGAAAGACAGTAAGCACCAAGACACTGCAACTCCAACCTTGTTGCGCCCTTACACGTGGTTTCGTGAACAAGGGTGGCGAACCACGCGGAATAAGTGGTCGATGAGCTCGAACTCAAGAAGGGAATTCCTTACGTTGCTGAGAAGATTTTTTGCAGGGGTCTTTCTTCCTTTCTCGGTGAAACGCAATCTCTAAAAAGCCGCACAAGGGACGCGTTTGATCTCAGAATTATCAATTTCAATGGAAACCATATGGGAACTCTGCCGTGTACTACTTCGAAATTCTCGTAAAACGAGATTATTTGAAAATTCATTTTTCTTATCATTTCTGCATGTACCTCGTGCTCTTTTGAAGCGGAAAAAAAATTGAAACGAAATAAAAACTGACATGAAACTATTTGCATTCGTAAGCGGAATAATCGATAGGCGATAACAATTAATTAATTAAATCAGCCGTGGGCTATTTCGTAATCTGCAATCAATGCAACATCTTTTCTATTCAACGAGTTAATATATAAGGTTAACTCTTTGGCCTACGATTTCTTTTCTGACTGGGCGTGCAATAACTCAAAATCAATTCTTTAAATCAAAAGTTCTCATTGATTTCTCATATTTCTAATAACTGAATATAATAATACAGTATGGAAATAATAAGACAGTTTCCCGACCGGCTGATATTTTCAATTTTCTAGTTTTTGAAAGACTTCAAAATTTCCTATTCCATTTTCCACACCCCGAGTGTCGCACGTTGTTGTAAGTAAAGGGTTAATAGGTCATCTCGCCCCTTCTAAATCTTCCAGACATCAAATTACAATCAGAAAAACGAATCCCTAAAAAAGCTATCGTTTAAAATAAGAATTAGTCTAAAAGAATCACCAAATCCTCAAAATCCTATTTTAATATTCAAAAGCAGCAACATAGTACCAACAATAGGAATTCTAAGAAAAAAGATACACCGCTCAAACTGACTATTCTTTCAGCTTCGTTGCGAACCCATTCAACCCTTCACCCTCATAAAAGAGCATTGGGTTCTACGAAGTGTCGCCATCCAACGGATAGCAAGAGAACACAGAGAAAGTTTCAGCCCATTGACTTCAGACTTGAATGGTACGAAAGAGCACGAGAAGCTGCCACAAAACTTGGGGGTGGAATGCGAGATCGAACGATTCGTCCAGGAAGCACCCTCATGAATGAGAAGCACGCGCTCGTCTACGCACATGCGTGCACCGTGCTGAGAAACGAGTCGGTGTAGGAGGGTGAACGTAATTCCTTCGCACCACGTGGTTGCACACCCATGGGGTTGGTTTTGCCCCTAGAATGTGACTCACAAGATTTATGGCCTTCACTGTACAGCTAGATCTTCCAATCTTGCGTCAACATAGCGCGAGCTAAGGTTTCATAGATTTTCATCACTGGGCGCGATACAATTTTTTTAAGTGTATTCAATAAAGATACTATTGTTTTGTTAAACAAGTATTTTCCTACTTTTTCTATGGTATTTTTTGGGCTTATGTGCTTTAAGTAATATTAAGTAATTTGTACAATTGGTGGGGATGTATTGATACTAAAACACTGTGACGATAAAAATGATGAGTTAATGAAATCATTAAACTGGAGCCATAAAGTAAAAACTTCATGGCTATCGTATGAATTAAAAATTACTTAATTGATCGTCCTTTTCACCTCTTGATTCCCAATTTCCCCATTTAGTGTATCAAAATAAAAGAGATATAAAGCCAGTAGTTCTAGTATTAAATAAAATAGTCAGTAGAAATTTTCATTTGTGATTAATAATTGGGAGTCGGAGATCACAAGTTTATAGCCGACATAGCCTCTGCCCATAAAGTTATTGTTATTGTTAACGGCCTTAATTTAGGCTTCAATTGCTATGGTAATTTCGCTTAAAATCTATACCTACAGTTTGAGGTAATTTCCAACACCCGCGACTATAATTTGTTTCATGATAATTAAGCAGAAATCTCCCAGAGTTGATGAGAATTTGACCCATTAATTAGCAATTTGAGCCTTCAACTTCATAATCACAGGGCTACCAATTTGTTTCATGAATTTGATTTAACCGCAAGTTTTTAAAAGTAGAAGAAAAGATTTTGTGAACATCATAGATTTACCTGAGCCTGTCGCCTCTCGCAAGGACAATTTCTCAATTTCTCCAATTGTTCATCGATCAAATAGAATGCAGCGTATTTCTGACTTTCCGGGGATAATGGCGAATCTGGAGAACCGAGACCGGAACTCTTGCTACCGCTGGTTTTTAATCCAACTTCCGACTCATCTTTCACATTTCCTCCGTCATTCTGTGGCGACAGAGGAGACAAAGGTGATCCAATTCCCGAGCTTTCAGAACTGGAATTCACAAGGCCACGAGTACCATTTTTCTTCGGTGTTTTAAGTTTAGGAATCAAGCTCTTCGTTTTCAGTAAGTCCGTTTTTCGAGAACCTCCAGGGATTTTTGTGATTTTTGAAGTTCTCGATTTCAGTTGAAAAGGTTCTCGGGATAATTTCAAACCAAATTCTCTGCGAATGTTCACTTTGGAATTTTTCTTCGACACTTTTGCATTTGTACTTGAATTCTCAGCAGTTATTTCTGACGATGAATAAGGTAGATTTTGTGTCTCAATTTTTTCAATTTTGTCGTTTCCTATCACTTCAATTTCAATCTCACATTTTTCCTTGAGATTCTTCCGGGGATTGCAATCGAAATTTTCAACCAAATTTGTCTTCTGACTCGTAGAATCCTTTGAAACAGCAGTCAAATCTCGAACCAAATCACACGTCGAAGTCGACGACCGAATGGAAGATCCAAGACCATAAGACAGATCCTTAAATTTTTCAGATCCTTCGCTCTCGCTATGCGTGTCCTTTTTACGAGGGGTTGCACGAGATCGAGGGTACTCTAAACCTTTTCCATTATCCTTAATGGCGGCACCTTCCATTCCGGTCGTCCTTGGACCTCTCGCAAGGAATTCTGGAACGACATTCTGATATCGTTGAAATCGGCCATCGAGAGATTTCAAAGGCTTCAACCCATAGCCACCAATGCAATCTTTCACTTCGTAGTATTCCACATTTTCGAAAGAGTTATTTGAAATGGGAAAGCTCGCCGTGAGAGATGCAGGTCTTCTTTTTACGGTGCCAGTTTCGTGGCTTGGAGAATCCCAATCTACGTGAAAAGTCCTCCTCTTGGAAGACATACTTAAATGTTGAGGTCCTTTACACACTGTTCACTTGTTATTTCACGTCAGTGTCAAAGCGAAAATTTTGTCGATGCTTGATGAACTTTAATTTTAACTGGTAATTGAAAAACAATGAGCACAATGTTTCTCCCGCCATTTCTCTTCGTTTGATATCGTATTATTGATATTAGGGTAAAACTGTGACCACATTTTTTATTTAACGTCCGTGTCGAAACGAAAGTTCTGCTGGCACTTGCACATCGTTAAATCGTGCGTTTCAGAAGCATATTTATTATTAAACGATGGTCCATTCTGTCAATAATACTTAAATACAAAAATGTAACATACTCCGAATTATTAAAAGACGATCCTACACTGCACTTCAAGGAAAACTCTTTCAGAATAAGAAAACAAACTATATTTTTATACGTTTAAGACTGGAATTCACTTTTGCCATAAATAAACCTACACCTTTGAAGATGCAAAAACATTAGGAAATGCAGTCTGTCGAATTCACGTCAAAGAAAACACGTCCACATATTAAAAAATCCATTTCAATCCCTTATAGAATTCTCAGAAAGGGAAAAAACACTTTTGTCGAAAATTCACCACAATATTCAAGAGAATTTGCCATTGAAAAAAATCACAAGCTTGGAGTTCGATCAGGAAGTAATTTTAATCGAATTCACATCGCTGGAAACACGTTCACACAAAAAAAACACACAATTTTAATTCCTTTTAACAGTTCTAAGCACTTTTACCAAGAATTCTGCAGAATATTTCGAGAAAATCTTCGTTTCTGAAGGCGTCGACGGAAATCACGAGTTTGGGTCGTCTCGTCAACGAGACCGATAAGCGTATTTTCGGGTTCTTGCACTCAGACAATAGATGCACTTGCCGAGGGTGCCCCGGGCAAACTGAAACCACCCCTAGGCACACAACCACCCTTCGGCGTCAGATCGCACTAAGAGTAAGTGTGTGCATATACGAAGGTCCACGGGACCCTAGGCGCCTAGGACATCCCCCCTATCATAGCCATGGGGCTAAAAACTAATTACATTCGGCTACGGGGTTGGTGTATGATCGTACCATATTGCATCGAACAACACTCGTTCTGCCAATGCGGTATTATGAATTCCACAAGACACGTCCATTCGTTGACTGAGAGTCATAGATTCTCCTATTGTTACAAAGGACATTCTGATTTTTTATTTTGACTTGTTTTATGTTTATTTAATGAAATAATTTCGAATTTTACCTAGCCTGCTTAATCGTTAACTATTTGCAGTTTTATAGGGAATTTTAATATTAAGATTTTAAATATTTTGCGCCTAACTATCATTTTATTTCTACTGTGCAATTTGATAATCATTTTCTGATGTAACTGATAGATAAAAGAGGATCTACACACTGGATTGTCAAAATTTGTTTGAATATTTTTAAAGTGGGAAATAATTGTACGTTGAAGATCCTAACGGAAGTAACATAACGAAAATAAAGAGAGAAGGAAAAAGGGAATGTTCCACTGCGTTCCCTTTCGCAGGTGGTGTTATTTTGAAAGAGTATTTAATCTTGAGCCCTTTATAATACTCTGTATAACGATTAGAAATTTTATTTGATGTCTAAAATCTAGTATCTTGAGATAAAAATATTTCCCAAAAAAATTTCCAACGAATGTGGCCAGATAAGAAATTTAAAAGTAACATCTATCAATGAACGATAGATTTGTAGTATCGCTAAGGTCGAAAATATTTCATATAATTATTATCAATATACTAGACCGATATCGGACTTATGCATAAAGATTATAATGTTTGAAAAAAAATTTCAAATGCAGAAAATTCTAATAGGAAATAACGATTTCTCCAAAGCAAATTTAAAGGCACGATCAGTAATTTTCAGTGATAATAGAATCCTCTTCTTATCTGACATGCTCCATCTCACTGTTCTTACGGCGGAATGCATGCTCCTCATGAATAGCATTTGGATAAAATCTCATCGGTCTAGCCATGAGCCAGAACGGGGACTCGAAACCCCTTACCATGGACCAGTTACCACAGGGCACATCCAACCCCTGCTTTCGTCTGGACCATGAAAATGGAAGGGTGTTACGAACATGAACGCACCCTCTATGTATTGGTGCATCGTCGACAATGGACGACCGTGTGCGTTTTTGTTTGGAAATATTTTGACGCTGATTTCGCGGGAGATCGCCCGTTATAATCGAGCTTGGACGGCATTATCACTGGTCTCTTCAAAAAATGAAAACGATATCGATCTGACGCGCCTAATTAGAATCTGGCATTAATGTATGAAAAAGAAATTTTAAGAGTACAAATATAAATAATGGGAAATAAATGGAGAGTTGTAATTTTTATATAATTTTAACGCTAGAACTACTAAGCAAGTCAAAATAACTAGTTCTCAATTTTTCTAAAAATTCTCCATGTTTATTAGACAGTCATAGAATAGATATTTTATGTAGATTCTATAAAAAATAAATTATCGAATCGATCATCGTTTTCACTCCTGAATTCTCCTTGTTTCAAAGTACTTATTTAATCTATTTAAATATAATAGATGTAATGCCGGTAGTTCTTGTGTTGAAGCTGTTTAGAGACAATTTGAGACGCTGATAAATTACGTCGTCGAAAATTTTCGCATAGTTCCAAAAGTGTCATTTTAAAACAGATTTCGTTAAAAACTTACAATTATTAGGTTCTAAAATAAAAGTCTACTTTTTGGTATAAGATTCTGGTATATTGATGGCGATTTTCCAAAAAAATCCTGACCTCTTTAAAAAATAAGAAACTTATAACTCAGATTGTTCTACTTGGAATCTCGTATTAACACTTTACCGACCGATAGTCGATTAATCGACTTTTCGGTCCCAACACTTTTGGACTTTTAACTTATTAATTGGTCTAAATAATTATTATTTTTCATTGCAATTAACTGTGCCAAGGACTCAGTGAAGAAATTTTGCAATTTTCAAAGAGATATCAGTATCAGGGAAATATTTGCATGCAAGTGACCGATCAGAAGTGGATAGAATGTTAAATAGTACCGGTCGGTCAAGTGTTAACAAATGTTAGAGAAATATCCAAATTCCAAGTAGAAATAATAAGAGTTAAAAATAAAATTGTAAATGTATGATCAATAGAAGGTGAAAGTATTTCTGATCGGTTTATCTACAGTTTCAAAGAGATGAGTTTACCGTCGTCCACTGACACCTCAAAACCGTGATAAAATGCGCGTCATCGTCGAAAATTTCTGTAAATTCGCAGGGGAGTCGCGTTAAAAAGTATTTGAATCCCCACTGAACGGTTTGGAGGTTCGAAAATGGAGGGTTACCGACTCACGCCACGTCGGCGTTGGATATATTTTGACGTCGATTTTGCGGGGGATCGTGGTAACATAATGGACCCTCAACGCCGTCATCGTGGTCTCTTCCATCGAGCTATGCCGATTACCATTCTCCGATGATGGAGACGCAAAATTCGCTAAAACGTTACGTGCAAATATTGGAAACCGCAATGTGTCTACAGTCGAGCCATTAAGCTAAAAATACCGCACGATCTCCCTATCCCTTCTGTACTTTGATACTTTCAACCGATTTAATGGAAGGGATTAATTCTTCTCGTGATAAAAATATTTTTAACACGTTAAATTCCACAAACTAATGGTGATCACAAGTAGTTGATGCTATGGAATACAATAAAATTTCTTATAGCGTTAACGAAATAAATTATTTCCTAATATAAAACTACATATTTCATCTTCAACATTTCTATTCTACCAAGATATGATTTTGACAGAAAAAGTCTAATTTCAATAAAATCATGAAACCAGCGAATTAAAGGTGGCATACAAGGTGTTAAAACTACAATATATTTCTGTTTTAATTATTAAATTATTGCTACCACATTAATATGTGTTTTTCTGTATTTTGATATCGAGGATAAAAAGTTATCCACATTTCGTAGGGCAATTTAAAGCGCACCTTTAATTTCATCGACGTTAAAGCGATCTCTGGCTGCAAAATATGACTCATACCGTGGCAAAGACGATAGTCGTACTCTGGGGAAGAATCGAGACCCCTTTGGAATCGAGCCCTCTCCTGCTTCTTGCCTCTGGCCAGGAAACAAACGATCCATGCCGAATAGGTCTTAAGTCATTGCTTTTGGGAAAATGCGAACCCTTCGTACTCCCGTGAATTCGCTCTTTTCCTAGGATCCTCGAGGAGCCATTGTCTAAGTGCTAAGCGGAGGCTGTCTACTTAATTGCGATTATTTCAATTTCACGTTTCGTCTTTCGCAGTAATTTCACTGCCGAAGAAGATTCATTAACACTAGAACTATCGAGTCAATCGACACCACTAGGACTTAATTTTTTCGCAAAATTCTTTAAGATTTTTGCAAAGCCATATGTTTGATTTTCTATATCCATCACATAAAATATAAGTAAGCGAATAGATTATGATTTCCACCTTTTGATTCTCTTTTCTCAGAGTACTAATTTAATATATTCAATCATAATAGACTAAACACCGATAGTTCTAGTGTTAATCGTACCTATCATTCAATCGAAATGCAATTAGATTTAAGCGAATAATTTTAAGAAATATTTGACTTCAGGGAGTATTTGAACTTTTCGAAATTTCAGAATCATGCTCTGTGAGTAGAAGGATGAACAAAGCCTTGTATAAACTTTGTACTATTCACTTTATAGTAAACTACTTGGTAACTATTTCACGATGTCTTTGTCGAAATTAACGGAATTTAGAAAGTAATATAAAGTACATTGAGAATAAATGAGAAACAGAAATCGCACCATTGATTATACTATTATTAATTTATGTTATTTTATTGTCTCAGTTTTTTGACATTGTCTGTGTATTTAGTGTCTCAGTTTTCTCAAACCTTTATCTAATTTATCCAGGTGATACCTGTGCCGTTCGCAAATTAATTGATAAATAAGGTTAATGGTAAATTAAACCCTTGCAATTAGCTCCTTGTACGAAACTTTCAAATCTTCCAAAAACTATTAAATTAAAAATATCAGTGGCCTATGACAGGATCACATTATTACTACGCTATTAATATTGTATTAAATCATAAGCTGTGTCAGAAATTCGTCACAGACTTTAATTTTAATAATTAATTCTGACATGCTGTGCATTCAGCCACAAAAGAAATAGTATGGCAAGAACTAATTAGGAATTAATCCCTAACCTCACGATTTCTTTTGTGATCGAACGCACAATAACTCAGAATTAATTATTGTAATAATACTCTACCACTGATAGCATAAAATTAATTTCAACGCTTCCGGACCTACTGATATTTTCAATCTAAACAGTTTTTAGAAAACTTAATACACACGTCATTGTACGGCAAAGGGTTAATAGAATTAATTACAATACCGCAATATTAATTTTAAAAATACCACATTAAATAAACGGATCTTCGCCATCCAGAAAAGCGCCATTGCAGTTAATTCTATAGGTATCAAACGATCCCCAAGGATTTTTAAAGAACTTTCGCCATACCCTTACGCTCAGGCTATCGCAATAAAGATAATCTTTGACATTCACACGCAAAAGAGGTCCCATCAAACCACAGAAAAATTCAAATCCACTTGCCGGTCAGCCGCAAGCCCGTGTACTAACGAATGGGATTTCGCGGGTTGGGGCTTACAACTTATAATCCCCGTACATCCCGTTATAGGTTACCCGCCCGGCTCGTCCGAAGATTAAGCTTGCAAGCCCGTGTTGCACGCATGGAATAAGCATCCCCCATACCACTATCCAATTCCTCTCCGCCTCTCCTCTCACCCTCTTGAATCAGCTTAAGCTATACGCGCGTGCACGCATCATTTAGTCTGCGCTTTGCTCGCATAAACGCAAGAGAATATTATGTAATTCCGGTTGCGATATTACCGCAATCGACTGAACAAATTCAATCTGGCCGTCGAACAAGTTTTGACGGGAATCGAGTGTCCTTTGGCGAACCCTCTGTACGTGATTGGAATAATACGTTCTGGTAGGGAGTAGAATAATTAGGATTAACTGTTAGTGTTTCAAAGAAGGGGTGGGAAGAATCATTGGGAGATTCAATGTTGGTCATCGGCTGAAGAATGACAGGGATTGACTTGTTTGATGAATCATTCAAATGTAAGATGAGAAAGATACGTGGAATTCAGATGTGGAGATTCAAGGAAATGGCAAAGTGCCCTGTGAGAAAATGGGAATTACGTTGAAGTTTTGATGCAAGCGTTTAGCGGGTGGTTCTGCGAACTTTGAGACAAAGGATCGTAAAAGTGGGTGGTAAATGTTTCTTCTTAACGCTGAAAGTAATGGTGTAAGTATATTAGATAAATACTTTGGCGGAAGGTAAATGTAGAAGTGCAAGAGATGATTCGCAATTCTATT